>OW121742.1:114059155-114659155 GCA_933228675.1 Stomorhina lunata | reverse complement strand
ATAAGAAGTTTTTCAAAAATGTCCTTTTTTTTAAGGAAGATTTTACAAAAATTCCTTTTTTTATAGGAAACTTTTCAAAAATTTTCAATTTAATAATAAGAAATTTTTAAAAAATATCTTTAGAAATAAGAAAAATCTAAAAAAAGAGATTTTTTTAAAACTTCTATGGACTTTTCTCTTACATTTTTTAGTTGTTTTAAGTTTTTTATTTTTATCCCTTAATCCCTTTAGGTTACAATAATAGAATGTCAAAAACATTTATCAAATCTTTAAGATAATCTCAATGATTTACCGTAATATAATTGAAGTATATTTTATTTAACGAGTTTTTTCATAACTTTTAAAAAACATTTTTCTATTTTCTTGTTTCTTTCCAATGAAATATCTTATTAAAAAATCTCTTTCTTATTCTATAATTTTGACTTTTTAACTTTTTAAATCGTGGAGATTACTTTTTATTTTTTATTATTAACTGTCAAAAACACTTGAAAGTCTGGAAAAAACCTCATAATTTTTTAAACAAGATAAATCCTTTTTTTGATTATAGTTTAGCAAGAAAAATACCCAAAAACGTTTAAATATTTACAAAAGTAAAGGAAAAATAAAAATATATTGCCTACCCTGAGGCTGGTTCAATAATAAATAAGGGCTAACATTTTCAAACAAACAGATAGAAAAAAACCAGCAATCACAAACACACACCCTCACACCCCTAATGTAAACAAATAGCAGAGATTGCTAGTTTGTTTACACTCGTTCCCACTTCCCCATCAATACACGAGTACGTATGAGTAATTGAAATTATGTTGGTGTGAATGAAGTGTGTGTGCGAGCTCACTTAACACTTGCTGTTATTTACATTCTTCATGTTAAACCAATCAACAGGTTTATTTACAGATAACTCTCGATGTTGTTGTTGTTTCTGTTGTTTGTTTGTGTTAACACTAGAGATCTTTTAAGTGATTTTTCATACATTTTTAATCGATTTCAACACTTATCTACGGACGAATAAAAAGAAAAAAAATCATGAAGAAATAAAAATAAAATTATAACGAGATAACGTCGAAGAAACAGCAAATTAATGAAAAAACATTTTAATTGTTATTGATTTTAATTGAAATCATTGAAGCGTTGACTGTATTTTGTTTAAGAGCTCACAATAAGGAAGGAAACAAGGATAATAATGAGAAAATGTCTGTATGCCAAATGTTTAATGATTGTAAATTAATGTTTAAGTTTCATATGTTTTAATTTATACATGGAAGATATCTGTTTATTCAATTTTCCGTTCTTTTGTGTCATTTAATGAGGAACTGGTGCATAAATAATGATAAATAATTGTAAAGAAAGTCATAAAATAAAGGATTTTGATTAATTTTAAATTTTAAATAAGAAAATTTTGAAATATTTCCTATAAAAATAGGAAATTTTAGAAAAATTTAATATAAAAATAAGAAATTTAAAAAAAAATTTCTATAAAAATAGGAAATTTTTGGAAAATTTTCTATAAAAATAAAAAAAATTTGAAAAATTTTCTTACAAAAATAGGACATTTTTGAAAAATTTCCTATAAAATTAAGAAATTTTTGAAAAATTTCGTATAAAAATAAAACATTTTTGAAAAATTTCCTATAAAAATAAGAAATTTTTGAAAACTTTCCTACAAAAATAAGAAATTTTTGAAAAATTTCCTACAAAAATAAGAAATTTTTGAAAAATTTCCTACAAAAATAAGAAATTTTTGAAAATTTTCCGATAAAAATAAGAGATTTTTGAAAAATTTTCTTAAAAAAATAAGAAATTAAAAAAAAAACCAAAAAAATTAGCAATTTTTGAAAAATTCAAAAATTTCTCATTTTTTCAAAATTTTCCTATTTTTGTAGAAAACTTTCAAAAATTTCTTATTTTTATAGAAAATCTTTAAAAAATTTCTTATTGTTATAAGAAATTTTGTAAAAATTTCTTATTTTTATAAGAAATTTTTGAAAAATTTCTTATTTTTATAAGAAATTTTTGAAAAACTTCTTATTTTTATAAGAAATTTTTGAAAAACTTCTTATTTTTATAAGAAATTTTTGAAAAACTTCTTATTTTTATAAGAAATATTTGAAAAATTTCTTATTATTATAAGGAATTTTTGAAAAATTTCTTATTTTTATAAGAAATTTTTGAAAAATTTCTTATTTTATTAGAAATTTTTGAAAAATTTCTTATTTTTATAAGAAATTTTTGAAAAATTTCTTATTTTTATAAGAAATTTTTGAAAAAATTCTTATTTTTATAAGAAATTTTTGAAAAATTTCTTATTTTTATAGGAAATTTTTCAAAAATTTCTTATTTTTATAGGAAATTTTTGAAAAATTTCTTATTTTTATAAGAAATTTTTGAAAAATTTCTTATTTTTATAAGAAATTTTTGAAAAATTTCTTATTTTTATAAGAAATTTTTGAAAAATTTCTTATTTTTATAAGAAATTTTTGAAAAATTTTTTATTTTTATAGGAAATTTTTGAAAATTTTCTTATTTTTTTAAGAAATTTTTGAAAAATTTTTTAATTTATAAGAAATTTTTGAAAAACATAAGAAATTTTTCAAAGATTTCTTATTTTGATAGGAAATTTTTCAAAGATTTCTTATTTTTATAGGAAATTTTTCAAAAATTTCTTATTTTTATAGAAATTTTTCAAAAATTTCTTATTTTTATAGGAAATTTTTCAAAGATTTTTTATTTTTATAGGAAATTTTTCAAAAATTTCCTATTTTTATAGGAAATTTTTCAAAAATTTCCTATTTTTATAGGAAATTTTTCAAAAATTTCCTATTTTTATAGAAAATTTTTCAAAAATTTCCTATTTTTATAGGAAATTTTTCAAAAATTTCCTATTTTTATAGGAAATTTTTCAAAAATTTCCTATTTTTATAGGAAATTTTTCAAAAATTTCCTATTTTTATAGGAAATTTTTCAAAAATTTCCTATTTTTATAGGAAATTTTTCAACAATTTCCTATTTTTATAGGAAATTTTTCAAAAATTTCCTATTTTTATAGGAAATTTTTCAAAAATTTCCTATTTTTATAAGAAATTTTTCAAAAATTTCCTATTTTTTTTAGGAAATTTTTCAAAAATTTCCTATTTTTTTTAGGAAATTTTTCAAAAATTTCCTATTTTTATAGGAAATTTTTCAAAAATTTCCTATTTTTATAGGAAATTTTTCAAAAATTTCCTATTTTTATAGGAAATTTTTCAAAAATTTTCTATTTTTATAGGAAATTTTTCAAAAATTTTCTATTTTTATAGGAAATTTTTAAAAAACTTCCTATTTTTATAGGAAATTTTTTAAAAATTTCCTATTTTTATAAGAAATTTAAAAAAAAATTCTTATTTTTTTATGAAAATATTTAAAAAAATTTTTATTTTTAAAATAAATTTTTCAAATATTTCTTATCTCGTTTTGTCATTTTTCTTTGGATTATATGAATGATTTATTCTTTTAATGAGGCCGACATGATGTTGTCATGTTCATCTGTATGTGTTTCTTTCCATATCTGAAGGTTAATTGAATATATTTGACGTCTGATGTTTGTAGAAGCATATAAATGAGTTTGATTATTATTTGAACATGAGTTTTTTCCTCCTTATCAAAGAATTTATTTATCCAAGATATCTCATTTATAAATGCAAATTTTGTTCTGGAACTCGTTAAGGAGTGTAAAAGGATATTAAATGGTTTTAGTATGTGTGTGTGTGTCTTTAGTATAGATTATCAACAACATACGTTTATTTGTTAAGAAAAAATAGATGTCAAAGTCATTCATTTTATTTTTCTTAATGAAAACATCTTCTTTTCATTTGATTATTCCTGGGAAAACAAAAATTAATTGCCTTTAATATATCACTTCTGCCTGCTTCCTTTTTTAAACAGAAAATCCAAATAATCCTCTTGTGACTTTCAAATTTAATCCTCAGATATTAAATTTTCTTCTTAAACATTTCGCTTAAGTTAATTTTTTCCACTTGTCTTCAAGTTATTAAATAAATATTTTAATGTCAGTAGATTTACCTTAAGGTCTTGATAATATTATTACGATACTTTCTTTTTAATACGAGCATGTAATCCTAAGCAAATTTACTTTCTAACAACATTTGTTTTTTATTGTTCTTTCTGGGGGTAAATTGGCTTAAATTAGTTAAATTGTTTTAAAGGTTTATTAGAAATTTTGTTAGATTTTTGGCAGATGTTACAATAATGAACAAACAAATTAAAACTTAATAAAAAAAATTTCAAAATTTTTTTATTTTTTTTAGGATTTTTTTTTTAATTTTAAATATTTCTTACTTTTATAGAAATTTTATAAAAATTTCTAAATTTTATAGGAAATTTTTCAAAAATTTCTTATTTTTATAGGAAATTTTTCTTATTTTTATAGAAACATTTTCAAAAATTTTTGATATTTATAGGAAATTTTTCAAAAATTTTTGATATTTAAAAAATTTTTGATTCTGAGGAATTTTTTCAAAATTTTTTGATTTTTATAGGAAGTTTTTCAAAAATGTCTATGGAAAAAGTTGACCAGTGTGAAAGTTCACTAATCTGAATTTTTCTATAGAAAAAGTTCACCAATGTGAATTTTTATATAGAAAAAGTTTACCAATGTGAATTTTTATATAGAAAAAGTTCAATAATGTGAATTTTTATATAGAAAAAGTTCACCAATGTGAATTTTTCTATAGAAAAAGTTCACCAATGTGAATTTTTCTATAGAAAAAGTTCACCAATGTGAATTTTTCTATAGAAAAAGTTCACCAATGTGAATTTTTCTATAGAAAAAGTTCACCAATTTGAATATAGAAAAAGTTCACCAATGTGAAAAGTTCATCAATGTGAATTTTTCTATAGAAAAATTTCACCAATGTGAATTTTTCTATAGAAAAATTTCACCAATGTGAATTTTTCTATAGAAAAATTTCACCAATGTGAATTTTTCTATAGAAAAATTTCAGGAATGTGAATTTTTCTATAGAAAAATTTCACCAATGTGAATTTTTCTATAGAAAAATTTCACCAATGTGAATTTTTCTATAGAAAAATTTCACCAATGTGAATTTTTCTATAGAAAAATTTCACCAATGTGAATTTTTCTATAGAAAAATTTCACCAATGTGAATTTTTCTATAGAAAAATTTCACCAATGTGAATTTTTCTATAGAAAAATTTCACCAATGTGAATTTTTCTATAGAAAAATTTCACCAATGTGAATTTTTCTATAGAAAAAGTTTACCAATGTGAATTTTTCTATAGAAAAATTTCACCAATGTGAATTTTTCTATAGAAAAATTTCACCAATGTGAATTTTTCTATAGAAAAATTTCACCAATGTGAATTTTTCTATAGAAAAATTTCACCAATGTGAATTTTTCTATAGAAAAATTTCACCAATGTGAATTTTTCTATAGAAAAATTTCACCAATGTGAATTTTTCTATAGAAAAATTTCACCAATGTGAATTTTTCTATAGAAAAATTTCACCAATGTGAATTTTTCTATAGAAAAATTTCACCAATGTGAATTTTTCTATAGAAAAATTTCACCAATGTGAATTTTTCTATAGAAAAATTTCACCAATGTGAATTTTTCTATAGAAAAATTTCACCAATGTGAATTTTTCTATAGAAAAATTTCACCAATGTGAATTTTTCTATAGAAAAATTTCACCAATGTGAATTTTTCTATCGAAAAATTTCACCAATGTGAATTTTTCTATCGAAAAATTTCACCAATGTGAATTTTTCTATCGAAAAATTTCACTAATGTGAATTTTTCTATAGAAAAATTTCACCAATGTGAATTTTTCTATAGAAAAATTTCACCAATGTGAATTTTTCTATAGAAAAATTTCACCAATGTGAATTTTTCTATAGAAAAATTTCACCAATGTGAATTTTTCTATAGAAAACTTTCACCAATGTGAATTTTTCTATAGAAAAATTTCACCAAAGTGAATTTTTCTATAGAAAAATTTCACGAATGTGAATTTTTCTATAGAAAAAGTTCACAAATGTGAATTTTTCTATAGAAAAAGTTCACCAATGTGAATTTTTCTATAGAAAAAATTCACCAATGTGAATTTTTCTATAGAAAAAGTTTACCAATGTGAATTTTTCTATAGAAAAAGTTCACCAATGTGAATTTTCTATACCAAAAGGTTAGCAAAGTGAATTTTTCTATAGAAAAAGTTCACCAATGTGAATTTTTCTATAGAAACAGTTCACCAATTCGAACTTTTTTATAGAAAAACTTCACCAATCTGATTTTCTCTATAGAAAAAATGTGAAGTTTTCTATAGAAAAAAGTGTGAACTTTTATATAGAAAAATTTCCCCAATGTGAATTTTTCTATAGAGCCAATGTGAACTTTTCTATAGAAAAAGTTCCCTATCGTGAATTTTTATATAGGAGTATTTTTCTTTCGTGAACTTTTATATAGGGAAATTTCCCTATCGTGAACTTTTCTATAGGAAAGCTTCATCATTGTAATTTTTAACAAAAATTTTCTTTGGTGTAAATGTAAAATTTGCAGAAAAGCCTTAAAATTTATTCATAACTAAAGAAATATTAGCAATAATTGGCTCCATATTGCAGAGAATTTGCTCATATATGTATATCTGCACTTCTATTGGTGTTAATAATGCTTCTTATTGTACTACTTAAGATAACATTCTTCTGGAAACAACCAAGTCCTGTCGTTGTTTCTTGCCCTCAACTCAACATCCACTTCATTTCAGTTTTCATTAAAACTGAATGAAACTACTTTTCTTCTACAAATATTTCTTTTTCTGCTGTTTTTTGCTCAAACTGCAGCACAAGAAAATATTTATCACAATAAATTGTTCATTCCGAAGAACTTAAATGCGAAATAACATGGGATTATCTGTTTAAGAAAGAAAATAATGAAAGTAAAGAAAACAGAAAAATTATAATTGAACTAATAAGACATCGGAGGCTAAAAGGATTTACATGTGGTCGAGAGAAACAAAAATAATTTTTGTAATAATTAATATTTTTTAATTTAACTAAATTGCTCAAACAGTTGTGTAGCCTACTTTTAGGCATTAAGAAAATTCTAGTGTTTGTCTAATTGGTTATATGAAAAGATAGCATCTTATTATGAATTTAATAATCATAAGATATCCTTGTTAGAAGTTGAAGAACACATACATAGATATATGTATATGTTTTGTAAATGTGTGAGTATAAATATATGTTTACTTATCCTTTTCAAACTTGCTTCCTATTTATGAATGTATGTATTCTCTTAAATGCATGTTTTAACAAGCAGTTTCCATATCATTTTCCCAGTTTTTCTTCATTATCTTTTAATTTAGTTTTTATAACATTTTCACTTCACATTTCCCCTATCAAAATGCTTTAAGCTCCTTTTCACAAACGCTCGACTATTCGAGTAAATAGTGAGATTTAAGTATCAACATAAAAGACACTCAATGTGAACAGAAAGATACTAAAACATTGGACTCAAGGCGATAATGATTGGTTTTAATTAAGATGAAGATTAAAAAATATAATCATTTAAAGAAAGAAAAAGAAGGAAGTATAAATCTTATCATATCCAATTCGTTAATGACACTTGCAGTTGTTATATTGCATCTTGTCTTACACAAAAGTTTATATTGATGAACTTTGGTGAGCTTTTCTTATAGAAAAGTTTACATCGGTGAACTTTTCTTATAGAAAAAATCACAGTGGTGAACTTTTCTTATAGAAAAGTTCACATTGGTGAACTTTTCTTATAGAAAAGTTCACATTGGTGAACTTTTTTTATAGAAAAGTTCACATTGGTGAACTTTTCTTATAGAAAAGTTCACATTGGTGAACTTTTCTTATAGAAAAGTTCACATTGGTGAACTTTTCTTATAGAAAAGTTAACATTGGTGAACTTTTCTTATAGAAAAGTTCACATTGGTGAACTTTTCTTATAGAAAAGTTCACATTGGTGAACTTTTCTTATAGAAAAGTTCACATTGGTGAACTTTCCTTATAGAAAAGTTCACATTGGTGAACTTTTCTTATAGAAAAGTTCACATTGGTGAATATTTCTTATAGAAAAGTTCACATTGGTGAACTTTTCTTAAAGAAAAGTTCACATTGTGAACTTTTCTTAGAGAAAAGTTCACATCCGTGAACTTTTCTTAGAGGAAAGTTCACATCGGTGAACTTTTCTTAGAGAAAAGTTCACACTGGTGATATTTTCTTATAGAAAAATTCACATTAATGAACTTTTCTTATAGAAACGTTCACGTTGGTGAACTTTTCTTATAGAAAAGTTTACATTGGTGAACTTTTCTTATAGAAAAGTTCACATTGGTGAACTTTTCTTATAGAAAAGTTCACATTGGTGAACTTTTCTTATAGAAAAGTTCACATTGGTGAACTTTTCTTATAGAAAAGTTCACATTGGTGAACTTTTCTTAGAGAAAAGTTCACATCGGTGAACTTTTCTTAGAGAAAAGTTCACATCGGTGAACTTTTCTTATAGAAAAGTTCACATTAATGAACTTTTCTTATAGAAGCGTTCACATTGGTGAACTTTTCTTATAGAAAAGTTCACATTGGTGTACTTTTCTTATAGAAAAGTTCACATTGGTGAACTTTTCTTATAGAAAAGTTCACATTGGTGAACTTTTCCCATAGAAAAGTTCACATTGGTGAACTTTTCCTATAGAAAAGTTCACATTGGTGAACTTTTCTTATAGAAAAGTTCACATTGGTGAACTTTTCTTATAGAAAAGTTCACATTGGTGAACTTTTCTTATAGAAAAGTTCACATTGTTGAACTTTTCTTATAGAAAAGTTCACATTGGTGAACTTTTCTTATAGAAAAGTTCACATTGGTGAACATTTCTTATAGAAAAGTTCACACTGGTGAACTTTTCTTATAGAAAAGTTCACACTGGTGAACTTTTCTTATAGAAAAGTTCACACTGGTGAACTTTTCTTATAGAAAAGTTCACACTGGTGAACTTTCCCGATAGAAAAGTTCACCAGTAAACTTTTCCGATAGAAAAGTTCACATTGGTGAACTTTTCCTTTCGAAAAGTTCCTATAGAAAACATCACATTAGTGAACTTTTCCTATAGAAAAGTTCACATTGGTGAACTTTTCTTATAGAAAAGTTCACATCGGTGAACATTTCTTATAGAAAAGTTCACATTGGTGAACTTTTCTTATAGAAAAGTTCACATTGGTGAACTTTTCTTATAGAAAAGTTCACATTGGTGAACTTTTCTTATAGAAAAGTTCACATTGGTGAACTTTTCTTACAGAAAAGTTCACATTGGTGAACTTATCTTATAGAAAAGTTCACATTGGTGAACTTTTCTTATAGAAAAGTTCACATTGGTGAACTTTTCTTATAGAAAAGTTCACATTGGTGAACTTTTCTTATAGAAAAGTTTACATCGGTGAACTTTTCTTATAGAAAAGTTTACATCGTGAACTTTTCTTATAGAAAAGTTAACATCGGTGAACTTTTCTTATAGAAAAGTTTACATCGGTGAACTTTTCTTATAGAAAAGTTTACATTGGTGAACTTTTCTTATAGAAAAGTTCACATTGGTGAACTTTTCTTATAGAAAAGTTCACATTGGTGAACTTTTCTTATAGAAAAGTTCACATTGGTGAACTTTTCTTATAGAAAAGTTCACATTGGTGAACTTTTCTTAGAGAAAAGTTCACATCGGTGAACTTTTCTTAGAGAAAAGTTCACATCGGTGAACTTTTCTTATAGAAAAGTTCACATTAATGAACTTTTCTTATAGAAACGTTCACATTGGTGAACTTTTCTTATAGAAAAGTTCACATTGGTGTACTTTTCTTATAGAAAAGTTCACATTGGTGAACTTTTCTTATAGAAAAGTTCACATTGGTGAACTTTTCCCATAGAAAAGTTCACATTGGTGAACTTTTCCTATAGAAAAGTTCACATTGGTGAACTTTTCTTATAGAAAAGTTCACATTGGTGAACTTTTCTTATAGAAAAGTTCACATTGGTGAACTTTTCTTATAGAAAAGTTCACATTGTTGAACTTTTCTTATAGAAAAGTTCACATTGGTGAACTTTTCTTATAGAAAAGTTCACATTGGTGAACATTTCTTATAGAAAAGTTCACACTGGTGAACTTTTCTTATAGAAAAGTTCACACTGGTGAACTTTTCTTATAGAAAAGTTCACACTGGTGAACTTTTCTTATAGAAAAGTTCACACTGGTGAACTTTTCTTATAGAAAAGTTCACACTGGTGAACTTTCCCGATAGAAAAGTTCACCAGTGAACTTTTCCGATAGAAAAGTTCACATTGGTGAACTTTTCCTTTCGAAAAGTTCCTATAGAAAACATCACATTAGTGAACTTTTCCTATAGAAAAGTTCACATTGGTGAACTTTTCTTATAGAAAAGTTCACATCGGTGAACATTTCTTATAGAAAAGTTCACATTGGTGAACTTTTCTTATAGAAAAGTTCACATTGGTGAACTTTTCTTATAGAAAAGTTCACATTGGTGAACTTTTCTTATAGAAAAGTTCACATTGGTGAACTTTTCTTACAGAAAAGTTCACATTGGTGAACTTATCTTATAGAAAAGTTCACATTGGTGAACTTTTCTTATAGAAAAGTTCACATTGGTGAACTTTTCTTATAGAAAAGTTCACATTGGTGAACTTTTCTTATAGAAAAGTTTACATCGGTGAACTTTTCTTATAGAAAAGTTTACATCGTGAACTTTTCTTATAGAAAAGTTAACATCGGTGAACTTTTCTTATAGAAAAGTTTACATCGGTGAACTTTTCTTATAGAAAAGTTTACATCGGTGAACTTTTCTTATAGAAAAGTTTACATCGGTGAACTTTTCTTATAGAAAAGTTTACATCGGTGAACTTTTCTTATAGAAAAGTTCACATCGGTGAACTTTTCTTAGAGAAAAGTTCACATCGGTGAACTTTTCTTAGAGAAAAGTTCACGTCGTTGAACTTTTCTTAGATAAAAGTTCACATCGGTGAACTTTTCTTATAGAAAAGTTCACATTGGTGTACTTTAAGTATAGAAAAGTTCACATTTGTTTTTTTCTTAAACAATTTAATATAAAATCTCTTGTCTAGGAATTGATATAGATGTCAGTTTTTCTATTTTGTGGAATTTTCCAAATATAACAGCAGATTTAGAGCTTGTTATAAGGATTTAAGAAGACGTTTAAATATAGTTAAAATGTAATATTACTAAATAGTAACAGACATATGAAAGAAAGATGCTATAATTCCTTTAATACATATAAAACTTTGCTAAAATGAAATACTATTGTTAAGGGAGATAATGCAAGACAATAGACGAGAAATACTAATAACACTGGGAAACAAAAATAAAGTTTTGTTATGATCTTTGATGAGCTTTGTAAGTTTATAATGGCTTGGCCGAGATTTGGCTTATATAGAAGGGAAGGAATTTAAATTAAAGGTACAATATGTAATATAACCTCTTTGCCTTTTCTCTGTTGCCTAGTCCAATAGCTGAAATATTATGTATCATCTTGATGATATCTAACACTTGTTTCTTTAGTCATTAAAATAGTTTAAACAACTTTTCTTCTCAGACCTAAACCCTTATATCTTAATCCTCTTCCTAATAAATCACTACAATCTTTAAAGCAAAAACTCGTAAGTAAATATATTTATGCACTTACATATATTTTAAATTACACTTGTATGATTTTAGCAGTACTTTAACATAAAGACAATTCACAAGGTGTGGTATATGTTGTAAGAGTGTAAATAATACAAAAGTTCACTAAACAAATAATGCAACTAGTTCTTAAAGGAATGTTAAATAATCTCAATATATTACGGGTCATTTAAGACATTTACAACTCATACAACAACTTATGAATTAAGCTAATAGTAAGAACATTCTGTCCTAAATCTTACAAGTACTTAGGGAATTTTTTTTACTAAAGTTTTAGTTGAAATGACTTTAAGCTACAAACATCTTTACAAGAGTAATAAACACTTTAGATAAAGAACTTTATTCTTAAAATGAGCGAGTAATGGGAATTAAAAACATGTTTTACAACTTTAACAAATTTTTTTTAGCAATTACCCAAAAAAAGTTTATATTAATGATCCTTTCCTATACATAAATATAGCCCAATAAGCAAATATATGCACTTGATTTATATACAACTATAAAGCTAAGACCTCAAGCTTTAAGGTGCTATAAACTTTTTGAAATTTTTCTATACAAAAATTCACATTGGTGAAATTTTTCTATAGAAAAATTCACATTGGTGAAATTTTTCTATAGAAAAATTCACATTGGTGAAATTTTTCTATAGAAAAATTCACATTGGTGAAATTTTTCTATAGAAAAATTCACATTGGTGAAATTTTTCTATAGAAAAATTCACATTGGTCAAATTTTTCTATAGAAAAATTTACATTGGTGAAATTTTTCTATAGAAAAATTTACATTGGTGAAATTTTTCTATAGAAAAATTTACATTGGTGAAATTTTTCTATAGAAAAATTTACATTGGTGAAATTTTTCTATAGAAAAATTCACATTGGTGAAATTTTTCTATAGAAAAATTCACATTGGTGAAATTTTTCTATAGAAAAATTCACATTGGTGAAATTTTTCTATAGAAAAATTCACATTGGTGAAATTTTTCTATAGAAAAATTCACATTGGTGAAATTTTTCTATAGAAAAATTCACATTGGTGAAATTTTTCTATAGAAAAATTCACATTGGTGAAATTTTTCTATAGAAAAATTCACATTGGTGAAATTTTTCTATAGAAAAATTCACATTGGTGAAATTTTTCTATAGAAAAATTCACATTGGTGAAATTTTTCTATAGAAAAATTCACATTGGTGAAATTTTTCTATAGAAAAATTCACATTGGTGAAATTTTTCTATAGAAAAATTCACATTGGTGAAATTTTTCTATAGAAAAATTCACATTGGTGAAATTTTTCTATCGAAAAATTCACATTGGTGAAATTTTTCTATAGAAAAATTCACATTGGTAAAATTTTTCTATAGAAAAATTCACATTGGTGAAATTTTTCTATAGAAAAATTCACATTGGTGAAATTTTTTTACAGAAAAATTCACATTGGTGAAATTTTTCTATCGAAAAATACACATTGGTGAAATTTTTCTATAGAAAAATTCAAATTTGTGAAATTTTTCTATAGAAAAATTCACATTGGTGAAATTTTTCTATAGAAAAATTCACATTGGTCAAATTTTTCTATAGAAAAATTTACATTGGTGAAATTTTTCTATAGAAAAATTTACATTGGTGAAATTTTTCTATAGAAAAATTTACATTGGTGAAATTTTTCTATAGAAAAATTCACATTGGTGAAATTTTTCTATAGAAAAATTCACATTGGTGAAATTTTTCTATAGAAAAATTCACATTGGTGAAATTTTTCTATAGAAAAATTCACATTGGTGAAATTTTTCTATAGAAAAATTCACATTGGTGAAATTTTTCTATAGAAAAATTCACATTGGTGAAATTTTTCTATAGAAAAATTCACATTGATGAAATTTTTCTATAGAAAAATTCACATTGATGAAATTTTTCTATAGAAAAATTCACATTGGTGAAATTTTTCTATAGATAAATTCACATTGGTGAAATTTTTCTATAGAAAAATTCACATTGGTGAAATTTTTCTATAGAAAAATTCACATTGGTGAAATTTTTCTATAGAAAAATTCACATTGCTGAAATTTTTCGATAGAAAAATTCACATTGGTGAAATTTTTTTACAGAAAAATTCACATTGGTGAAATTTTTCTATCGAAAAATACACATTGGTGAAATTTTTCTATTGAAAAATTCACATTGGTGAAATTTTTCTATAGAAAAATTCACATTTTTGAAATTTTTCTATAGAAAAATTCACATTGGTGAAATTTTTCTATAGAAAAATTCACATTGGTGAAATTTTTCTATAGAAAAATTCACATTGGTGAAATTTTTCTATAGAAAAATTCACATTGGTGAAATTTTTCTATAGAAAAATTCACATTGGTGAAATTTTTCTATAGAAAAATTCACATTGGTGAAATTTTTCTATAGAAAAATTCACATTGGTGAAATTTTTCTATAGAAAAATTCACATTGGTAAAAATTTTCTATAGAAAAATTCACTTGGGTGTGCTTTTTCTATGGAAAAATTCACTTGGGTAAATTTTTTTTATAGAAAAATTCACTTGGGTGTGCTTTTTCTATGGAAAAATTCACTTGGGTAAATTTTTTTATAGAAAAATTCAGTTGGTTGGACTTTTTCTGTAGAAAGATTTAATTGGGTGAACTTTTTCTGTATTCATTCACTTGGGTGAAATTTTTCTATAGAAAAATTCACTTGGGTGAACTTTTTCTATAGAAAAATTCACTTGGGTGAACTTTTTCTATAGAAAAATTCACTTGGGTGAACTTTTTCTATAGAAAAATTCACTTGGGTGAACTTTTTCTATAAAAAAATTCACTTGGGTGAACTTTTTCTATAAAAAAATTCACTTGGGTGAACTTTTTCTATTGAAAAAGTTACTTTGGTGAACTGTTTTCCGTAGAAAAGTTCACATTCGTAAAAACTTCACATTGTTAAACTTTTTCTTTAGAAAAGTACACTGTTTTGAACTTTTCCTATAGAAAAGTTCACATTGTTAAATTGTTTCTTTTGAAAAGTTAATATTATTAGACTTTTCTATAGATGGGTTCTCATTGTTGAAGTTTCTATGTAGAAAGGATCAAATTGTTGAACTTTTCATATAGAAAAGTTCAAATCGTTAAACTTTTCACATAGAAAAGCTCAAATTGTTAAACTTTTTATATAGAAAGGTTCAAATTGTTGAAATTTTCATATAGACATTTTACATTGTTAAACTTTTTATATAGAAAAGTTCACATTATTGAACTTTTTATATAGGAAAGTTTACATTGTTGAACTTTTCCTTTTGAAAAATTCATATTGTTCAAATTGTTGAAGTTTTCGTAAAGAAGAGTTCAAATTTTTAAACTATTCATATAGAAAAGTTGAAATTGTTGAAATTTTCATGTAGATAAGTTTTAATTGTTGAACTTTTCATATAGAAAATTTCACAGTGTTGAAATTTTTATATAGAAAATTTCACATTGTTGAACTTTTCATATGGAAAAGTTCAAACTGTTGAACTATTCATATAGAAAAGTTCAAAATGTTGAACTTTTCATATAGAAAATTCAAATTGTTGAACTTTTCATATATAAAAGTATAAATTGTTTAACTATTTATATAGAAAAGTTGATATTGATGAAGTTTCCTATAAAAAGTTCAATTTTTTGAACTTTTCCTATTCAAAAGTTCCTATTGGTGAATTTTTCCTATAGAAAAGTTCATATTACTGAACTTTTCCTATAGAATCGTAAAATTTTGTTTCTAATGTGAACCAACCATTTAGAATATAAAATTTGTATAATTGTTTTAATTGTTCCACAAAAATTGTTCTTTCTTTTCTGAAATCTCTTTCCACTTCATGATGCGCTGCATTTCAAGAGCAGCAACATTCCCTTAAGTGATAGCAGCAGCTTTTCCACTAGGCTTTGTAAGACAATAGAAACTAAGTAACACTTTCTTTCAGACCTTGTATTCTGTAGAGAGTCGTCTTTCTTTTGATTGGCAACAATTGTAACTAAAATTTTTCCACTTGCTACAAAAATGCCTTTGGGATGTGGCAATGACAATTGTTGTAACTGCAGCTAACTGCCACACAATTGAAATTTAACAAAAGTTTTTTTTTTGTTTTTTTGTTAAACTCAGTCTTCAAATGCAGTAAAAATTGTAGAGAAAAAGTTAAAGAGGTATTGTCTTGTTTTTATTGAGAAATGTTTATTGTATAAATTGTTAAGGAAAATAATAGATTTTCCAGTGCAAGTGACAAAATAAAATTGTTTATTGTTAAGGAATAAGTGAAAGAAATAAAATATTTTGTTAAGAATATTGAAGGAAGAAGGAAGGAGGGGGCTTGGGACAGTTTTTTGTGTTTAGAAGATTTTTAAAGATATACAAATTTTGTTAAAGAAATGTCTTGAAAAAACTTTGAAATTCTCTTTTTATAACACTTTTTGAATAGCCTTTAAATCGTTTTATAATATCCTTTTTGTATCAGCCAGGATATATTTTTATCTTATAAACATTAATAATAATATTATCCTGCTGTTTTGTATTTTCTTACAAAGTCAATAATATTAACAATGAGACTTATAAGTCAGTCGTTCGTATTAATAAAAATAAACATTTGATATTCTATACAATAATTTCCTGTTTAAAGAATGTTTTTCATCTTAACACCATTTTATTTACATTTTATTTCCGTTGAACGGTTAACTTACATTTTAACACATACATACTTGCGCCCACTCTCCCTATCCCACACATACACCCACCCAATAGCATGACAAACGTGTTTAGAATTTTTAACAAATGTATGGCGACCTCTTTTTTTGTGAAACAATTTCATTTGATATAAAAAAAATAAAGAAACATTTTTCTGGATCAGAAAAGAAGGTTTTGAAAAGGGTATAAAAAGGATACAGCTTTTAACAAAATCTTCTTTTTTTAACAAATCAAAACTTTATTAATAACAAAATATTTCTTCATCACTTTTCTTTGATATTGATTATAGTTGAAACATTTTTATTGCAGAAACTCTTGATGTTCATAAATTTTAATGACAGCCTTTTTTAATTATTCATTGTAACAAAAAACAACAATTGGGTTTAATGAGCACTTGTCATTTCGCTCATAAAAAGTAAATGAAAAGTTTAAATGTCAAATTTTTCAACTAAATCATAAAAATACTAATATTCATGACAGAAAGGAATTTTTTAAATAATGAAAAAAAAAAAAAAATCGTAAAAAAAATTTTTTTTTGATTTTCGTTGTCAAAAACTTTTTTTCGGTAGAAACCAAGAGTAAACAACTTAACGTCAAAGTAAAGGCTAAAGTCATAACTTTACCCTAAAATATAAATCAACTGCATATATTTGCATATAAAGTTAAATATTAATAAAAAGTAAAAAGATCTAAAATTTGTGAATTTTCCAAATATGACAAAAACTATGGAAAAAGTTAAGAAATGTTAACTTTTCTATAGGAAAATTTAATTAAACTGAACTTTTCTATATAAAGATTAACAATAAGAACTTTTCTACATAAAAAAATTTCTAAAATGAAGTTTTCTATATAAAAATTTTTCAAAGATGAAATTTTCGATGGAAAAAAATCATCGGAATGAATTTTTTTAATAGAAAAAGTTTAACGGTATGAACTTTTCTATGGAAAAAGTTCACCGGTATGAACTTTTCTATAGAGAAAGTTCACCCATGAGAACTTTTCTATAGAAAAAGTTAACCCATGTGAACTTTTCTAGAGAAAAAGTTCAATCATGTGAACTTTTCTATAGAAAATATTCACCCATGTGAACTCTTCTATAGAAAAAGTTCACCCATGTGAACTTTTCTATAAAAAAAGTTCACCCAGGTGAACTTTTCTATAGAAAAAGTTCACCCATGTGAACTTTTCTATAGAAAAAGTTCACCCATGTGAACTTTTCTATAAAAAAGGTCAACGATATGAACTTTTCTATAGAAAAAGTTCACCCATGTGAACTTTTCTATAGAAAAAGTTCACCCATGTGAACTTTTCTATAAAAAAGGTCAACGATATGAACTTTTCTATAAAAAAAGTTCACCCATGTTAACTTTTCTATACAAAAAGTTCACCAATGTGAACTTTTCTATAGAAAAAGTTCACCCATGTGAACTTTTCTATTGAAAATGTTCACCATGCGAACTTTTCTATTGAAAAAGTTCACCATGCGAACTTTTCTATAGAAAAAGTTCACCCATGTTAACTTTTCTGTACATAAAGTTCACCAATGTGAACTTTTCTATAGAAAAAGTTCATCCATGTGAACTTTTCTATTGAAAAAGTTCACCATGCGAACTTTGCTATTGAAAAAGTTCACCATGCGAACTTTTCTATAGAAAAATTTCATCCATGAGAACTTTTATACAGAAAAAGTTCACGCATGTGAACGTTTCTACAGAAAAAGTTCACCCATGTGAACTTTTCCATAGAAAAAGTTCTCCCATGTGAACATTTCTATTGAAAAAGTTCATCCATGTGAACTTTTCTATAGAAAAAGTTCACCCATATGAATTTTGCTATAGAAAAAGTTCACCAATGTGAACATTTCTATAAAAAAAGTTCACCTATGTGAACTTTTCTTTAGAAAAAGTTCACTGACATTAACATTTCAATGGCAAAAGTTCACCTAAAAGAATTTTTCTATGGTAAAAATCCACATGTTGAACTTTTCTATAGGAAAAGTTCACAAGGTTGAACTTTTCTATAGGAAAAGTTTACATGGGTGAACTTTTCTATAGGAAAAGTTCACATGTGTGAACTTTTCTATAGGAAAAGTTCACATGTGTGAACTTTTCTATAGGAAAAGTTCACATGTGTGAACTTTTCTATAGGAAAAGTTCACATGTGTGAACTTTTCTATAGGAAAAGTTCACATGTGTGAACTTTTCTATAGGAAAAGTTCACATGTGTGAACTTTTCTATAGGAAAAGTTCACATGGGTGAACTTTTCTATAGGAAAAGTTCTTATGGGTGAACTTTTCTATAGGAAAAGTTCACATGGGTGAACTTTTCTATAGGAAAAGTCCACATGGGTGAACTTTTCTATAGGAAAAGTTCACTTGGCAGAACTTTTCTACAGGGTGAAGTTCACATGGATGAACTTTTCTATAGGAAAAGTTCACATGGCTGAACTTTTCTATAGGAAAAGTTCACATGGCTAAACTTTTCTATAGAAGAAGTTCACATGGGTGAACTTTTTTATAGAAAAAGTTCACTCAGTTGATCTTTTTAATAGAAAAAGTTCTTATAGATGAACGTTTGTTGTATATTTTAGCCCTCAACCCAAAGTTTCAAATCCTCTTATCTGTAACAATCACTACTTTTTATTTTATTATTGTTTTTCTACATTAAACTATTTGCCAAATCCAAATACAACTAATTCAAAACAAAACAGAACAAAACAAAGTTGAACATGTTCAAAAAGTCAATAAAATTATTTCGATATAAGCACAAGTACATGGTAGGGCTATTTGGAAATATTTTGTTTTGAATTATATAAACTTTAAAAGGGAAAGTTTAATTAAATATTAGGAGATTTCTTAACTTTTGAGTAAAGGAGAAAGTTTAAAATGAATTTGATATTAGGAAAAGTTCATATTGGGCGATATTTCTGAAAGAAAACTTAACATTGGTAAATATTTACTATAGAAAAGTTTAAATTGATGAATTTTTTTATTGAAAATTTCTTATTATTAAACGTTTTATATAGAAAATTTCACTTTTATTTTCATTTTTATAAAAAGTTCATATACGTCGACATTTCTTATAGAAAACTTTACTTTGATTAAATTTTACTATAGAAAAGTTCAAATTGGTGAATTTTCGATGTTGAAAAGTTCTTATTTTTAAACTTTTTTTATAGAAAAGTTCACTTTAATTATTATTTTGTATAGAAAAGTTAACATTGGCGATTTTTTCTATAGTTTTAGTCATATTTTGAAATTTTATATACTAGAGATCATGTTCTTTATTACTGTTATATAGCTTAGTATGCAAAGATATGCAGTTGATTTATATTTTTATAAAAAGCCCAGACTTTAGCCTTTAATGTGTTGTAAGTTTTGTTGCTATTGGTTTTTATTAGAAACAGTTTTGGACAATTTTTTAAGAGAACAATTTTTTAAATTTTTTCGAAAAAATGTTTTTTTATATTTTTTCATTTATTTTAAAAAGTGATCACAGTGTGTAATATGCAAAGATATGCAACTGATTTATATCTTGTTGTAAACCTAAGACTTTTGGCTTGAATGTGATGTTAGTTTTGTTGCTAATGGTGTTCATTAGAAAAAGTTTTGGATAATTTTTTCAAAAGAAAAATTTTAAAAATTTTTTTAAAAGAAAAATTGTTCACATGTTTTCACTTATTTAAAAAAACAAGTGGTCACAGTTTATAATATGCAGAGATATGCAGCTTATTTATATTTTGATGGAAAGCTAAGACTTTAGGCTTGAATTTGATGTAAGTTTTGTTGCTATTGGTTTTCATTAGAAAAAGTTTTGAACAATTTTTTTTAAAGAAACATTTTTAAAATTTTTCAAAAGAAAAATTTCTCACATTTTTTTTACACATTTATAAAAACAAATAGTCACAGTATGTAATTTGCAAAGATATGCAGCTGATTTATCTTTTGATAGAAAGTTAAGAATTTAGGCTTAAATGTGATGTAAGCTTTGTGACTATTGGTTTTCATTGAAAAAAGTTTTGGACAATTTTTTCGAAAGAAAAATTTTTTAAATTTAAAAAAAAAAATTTGTTTATAAAAACAAGTGGTTACAGTGTGAACAACTTTTAATTTTTTTTAGTAAGTACATATGCTCAAGGCCTTTTTGGGATTTGATATGTTAAACAAAATGATTTACTTGCCATTTTCATTTATTATGACCACAAACTATAAAAACATCATATGGAAAAAAAACACAACATCTCAATCCCTGATGGCTAGTAGACCCTTCATCGAAGATTCATTTTAACAAAATATGAAATGGAAAAATCTTTCTCATTTAAGACAAATTTTGGTATGACGATAAAATTGCCACAAATGCGAAGATGTTTCAGATATTCTTAAATATTTAGTAAATATTTACTAAGATATTTTTTTAAATTAACATAGAGTTATGAACATATTTGCTTATTCTTATATGCAAAATTGTTACAATATTTTTTTTTTGGGATTTTTGAAAAGTCAGTCGCAAACAAGTGATGGCAGTAAAGAAATGTGTATATTTAAACCATGTGGCCCTGGGGGTAAATATGAATGTGAGTGAAAGATTTAAGATGTGAGGAAAATACGAATGAGAAAAATAAGTAAAGGAAAGTCTTAAATCAGACAAATTTTTATAGAAATTCCCACAAAATTGTGAAATCGTTTAATTTTTGTAAATTAAGCGAAAGAAAGACTTGGGGCCAAATCGCCGCATTCGGTATCGAAAGAAAACTCAGACTTATAAGAAAATATTGTGTAACATACCTTAGGGATTTTAAAAATAATTTATTTTGCAAAAACTTTAGTAAAACTTAATATGTAAATATTAGGGTGCACCTTATTTTATAAAAGTGCGAAATTGAACCCTAAACCCCCCAAAAATGTTCTACGTAACATAAAAACATGTTTTTTTTTGTATGGAAAAAATGGGAGTGTTGTAACCCTTTAAAATTAAATTATCTTTAAGGGTGAACTTCTCCATAGGAAAAGTTCACATGGGTGAACTTTTCTATAGGAAAAGTTCACATGAGTGAACTTTTCTGTAGGAAAAGTTCACATGAGTGAATTTTTCTATAGGAAAAGTTCACATGAGTGAATTTTTCTATAGGAAAAGTTCACATGAGAGAACTTTTCTATAGGAAAAGTTCACATGAGTAAACTTTTGTATAGGAAAAGTTCACATGAGTGAACTTTTCTATAGGAAAAGTTCACATGAGTGAACTTTTCTATAGGAAAAGTTCACATGAGTGAACTTTTCTATAGGAAAAGTTCACATGAGTGAACTTTTCTATAGGAAAAGTTCACATGAGTGAACTTTTCTATAGGAAAAGTTCACATGAGTGAACTTTTCTATAGGAAAAGTTCACATGAGTGAACTTTTCTATAGGAAAAGTTCACATGAGTGAACTTTTCTATAGGAAAAGTTCACATGAGTGAACTTTTCTGTAGGAAAAGTTTACATGGGTGAACTTTTCTATAGGAAAAGTTCACATGGGTGAACTTTTCTATAGGAAAAGTTCACATGGGTGAACTTTTCTATAGGAAAAGTTCACTTGGGTGAACTTTTCTATAGGAAAAGTTCACATAGGTGAACTTTTCTATAGGAAAAGTTCACATGGGTGAACTTTTCTATAGGAAAAGTTCACATGGGTGAACTTTTCTATAGGAAAAGTTCACATGGGTGAACTTTTCTATAGGAAAAGTTCACATGGGTGAACTTTTCTATAGGAAAAGTTCACATGGGTGAACTTTTCTATAGGAAAAGTTCACATGGGTGAACTTTTCTATAGGAAAAGTTCACATGGGTGAACTTTTCTATAGGAAAAGTTCACATGGGTGAACTTTTCTATAGGAAAAGTTCACATGGGTGAACTTTTCTATAGGAAAAGTTCACATGGGTGAACTTTTCTATAGGAAAAGTTCACATGGCTGAACTTTTTTATAAAAAGTTCACATGGGTGAACTTTTCTATAGGAAAAATTCACATGGGTGAACTTTTATATAGGAAAAGTTCACTAGTTGAACTTTTCTATAGGAAAAGTTCACATGGGTGAACTTTTATATAGGAAAAGTTCAAATGGGTGAACTTTTCTATAGGAAAAGTTCACATGGGTGAACTTTTCTATAGGAAAAGTTCACATGGGTGAACTTTTCTATAGGAAAAGTTCACATGGGTGAACTTTTCTATAGGAAAAGTTCACATGGGTGAACTTTTCTATAGGAAAAGTTCACATGAGTGAATTTTTCTATAGGAAAAGTTCACATGAGTGAACTTTTCTATAGGAAAAGTTCACATGAGTGAACTTTTCTATAGGAAAAGTTCACATGAGTGAACTTTTCTATAGGAAAAGTTCACATGAGTGAACTTTTCTATAGGAAAAGTTCACATGAGTGAACTTTTCTATAGGAAAAGTTCACATGAGTGAACTTTTCTATAGGAAAAGTTCACATGAGTGAACTTTTCTATAGGAAAAGTTCACATGAGTGAACTTTTCTATAGGAAAAGTTCCCATGAGTGAACTTTTCTATAGGAAAAGTTCACATGAGTGAACTTTTCTATAGGAAAAGTTCACATGAGTGAACTTTTCTATAGGAAAAGTTCACATGAGTGAACTTTTCTATAGGAAAAGTTCACATGAGTGAACTTTTCTATAGGAAAAGTTCACATGAGTGAACTTTTCTATAGGAAAAGTTCACATGAGTGAACTTTTCTATAGGAAAAGTTCACATGAGTGAACTTTTCTATAGGAAAAGTTCACATGAGTGAACTTTTCTATAGGAAAAGTTCACATGGGTGAACTTTTCTATAGGAAAAGTTCACATGGGTGAACTTTTCTATAGGAAAAGTTCACATGGGTGAACTTTTATATAGGAAAAGTTCACTAGTTGAACTTTTCTATAGGAAAAGTTCACATGGGTGAACTTTTCTATAGGAAAAGTTCACATGGGTGAACTTTTCTATAGGAAAAGTTCACATGGGTGAACTTTTCTATAGGAAAAGTTCACATGGGTGAACTTTTCTATAGGAAAAGTTCACATGGGTGAACTTTTCTATAGGAAAAGTTCACATGGGTGAACTTTTCTATAGGAAAAGTTCACATGAGTGAATTTTTCTATAGGAAAAGTTCACATGAGTGAATTTTTCTATAGGAAAAGTTCACATGAGTGAACTTTTCTATAGGAAAAGTTCACATGAGTGAACTTTTCTATAGGAAAAGTTCACATGAGTGAACTTTTCTATAGGAAAAGTTTACATGAGTGAACTTTTCTATAGGAAAAGTTCACATGAGTGAACTTTTCTATAGGAAAAGTTCACATGAGTGAACTTTTCTATAGGAAAAGTTCACATGAGTGAACTTTTCTGTAGGAAAAGTTTACATGGGTGAACTTTTCTATAGGAAAAGTTCACATGGGTGAACTTTTCTATAGGAAAAGTTCACATGGGTGAACTTTTCTATAGGAAAAGTTCACATGGGTGAACTTTTCTATAGGAAAAGTTCACATGGGTGAACTTTTCTATAGGAAAAGTTCACATGGGTGAACTTTTCTATAGGAAAAGTTCACATGGGTGAACTTTTCTATAGGAAAAGTTCACATGGGTGAACTTTTCTATAGGAAAAGTTCACATGGGTGAACTTTTCTATAGGAAAAGTTCACATGGGTGAACTTTTCTATAGGAAAAGTTCACATGGGTGAACTTTTCTATAGGAAAAGTTCACATGGGTGAACTTTTCTATAGGAAAAGTTCACATGGGTGAACTTTTCTATAGGAAAAGTTCACATGGGTGAACTTTTCTATAGGAAAAGTTCACATGGGAAAAGTTTACATGGGTGAACTTTTCTATAGGAAAAGTTCACATGGGTGAACTTTTCTATAGGAAAAGTTCACATGGGTGAACTTTTCTATAGGAAAAGTTCACATGGGTGAACTTTTCTATAGGAAAAGTTCACATGGCTGAACTTTTTTATAAAAAGTTCACATGGGTGAACTTTTCTATAGGAAAAATTAAGCAACATTTATAGCAGTTTTGCTTGTATATCGCTTTCCTATCTCTCCCTCTTGGCCATTTTTATTAACTTCATCCCAAAAAATCCCTCTAATCCTTAAAAGATTGTAAACAAGAAAAAAAGGGAATAAAATAAATCTGTGTATTGCAGAAATAATAAAATGAATTAATTTTCATTACTTTTGACATTGACACAAACGTTTATGATGTCACGTACGAATGACTGAGGGACTGACTGACTAAATGTTTCGTTCAGTTTTTTTTTTTTTTTGATTATTAAACCTTTCAGGCAACACGTTTTCACTTTTATTATGTGACTCAGGCGTTCAAACTTTTATGATTTTTATCATATTAATAAATTTAGCTTTCAAAGAAAAAGTTACCTTTTCCCTCACGAAATATTAATAATTAATATTAATTTTTGTGTGAGGTAAATTGAGACTAAAGGCAAAATTTCCTAGAATAAAGTAAGAGGAGAAAAGTTGTTTACACTGTGACAAAATTTTCTATAAAAAAGTTAATCACACGTTTCTTTAGAAAAGTGCTTCCAACGAAAACAAC
Source organism: Stomorhina lunata (assembly GCA_933228675.1). Lineage (NCBI taxonomy): Eukaryota > Metazoa > Arthropoda > Insecta > Diptera > Rhiniidae > Stomorhina > Stomorhina lunata. The sequence goes on along the minus strand of OW121742.1, from coordinate 114,634,109 downwards.
GTCACATAAAGAAAATAACGTCGCATAAACTTTTTCTATACCCCTTTTTAGGAAAGGGTAAAGTCAGGAGATGAAATTTTAATAATTTAATAAATGGATGTTGTCGTGACCAGGGTTCGAACCTAGACTCTAAATCAACTAAGCCACAGCCCCTATTTATGCAACGTTGTTTTATTCATGCGACGTTGTTTTTCATGATATACAGTGAGGACAACTTTTCTTAAGAAAAAGTTGTTACTGTGTAGTAAACTTTTCCTAAATACAAAGTTGTTCATTCATTTTTCTTAGAATTATTTCATTGTTATAGACTTTTTATGTCCATAACCAGCCTTAACACTTACCATGTTCTACACATTATTAAGAGGAAAGAGACAATGTTAACCCCCTTAGGCTTCCCCATTAGATTTTAACATTTTTAACATTAAAGGCAAAAAAAAAAAGGAAAGCATTACAACCTCATCAACTTTTTTTGGGGGTGTTGCTAAAGTGTTTCTATGACCCTGTTTTTCCGTTAACATTATGATGACCACATGTGGCTAAAACACTATCATAGAATGTATATCGTCACCTGAAATGCAAAAAGGCGTAACTGACAAAAAATTACGAACTAAATTTTTTATTGATTATGGACTCACTTCGATTAGGAGCCTTAAAAATGAAGAACAAACTAACTTTTATTTCTACGTTAGTTGCGCCCTTTTGCATTTCAGAAGACGCTATAAAATGATTTAATTGTTCGTAGTCTATACATGATGTGTTCCAGGAAAGAAGGAAATGTGTGGAAAATTAATGTCAAAATAAATTTTATCATCCATCAATAGTTAATTTCTTAAAGATAGGAAGACATTTCTATAGAAAAGTTGACTATAGGAAGACATTTCTATACAAAAGTTGACGATAAGAAGATTTTTCTAAAGAAAGGTTGACATTAGGAAGACTTTTCTGCAGAAAAGTTGACGATAGAAAGACTTTTCTATAGAAAATTTGACGATAGGAAGACTTTTCTATAGAAAAGTTGACGATAGGAAGACTTTTCTATAGAAAAGTTGACTATAGGAAGACTTTTCTATAGAAAAGTTGACGATAGGAAGACTTTTCTATAGAAAAGTTGACGATAGGAAGACTTTTATATAGAAAAGTTGACGATAGGAAGACTTTTCTATAGAAAAGTTGACGATAGGAAGACTTTTCTATAGAAAAGTTGACGATAGGAAGACTTTTATGTAGAAAAGTTGACGATAGGAAGACTTTTCTATAGAAAAGTTGACTATAGGAAGACTTTTCTATAGAAAAGTTGACGATAGGAAGACTTTTCTATAGAAAAGTTGACGATAGGAAGACTTTTCTATAGAAAAGTTGACGATAGGAAGACTTTTATATAGAAAAGTTGACGATAGGAAGACTTTTCTATAGAAAAGTTGACGATAGGAAGACTTTTCTATAGAAAAGTTGACGATAGGAAGACTTTTCTATAGAAAAGTTGACGATAGGAAGACTTTTCTATAGAAAAGTTGACGATAGGAAGACTTTTCTATAGAAAAGTTGACGATAGGAAGACTTTTCTATAGAAAAGTTGACGATAGGAAGACTTTTGTGTAGAAAAGTTGACGATAGGAAGACTTTTCTATAGAAAAGTTGACGATAGGAAGACTTTTCTATAGAAAAGTTGACGATAGGAAGACTTTTCTATAGAAAAGTTGACGATAGGAAGACTTTTCTATAGAAAAGTTGACGATAGGAAGACTTTTCTATAGAAAAGTTGACGATAGGAAGACTTTTCTACAGAAAAGTTGACGATAGGAAGACTTTTCTATAGAAAAGTTGACGCTAGGATGACTTTTCTATAGAAAAGTTGACGTTAGGATGACTTTTCTATAGAAAAGTTGACGATAGGAAGACTTTTCTATAGAAAAGTTGACGATAGGAAGACTTTTCTATAGAAAAGTTGACGATAGGAAGACTTTTCTATAGAAAAGTTGACGATAGGAAGACTTTTCTATAGAAAAGTTGACTATAGGAAGACTTTTCTATAGAAAAGTTGACGATAGGAAGACTTTTCTATAGAAAAGTTGACGTTAGGATGACTTTTCTATAGAAAAGTTGACGTTAGGATGACTTTTCTATAGAAAAGTTGACGTTAGGATGACTTTTCTATAGAAAAGTTGACGTTAGGATGACTTTTCTATAGAAAAGTTGACGTTAGGATGACTTTTCTATAGAAAAGTTGACGTTAGGATGACTTTTCTATAGAAAAGTTGACGTTAGGATGACTTTTCTATAGAAAAGTTGACGTTAGGATGACTTTTCTATAGAAAAGTTGACGTTAGGATGACTTTTCTATAGAAAAGTTGACATTAGGATGACTTTTCTATAGAAAAGTTGACGTTAGGATGACTTTTCTATAGAAAAGTTGACGTTAGGATGACTTTTCTATAGAAAAGTTGACGTTAGGATGACTTTTCTATAGAAAAGTTGACGTTAGGATGACTTTTCTATAGAAAAGTTGACGTTAGGATGACTTTTCTATAGAAAAGTTGACGTTAGGATGACTTTTCTATAGAAAAGTTGACGTTAGGATGACTTTTCTATAGAAAAGTTGACGTTAGGATGACTTTTCTATAGAAAAGTTGACGTTAGGATGACTTTTCTATAGAAAAGTTGACGTTAGGATGACTTTTCTATAGAAAAGTTGACGTTAGGATGACTTTTCTATAGAAAAGTTGACGTTAGGATGACTTTTCTATAGAAAAGTTGACGTTAGGATGACTTTTCTATAGAAAAGTTGACGTTAGGATGACTTTTCTATAGAAAAGTTGACGTTAGGATGACTTTTCTATAGAAAAGTTGACGTTAGGATGACTTTTCTATAGAAAAGTTGACGTTAGGATGACTTTTCTATAGAAAAGTTGACGTTAGGATGACTTTTCTATAGAAAAGTTGACGTTAGGATGACTTTTCTATAGAAAAGTTGACGTTAGGATGACTTTTCTATAGAAAAGTTGACGTTAGGATGACTTTGCTATAGAAAAGTTGACGTTAGGATGACTTTGCTATAGAAAAGTTGACGTTAGGATGACTTTGCTATAGAAAAGTTGACGTTAGGATGACTTTGCTATAGAAAAGTTGACGTTAGGATGACTTTTCTATAGAAAAGTTGACGTTAGGATGACTTTTCTATAGAACAGATGACGTTGGGATGACTTTTCTATAGAAAAGTTGACGTTAGGATGACTTTTCTATAGAAAAGTTGACGTTAGGATGACTTTTCTATAGAAAAGTTGACGTTAGGATGACTTTTCTATAGAAAAGTTGACGTTAGGATGACTTTTCTATAGAAAAGTTGACGTTAGGATGACTTTTCTATAGAAAAGTTGACGTTATGATGACTTTTCTATAGAAAAGTTGACGTTAGGATGACTTTTCTATAGAAAAGTTGACGTTAGGATGACTTTTCTATAGAAAAGTTGACGTTAGGATGACTTTTCTATAGAAAAGTGGACGTTAGGATGACTTTTCTATAGAAAAGTTGACGTTAGGAAGACTTTTCTATAGAAAAGTTGACGTTAGGAAGACTTTTCTATAGAAAAGTTGACGTTGGGATGACTTTTCTATAGATAGGACGTTGGAAGACTTTTCTATAGAAAAGTTGATGTTAGAAGGACTTTTCTTACGTTGGGAAGACTTTTGTTGATGTTAGGAAGACTTTTCTATAGAAAAGTTGACGATATGAAAATTGTTCTCCTAAACAGAAAAGCGATTTGGTCTCCTTTTAATAGCTTTTTAATTAAATGGAACTGACTTAATTCTTCTTAGTACTTGAATATGGTATAAATTTGTTTTTTTGTTTTGGAAAAAGTTTAAAAAAACTGTGTCAAACTTAAATGAATTTCGGTAAAATGCAAAATAGGAACTTAATTCAATTGACGCCTTTAGGGCAAGCAACACCCACACATGCTTTACACAGATATACAGACATACAAACAAATATATTTACACAGATATTGCCTTCACACACTCAAACTCTGTTTCTTCCTCTCTTTGCAAAAATCCAAATAAATATGCAAACAAATTCATTTCATTTTCAATTACACAATTTATCACATGTGTCAACATCGGACACTTCCATCATCATCATCATCGACAGCATCATCACATCGTCATCATCAGCCACGAATTACATATCATCATCAACATCATCGCACGTCCATTGAATCAGTTTAACATATTTTTACTTCTTTATATATTTTTCTGGGGGATATATATTCAATAGTGGTCTTAAAGTAAATGCATTTTGCGAAATTTTTATTTGCCTTGGTTATATTTTAAAAATATTCCTACAAAAGTAATTGCATCATAAAAAAATCTAAATTGATTTAAAATGATTTTTAGCGCAGAAATAAAACTGATGTGATAAAATGGGAAATTCAAATAAAGATGGAATAAAAAATTTGTTGCTTCTGATTTATGATAATTTGCTCCTGATATGTGATAGTCAGTTTTTGTCTATGATAATTTACTCTAAAAGTCTGATATGTGATAGTCGGTTCTGGTCTATAATGATTAGCTGCAATAGCCTGATCTGTGATAGTCTTTTGGTCTATGATAATTTGCTCCAATAGCCTGAATAGGATTATCATACAATCATATTCTGCTCTCTGATGATTTGCTCAATAGCCTGATCTGTGATAGTATATTCCAGTCAATGATGATTTGCTCCAATAGCCTGATATGTGATAGTCAACTCTGTGATAGTAATTTTATAATAGTCTGTTTTGTGTTGCTCTGCTCTGTAATAGTCTAATCTGTGATTGTCTGATCTGTGATAGTCTAGTCTGTTGCTGAACTATTCTTCAATGGAATTGTCTATTGAAGTCTAGTCTCTGATAGTTAAATATCATAAGTTCTTGAGTCTAAAATGGTTTATCTATGATACTTTTATTTATTAATAGTTTGATCTGTGATAGTCTGATCTCAAATTGTATCTTCTGTAACAGTTTGATCTGCTATAGTTCTGTCTGTGATAGTTAGTCCTGTGTGTGATAGTCTGTTCTTTAATTGAATAGTGGGATTATTTAGCTGTCGTGTATAGTTTGGTCAATTGTTAGTACTTTTCTTATGATGGTCCTGTTAGAGCTATGATAGTTTGTTTTGTCATAGTCTAATCTGTGATAGTTTGAAGAAACTGATCTGTGATTATTTTTTTTTGATTGACTGTTCTTTGATAGTTTAATCCATGAAAGTAGGGACTAAGTTTTATGATAGTCTGGTCTGTGATTGTATGTTCTGTGATAGTCGAATCGTATTTTAGTAGGATCTGTGATAGTTTGATCTATGAGCTAAAGGGGTCATTGATAGTTTGGTCTATTATTAGTACTTTGGTCTATGATGATCTTTTTGATGATTGTTTGAGCTGTGATAGTTTGTTTTGTCATAGTCTGATCTGTAATAGTTTAAAGAGACTGATCTGTAATTATTTTTATTTTTTTGATTGGCTGTTCTTAGATAGCTTAATCCATAAAAGTAGGGACTAAGTCTTATCTATAATAATCTGGCCTGTAATTGTATGTTCTGTGATAGTCGAATCTATGATAGTATAATTTGTGATAGTTTGATCTATGAGCTAGAGCCGTCGTTGATAGTTTGGTCCATTATTAGTTCTTTGGTCGATGATGATCTGTTTGCTGATTATTGGTTTTGTCATAGTCTGATCTGTGATAGTTTGAAGAGACTGATCTGTGATTATTTTTTTTTTTGATTGGCTGTTCTTAGATAGTTTAATCCATAAAAGTAGGGACTAAGTCACTAAGTCGTATCTATGATAATGTGGTCTATGATTGTATGTTCTGTGATAGTGGAATCTTTTTTTTTTTTTTTTGGTCTGCGATAGTCTGGTCTATTATAATTTGGTTTTGATTTTCTGGTATATAATTGTCTGGTCTGTGATAGTATATAATGTCTTGTCCATGATTGCCTTGTCTATAGTAACCTGATCTGTGATAATCTTATCTTTGATTGTCTCTCTATAAATCTAGCGGTATGTGATGGTCTTCTTCATGATAATCTTATTACTTATTTTCTTGCCTGTGATTGTTCAGTCTATGATAATCGGGTTTGTAAATGCCTAATCTATGATAGTCTGTACTTCGGTATTTACTTATAAGTCTGTGATATTCCGGAGCTATGATTGATATTAAGGCTAGAGTTATGAATGCCTTGGTCTGTGATAGTCTGGTTTATAATTATTTTGTGTCTGATTCTGAGATCTTTTCAATGGTAATCTTTTCTATATAAGTGTGGTTTATCATAGCCTGATCTGTGATATTCTGGTTATAAATAACTGGTTCATGTTAATTCGGTCAATGATAGCCTTGCTTTCATAATCTGTTCTATGAGCTGTGTTAGTCTGATCCATGATAAACTGTGTTAAGCTAGAGCATTCTTAAATGTCTGTTCTGTTTTAGTCTGATATGATATAGTATTAGCTGTGATAGTCTGATCTGTGATAGCTTACTTATAATATTCTGAGCTGTAATAGTCTGCTCTGTGCTAGTCTGATTTGAGATAGTCTTATCTTTGATGTTCTAATCTGTGATAGTCTTATCTATTATAAACTTATCTGTGATAATCTTATCTGTGGTAATATTATCTGTGATAATCTTACCTGTGATAATCTTGTCTGTGATACTCCTATCTGTGATAATCTTATTTGTGATAATCTTTTCTGCGAAAATCTTATCTGTGATAATCTTATCTGTGATAATCTTAGCTGTGATAGTCTTATCTGTGATGATCTTATCTGTGATAATCTTATCTGTGATACTTGTAAGTCTGTGATATTTCGGAGCTATGATTGATACTAAGGCTAGAGTTATGAATGCCTTGGTCTGTGACTAGGTTTATAATTATTTTGTGTCTGATTCTGAGATCTTTTCAATGGTAATCTTTTCTATATAAGTGTGGTTTATCATAGCCTGATCTGTGATATTCTGGTTATAAATAACTGGTTCATGTTAGTTCGGTCAATGATAGCCTTGCTTTCATAATCTGTTCTATGAGCTGTGTTAGTCTGATCCATGATAGTCTGATCTTTGATACTCGGATCTATGATAGTATAACCTTTAAAAAAATGTGATAAACCAGAGCTTATCTGTGATTTTTTTTAATGATAATCTTGTCTATGTTAAACTGGTTTATCAAAGCCTGATCTGTGATATTCTGGTTGTAAACAACTGGTTCATGATAGTTCGGTCAATGATAGCCTTCCTTTGATAATGCGATTTATGATAGTCTGAGCTATGTTAGTCTGATCTGTGATAGTCTGATCTATGATATTCATATCTATGATAGTCTAATCTCTAATAAACTGTATTAAGCTAGAGCATTCTTAAATGTCTGTTCTGTTTTAGTCTGATATGTTATAGTATTATCTGTGATAGTCTGATCTGTGATAGCTTACTTATAATATTCTGAGCTGTAATAGTCTGCTCTGTGCTAGTCTGATTTGAGATAGTCTTATCTTTGATGTTCTAATCTGTGATAGTCTTATCTATGATAAACTTATCTGTGATAATCTTATCTGTGATAAACTTATCTGTGATAATCTTTTCAGTGATACTATTATCTGTGTTAATATTATCTGTGGTAATATTATCTGTGATAATATTATCTGTGATAATCTTATCTGTGATAATCTTATCTGTGATAATCTTGTCTGTGATACTCCTATCTGTGATAATATTTTCTGTGATAATCTTATTTGTGATAATCTTTTCTGCCAAAATCTTATCTGTGATAATCTTATCTGTGATAATCTTAGCTGTGATAGTCTTATCTGTGATAATTTTATCTGTGATACTTTTATCTCTGATAATTTTATCTGTGATAATCTTATCTGTGATTATGTTATCTGTGATAATCTTATCTGTGATAATCTTATCTGTGACAATCTTATCTGTGATAATCTTATCTGTGATAATTTAAACTGTAGTAAATCACAGCACCTTTAGAAGGCTGTTCCTTTCTTGCCTGATCTGTGATAATCCACTCTGTGATAATCACCTTTGCTAGAGTGTAAGCAATGCTCATTTTAAAATTTCTTTTTAAATTTTTAATTTTATGACATTAAGACAACCCAAATCTTATTAATGTCAAAATTTACAAATTGTATTTTTCTTTTGTGAATAAAGTTACAACTTTTCCACCAAATGATTATTTTCGAGCACGTGCTTCGCAAACGTAATTTGTTTATTTTTACTTTTATATTTGTAATTTTTTTATTTTTCTACGATTTATTTAAAACAAATATTTTTATGTGTTTAACAAACCTGAAAGACTCCGGTGGGTGTTTCTTTTTAAACATTTCAGTGAAAAACTTTATTGATTATTTTTGAAAACAACTTGTTTTTGTATTACCAAAATAACCCTGAGCTTTACACGATTCATGTCTAGGAAAATCTATTAAAAATTCATTAAACAAAAAGGCGGAATAATATTGGGTGAAATAAAAATCGATTAACTGTAGGTAAATATTAAATTTTTATAGAATTTATTTTTCTTAAAGTTTTTAGTCTATGAAGGGCTCTTTTTACTTTTCAGGTAAAAAACCTCAAGTTCATGTCCTTTGTCCTATTGATTTTTCTGTTTGGCTTGGAAGGATATGGATATCAGTACCTTATTGCTCCCTAGGGGTTTGAGTAGATTAAATGGATCATTTGTTTAACAAAATGTTATTTAGTTAATGGACATTTATTACATTTTAACTGTCAACTGACACTTTCAACAAATGGAATTTAGATGAGGGAAATATATAAAATAGTTAAACAATCAAGAACATTTGTCATTAATTTTAAAGAAGAAGTTAAAACTCAGGTTAAATGTAAGCAATAGCCATAATATCACAGATCGGGCAATTATAGATCAGATCATCATGGACAAGACTTTCTAAGAACTGACTATAACCAAAAAAACCTGCAAGGGTGCTTTATCAGGACTAAATTTTAATAAATCAAACTATCACAGATCGGCCTATAACAGATTAGACTATAACATAACAGACTAGCAAAGCCAAAACTATCATATCATGATAGGGCAAAGTACTTACTAATACACAAAACTATCACAGACTAGCATAGCAGACAATTCTGTGACTATGACAGAGAAGATTATCACAGAAGTAATAAGCATATGTTATCAGAACCTATAAGATTCATAGCTCAGTTTAGTAATAGGTCTACAGGCCTCACTATAATAAACTAGACTTATGTATAAAATTTATGTACTTATACAGTGATTTATCATATACCAATTCATTACAGACGCGACTATCACAGACCTATTTTGAAAAGATCGGAGTATCGAACATCATTAGATGCACAGCTCAAGTTATTGTACTAGGAATAGCTCAAAATTATTACACATTTTGGCTAAACTATTATAGATCAGATCTAACTATCATATTCCTGACTATCATAGAGCAGACTATCACAGAACAAACTATCAAAGACTAGACAATCAAAGGCCAAGCAATTATCATATCTTGACTTATACATTTATATATATTTATAGAGCAAATTATTTTATATCAAGTCATCAAGCGACTATCACAGACCAGATTTTTGAAGACAGGAGTATCATCATTAGATGCACAGCTCAAGTCATAAGTCTAGAAATAGCTCAAAATTATTACAATTATTAGCTAAACTATAATAATAGCTAAACTATAATATTCCTGACTATCATAGAGCAAACTATCACAGATCAAACTACCACATACCAGACAATCACTGACCAAACAATAGTATACCAGATTATCAATATATTCACTACTCTAGCCATAGTCATAGCCTGAGATTATCACAGATTTGACTCTGATAGACGAGACTACTTAAGATCAGCATTTTTTGAATCAGATTATAACACGCCAAACTATCACAGACCATACAATCATGGACTTTAGCCATAGTCAAAGCTTAGGATTATCACAGACTTGACCCTCTAGATGAGAATATTTTAGGTCAGCATTTTTGGAACCAAACTATCACAGACAATTCTATCATGAGCCAGATTATCACCGTCCAGACTATTAGAGACCAAATTATCACAGACCGATCTCTCACAGATCAATAGACTCATTGATATGATAACCTAGTCTGTAAATGTCTGATCTATGATAGTGACAATCTTATGAATGGAGATAAGTATGTCACTACCACAGATCAGACACTAACAGACTAGGTTATCATAGCCTGGACTATCACAGATCAATAATTTTAGTGATAGCTTAAGTTTATCACAGACTTAACATTTATATTCACGATTATTATAAAGTATCAGACTATCACAGATTAATATATTTATATCTCTAGCTTCGGTGAAAGCTCAAGTTTATCACAGACTTGCAAATTATGTACCATATTATTATAAACTATCAGATTATCACAGATTAATATATTCATATTTCTAGCTTCAGTGATACCTCAACTTTATCACAGACTTCACAGTTATATAAGAGACTATTATAGACTATTGGACTATCTTATATTAATATATTCAAAGCTCTATTGTGATAGCTCAAGTTTATCACAGAATTGACAATTATAAACCAGACTATTATAGACTATCAGATTAACACAGATTAATATATCCATAGCTATATCTCAAGTTTATCACAGCCATATACCAGATTATTATAGACTATCACAGATTAATATAATCATAGAAATAGCTTCAGTGACAGCTCAAGTTTATCACAGACTTGCAAATTATATACCAGACTATTATAGACTATCAGATTATAACAGATAAATATATTCATATCGCTAGCTTCGGTAATACCTCAAGTTTATCACAGACTTTACAATTATATTAGAGACTATTATAGACTATTGGACCATCTCAGATTAATATACTCAAAGCTCTAGCTTTAGTGATAGCTCAAGTTTATCACAGAATTGACAATTATAAACCAGATTATTATAAACTATCAGATTAACACAGATTAATATATTCATAGATATATCTCAAGTTTATCACAGCCATATACCAGACTATTATAGACTATTGCAGATTAACATACTTATAGAAATAGCTTCAATGATAGCTCAAGTTTATCACAGACTTCACAATACGAGATTATTGTAGACTATCGGACTATCTTAGACTATCTTAGACTAATATATATAATATATTCATACATCTAGCTTCTGTGATACCTAAAGTTTATCACAATTGTAAACGAGACTATTTTCGAGTATTGGACTATCTTATATTAATATATTCAAAGCTTTAGCTTTAGTGATAGCTCAAGTTTATCACAGAATTGACAATTATATACCAGACTATTATAGACTATCAGATTAGCACAGATTAATATATTCATAGAAATATCTCAAGTTTATCACAGCCATATACCAGACTATTATATAGTATCACAGATAGAAATAGCTTCAGTGGTAGCTCACGTTTATCACAGACTTGCAAATTATGTACCAGACTATTATAGACTATCAGATTATCACAGATAAATATATTCATATCTCTAGCTTCGGTAATACCTCAAGTTTATCACAGACTTTACAATTATATTAGAGACTATTATAGACTATTGGACCATCTCAGATTAATATACTCAAAGCTCTAGCTTTAGTGATAGCTCAAGTTTATCACAGAATTGACAATTATAAACCAGATTATTATAAACTATCAGATTAACACAGATTAATATATTCATAGATATATCTCAAGTTTATCACAGCCATATACCAGACTATTATCGACTATTGCAGATTAACATACTTATATAAATAGCTTCAGTGATAGCTCAAGTTTATCACAGACTTCACAATTATATACGAGACTATTATAGATTATCGGACTATCTTAGACTAATATATATAATATATTCATACATCTAGCTTCTGTGATACCTAAAGTTTATCACAATTGTAAACGAGACTATTTTCGAGTATTGGACTATCTTATATTAATATATTCAAAGCTTTAGCTTTAGTGATAGCTCAAGTTTATCACAGAATTGACAATTATATACCAGACTATTATAGACCATCAGATTAGCACAGATTAATATATTCATAGATATATCTCAAGTTTATCACAGGCATATACCAGACTATTATATACTATCACAGATAGAAATAGCTTCAGTAGTAGCTCAAGTTTATCACAGACTTGCAAATTATGTACCAGACTATTGTAGACTATCAGACTATCATAAATTTATATATTCATATCTCTAGCTTCAGTGATACCTCAACTTTATCACAGACTTCACAGTTATATAAGAGACTAGAATAGACTATTGCACTATCTTAGATTAATATATTCATAGCTCTAGCTTTAGTGATAGTTCAAATTTATCACAGAATTGACAATTATATAACAGACTATTATAGACTATCAGATTAGCACAGATTAATATATTCATAGATATATCTCAAGTTTATCACAGCCAAATACCAGACTGTTATATACTATCACAGATAGAAATAGCTTCAGTAATAGCTCAAGTTTATCACAGACTTACAAATTATGTACCAGACTATTGTAGACTATCAGACTATCACAAATTTATATATTCATATCTCTAGCTTCAGTGATACCTCAACTTTATCACAGACTTCACAGTTATATAAGAGACTAGAATAGACTATTGCACTATCTTAGATTAATATATTCATAGCTCTAGCTTTAGTGATAGTTCAAATTTATCACAGAATTGACAATTATATAACAGACTATTATAGACTATCAGATTAGCACAGATTAATATATTCATAGATATATCTCAAGTTTATCACAGCCATATACCAGACTATTATATAGTATCACAGATAGAAATAGCTTCAGTGGTAGCTCAAGTTTATCACAGACTTGCAAATTATGTACCAGACTATTGTAGACTATCAGACTATCACAAATTAATATATTCATATCTCTAGCTTCAGTGATACCTCAACTTTATCACAGACTTCACAGTTATATAAGAGACTAGAATAGACTATTGCACTATCTTAGATTAATATATTCATAGCTCTAGCTTTAGTGATAGTTCAAGTTTATCACAGAATTGACAATTATATACCAGACTATTATAGACTATCAGATTAACACAGATTAATATACTCTTAGCTATATCACAGAACAGAAAAATATCACAGATCAATATTTTACAGATCTGACTAAGATAGATTACATCAAGACTAGAACAGTCCAGACTTTTATATACTAGACTATCACAGAATATATATAAAATTATATATTTGAATATCACAAACCAGATTATTAGAGGCTTAACTATCACAGTCTCGCCTAGCAAATTTTTGTTGGCCGGACTATCATAGACTAGCCTATGACAGACAATACCATTATTTCCCGAACTATCACTGTTAGTATAATGCTTATTTTATGAATATCGTTTTTCCTTCTTTATTTCAATTTACATAAATTTTACTTCCCCCTTTAAATTCAATTTAAATTTTAAACATTTATTATAAGTTTATCAAGCCCAACATATCCATCGATATCTGTCAGTCAATGTCTGCCTGACAGCTTTTAACATTTAGCTGCTGCCTAAAATTTCCTTGCGAAAATTTCGATATTATTTTGTATCTGTTACCAATAAACAGCTCATTTTCGCCTGTCAATTTTCCTTATCATCATCTATCACACCCTCAGACTTGGGTTGGAAAATTGTTATGTTTTTTTATGTTTTTATAATTTTATTTAAATTTTCTTTCTTTTCTAAAGACTAGACTTAAGGTGTAAACAAATCGTTTATTCGACAGGTATCAATTTCTCAACAGGTATTAAATTACATTTACCGAAAACTTTTTGGGGAGATTTTTGTACAATGACAAATGGTGTCAAAATGATGACATATAGTATCAATGGATAAAAGGAGCCTGAAGGAGGGGAGATAACACGAGAAAGGAAAGTTTTAAAAGGAAAAGTGACTTCAAAGTAAATAAAATTTTGAAGACTGGAACTGGCACTAGTTTTATTTATGTGATAGTAGCTCTGTGATAATATGGTTTTTGATAGTCCTATTTATAATATAATTCTCTTATAGAAAATGAATAATAAAATTATCAAAGACTTATTGTAGGAATTTTGTATAGAAAATTTGAATTATAAACTTTTCATAGGTGGTAAAAATATCTTATATTTAGATCTGTAATAATTATATTTTTGAGTTCTATGATAGTTTATCATCACTTAACTTATGATTTAAGTAATCTGTCATAGTTTGTTGAATAATAACCTCATATGTGACTGTCTAGTCTGTAATTATTTCTTATGGGATTGGCTGTGCTCTAAAAGTCTGATACATGTTAGTAGGGTTGGTGATAGTTTGACCTATGATAGTTTGGTCAATAAAAACCTGTTCTGCGGTCGTTTGCTCTATGATGTTCAGATATATGACAATACTTTTTATTTATATCTTAACCTTGATGGTCTGATATATGGTAATGGGGTTTGTGATAATTTGATCATTAAAATTATAACCAATGAAATTTTTAAAAAATTTCCTGTAAAAATAAGAAATTTTTAAAAAATTTTCTATAAAAATAAGAAATTTTTTAAAAATTTCCTATAAAAATAAGAGAGTTTTGAAAAATTTCCCATAAAAATAAGAAATTTTTGAAAAATTTCCTATAAAATTAAAAAATTTTAGAAAAATTTCCTATTAAAATAAGACATTTTTGAAAAATTTCCTATAAAAATAAGATATTTTTGAAAAATTTCCTATGAAAATAAGAAATTTTTGAAAAATTTCCTATTAAAATAAGAAATTTTTGAAAAAAAAAATTCTGTAAAAATAAGAAATTTTTGCCAAATTTTTTATAAGAATAAGAAATTTTTGAAAAATTTTCTATAAAAATATAATTTTTTTTTAAATTTCCTATAAAAATAAGAAATTTTTAAAAAATTTCCTATAAAAATAAAAGAGTTTTGAAAAATTTCCCATTAAATAAGAAATTTTTTAAAAATTTCCTATAAAAATAAGAATTTTTTTAAAAATTTCCTATCAAAATAAGAAATTTTTGAAAAATTTCCTATAAAAATAAGAAATTTTTGAAAAATTTCCTATAAAAATAAGAAATTTTTTGAAAAATTTCCTATAAAAATAAGAAATTTTTGAAAAATTTCCTATCAAAATAAGAAATTTTTGAAAAATTTCCTATAAAAATAAGAAATTTTTGAAAAATTTCCTTTAAAATAAGAAATTTTTGAAAAATTTCCTATAAAAATAAGGAATTTTGGAAAAATTTCCTTTAAAACTAAAAAATTTTTGAAAAATTTACTATAAAAATAGAAAATTTTTGAAAATTTTCCTATAAAAATAAGATATTTTTGAAAAATTTCCTATAAAAATAAGAAATTTTTGAAAAATTTTTGAAAAATTTCCTATAAAAATAAGAAATTAGAAAAAATTAGAAAATAAGAAATTTTTGAAAAATTTCCTATAAAAATAAGAAATTTTTCAAAAGTTTCCTATAAAAATTAGAAATTTTTTGAAAATTTTCCTATAAATATAAGAAATTTTTGAAAAATTTCCTATAAAAACAAGAAATTTTTGAAAAATTGCCTATAAAGCAAAGAAATTTTTAAAAAATTTCCTATAAAAACAAGAAATTTTTAAAAAATTTCCTATAAAAACAAGAAATTTTTTAAAAATTTCCTATAAAACTAAGAAATTTTTGAAAAATTTCCTATAAAAATAAGAAATTTTTGAAAAATTTCCTATAAAAATAAGAAATTTTTGAAAAATTTCCTATAAAAATAAGAAATTTTTGAAAAATTTCCTATAAAAATAAGAAATTTTTCAAAAATTTCCTATAAAAATAACAAATTTTTCAAAATTTACCTATAAAAATTATACATTTTTTGAAAAATTTCCTATAAATATAAGAAATTTTTGAAAAATTTCCTATAAAAACAAGAAATTTTTGAAAAATTGCCTATAAAAAAATTTCCTATAAAAATAATATATTTTTGAAAAATTTCCTATAAAAACAAGAAATTTTTTGAAAATTTTTCTATAAAACTAAGAAATTTTTGAAAAATTTCCTATAAAAATAAGAAATTTTTTTGAAAAAATTCCTATAAAAATAAGAAATTTTTGAAAAATTTCCTATAAAAATAAGAAATTTTGGAAAAATTTCCTATAAAAATTAGAAATTTTTTGAAAAAAATATTTGGAGGAATTTTATTTTAATTTTTCCACCCACATCACGTTTTTTATCTCGTCTAGTTTGAAATTGATCCATTTGTTTGGTTGATATTTCTGTGTTTTTTTTTGCAGTTGTTTTCTTGTTTTTGTTTTTGTCTATTGAATGCACTTTAACTACTTGTTATTGACTGTTTGTCAGCCATGAAAAGTCTTATCTCGTGTCAATTTTTTCCTATTTAAATGACACTTTTGAAGGTTGTTTTGAGTATTAAAGGATTTGCTGAGGTTTTTGTAGCGAAATGTAAGAGTAGATAAGTCTTAAAAATGAAAACTATTTCTTGTGGAAGAGAAAGTAAATATTTTGTAAAAAGGGTTATGGGGGTGTAAGTGGGGATTTTTTGAAGGTTGCGAAAACGTGGTCATGAAATTTTAAAACAGAAGTCACATGCCCCAAAAAAATAATTTTTTAAGGAAATTTTTCAAAAATTTCCTATTTTTATAGGAAATTTTTCAAAAATTTCCTATTTTTATAGGAAATTTTTCAAAAATTTCCTATTTTTATAGGAAATTTTTCAAAAATTTCCTATTTTTATAGGAAATTTTTCAAAAATTTCCTATTTTTATAGGAAATTTTTCAAAAATTTCCTATTTTTATAGGAAATTTTTCAAAAATTTCCTATTTTTATAGGAAATTTTTCAAAAATTTCCTATTTTTATAGGAAATTTTTCAAAAATTTCCTATTTTTATAGGAAATTTTTCAAAAATTTCCTATTTTTATAGGAAATTTTTCAAAAATTTCCTATTTTTATAGGAAATTTTTCAAAAATTTCCTATTTTTATAGGAAATTTTTCAAAAATTTCCTATTTTTATAGGAAATTTTTCAAAAATTTCCTATTTTTATAGGAAATTTTTCAAAAATTTCCTATTTTTATAGGAAATTTTTCAAAAATTTCCTATTTTTATAGGAAATTTTTCAAAAATTTCCTATTTTTATAGGAAATTTTTCAAAAATTTCCTATTTTTATAGGAAATTTTTCAAAAATTTCCTATTTTTATAGGAAATTTTTCAAAAATTTCCTATTTTTATAGGAAATTTTTCAAAAATTTCCTATTTTTATAGGAAATTTTTCAAAAATTTCCTATTTTTATAGGAAATTTTTCAAAAATTTCCTATTTTTATAGGAAATTTTTCAAAAATTTCCTATTTTTATAGGAAATTTTTCAAAAATTTCCTATTTTTATAGGAAATTTTTCAAAAATTTCCTATTTTTATAGGAAATTTTTCAAAAATTTCCTATTTTTATAGGAAATTTTTCAAAAATTTCCTATTTTTATAGGAAATTTTTCAAAAATTTCCTATTTTTATAGGAAATTTTTCAAAAATTTCCTATTTTTATAGGAAATTTTTCAAAAATTTCCTATTTTTATAGGAAATTTTTCAAAAATTTCCTATTTTTATAGGAAATTTTTCAAAAATTTCCTATTTTTATAGGAAATTTTTCAAAAATTTCCTATTTTTATAGGAAATTTTTCAAAAATTTCCTATTTTTATAGGAAATTTTTCAAAAATTTCCTATTTTTATAGGAAATTTTTCAAAAATTTCCTATTTTTATAGGAAATTTTTCAAAAATTTCCTATTTTTATAGGAAATTTTTCAAAAATTTCCTATTTTTATAGGAAATTTTTCAAAAATTTCCTATTTTTATAGGAAATTTTTCAAAAATTTCCTATTTTTATAGGAAATTTTTCAAAAATTTCCTATTTTTATAGGAAATTTTTCAAAAATTTCCTATTTTTATAGGAAATTTTTCAAAAATTTCCTATTTTTATAGGAAATTTTTCAAAAATTTCCTATTTTTATAGGAAATTTTTCAAAAATTTCCTATTTTTATAGGAAATTTTTCAAAAATTTCCTATTTTTATAGGAAATTTTTCAAAAATTTCCTATTTTTATAGGAAATTTTTCAAAAATTTCCTATTTTTATAGGAAATTTTTCAAAAATTTCTTATTTTTATATTAAGTTTATCAAAAAATTTGCTATTTTTATAGAAAATTATTCAAAAATTTCCTATTTTTATAGGAATATTTTCAAAAATTTCCTATTTGTATAGGAATATTTTCAAAAATTTCCTATTTTTATAGGAAATTTTTCAAAAATTTCCTATTTTTATAGGAATTTTTTCAAAAATTTCCTATTTTTTTGGAAATGTTTCAAAAATTTCCTATTTTTATAGGAAATTTTTCAAAAATTTCCTTTTTTATTTGAAATTGTTAAAAAATTTCCTATTTTTATACAAAATTTTTCAAAAATTTCCTATTTTTATAAGAATTTTTTCAAAATTTTCCTATTTTTATAGAAATTTTTACAAAAATGTCCTATTTTTTGGGAAATTTTTCAAAAATTTCCTATTTTTTTAGGAAATTTTTCAAAAATATCCTGTTTTTATAGGAAATTTTTCAAAAATTTTCTGTTTTTATAGGAAATTTTTCAAAAATTTCCTATTTTTATAGGAAATTTTTAAAAAATTTTCTTATTTATATAGGAAATTTTTCAAAAATTTCCTATTTATATAGGAAATTTTTCAAAAATTTCCTATTTTTATAGGAAAATTTTCAAAAATTTCCTATTTTTATAGGAAATTTTTCAAAAATTTCCTATTTTTATAGGAAATTTTTCAAAAATTTCCTATTTTTATAGGAAATTTTTCAAAAATTTCCTATTTTTATAGGAAATTTTTCAAAAATTTCCTATTTTTATAAGAAATTTTTTAAAAATTTCCTATTTTTATAGGAATTTTTTCCTATTTTTATAGGAAATTTTTAAAAATTTCCTATTTTTATAGGAAATTTTTCAAAAATTTCCTATTTTTATAGGAAATTTTTCAAAAATTTCTTTTATTTTATAGGAAATTTTTCAAAAATTTCTTATTTTTAAAGGAAATTTTTCAAAAATTTCCTATTTTTATAGGAAATTTTTCAAAAATTTCTAATTTTTATAGGAAATATTTCAAAAATTTTCTATTTTTATACAAAATTTTTCAAAAATTTCTTATTTTTATAGGAACTTTTTCAAAATTTTCCTATTTTTATAGAAAATTTTAAAAAAATTTCCTATTTTTTAGGAAAATTTTCAAAAATTTCCTATTTTTTTAGGAAATTTTTAAAAAATTTCCTATTCTTATAGGAAATTTTAAAAAAATTTCCTATTCTTATAGGAAATTTTAAAAAAATTTCCTATTATTATAGGAAATTTTTTAAATTCGATTGGTCCAATTAACTTAAACTTTGTCTTGCCTTGTCTTGTCTTATTTACAAGTACAAATTTATTTAGTAAATCTAAATCATTTTCCACTATAATCATAAATTGCCAGCCCCTCTTTCTTCCGACTTCATTTTCATTCAAGTATAGAACAATTTATGATAAACTACAATTGTTTTATGTGCATTTTAAAACTTTGTTTCATTATTTATTCACAAATCCGAAACAACACAAGAAACTAGACAAAATGTATGAAACACTGGCTTCATCACGTACAAACATTTTCACAATTTAAACTCTTCTTTCTTTTCATTGTAACTTAACGAGACACCGAATCTTTGGTATCCTTATCCAGGACATTTATGGCAAAATTCTGTGGAGGTGGGAGGTTAAAATCCTCAGGTTTACTTATTATTTATGATGGCATAAATAATTTTCACAAGCAAAAAATCAGAAGAAAATTTTAAAAACAAGCGACGGCCTTGGTGCATCGCGGCTGATGTATAATAGTCCAACGTTAAAATCATAAGTCAAGATAATGCAAATGGTGAAGAAATTGCGCTGTAAAAAACGTTTAATGTCAAAATTGGAAAAAAAGAGAAGGAGTTAAAATTTGAGCTCGTGTCAAGTACAAGTTACTTACACGTAACTTAAAATTGTTAAACAAAAGGATTAAGAACAATTTGTAAAAAAAAATATTAAAGGAAAAAAGTGAATATAGATCAGAAAGCAAATTTTCCTGAAAAAAATTAAATTTTTGAAAAATCTCCTATAAAAATAGGAAATTTTTGAAAAATTTCCTATAAAAATAGGAAATTTTTGAAAAATTTCCTATAAAAATAGGAAATTTTTGAAAAATTTCCTATAAAAATAGGAAATTTTTGAAAAATTTCCTATAAAAATAGGAAATTTTTGAAAAATTTCCTATAAAAATAGGAAATTTTTGAAAAATTTCCTATAAAAATAGGAAATTTTTGAAAAATTTCCTATAAAAATAGGAAATTTTTGAAAAATTTCCTATAAAAATAGGAAATTTTTGAAAAATTTCCTATAAAAATAGGAAATTTTTGAAAAATTTCCTATAAAAATAGGAAATTTTTGAAAAATTTCCTATAAAAATAGGAAATTTTTGAAAAATTTCCTATAAAAATAGGAAATTTTTGAAAAATTTCCTATAAAAATAGGATATTTTTGAAAAATTTCCTATAAAAATAGGAAATTTTTGAAAAATTTCCTATAAAAATAGGAAATTTTTGAAAAATTTCCTATAAAAATAGGAAATTTTTGAAAAATTTCCTATAAAAATAGGAAATTTTTGAAAAATTTCCTATAAAAATAGGAAATTTTTGAAAAATTTCCTATAAAAATAGGAAATTTTTGAAAAATTTCCTATAAAAATAGGAAATTTTTGAAAAATTTCCTATAAAAATAGGAAATTTTTGAAAAATTTCCTATAAAAATAGGAAATTTTTGAAAAATTTCCTATAAAAATAGGAAATTTTTGAAAAATTTCCTGTAAAAATAGGAAATTTTTGAAAAATTTCCTATAAAAATAGGAAATTTTTGAAAAATTTCCTATAAAAATAGGAAATTTTTGAAAAATTTCCTTAAAAAATAGGAAATTTTTGAAAAATTTCCTATAAAAATAGGAAATTTTTGAAAAATTTCCTATAAAAATAGGAAATTTTTGAAAAATTTCCTATAAAAATAGGAAATTTTTGAAAAATTTCCTATAAAGATAGGAAATTTTTGAAAAATTTCCTATAAAGATAGGAAATTTTTGAAAAATTTCCTATAAAAATAGGAAATTTTTGAAAAATTTCCTATAAAAATAGGAAATTTTTGAAAAATTTCCTATAAAAATAGGAAATTTTTGAAAAATTTCCTATAAAAATAGGAAATTTTTGAAAAATTTCCTATAAAAATAGGAAATTTTTGAAAAATTTCCTATAAAAATAGGAAATTTTTGAAAAATTTCCTATAAAAATAGGAAATTTTTGAAAAATTTCCTATAAAAATAGGAAATTTTTGAAAAATTTCCTATAAAAATAGGAAATTTTTGAAAAATTTCCTATAAAAATAGGAAATTTTTGAAAAATTTCCTATAAAAATAGGAAATTTTTGAAAAATTTCCTATAAAAATAGGAAATTTTTGAAAAATTTCCTATAAAAATAGGAAATTTTTGAAAAATTTCCTATAAAAATAGGAAATTTTTGAAAAATTTCCTATAAAAATAGGAAATTTTTGAAAAATTTCCTATAAAAATAGGAAATTTTTGAAAAATTTCCTTAAAAAATAGGAAATTTTTGAAAAATTTCCTTAAAAAATAGGAAATTTTTGAAAAATTTCCTTAAAAAATAGGAAATTTTTGAAAAATTTCCTTTAAAAATAGGAAATTTTTGAATTTTTTTTTTTATAGGGAATTTTTAAAAAGTTTCCTGTTTTTATAGGAAATTTTTTAAAAATTTCCTGTTTTTATAAGAAATTTTGCAAAAATTTCCTGTTTTTATAGGAAATTTTTTAAAAATTTCCTGTTTTGATAGGAAATTTTTCAAAAATTGCCTATTTTTTTAGGAAATTTTTCAAAAATTTCCTGTTTTTATAGGAAATTTTTAAAAAATTTCCTGTTTTATAGGAAATTTTTCAAAAATTTCCTGTTTTTATAGGAAATTTTCAAAAATTTCTTATTTTTATAGATTTTTTTTCAAAAATTTCTTATTTTTTTAGGATTTTTTTTAATTTCTTATATTTAAAGGAATTTTTCAAAATTTTCTTATTTTTATAAGAAAATTTTCAAAAATTTCTGATTTTTATATGAAATTTTTCAAAAATTTCTTATTTGTATAGGGTTTTTTTTTCAAAAATTTCTTATCTTTAAAGGATTTTTTAAAAAATGTATTTATTTTTATAAGAAAATTTTCAAAAATTTCTTATTTCTATATGAAATTTTTAAAAATTTCTTATTCTTTGTAGGAAATTTTTCAAAAATTTCTTATTTTTAGAGGAAATTTGTCAAAAATTTATTCTGGTTAGAGAAAAATTTTGAAATATTTCATATTTTTATAGGAAATTTTTGAAAATTTACTTTGTTAAATAAGAAATATTTTTTTTTTAATTTCTTGTTTTAATAAGATTTTTTTTTTTAAATGACTTTTTTTATAGGAAATTTTTTTAAAAATTTCTTATTTTTATAGGAAATTTTTCAAAAATTTCTTATTTGGATAGGAAATTATTCAAAAATTTCTAATAAAAATAATAAATTTAAAAAAAATTTCCTATAAAAAATAGACATTTTTGAAAAATTTCCTATAAATTTCCTATAATTTTTAAAAAATTTGCTATAAAAATAGAAGAATTTGGAAAAATTTGTTTTAAAAATGAGAAAGTTTTGAAAAATTTATTTTTAATGTAAGAAATTTTTGAAAAATTTCCTATAAAAATAAGAAATTTTAAAAAAATGTCTAGAAAAATTGTTCTATTAAATTTTTTTATACTTTTACTATTAATAGTATCATTATTTAAATATCGTTTTCAAATGCAATCAGTCACTTGCACCAGTTCACTTATTGCGATTTCTGCTCTTAACACAAATGTCTTAAATGCAAATTGTGATGTATATAGTTTTTTTTCCTTAATGCTAAATCCGATATCAAATACATTCATTGAAAATTGAAAATAAGTACCCAGCAGTTTCAGACAAAGGGACCATGCAGTAAAATAGTGAAAACTAGTCCGAAAGAAGGTCCTTCAAACTGGATCTGCAGAGTTAAAACAAGGAAGTGAGCAAAAGATATATAAAAACACATTTGTATAGAACTGTTTCCGTATATATGTTTGCATAAGTATGTGTGTATGTCATAGATATATCCAAGTATGTGTGACAGAGTACATGAGTTTTCTGTCTTCAAGTCAATTCATTTTTATTTGTCATGTCGTTCGTTACTAAAAAAGTTCACCATGAAAAACTCTTGATACAAAAAAAAAAAACACAAGAAATAGAGACAAAAACTTTTGAGCTAAACATGCACTTGCATGCAACGGGGACTTGTTTGTAAATAAAAAGAACAAAATACATACAAATGTTATCAGTGTTTTGACACCCATTACACTCGGGTATTATTTCTAACAATTTCTTTCTCATTTTTTACTTTTAATTCTTTATTTTTTCCCTTATAATTTTTTGCAATTTGTATTTGTTATTCAATTTTTTTGTTGCCATTATTTGTCTAGTTTTTCTTTTTGAAAAATAATACGAAAAAAATAGAGAAGAAAATAAAAATATAGAAAAAAAAAGGCAAATAATCTATATATATAAAACTCTAACGTGACTGACTGACTGACTGACTGACTGACTGACTCATCATCGCACAGCCCAAACGGCTAAAGCTAGAGAGCTGAAATTTTGACAGCTGGTACCTTTTTCAAAGTATAGATCCACTAAGACGGGATTTTTGGAAATTCGGCCTCTAAGGGGGTAAAAAGGGGTAAAAAAGGGAAAAATTAGTAATGCTGTATCTCCGGAAGTAAACGTCATAGGCCCAAAATTGAAATTGCGTTGGGATCAGCTGCAAAAATAAGTAGACACGTGTTTGGTACTTTTTAGCAGATGGGACAAATAGGGGGTAAAAAGGGTAAAAATGAAATGTTGGTACTTTTTTAAACCCATGTGTATCTTTTGAACCAATCAACAGAGTAACAAAATTCAAAACGGAGCCGGTAAACAAGAAAAAAATATTAGACACGTGTTTGGTACTTTTTTGATTCAGGGTTCAAAAAGGGGGAAAAGCGGGGAAAAAAATTTAGGGTAGGTCCATTTTTCTTTTTCTTTGTATTTGACTTGAACCAATAAAGCTACCAATAAAATTTATAGGGAGGTCGATTGCCCAGTACAAAATATTAAATACGTGTTTGGTACTTTTTTCAATTAAAAGGGTAAAAAAGGGAAAAATCGGTAACATTATATCTCCTTAACCAACAGCGATAGAAGCGAAAATTAAATTGGCTTGAGATTAGCACTAAAAATTAAGGGACACGTGTTCGGTACTTTTTTGAAAATCGGCCGCCTAGCGGGCAAAACAGGGTAGAAAAGGGAGAAATTAGTAACATCATATCTTCGAAACCAACATAGACAGAAACAAAGTTGAAATTGGATTTGAATCGCCTACAAAAATAAGGGGACACGTGTTTGGTACTTTTTTGAAAATGGCACTAATAAATATAAAAAAGGGTAAAAACTATATTTTGGTACTTTTTTTAACCCATATGTATCTTTTGAACTAATAAACATAGAAACACATTTTATATCGCAACCGATAGATATTAAAAAAAACTAAATACGTATTTGGTACTTTTGCGATTAATGGGGTACAAAAGGGTAAAAAAGGGAAAATATTCAAGGATAGGTTTTTTGGTTTTTAGCCATGGATATCTTTAAGACTAATGAAGCCAGAAGTATAATTTATTGACTGGTCGATGGACATTGAAAAAAATAACTACGAGTTTGGTACTTTTTTTAAATTTTGGGGGTAAAAATCTGTAAAATATATCTTCTAAACCAAAAGTGATAGAAACAAAAACTAAATTGTTCTGAGATCGGCACTTAAAACCAAGGGACACGTGTTCGGTACTTTTGTGAAATTCAACCTCCTAGAAGGTAAAACAGGGTAGAAAAGGGAGAAATCAGTAACATCATATCTCCGAAACCAATACAGATAGAAACAAAGTTGAAATTGGATTTAAGTCGGCTAAAAAAATAAGGGGACACGTGTTTAGTACTTTTTTGAAAATGGCACCAATAAGGATAAAAAAGGGTAAAAACTATATTTTGGTACTTTTTTTAACCCATATGTATCTTTTGAACTAATAAACATAGAAACATATTTTATATCGCAACCGACAGATATTAAAAAAGAACTAAATACGTATTTGGTACTTTTGCGATTAATGGGGTACAAAAGGGTAAAAAAAGGGAATATATTCAAGGATAGTTTTTTTGCTTTTTAGCCATGGATATCTTTTAGGCTAATGAAGTTAGAAGTATAATTTATTGACTGGTAGATTTACATTGAAAAGAAATAAGCTACGTGTTTGGTACTTTTTTTTAATTTTGGGGGTAAAAATCGGTAAAGTATATCTTCTAAACAAAAAACTAAATTGGTCTGAGATTGGCACTTAAAATTAAGGAACACATGTTCGGTACTTTTTTGAAGTTCAACCTCTTAGAAGGTAAAACAGGGTAGAAAAGGGAGAAATTAGTAACATCATATCTCCGAAACCAACATCGATGCAAACAAAGTTGAAATTGGATTTGAATCGGCTAGGAAAATAAGGAGACACGTGCTTGGTACTTTTTTGGAAATGGCATTAATAAGGATAAAAAAGGGTAAAAACTATATTTTGGTACTTTTTTCAACTAATATGTATCTTTTGAACTAATAAACATAGAAACATAATTTATATCGCAACAGATAGATATTAAAAAACAATTAAATACGTATTTGGTACTTTTGCGATTAATGGGATACAAAAGGGTAAAAAAGGGAAAATATTTAAGGGTAGGTTTTTTGTTTTTAGCTATGGATATCTTTTAGGCTAATGAAGCCAGAAGTATAATTTATTGACTGGTCGATTGACAAAGAAAAAATAAAATACATTTTTGGTACTTTTTTTAATTTTGGGGGTAAAAATATATCTTCTAAATCAAAAGTGATAGAAACAAAAACTAAATTAGTCTGAGATCAGCACTAAAAATTAAGGGACACGTATTCGGTACTTTTTTGAAATTCGATCTTTTAAAGGGTAAAACAGGGTAGAAAAGGGAGAAATTAGTAACATCATATCTCCGAAACTAACACCGATGCAAACGAAGTTTAAATTGGATTTGAATCGGATAAAAAAATAAATGGCCACGTATTTGGTACTATTTCAAAAATGGTACTAATAAGAATAAAAAAGGGTAAAAACTATATTTTGGTACTTTTTTAACACATATATATTTTTTGAACTAATAAACATAGAAACACTGATAGGCATTAAAAAACTATTAAACACGTATTTGGTACTTTTGCGATTAATGTGGGACGAAAGGGTAAAAAAAAGGGAAAATATTCAAGAGTAGGTTTTTTGCTTTTTAGCTAAGAATATCTTTTCGGCTAATGAAGCCAGAAGCATAATTTATTGGCTGGTAAATTGACACTGAAAAAAGTAAAATAAGTGTCTGGTGCTTTTTTAATTTTGGGGGTAAAAATCGGTAAAAATATATCTTCTTAGTCAAAAGTGATAGAAACAACAACTAAATCGGTCTAAAAACGGCACTTTAAATTAAGGGACATGTATTCGGTACTTTTTTCTTTAATTCGGCCGTTTTGGGGTTAAAACAGGGAAAAAATGGGAAATATTAGTAACGTCATATCTCCGAAATCCAAAACGATAGGAAAAGAGTTGAAATTTGCTTCGGATGGGCTGAAAAAAACGAGAAACGTATTTGGTACTTTTTTGAATATGGTACTTTTTTTGAGCCCATACGTATCTTTTGAAATAACAAACATAGAGAAACAGTAAACGTCACAATTGATAAGTAACAAAGAATTATTAGACACGTATTTGGTACTTTTACGATAATTGAGGTAAAAAAGATAAAAACTGGGAAATATTCAAGGGTAGGTTTTTAACTAATGAAGCCAGAGCTATAATTTACAGACGGGTGGATTCATATTGAAAAAGTAAATTGAAAAAAATTGAAAAAGAAAATGGATAAATTAGTAACATCATATCTCCGAAATTTACATCGTTAGAAACAAAGTTGAAATTGGATTTGGATCATCTTGCAAAAAAAGGGGACACGTTTTTGGTACTTTTTTGGAAATGGAACTAATAAGGGAGAAAAAGGGAAAAAACTATATTTTGGTACTTTATTAACCCTATAAGTATCTCTTGAACTAATAAACATAAATACTCTATTTAAATCACAATTGATAAGGACTAACAAAAATTAAGAAGGTGCTTCGCGCTTTTACGATAAATGAGGCACAAAAGAGTAAAAACTATGAATATCATTTAAACAAATAAAGCCAGAAGTATAATATACAGACAGGTCTATTCACATTGCAGAAGTATAAGACACGCGATTGATTCCTTTTTTTTAATTTTTGGAGTAAAAAGGGGGAAAATCGGTAACGTAATATCTCATAAATCAAAAGTGATAGAAACAAAGATTAAATTGGTCTCGGTATTTTTTTTTTTTAATTTGGCCGCTTATGGTTAAAACAGGCTAGAAAATGAATAAATCATATAATCGGCTAGAAAATGAAAGGTACATGTGTTCTGTACTTTTTTTGGAAATGGCACTAATAAGGGCAAAAAGGGTAAAAACTACATTTTTGTACTTTTTTTTAACCCATACGTATCTTTTGAACTCATAAACATAAATCAATAAGTATTAACAAAATATTAAACATGTGCTTGGTACTTTTACGATAAATGGGGTTCCAAAAGGTGAAAACGGGAAAATATTCATTTAAGCTAATGAAGTCAAAAGCATAAATTAGAGATGTGTCAATCAAAGGGGTAAAAAAGGGAAAAATCGATGACATTCTAAACCTAATAGATGGAAACAAACACTAAAATGGTCTAAGATAAGCCCTAAAAATTAAGGGACTTTTCAGTAATTTTTGCAAATTAAACAGTTTTGGGGTTAAAATAGGGTAGAATATAAAAACATTAGTAAAGTTATATCTCTGATACTAATATCGACAGGAAAAAATTTAAATTGGACTTAGATCGAATAGAAAAATAAAAAGTCATGTTTTTAGTAGGTACTTTTCGTAAATGAGCTAAAAATAGGGAATAAAAAGGATAAAAACTAAATTTTGGTACTTTTTTGATCCATATATAATTTTTGAATCAATTATTATAGAAACAAAATTTGTACCGCAATCGAAAATAACAAAAACGGGTCAAAAATTTAAAGATAGGTTTTTCCTTTTAAACTGTGCATGTTGCTTAAATCAATAAAATAAAAAATAAATCAATGATTTATGGACTGTTCTATTGACATTGAAGAAATATGTGACAGGTGTTTGGTATTTTTTTCAATTAACAAAAATGGAGTTAAGATCAGCAATAAAAATATTAGGACATGTATCCGGATTTTTTTTTTTTTAATTTGGCTGATCAGGGGTAAACAACGGGTAAAAAAGGAAACTTTTGTAAAATATTCAAAATCAAAAGCGACAAGAACAAGATTTAAATTGGGTAGATTTATAGGCTAGATTTTTTTTTGAAATCTCAAGGGGGCGTGACCCCTCCCACATAACTCATATATTAAAAATTACAAATATAGGTGACCGAGAGGCCCGATTTTTCTGAAATTTTGGCAGTATGTTAAGCTGTGACGGATGGATAAAATAGGCCAATTTTTTTTTTTGAAATCTCAAGTGGGCGTGACCCCTCCCATATAAGTCAAATATTGAAAATGACAAATATGGATGACCGAGCTGCCCGATTTTTCTGAAATTTTCACAGTATGGTAAGGTGTGACCGGTGGTTAAAATAGGCAAGGTTCTTTTTTTAATTGTCAAGTGGGCGTGACCCCTCCCATATAAGTTAAATATTAAAAATGACAAATATAAATGACCGACCGGACCGATTTTTCTGAAATTTGTATAGTATGTCAAGGTGTGAACGGTGGATAAAATAAGCAAGGTTCACTTTTGAAATCTTAAGTGGGCGTGACCCCTCCCATATAAGTCAAATATTGAAAATGACAAATATGGATGACCGAGCTAAAATTCAGACAATATGGTTTGGTGTGACCAGTGGATAAAATGGACAAGGTCTTTTTCCCAAATCTCAAGTGGGCGTGACCCCTCCCATAAAACTCATATATTAGAAATGACAAGTATAGATGATAGTAATTTAAGGTGTGACCGGTGGTTAAAATAGGCAAGGTACTTTTTTGAAATCTTAAGTGGGCGTGACCTCTCCCATATAAGTCAAATATTGAAACTGACAAATATGGATGACCGAGCTGCCCGATTTTTCTGAAATTTTTACAGTATGGTAAGGTGTGACCGGTGGATAAAATAGGCAAGGTTTTTTTTGAAATCTGAATTGGGCATGACCCTCCCATATAAGTCAAATATTAAAAATTTTAAATTTGGACGACCCTGCAGACCGATTTTTCCGAAATTTTTACAGTATGTTAAGGTGTGACGGATAAAATAGGCCAGATTTTTTTTGACATCTCAAGTAGGCGTGACCCCTCCCATATAAGTCAAATATTGAAAATGACAAATATGGATGACCGAGATGCCCGATTTTTCTGAAATTTTCACAGTATGGTAAAGTGTGACCGGTGGTTAAAATAGGCAAGGTTTTTTTTAAATCTGAAGTGATAAGTCAAATATTAAAAATTACAAATATGGACGACCCTGCAGACCGATTTTTTCGAAATTTTTACAGTATGGTAAGGTGTGACAGGTGTTAAAATAGGCAAGGTTCTTTTTTGAAATCTTAAGTGGGCGTGACCTCTCCCATATAAGTCAAATATTGAAAATGAGAAATATGGATGACCGATGCCCGATTTTTCTGAAATTTTCACAGTATGGTAAAGTGTGACCGGTGGTTAAAATAGGCAAGGTTTTTTTTTTAAATCTCAAATGAGCATGACCCTCCCATATAAGTCAAATATTAAAAATAACAAATATGCACGACCCTGCAAACCAATTTTTCCGAAATTTTAAATTTCGACAGTATGTTAAGGTGTGATCTAAAGTGGGCGTGACCCCTCCAATAAGTCAAATATAAAAATTACAAATATGGATGATCAAAACGATTTAACCAAATTAATTATAGTTTTAAATGTGGATATTTTCATACTATAGGATAGTTTTTCGTTTTTTGAATTTTTTGAAAATGGACCAAGGAGGACCTGGGAATCGAAAAATGGGGATAAATTTCCCGTTTTCTTTAAAATTGCATCACTTTAGAACTTCTGGACCAATCAGGACATTTTTTTTTTTTGTTTTCTTTAGTCCAAGTTAGGATTCCACATAAAGAAAAATTTACAATGTATACTTTTACGCCCACTTTTTTTCATTTATCTAAAATCGGAAAACGGCTGCATGGATTGGAAATATGATTAATGTTTGATAATAGCTTGACTGAGGATTGTTTGAAGATTTGTCATGATTATTTGATGGTTGTTTGACGATTGTTTGACAGTTGTTTAATAATTGATAGACTGATGACTGTTTGAAGATTTTTAAAAATTGTTTGGTAATTGATTCACGATTAACTGGCGATTTTATGACGGTACTTTGATGATTTTTTGTCGATTGTTTGATGGTTGATTGATGATTGACTGACGACTGTTCTATAATTTTTTTATGATTGTTCGATAATTGTTTCACGATTAGCTGACTATTTGACGATTGTTTGATAATCTATAAATATAAAAAAATATTAGCGTCTGTGTTGTATGCTGTTTGACATGTATGGGCCCATTGCAAGCAAACATTCATTTGCAGTACTGCCAATCACTAAAGTCAATTAAATACATATGCAAATACATTCATAAGGGATTCAGGTAAAAAATTAATAAAAAACATTTCATAATGTTAATTTTTAAAGAAATAGTTAACACAGCAATAAGTAAAAATCTTTTACTATCAGCCCGGGCAACGCCGGGTACAAACAGCTAGTAAATTATAAACTCGGATAGAATATCCTTGCAATAATAACAACAGCTGTGCGCCTTTATTTATCTTTAAACTGGCAAATGTCTGGGTTTACAAATGATGGAAAATTTATTTGGATTTATTTCTATAAGGATGTAGAATCTCAAATGAAATATAGAATTTTCAGTGTGAACTTATAGTCTTAGTCTATGTCTTAGTCTATGTCTTAGTCTATGTCTTAGTCTATGTCTTAGTCTATGTCTTAGTCTATGTCTTAGTCTATGTCTTAGTCTATGTCTTAGTCTATGTCTTAGTCTATGTCTTAGTCTATGTCTTAGTCTATGTCTTAGTCTATGTCTTAGTCTATGTCTTAGTCTATGTCTTAGTCTAAGTCTTAGTCTATGTCTTAGTCTATGTCTTAGTCTATGTCTTAGTCTATGTCTTAGTCTATGTCTTAGTCTATGTCTTAGTCTATGTCTTAGTCTATGTCTTAGTCTATGTCTTAGTCTATGTCTTAGTCTATGTCTTAGTCTATGTCTTAGTCTATGTCTTAGTCTATGTCTTAGTCTATGTCTTAGTCTATGTCTTAGTCTATGTCTTAGTCTATGTCTTAGTCTATGTCTTAGTCTATGTCTTAGTCTATGTCTTAGTCTATGTCTTAGTCTATGTCTTAGTCTATGTCTTAGTCTATGTCTTAGTCTATGTCTTAGTCTATGTCTTAGTCTATGTCTTAGTCTATGTCTTAGTCTATGTCTTAGTCTATGTCTTAGTCTATGTCTTAGTCTATGTCTTAGTCTATGTCTTAGTCTATGTCTTAGTCTATATCTTAGTCTATGTCTTAGTCTATGTCTTAGTCTATGTCTTAGTCTATTTCTTAGTCTATGTCTTAGTCTATGTCTTAGTTTATGTCTTAGTCTATGTCTTAGTCTATGTCTTAGTCTATGTCTTAGTCTATGTCTTAGTCTATGTCTTAGTCTATGTCTTAGTCTATGTCTTAGTCTATATCTCAGTCTATGTTTTAGTCTATGTCTTAGTCTGTGTCTTAGTCTATGTCTTAGTCTATGTCTTAGTCTATGTCTTAGTCTATGTCTTAGTCTATGTCTTAGTCTATGTCTTAGTCTATGTCTTAGTCTATGTCTTAGTCTATGTCTTAGTCTATGTCTTAGTCTATGTCTTAGTCTATGTCTTAGTCTATGTCTTAGTCTATGTCTTAGTCTATGTCTTAGTCTATGTCTTAGTCTATGTCTTAGTCTATGTCTTAGTCTATGTCTTAGTCTATGTCTTAGTCTATGTCTTAGTCTATGTCTTAGTCTATGTCTTAGTCTATGTCTTAGTCTATGTCTTAGTCTATGTCTTAGTCTATGTCTTAGTCTATGTCTTAGTCTATGTCTTAGTCTATGTCTTAGTCTATGTCTTAGTCTATGTCTTAGTCTATATCTCAGTCTATGTTTTAGTCTATGTCTTAGTCTATGTCTTAGTCTGTGTCTTAGTCTATGTCTTAGTCTATGTCTTAGTCTATGTCTTAGTCTATGTCTTAGTCTATGTCTTAGTCTATGTCTTAGTCTATGTCTTAGTCTATGTCTTAGTCTATGTCTTAGTCTATGTCTTAGTCTATGTCTTAGTCTATGTCTTAGTCTATGTCTTAGTCTATGTCTTAGTCTATGTCTTAGTCTATGTCTTAGTCTATGTCTTAGTCTATGTCTTAGTCTATGTCTTAGTCTATGTCTTAGTCTATGTCTTAGTCTATGTCTTAGTCTATGTCTTAGTCTATGTCTTAGTCTATGTCTTAGTCTATGTCTTAGTCTATGTCTTAGTCTATGTCTTAGTCTATGTCTTAGTCTATGTCTTAGTCTATGTCTTAGTCTATGTCTTAGTCTATGTCTTAGTCTATGTCTTAGTCTATGTCTTAGTCTATGTCTTAGTCTATGTCTTAGTCTATGTCTTAGTCTATGTCTTAGTCTATGTCTTAGTCTATGTCTTAGTCTATGTCTTAGTCTATGTCTTAGTCTATGTCTTAGTCTATGTCTTAGTCTATGTCTTAGTCTATGTCTTAGTCTATGTCTTAGTCTATGTCTTAGTCTATGTCTTAGTCTATGTCTTAGTCTATGTCTTAGTCTATGTCTTAGTCTATGTCTTAGTCTATGTCTTAGTCTATGTCTTAGTCTATGTCTTAGTCTATGTCTTAGTCTATGTCTTAGTCTATGTCTTAGTCTATGTCTTAGTCTATGTCTTAGTCTATGTCTTAGTCTATGTCTTAGTCTATGTCTTAGTCTATGTCTTAGTCTGTGTCTCAGTCTATGTTTTAGTCTATGTCTTAGTCTATGTCTTAGTCTGTGTCTTAGTCTATGTCTTAGTCTATGTCTTAGTCTATGTCTTAGTCTATGTCTTAGTCTATGTCTTAGTCTATGTCTTAGTCTATGTCTTAGTCTATGTCTTAGTCTATGTCTTAGTCTATGTCTTAGTCTATGTCTTAGTCTATGTCTTAGTCTATGTCTTAGTCTATGTCTTAGTCTATGTCTTAGTCTATGTCTTAGTCTATGTCTTAGTCTATGTCTTAGTCTATGTCTTAGTCTATGTCTTAGTCTATGTCTTAGTCTATGTCTTAGTCTATATCTTAGTCTATGTCTTAGTCTATGTCTTAGTCTATGTCTTAGTCTATGTCTTAGTCTATGTCTTAGTCTATGTCTTAGTCTATGTCTTAGTTTATGTCTTAGTCTATGTCTTAGTCTATGTATTAGTTTATGTCTTAGTCTATGTCTTAGTCTATGTCTTAGTCTATGTCTTAGTCTATGTCTTAGTCTATGTCTTAGTCTATGTCTTAGTCTATGTCTAAGTCTATGTTTTAGTCTATGTCTTAGTCTATGTCTTAGTCTATGTCTTAGTCTATGTCTTAGTCTATGTCTTAGTCTATGTATTAGTTTATGTCTTAGTCTATGTCTTAGTCTATGTCTTAGTCTATGTCTTAGTCTATGTCTTAGTCTATGTCTCAGTCTATGTTTTAGCCTATGTCTTAGTCTATGTCTTAGTCTATGTCTCAGTCTATGTTTTAGTCTATGTCTTAGTCTATGTCTTAGTCTATGTCTTAGTCTATGTCTTAGTCTATGTCTTAGTCTATGTCTTAGTCTATGTCTTAGTCTATGTCTTAGTCTATGTCTTAGTCTATGTCTTAGTCTGTGTCTTAGTCTATATCTTAGTCTATGTCTTAGTCTATGTCTTAGTCTATGTCTTAGTCTATGTCTTAGTCTATGTTTTAGTCTATGTCTTAGTCTATGTCTTAGTCTATGTCTTAGTCTATGTCTTAGTCTATGTCTTAGTCTATGTCTTAGTCTATGTCTTAGTCTATGTCTTAGTCTATGTCTTAGTCTATGTCTTAGTCTATGTCTTAGTCTATGTCTTAGTCTATGTCTTAGTCTATGTCTTAGTCTATGTCTTAGTCTATGTCTTAGTCTATGTCTTAGTCTATGTCTTAGTCTATGTCTTAGTCTATGTCTTAGTCTATGTCTTAGTCTATGTCTTAGTCTATATCTTAGTCTATGTCTTAGTCTATGTCTTAGTCTATGTCTTAGTCTATGTCTTAGTCTATGTCTTAGTCTATGTCTTAGTCTATGTATTAGTTTATGTCTTAGTCTATGTCTTAGTCTATGTCTTAGTCTATGTCTTAGTCTATGTCTTAGTCTATGTCTTAGTCTATGTCTTAGTCTATGTCTTAGTCTATGTCTAAGTCTATGTCTTAGTCTATGTCTTAGTCTATATCTTAGTCTATGTCTTAGTCTATGTCTTAGTCTATGTCTTAGTCTATGTCTTAGTCTATGTCTTAGTCTATGTCTTAGACTATGTCTTAGTCTATGTCTTAGACTATGTCTTAGTCTATGTCTATGTCTAAGTCTATGTCTTAGTCTATGTCTTAGTCTATGTCTTATTCTATCTCTTAGTCTATTTCTTAGTCTATATCTTAGTCTATGTCTTAATCTATGTCTTAGTCTAATGTCGAGAGTTTTTCATCTTAGTCTATGTCTTAGTCCATGTCTCAGTCTATGTCTTAGTCAATGTCTTAGTCGGTGTCTTAGTCTGTGATGGTTTATTATATAACAATTGGATCCATCATACTTGTATGTTTTGTTGTGTAATCTGTGATATTGGACAATAATACATGACAATGCTTGTGATAGTCTGCTCTATGGGTATTAAGTCTGTGAAAATTTCATTTATGATAATTTCGTTAGTGTTTTTTTTTTTTTGGTAACATTAAATTTATGATTTAGAAGTCATTTTTTTAATCTAAGAAACCTCTAAATAGTCTTTTATAAAATCCTTGACCTTAATTTGATATATTTTAGTACTAAACAATAAAATACTCATTTTAAATGTTTATTTAAAAGTTTGCGTGTCCTGATAGTTAATTTTAAAATCCTTACTATTACATTTGCTTGTTAAGGATTACATTTATAATCGAGGTTATTCCTATTAACGATTAAAAATTAAAGCAAATGAGGCTTAAATATCAATAACAAATGACTGGTAATAAATAGTAGAGAATTAAAATTTAATACAAATAATTATTTTAATTTTAGTATTAAATAGTGAACAAATTAACATATAAATTAAAACAAAATTATAATTTTTAATGACCTTTTTTGTACTTTATTCAATAGAATAGAGTTCATTAAAAATGCCCTTAATTTTTATATCAATAAAAAAGAAACATTTAATATTCCATAAAAAGCAATAAAGCCGATGAAAATGTAGACAAGAGAATAATCAATAGCATTTAAATGAATAAATAAATAAATTATTCTAGTCTAACAATTATGGGGTTGGTATAATTTTATGGCCTTTTTCACACTCCCCCGAGAAAAGTCAACAAAATGACAAATAAATGCTTAAGTTACACTTTAGGGAATTCGAAGTATTTGACAGTTTTGTTTTTCAAATAAAAAGCTCTTTAATATTGAGAATTCAAATCTATTTATTTTTGTATATTTTTTTTCTATATTAAACTTTTTTTTCGATTCCGAAACAGTCCAACAAAACGATTTATTATTCTTGGCTAATAATGATGACTTTTATTGTTTTCTCACACAATTTGAAATATCGTCAAGAAATGTTGAACTTAATATTTATTTGGTTTGAACTTTAATTTACTTGGATTTGAGACATTTAATTGTAGGATTGCAGAAATTCCAATTGTCTCTGTTTGATTTGTAAATTATTCATGATTAAAAGACAGACTTGGGCGTATGTGGAATATTAATAGAAATTTATTTAACAAAATAATCATACGCACCGTATGCCAAGGTAACTATGTAAATCAAATAACAGTTAACAGAACTATAACAGAATGAGAATAGATCTAGAACAGACCTAGACATAGACAAAGACTAAGTCATAGACTTAGACATAGGCTTAGACATAGACTATGACATAGACTAAGACATAGACTAAGACATAGACTAAGACATAGACTAAGACATAGACTAAGATATAAACTAAGACATAGACTAAGACATAGACTAAGACATAGACTAAGACATAGACTAAGACATAGACTAAGACATAGACTAAGACATAGACTATGACATAGACTAAGACATAGACTAAGACATAGACTAAGACATAGACTAAGACATAGACTAAGACATAGACACCCTGCAGTAAATGCCGTCAGAGAAACAATACTGTTTTGCTATTGACAATGTCTCCAGTACTACTTACCTATTTTGCCCCATCCAATGTTATCTACCATCCAATGTTATCTACATTTAACATTTAGAGTTCCTACGAAATCTACCAGTAGATATTACCACTATTTACTTAGTATTGACCTTGTAGTTCTTTTGGTCCAAATGGAGACATTGGGATAAAATCGGGGCCTATTGATATACATATATGTTGACACATTCGTTGACAATGTCACCAGATATATACTAGAATAGTTGTCTCTATATATTCACTATTTCAGTACTGAACTAAAATTGGGGACATTTGAATTGATGTTACACAAAGTGTTGACATGGAGACACATGATCCCAGTTTTACTACAGGGCATAGACTAAGACATAGACTAAGACATAGACTAAGACATAGACTAAGACATAGACTAAGACATAGACTAAGACATAGACTAAGACATAGGCTAAGACATAGACTAAGACATGCAGACTTGTCCCACTACAAGGTCCTCAGTTTAGGACCACAACTAAATTTAAACATTTATTACTTTTTCTTACTCTTTTAAATCTTAGAAAATTTCTGTCTTTTGTCAAGATTTTAATATGATCCCTCCATATGTCCTTTCTTTAGTCAATTAAAATTTCTATTATTAATCTTAAAACTCATTTTCTTCATCCGCCAACAAAATGAGATCATTTTCATCATTTTCTTGTTGTAATTCCATCATCTTAAATGAGGCCAAATAAATATTGACTAAATGGATATTACGAAGATGGAGTGGGTAAGTCCTAAGAGTAAGAAACCTGTTATACGCACTTGTATTAAAAATGTAACAGATTTATGAAACATAGAAAGATATAGGGATAGAATAGGTGTATGTGTATTTGTGTATATATTTGTATAAGTATTGTTTTGACTCTAGTCATTGTCGTAAATTGTCAACAACTTTAATTTAAAAGAGTCTTTGTAATATTCTTCCTCTTCGCACTTAAATTGAACATTAAATATGCCAACTTACGAGTATTTGTTGTTGTGTTCTAGAAAAAGGTACTTTTTGATTAAAATTCCTAAACAAAAAAGAATCTCATAAATAGGGAAAATGTCTAAAACCTG
This sequence comes from Stomorhina lunata, assembly GCA_933228675.1. Lineage (NCBI taxonomy): Eukaryota > Metazoa > Arthropoda > Insecta > Diptera > Rhiniidae > Stomorhina > Stomorhina lunata. The sequence goes on along the minus strand of OW121742.1, from coordinate 114,596,192 downwards.
TTGCTAGTTCTTGTAAAGATTCTTAAATAATAGAAAAAGGCCGTTTAAAAGCCTCGAAGGCTTTTAAACCAGAAGGTTAACAAAAGTTTTATACAAAAACATAACAACAACAAAAGCAACCAAGTCTTTAATAATATTTCTCTGTCATGACCTCCTGTTTGTCAGAACAAACGTCTCTATGTGTGTGTGTATTTGTGTGTAACTTTGTACGTGTATCCCACTCTATAATGTCCTGACACCCAACCTCAATTACTAGTGTCAACCGAACAAGGGTTTAATATCAAGAAATTTCATTTTTGAACAAAAGCTAGAAAAAAAGGACACAAAAATGCCACAAGGAGGCCTTTTAAAAGCAAACATAGAAGAGCTATTTATTAAAAAGAAGCCAAGGGAAAGAAACAATATGTGGTTTCTTAAGGATATGATATTTTTTCAAAGATGGCCTAGACAAATAAGTATGTGGTTAGACTTTATGTAAATATATTTGTTGTCAACATAAAGTCAAGTTTTAGTGCTGGTGCTAGTTCTCGGCCTTGATATTTCTATAGAAAAGTTGACGATAGGAAGAATTTTCTATAGAAAAGTTGACGATAAGAAGATTTTTCTATAGAAAAGTTGACGATAGGAAGACTTTTATATAGAAAAGTTGACTATAGGCAAACGTTTCTATAGAAAAGTTGACGATAGGAAGACTTTTCTATAGAAAAGTTGACGATAGGAAGACTTTTCTATAGAAAAGTTGACGATAGGAAGACTTTTCTATAGAAAAGTTGACGATAGGAAGACTTTTCTATAGAAAAGTTGACGATAGGAAGACTTTTCTATAGAAAAGTTGACGATAGGAAGACTTTTCTATAGAAAAGTTGACGATAGGAAGACTTTTCTATAGAAAAGTTGACGATAGAAAGACTCTTCTATAGAAAAGATGACGATAGGAAGACTTTTCTATAGAAAAGACGACGATAGGAAGACTTTTCTATAGAAAAGTTGACGATAGGAAGGCTTTTCTATAGAAAAGTTGACGATAGGAAGACTTTTCTGTAGAAAAGTTGACGATAGGAATACTTTTCTGTAGAAAAGTTGACGATAGGAAGACTTTTCTGTAGAAAAGTTGACGATAGGAAGACTTTTCTGTAGAAAAGTTGACGATAGGAAGACTTTCTGTAGAAAAGATAGGAAGACTTTTCTGTAGAAAAGTTGACGATAGGAAGACTTTTCTGTAGAAAAGTTGACGATAGGAATACTTTTCTATAGAAAAGTTGACGATAGGAATACTTTTCTATAGAAAAGTTGAAGATAGGAAGACTTTTTTATAGAAAAGTTGACGATAGGAAGACTTTTCTATAGAAAAGTTGAAGATAGGAAGACTTTTTTATAGAAAAGTTGACGATAGGAAGACTTTTCTATAGAAAAGTTGACGATAGGAATACTTTTCTATAGAAAAGTTGATGATAGGAATACTTTTCTATAGAAAAGTTGACGATAGGAATACCTTTCTATAGAAAAGTTGACGATAGGAATACTTTTCTATAGAAAAGTTGACGATAGGAATACTTTTCTATAGAAAAGTTGACGATAGGAATACTTTTCTATAGAAAAGTTGACGATAGGAATACTTTTCTATAGAAAAGTTGACGATAGGAATACTTTTCTATAGAAAAGTTGACGATAGGAAGACTTTTCTGTAGAAAAGTTGACGATAGGAAGACTTTTCTGTAGAAAAGTTGACGATAGGAAGACTTTCTGTAGAAAAGATAGGAAGACTTTTCTGTAGAAAAGTTGACGATAGGAAGACTTTTCTGTAGAAAAGTTGACGATAGGAATACTTTTCTATAGAAAAGTTGACGATAGGAATACTTTTCTATAGAAAAGTTGACGATAGGAATACTTTTCTATAGAAAAGTTGAAGATAGGAAGACTTTTTTATAGAAAAGTTGACGATAGGAAGACTTTTCTATAGAAAAGTTGAAGATAGGAAGACTTTTTTATAGAAAAGTTGACGATAGGAAGACTTTTCTATAGAAAAGTTGACGATAGGAATACTTTTCTATAGAAAAGTTGATGATAGGAATACTTTTCTATAGAAAAGTTGACGATAGGAATACCTTTCTATAGAAAAGTTGACGATAGGAATACTTTTCTATAGAAAAGTTGACGATAGGAATACTTTTCTATAGAAAAGTTGACGATAGGAATACTTTTCTATAGAAAAGTTGACGATAGGAATACTTTTCTATAGAAAAGTTGACGATAGGAATACTTTTCTATAGAAAAGTTGACGATAGGAATACTTTTCTATAGAAAAGTTGACGATAGGAATACTTTTCTATAGAAAAGTTGACGATAGGAATACTTTTCTATAGAAAAGTTGACGATAGGAATACTTTTCTATAGAAAAGTTGACGATAGGAATACTTTTCTATAGAAAAGTTGACGATATTATATTAGGAAGACTTTTCTGTAGAAAAGTTGACGATAGAAAGACTTTTCTGTAGAAAAGTTGACGATAGGAAGACTTTTCTGTAGAAAAGTTGACGATAGGAAGACTTTTCTGTAGAAAAGTTGACGATAGGAAGACTTTTCTATAGAAAAATTGACGATAGGAAGACTTTTCTATAGAAAAGTTGACGATAGGAAGACTTTTCTATAGAAAAGTTGACGATAGGAAGACTTTTCTATAGAAAAGTTGACGATAGGAAGACTTTTCTATAGAAAAGTTGACGACAGGAAGACTTTTCTATAGAAAAGTTGACGATAGGAAGACTTTTCTATAGAAAAGTTGACGATAGGAAGACTTTTCTATAGAAAAGTTGACGATAGGAAGACTTTTCTATAGAAAAGTTGACGATAGGAAGACTTTTCTGTAGAAAAGTTGACGATAGGAAGACTTTTGTATAGAAAAGTTGACGATAGGAAGACTTTTCTATAGAAAAGTTGACGATAGGAAGACTTTTCTATAGAAAAGTTGACGATAGGAAGACTTTTCTATAGAAAAGTTGACGATAGGAAGACTTTTCTATAGAAAAGTTTGACGATAGGAAGACTTTTCTATAGAAAAGTTGACGATAGGAAGACTTTTCTATAGAAATAGGAAGACTTTTCTATAGAAAAGTTGACGATAGGAAGACTTTTCTATAGAAAAGTTGACGATAAGAAATAGGAAGACTTTTCTATAGAAAAGTTGACGATAGGAAGACTTTTCTCTAGAAAATTTGACGATAGGAAGACTTTTTTATAGAAAAGTTGGCGATAGAAAGACTTTTCTATAGAAAAGTTGACGATAATAAGACTTTTCCATAGACAAGAACATGAAGTCATTAATTCCAAATCTAAAACTTTTTTTTAACAATTATGACCTTTTTAATCCTAGACCTAATGCTATAAACAAAAAAGCAGCTTAGAAAATCAACCAGCCTTGCAAACATAAATCCATCTGGTCAATCAACAAAATCAACTTTACCACTTGAAACCCATTTAAATGGATTGCAAAACTTTGTGACCATTAAGTCAACCATTCATCCAACCTATTAAAACTTTTTGTGGCTTACAAACAAAAAAACAAAAATATTTTTTCATTTTGATTTTTATGTTTTTTTCCATTTGATGACAAAAACGTGAAGATAAAGTGAATTGTAAAAATATTTTGTCCCCAAAAGAGACTTTTGTTATAAAAGTTAGTTATTTGTCATCATTATTGGGTATTAATTTAATATATTTTCTTTTTTGTTATTTTATTTCTTTCAGCTGAGGACATTCACTTAGATGACCTGTACACCCGATATCGTCAACGTTTGCGTAAATCTTTGTTTCGTTCTGGCTTACTAATATCCTTGGCAGCATGTGTAGTCTCCATTATTCTGGGGCTTGTATACCAACAGGTGAGTAATAAGAAACATTAGCACCAAACTCCATTAATAGTTAATCAAAAGGTTATAATGGAATAATACCCAAAATAATAAAAATAAAAAAAAAACTTAATAAATTGTGACTGATGAAAGTGTTAAATAGAAAATACCTTTAATTTAATATCCCCCAAAACTTTATCAATCTCTTACTAATTTCTACATTTTCCCACAATCCCTAAGCTTTCCTTTATCCTAAATATTTGAAAAATAATTATTTCCAACCAATCATCTCCTTCCTGCACTAATTTCTAACCCTATGCCCCAAAGTATGCTTTAGTTTTTATTATTCCCTTTCTCTAGTGCTTGTGTATATGATGTATGTGCTTATGTTACTTACAATTGTGTGTATTTGTATTCTCTTCTCAATTATAGCAATTATTGCAAACACTATTATTGGCATTGGCTGCATTAATATCGGCCAGTATCCTGACGGCTCTTCAGTTCCCAGCCGTATTAAGTTCACCGGCAGCTGCTTTGGCTTTTGCCATTGTAACAACATTTTCATTGGGAACGATAGCAGCAATTACGGGTGAAGAATTGGCGCCATTACCATTATTTGCTGTATTCCTGGTAAGTACAGAGTCTAAGTGGTAACAAACAAAAAACCATTCACATTTAACCTTACACTGGTCAACACAAAAAGTCACATTTTAATCAAAATAATAAAAGAGATTGTTAATAGGCTAAATGTACATTACACGAAAATAACAGAACAAGGACAGAACCAGAACAAAACCAGAACAAAACCAGAACAGAACCAGAACAGAACCAAAACAGAACCAAAACAGAACCAGAACAGAACCAGAACAGAACCAGAACAGAACCAGAACAGAACCAGAACAGAACCAGAACAGAACCAGAACAGAACCAGAACAGAACCAGAACAGAACCAGAACAGAACCAGAACAGAACCAGAACAGAACCAGAACAGAACCAGAACAGAACCAGAACAGAACCAGAACAGAACCAGAACAGAACCAGAACAGAACCAGAACAGAACCAGAACAGAACCAGAACAGAACCAGAACAGAACCAGAACAGAACCAGAACAGAACCAGAACAGAACCAGAACAGAACCAGAACAGAACCAGAACAGAACCAGAACAGAACCAGAACAGAACCAGAACAGAACCAGAACAGAACCAGAACAGAACCAGAACAGAACCAGAACAGAACCAGAACAGAACCAGAACAGAACCAGAACAGAACCAGAACAGAACCAGAACAGAACCAGAACAGAACCAGAACAGAACCAGAACAGAACCAGAACAGAACCAGAACAGAACCAGAACAGAACCAGAACAGAACCAGAACAGAACCAGAACAGAACCAGAACAGAACCAGAACAGAACCAGAACAGAACCAGAACAGAACCAGAACAGAACCAGAACAGAACCAGAACAGAACCAGAACAGAACCAGAACAGAACCAGAACAGAACCAGAACAGAACCAGAACAGAACCAGAACAGAACCAGAACCAGAACAGAACCAGAACAGAACCAGAACAGAACCAGAACAGAACCAGAACAGAGCCAGAACAGAACCAGAACAGAACCAGAACAGAACCAGAACAGAACCAGAACAGAACCAGAACAGAACCAGAACAGAACCAGAACAGAACCAGAACAGAACCAGAACAGAACCAGAACAGAACCAGAACAGAACCAGAACAGAACCAGAACAGAACCAGAACAGAACCAGAGAATTTCTCAAAAACATAAGATAGATTTAAAAAAAATCTCTTTTCGATCTGACCTGAAACTGATCAAGATCTTGAAACAGATCGATAACTGATCCAAGAACTGATCGTGAAAGCAGCATAAACATACGTGGAGAAGACAGGAATGATAAAGATATTTTCAAATGACTGAGGACTGAACAAGTCATTACGGAGAACAGACTTGGAATTGTTGGAGAATTGACTGAAAATAAGAAAATGATCGAGAAATTTACTTAGGCATGAGAAGAAAAGATCGATTCATGATCTAAAGGTGAATGAGGACTGTTCAAAAACAGGGCCATAACAAGACGATTCCAGTAATTTCCATCATCTACTCTTCTGTTTATTTCGCTTCACTTCTTTCTCAATATCGGCAGTTCTGTTGCAAGTTTCCGCTTCCAGGTGCGAGCAGGTTTTCAACTTAATCACTTTTTTTGCGGGTTGCAGTCTTTGTACCTTTAAGAAGAATTGATAAAAAGAAATGTCTGGAAAGATCGAGTTATGATCAAGAACTGCCTGAGGACTGATCATGAACAGATGACAAAGAACTCAGATACCACAGAACTGAATTGAAAATGTTTTAGAATTAAATGAAAATAATCGACATCTGGATAGAAAATGATCGCGAAAAGAAGTGAATGAGGACTGTTCAAAAACAGGGCCATAACAAGATGATTTCAATAACCTCGATCGTCTACATGATATTTGACTTAACTTCACTACTTTCTCAATGTCGGCTGCTGTGTTGCAAGTTATCGCTTCCAGGTGCGAGCAAGTCTCCCGACTTTATCACTTTTTGCGGGTTCCCGTCTATGTTTTTTTTTTTTTTTTTTTTTTTTTTTTTTTTTTTGAAGAATTGATAAAAATATCGAAAGTTATGAAAAAATTAAGAAATGACAGTAAAGATCGAGCTATGATCAAGAACTGCCTGAGGACTGATCAACAACAGATGACAAAGAATTCAGATATGATCTAGAATTGCCTAAAGAACATATCGAAAACTGACTTTTAATTTTAGGAGAACTTGGACATGGAAGATATCGAGAACTAATCGAAAACTGGTGGAGGAATGACTGATAACTTAGATTTAGTGTAGAGAACTTACTAAAATCTGATTTTAAAAGGACCAGGAATAGATCGTTAAATAAAGGGGAAATTATCAAAAATAGGTCAAAACAGACTAAAAACTAATTCACTACCGCCAACCACAACCTCAAACACACTCTCATACCCTCGTATGATAGAATAAGTTACATGTAATATTATAAGAGTGTGTGTAACCATTTGTTAGTAGTATATGAATTGTTATTACTACACAAAAAAAAACGGATGTTTGTAGACAGGATATGAAGAGAGGATACGTGTAGTTCATGTAAATATTAACGTGTTTATATTTATGTGTGTGTGTGTAGTAAAGTGTTTTGGAGTATAAATTTATTTAAATACATTTTGCTCTAGCTAAATGGTTGTAATAGAGAAAGGAGATGTTAACGGGAAGGGAAGAGGTGTATTTAATAGGGGAGGGAGTGAGTTAGGGAGGTAGTGAGTTAGGGAGGAACAGAGCTAGCGTGTTTGTGTCTAAACTTCCTGAACCACTTAATAGTTGAAGTGTTGTTTCATGTATATTTGTTGGTATTTAAACTAGCCATTACTTTTTTGCGTTTTTCTCTGTAACAAATATTGGCTTTTTAACTTAATGAGATTCTTGATGGAGATTGTGTTATGGGTATCACAATGACGACGACGATGATGATAGTGTTAGTGGTTAGTATGGCTTTTGAGTTTTGGATGGTGATGGGAGGACGGGAAGGCTTGAACAGGGATAAAGAAGCTTTCAAGGTGTTAGAGATTTAAGTAAGTTATAACTAAAAGAGCAATTTTATCAAGTTTATAGTAAGATTTTCTATATTTAAGGTTTTAAGTTAAACAAGTAAGAAAGCGCTATAGTCGGTCAAGCCCGACCATACGATACCCTTCACCACTAAGGTCAAAGGTGTTATTTTTCCTGTATAAAGACAAATATTTGCTAAATTTTGCCATCATACAAACATTTTCTCAAAACTTATATATTTAAGCTGTTTCCATCATTTTGGCTTATATGAGAGATAGGGTCAAATGTGGACCGATTATCTCGAAATTTAGCAAATTGATTACAGTTGTTTAAAAAATTATGTACGCAAAAAATAAACTCAAAATTTTCAATATCTTTGGATTTACGAGCGTTTTAGTGATTTTTTTGTCTCATTTAGTGCATTTTTAAACAAAAGTTTGTATGGGAGGTATGGTCAAATGTAGACCGATTTCAACGAAATTTGGTACAGTGATTTAAGTTTACATAAGAATTATATGTTTTAAATTTCATGAAAAAATATTGATATTTGTGCCCAATATGTCAATTCCGGGAAGTGGGACCTATGGGAGGTACCATAAATAATGGACCGATTTCGACCAATTTCAATAGCCATGGTCCCATTATCAAAAAAAATGATCTGTACCAAATTTTATCAAATTATCTTTAGAATTACGACCTGTAGTTTGATTACAAGGTTTACATGGGGGTCCAGCCAGCCAGACGGACGGACGGACGGACGGACGGACATCGCTAAATAGACTCAGAAAGTGATTCTAAGCCTATTGGTATACTAAAAGGTGGGTCTAAGACAAATATTTCTATGCGTTACATACATCAGCACAAACTTATAATACCCTTTCCACCTATGGTGGTGAAGGGTATAAATATGGCAATTCAAGGTTTTAGAAGTGCTTTTTCAGAATTTGTTTTATTTATTTGTTAAACCCTCAATCTAAAATTGAAATCTAATTTTTATTTAAGAGGAAATCATGTTGTTAAAATAATTCATGTTAAGTTATTTATAAAATCTCAACTATTAAATTCAATTTTGATGCATAAATGTCAGGAAATTCTATTGAAATTCTTTCATATGAAAAAAACTATATATATGTTCCAAGCCAATTCCTCTATATAATCCAAATCTTAACACTGGTCAACAGACAAAATTATATATCTTTAATGCTATTTTTTAAAGATCCACTAAGTAAAAAAAACGTCCAAATTTCATTTTTCATTAAAGTTTTTTTTTTAATTTTTTTCTCTAAATTTTTAAAATTTTTATAGATTCATTCTCTTTAAAAATTTCACAAAAAGATTTACGCTTTTTTATTAAAGAATACGTTAATCCATTAAGAACATAATTGACTTTTAGTCATGCTAACACAAGTTTTTCATGTCATAAAGGGGCTTGGAGTTATTTACATTGAAACTTAAATCTTTTTTTTTTGCAAAATCGAAAAATTTTATTTTTCAAAAATTTATAAAAATTTAAAAATGACAAAAACTTACCATAAATTCTAGGCGATCGTAAAACCAAGAATGTTTCAAATAAAATAAGACTTATTTTTTGAAAATCTATCAAAAAATCTGGATTTTATAAACAATTTAGTGAAAATAGACAATTTTTTAAAATTTTGGATTTTGAAAGAGGTTGCCCTAGTTATATTATCATATAATAAAAAGTACTTATTCAATTTTATTAAAAATTAATTTCTGGATTAAGAACAAAATTACGCTTAAATCGTACTTACATTTGTTTTTCTCAGATAAATGGTTTTGAAGTTATTTACATCACAACATACAAATTTTTTTTTTTAATTTCGGTAAAAAAATCAAGATGGTAAAATCTTTCCTTTACTTTTCAGCTATCATAAAACAATGAATATTCCAATTTAAAAAGGCTTCATTCCTTGAAAATCCACGAATAAATGGTGATTTTATTAACAATAAAGTGAAAATAGCTAATTTTCTATAATTTGTGATATTAAAAGAGTTTGTCCTAATTATATTATCATATAATGAAAACTACTTATCCCATTTTATTGATTAATACATTAATAGACTAAGAACAAAATTGTCCTTAAGTCGTGCTAACACAAGTTTTTTGTGTGATCAACGGTTTTGGAGATATTTACATCACAATTAAAAAAAATTTGCAGAATGAAAAAAAATTTTTTTTGAAGCAACAAATTTATTAAAAAATTTTTACAAATTTATTAAAAACTTCAAATTTCAAAAACTTACCATAATTTCTCAGCGATTGTAAGACTATGAAAATTCAAAATAAAATAAGCCTAATCTTCCAAAAATTCACAAATAAATGTTGATTTTATAAACAATAAAGTGATAGTACAGAATTTTCTAAAATTTTTGATTTTTAAAGAGGTTGTCCTAGTTAAATTATCATATATTAAAAAGGACTTATCAAATTTTCTTAAAAAATATATTATGGGATTAAGAAAATAAATGCCCTTAAGTCGTGCTAACTCAAGTTTTTTGTGTTATCAATGGTTTTTGTGTTATTTACATCACAATTAATTTTTTTTTTTTTGCAAAAAATTGAAAAATCAAAAAATCAACAAATTTTTAATTTTTAAAAATTCATAAAAAACTTCAAATTTCAAAAACTTACCATAATTTCTCAGCGATTGTAATACTATGAATATTCCAAATAAAATAAGCCTGATTTCCTGAAAATCCATAAATAAATGTTGATTTTATAAACAATAAAGTGAACTAATCCAATATTCGAAAATTTGTGATTTTTTAAAGAGGTTATCCTAGTTATATTATCATATATTGAAAAGAACTTATCCGATTTTCTTGAAAAAGATATTATGTGATAAAAAACAAAATTTCCCTTAAGCCGTGCTAACTCAAGCTTTTTATGTGAATAACGGTTTTGGAGTTATTTACATCACAATAATTTTTTTTTTTTCCAAAATTATTTTTTTTTTTTTGAAAAATCAAAAAAATTTTAATTTTTAAAAATTCATAAAAAATCAAAATAAAAAAAACTTACCATAATTTCTCAGCTATTGTAAGATTATGAATATTCCAAATAAAATAAGCTTCATTTCCTGAAAATGCGTGAATAAATGTTGATTTTATTAACAATAAAGTAAAAATACCCAATTTTTTAAAATTTGAAATTTTTCAAGAGGTTGTCCTAGTTATGTTACCATATTTTCAGATTGATCTGTCCAATTTTTTTGAAAAATACATTAGTGAATTGACAACAAAATTGTTCTTAAATGGTACTAACACTGGTTTTTTATATGATCAACGGTTTTGGAGTTATTCACATCACAATAAAAAAAAAAAATAATTTTCTTGCAAAATCGAAAATTCTTTAATTTTCAAAAAATCATAAAAAATTTAAAATAGCAAAAGTTTACCATCATTTCTTAGCGATCGTAAAACTAGGAATATTCCAAATAACATAAACCTTATATTATAAAAATTTAGCGATAATTTATGATTTTATTAACAAAAATGTGAAAATACCCAATTTTCGCGAAAAAATTATATGAACAATTTTTTGATATCATTTCCAAAAAAAAAAAAAAATTAAGTAAAGGTCCTAGTTTTCCAAATACTTGCCTAAGACTTGTCATGAAATATTTTTTGCTACAAAAACAAACCCTTTTAAAATAAACAAAACCGTTTAAAAATTTTGGGGTAACATCCAAACAATTTTCTTCCCAGAATAGAGTTTTATGTTCCTCAAAGCTACAAATTGGCTTTTATCTTTATGAAATTTGGAACTGATATGTTGTTTTTATTAGTAGGATCACTGCCATTGAATTTGCCCAAAATCAAGACATTTTTTTGCTTATCTCCTATAGGTTTTATTTCCCGGAATTTAGGTTTTAGCCACAAATTTCTTTGCATTTCGATGAAATTTTGAAAAAATATTGTTTATATACAGAAAAATCGCTGTAACAAATTTTGTTGAAATCTTTGCATATTTGACTTAAGCTCCCATACAAGGCCTTTCGACAAAAGCCTCTAAAATGCCTCGAAATTTACAAAACTGCTCCTTATTCTGAAGATATTCAAAATTATATGGTTATTTGTTGTACACATAATTTTTATATAAACTGTAATCAAATTGCTAAATTTCAAGAAAATCGGTGCACATTTGACTCTAGCTTCCATATAAGAACCCATGACGTAAATGACTTATATACAAAATTGTAAATTTTCAATTTATTTATGATATTTTCAATTAAATCTAAATCTATCAATGGATTTTCAGATAAGAAAATTTATTTTATTTGGATTATTTACAGTTTAAAGATCAAACAAAAGTAGTAGGTTTTTTCCATCTTCGATTTTTTATGAATTTTTAAAAATTTAAAATTTGAAAATTTTTCCTTAAAAAAATTAAATTTTTTATTTTAAAGTGCAAATAACTCTGAAACCGTTAAATATACCAATAAAATTGTTTTAGAGCGACTTAAAGAAAATTTTATAACTAATCTATTCTGTGAATTTCAACAAAATCGAACCACTTGTTTCTAATATATGATATAGAATAGAATTTTTAAAAATTAAAAAATTGAAAATTTTTTTCTCAAAAAAATATTTTTTTATTTCAAAGTGCAAATAACTCTGAAACCGTTAAGCATATGAAAAATTTAAAACAACTTAAGGACAATTTTATTACTATTCTATTTTGAGAATTTCAACAAAATCGAATCTCCTGTTCAATTGTTTTATAAACTTTTTAAAAATCTAAAAATTTGAAATTTTTTCTCAAAAAAATAATTTTTTTATTTTAAAGTGCGAATAACTCTGAAATCGTTAAATATATCAAAAAATTGTTTTAGAGTGACTTAAGGGAAATTTTATTACTATTCTATCCTGTGAATTTCAACAAAATCGAACCACCTATTCCTGAGATATGATGAAATTAAGAGAATAGAATTTTTAAAAACTAAAAAATTTATAATTTTTTCATCAAAAAAATATATTTTTATTTTAAAGTGCAAATAACCCTGAAACCGTTTAACATATGAAAGTGATTTTAAAGCGACTTAAAGAGAATTTTATTACCATTCCATTTTGTGAATTTCAACAAAATCGAATCACCTGTTTGATTTTTTATGAATTTTTAAAAATTTTAAATTTTTTTCTCAAAAAAATTATTTTTTTATTTTAAAGTGCAAATAACTCTGAAACCGTTAGATATATCAAAAAAATTGTTTTAGAGTGACTTAAGGGATATTTTATTACTAATCTATTCTGTGAATTTCAACAAAATGGAACCACCTGTTTCTAAGATATGATGAAATTAATAGAATAGAATTTTTAAAAATTTACAATTTTTTCATCAAAAAAATATTTTTTATTTTAAAGCGCAAATAACTCTGAAACCGTTAAACATATGAAACCGATTTTAAAGCGACTTAAATAGAATTTTATTACAATTCCAGAATTGAGAATTTCAACAAAATCGATTTTTTATAAATTTTTAAAAATCCAAAAATTTGAAATTTTTTTCTCAAAAAAAATATTTATTTATTTTAAAGTGCGAATAACTCTGAAACCGTTAAATATATCAATAAAATTGTTTTAGAGCGACTTAAGGGAAATTTTATAGCTAATCCATTCTGTAAATTTCCACAAAATCGAATCATTTGTTTTTAAGATATGAAAAAATTAATGGAATAGAAATTTTTAAAATTTAAAAATCTACAATTTTTTCATAAAAAAAGAAAATATTTTAAAGCGCAAATAACTCTGAAACCGTATTTTAAAGTGCAAATAACTCTGAAACCGTTAAATATATCAATAAAATTGTTTTAAAGCGACTTAAGGGAAATTTTATAGCTAATCTATTCTGTGAATTTAAACAAAATCGAACCATCTGTTTCTAAGATATGATGAAATTTTTAAAAATTTACAATTTTTTCATCAAAAAAATATTTTTTTTTATTTTAAAGTGCAAATAACTCTGAAACCGTTAAGCATATGAAAAATTTAAAACAACTCAAGGAAAATTTTATTACTATTCTTTTTGGAGAATTTCAACAAAATCGAATCTCCTGTTCAATTGTTTTATAAACTTTTTAAAAATCTAAAAATTTGAAATTTTTTCTCAAAAAAATAATTTTTTTATTTTAAAGTGCGAATAACTCTGAAATCGTTAAATATATCAAAAAATTGTTTTAGAGTGACTTAAGGGAAATTTTATTACTATTCTATCCTGTGAATTTCAACAAAATCGAACCACCTATTCCTAAAATATGATGAAATTAATAGAATAGAATTTTTAAAAATTAAAAAATTTACAATTTTTTCATCAAAAAAATATTTTTTTATTTTAAAGTGCAAATAACCCTGAAACCGTTTAACATATGAAAGTGATTTTAAAGCGACTTAAAGAGAATTTTATTACCATTCCATTTTGTGAATTTCAACAAAATCGAATCACCTGTTTGACTTTTTATGAATTTTTAAAAACTTTAAATTTTTTTCTCAAAAAAATTATTTTTTTATTTTAAAGTGCAAATAACTCTGAAACCGTTAGATATATCAAAAAAATTGTTTTAGAGTGACTTAAGGGATATTTTATTACTAATCTATTCTGTGAATTTCAACAAAATGGAACCATCTGTTTCTAAGATATGATGAAATTAAGAGGCGGGTCTTTTCAAAAAAACCATAACCATCAACATGACCATAACGTATAATAAAAATTTACTGGTAATTAATGAATTTTGTTGACTAGTGTAACCTTAAACTAAATAGTCTTTGACTTTTCCAAAAACATTTTTAATTATTTAATTTTTATTCCATTATTTTATATATTCATTTCCTCCTTTTATATTTCAAAATTTTTCTCCTTCACTCTAGGGCATTCACACAATGTTGCCCATATCATGGCCAGTGTCAGTGGTTTTGGCTCTATTCATGACAGCCATTCATATAGTCTATCGTATCGGTGAGAGTCCTGACTATGCACCTAATTTACCTGTGGTAAGTACCAAATACTTATACAAAAATTTATTTACACTCAAACAATCAAACAATTGTAACACCCAGCCCGAACAAGGACCTTCTCTTTTCATTTTTGTTTTTTTTTTTTTTCAATGACTCAGTCAGTCATACATCAGTTCATGCATTTGAATGTCTATGTGAATGTCATTTATTACTTGTGTATGACTGAGTTTTCAGTTTTAATTGGTCGTTTGTGAAAATTGTGCTTCTCGTTGAAAACTATTTGAAATAAGTCTCGTCCTAGGAGGCAAGAGGTGAGACACTAAATGAAAAACTATTTGAAAAGTCATTAAAAAAAACTGTTCTCTATGAATAGCAAAGTATGTTGTAATATGAGTATAATGTAGATATTATTGACATGGGAAAAAAACATGTATTTGTATGTGTAAACACACACCAGTACAATGATATTAAAGTGAAAATGTTATTTAAAAAACTATGACTGAGGTCAATGTCAAAAGTAACTAATAAAACGAGGCAGGACAAATTAATAACAGACGATTATTTAAAACTGACATAAGAGGGAACTACACAAAAAGGTATTGAAACAGTCTGCTCCAAAAACCTGCCCGCGGGCGCTTGTACACTTTTACTCTTATACAAGAGTTGCATAAATACACTAACACAATCACATAATATAATTATATAACTTCAAAATGGACTATGATTAAAGTAGAACTATAGGTCCAGAAGTAAGAGTAGAATGAACTTAACTTGGACTAGAGGTGGAATCAGAAAAGTATAAAGAGGATTAGAGTAGCTCAACTGGAAGCGGAACTCTAAGATTAAATAGAGTTGAAAGTTCAAACCGAACTTCAATTTGGAAGAACTGCTAAAAGTCGAAGAAACCCCGAAAATGGAAATCGAGTTGGAAGCTGAATTATAAGTAAAAGAGAAGTCCGAAATAGTAATAGAAAAGAACTGGGACAAAACCCAGAATCTGAAGTGAAAGCAGAGCAGTAGGAGGAGAAGTAGTACTTGAACAGACCCAGAAGCTCAATAAGAAGATGAAGGGAAGGCACAATTAGAACCAAAAGTGATAGTAGAACTGAAGATTAGAGGAGTGCTGAAGCAAAACAATTGAATGTGAAGTGGATTCATTAGAGGAAGCTTAAGTAGAAGTGGAAAAGGACTAGAACAAAACCCAGAATCCGAAGTTGAAGCAGAATAATAGGAGGAGAAGTAGAAGTAGTACTTAAAGCAGACCTAGAAGCTCAATTAGAAGCGGAAGTAAAGGTACGATTAAAGCCAAAAATGCTAGTGAACTGCGCCCAAGAATGTGAAGTAAAATCATTAGAGGAAGCTGTAGTAGAAGAAGAAAAGAACTGGGACAAAACCCAGAATCTGAAATTGAAACAGAACGATAGAAGCAAAAGTAGAAGTAGTACTTGAAGCAGACTAAGAAGCTCTATTAGAAACAGAAGGGAAGGCAAAATTAGAACCAAAACTGATAAGAGAAATGCAGCTAAGAGGAGTTCAAAGGAATAGAATGTGAAGTAGAATCATTAGAGGAAGCTGAAGTAGGAAAGCACTGGGACAAAACCCCGATTCTGAAGTTGAAGCAGAATGATAGGAGGAGAAGTAGTACTTGAAGCAGTCTCAGAAGCTCAAATAGAAGCAGAAGGGAGGGCACAATTAGAAGCAAAAGTGATAATAGAACTGCAGCTTAAAGAAGTGCTGAAGCAAAACAATAGAATGTGAAGTAAAATCAGTAGAGGAAGCAGATGAAAAAACCCAGAATCCGAAGTTGATGCAGAACAATAGGAGGAGAAGAAGAACTTGAAGCAGACTCAGAAGTTTAATAAGGAGCTGAAAGGAAGGTACAATTAGAGCCGAAAGTGGTAGTAGAACTGCAGCCAGAGAAGTGCTGAAACAAATCAATGGAATCTGAAGTGGAATCATTAGAAGGAGCTGAAGTAGAAAAGGACTAAGACAAAACCCCGAATCTGAAGTTGAAGCAGAATAATAGGAGTAGAAGTAGAAGTAGTACTTGCAGCAGACTCAGAAGCTCAATTAGAAGCAAAAGGGAAGATGCACTTAGAGCCGAAAGTGCTAGTAGAAACGCAGCTAAGAGGAATGCTGAAGCAAAACAATAGAATGTGAAGTAGAATCATTAGAGGAAGCAGAAGTAGAAAAGAACTGGAAAAAACCCAGAATTTGAAGTTGAAGCAGAATGATAGGAGGAGAAGTAGAAGTAGTACTTGAAGCAGACTCAGAAGTTCAATTAGACGTAGAAGGGAAGGTACAATTAGAACTAAAAGTGATAGTAGAACTACAGCTAAGAGAAGGATGTTGATGTAAAAGTTGAAGAAGAAAAGAAACTAGAACAGAAACTAGAAGAGGAACTTGAAGTTGAATTACATATGAAAGTAAAAGGATAAGTAGAACCAGAACTAAAAGTTTAACTTGAAATTAAACAAGAAGTGGAAGCAATTGGAGGATGTATAGAATCAATACTAGAAGCTGGTGTTGAGTTAGCAGTAAAAGCAGATGTAGAAAAAGTCGTAGAAGCTCAACTGGAAGCGGAAATGAAAGTAGCAACTAAGAGACGTGCTGGAAGTCGAGGGATAAGCAAAATAAGAAGATAAACTAAAGCCGGAGCTCGAAGCTAACTTATAGCTGGCATCTGAGGTTGTGCCTCAAAGCGAATATAACACTTGGAGAAGGACTGACTGCAGATCTATCAGATGAGATTGAGCAGTTTGAGATGAACTAGCAGTTGTGGATGGATGACTCACCAATCCGTAATTCTAGATGACCCAGCAATTTGAGATGATTCGGCATTTCGAGATGACTCAACAATTTAAGATGATCCAGCATTTCGAGATGACTTAGCAATTTGAGATGACTCAGCATTTCGAGGTGATTTAGCAATTTGGGATGACTCGACATTTTAAGAAAATCCAGCATTTTGAGATGACTTAGCAATTTGAGATGACTCAGCACTTCGAGATGATTTAGTAATTTGAGATGACTCGATATTTCGAGATGACTCAACATTTTAAGAAAACCCAGCATTTTGAGATGACTTAGCAATTTGAGATGACTCAGTACTTCGAGATGATTTAGCAATTTGAGATGACTCGGCATTTCGAGATGACTCAACATTTTAAGAAAACCCAGAATTTTGAGATGACTTAGCAATTTGAAATGACTCAGTACTTCGAGATGATTTAGCAATTTGAGATGACTCGGCATTTCGAAATGACTCAACATTTTAAGACGACTTAGCATTTCGAGATGACTCAGCTTTTCGAGATGACTTAGTAATTTGAGATTACTTGGTATTTTACTTAGCAATTTGAGATGACTCAGGGTTTCGAGATAACTCACAGCTTTTCTTTGCCATTCCTTAACTTTTGTAAACAAATGTTTGCCTATCGTCAACTTTTCTCTAGAAAAGTTTGCCTATCATCAACTTTTCTCAACTTTTCTCTAGAAAAGTTTGCCTATCGTCAACTTTTCTTTAGAAAAGTTTGCCTATCGTCAACTTTTCTTTAGAAAAGTTTGCCTATCGTCAACTTTTCTTTAGAAAAGTTTGCCTATCGTCAACTTTTCTCTAGAAAAGCTTGCCTATCGTCAACTTTTCTCTAGAAAAGTTTGCCTATCGTTAACTTTTCTCTTAAAAAGTTTGCCTATCGTCAACTTTTCTCTAGAAAAGCTTGCCTATCGTCAACTTTTCTCTAGAAAAGCTTGCCTATCGTCAACTTTTCTCTAGAAAAGTTTGCCTATCGTCAACTTTTCTCTTAAAAAGTTTGCCTATCGTCAACTTTTCTGTAGAAAAGTTTGCCTATCGTCAACTTTTCTGTAGAAAAGTTTGTCTATCGTCAACTTTTCTGTAAAAAGTTTGCCTATCGTCAACTTTTCTGTAGAAAAGTTTGCCTATCGTCAACTTTTCTGTAGAAAAGTTTGCCTATCGTCAACTTTTCTCTAGGAAAATTGCCTTTTCTCTAGAAAAGTTTGCCTATCGTCAACTTTTCTCCAGAAAAGTTTGCCTATCGTCAACTTTTCCCCAGAAAAGTTTGTCTATCGTCAACTTTTCTCTAGAAAAGTTTGCCTATCGTCAACTTTTCTCTAAAAAAGTTTTCCTATCGTCAACTTTTCTCTAAAAAAGTTTGCCTATCGTCAACTTTTCTGTAGAAAAGTTTGCCTATCGTCAACTTTTCTGTATAAAAGTTTGCCTATCGTCAACTTTTCTTTAGGAAAATTGCCTTTTCCCTAGAAAAGTTTGCCTATCGTCAACTTTTCTATAGGAATGTTTGCCTATCCTAAACTTTTCCATAGAAAAGTTTGCCTATCGTCAACTTTTCTTTAGAAAAGTTTTCCTATCGTCAACTTTTCAATATAAATGTTTGCCTATCGTCAACTTTTCTATAAAAAAAGTTTACCTATCGTCGACTTTTCTATAGAAATGTTTGAATATCGGTAACTTTTCTTTAGAAGTGTTTGCCTATTGTCAATTTTTCTATAGAAATCAAACCATTTCTAAATTTTTTGTTGTTAAATGTTACCCTTTAAAAATTTAATAAACCCACCTGCTTGTTATTGCCTAGAATTAAAATAAATATTGTTTTAATAAAACCTATGACAAGGTCCTTGTCTATGGTTGTTTGGTTTATGTAAGTTTTCAAAGGATATTTTATAACATAAACATTTTGTGAAAAAAATACAATTACAAAAAAGCACTAACATTTTAATGAAATTTGAACTAGATAATAGTTTAAATAAAATAATTGTTCGTTTAAATTGGCTGAAAGCATCTATTCATATAATTAATTAATTTTGTTCCCTAATTTTTATTCATTAAATTTGCATAAATAAACAAAAATTTGCATTTACAGCTCTTTGGCGAAATTGTCATGTTGGCCAGTGCATCCGTATCCGGTTTATATTATCGCATAATGTCTGATGCCGCCCACACACGCACCGTCGATGGTACACGCACTGGCATTGAGCAACGTGTTAAACTGGAGTGTGAACGTGAACAGCAGGAGCAATTATTGTTGAGTGTGATACCGG
The DNA here is from genome assembly GCA_933228675.1 of Stomorhina lunata. Lineage (NCBI taxonomy): Eukaryota > Metazoa > Arthropoda > Insecta > Diptera > Rhiniidae > Stomorhina > Stomorhina lunata. The sequence goes on along the minus strand of OW121742.1, from coordinate 114,576,687 downwards.
CTTATATTGCAGCTGAGGTTGGTATTAAATAATTTATTAGGCTTAAACTATTCCATGTGGTTTCCACTGAATTGGTGGTGGTGGTAGCATCATATTCAATTTGTGCAAAAACCTTTTTAAAATATTCATAGATCATGCAGTTCTAGGTGCACTTTAACATTTATAGCAGCTGCTAAATGTTTGGTTTTTCTTTTTTTCCATTTCATATTTTAGGTAAAACGCAGTATAATGTTAAAAATGGCAGATGCCTGCCAACGTGCTGGTGGTCAATCGAATTCATCAGCTACACGTTTCCATGAACTCCATGTCCAAAGGCATAATAATGTTTCTATTTTATATGCAGATATTGTCAATTTTACACCCCTGTCGGAGCAGTTGACAGCCAGTGACCTGGTGAAGACTTTAAATGATTTATTTGGACGATTTGATCAAATTGCTCAGGTGAGTTTTGAAGAAATGTTTAAAGTTTTTGTGAAAAAGAGGGGAAATTAAGAAAAATAATACATTTTTTTTTGAAGCGTAGGATTTTGATTATAAATTTAGAAAAAAAAAATAAAATTTCCCTTATAAATAAGAATTTCCCACAAAGGGAAATTTTTTAAATAGAGGCAATTTAAAACGAAATGTGAGTTTCTGAATCAGGCAAAATTCCTTATTATGAACCTATAAAAAACATTGAAATTTTCTTCATAAAAAAAAATTTCCCATAAAGGGAAATTTTTTTTGCAAGGGATATTTTTCAATTTTTTTTCAATTTTAAAGCAACGTAAAGTCTTAGTAATGAATCTTTAAAAGAATTAAAATTTAGCTCAATAACAAAAATTTCCCATAAAGAGAAATTTTTTTAAAGAGGGAAATTTTGTAAATTTTTTTTGTTTTTCAATGTAAAACAAATTTCTTATGTAAAAAATAATAAAACTTTATAAATTTCCCCTATAAATAAAAATTTCCAAAGGGAAATTTTTTAAATAAGAGAAATTTTGAATATTTTTTAATGTTTAGCAATCAGCATAAAGTCTTAATTATAAATTAATAACAATTATATAAATTTCCCTTATAAATAAAAATATCCTACAAAGGGAAATTTTTTAAATAGGGGAATTTTTTCTTATAATATAACATTATTAATCAATATAAAGCCTGAATTATGAGGATGTAAAAAAGTTTTAATTTTCTTGGTAAACAAAAATTTCCCTTAAAGGGAAATTTTTTTAGTAAAAGATATTTTACTAAATTTTTTCAATTTTTTTTCAATTTTAAAGCAACGTAAAGTCTTAGTAATGAATCTTTAAAAGAATTAAAATTTAGCTCAATAACAAAAATTTCCCATAAAGAGAAATTTTTTTAAAGAGGGAAATTTTGTAAATTTTTTTTGTTTTTCAATGTAAAACAAATTTCTTATGTAAAAAATAATAAAACTTTATAAATTTCCCCTATAAATAAAAATTTCCAAAGGGAAATTTTTTAAATAAGAGAAATTTTGAATATTTTTTAATGTTTAGCAATCAGCATAAAGTCTTAATTATAAATTAATAACAATTATATAAATTTCCCTTATAAATAAAAATATCCTACAAAGGGAAATTTTTTAAATAGGGGAATTTTTTCTTATAATATAACATTATTAATCAATATAAAGCCTGAATTATGAGGATGTAAAAAAGTTTTAATTTTCTTGGTAAACAAAAATTTCCCTTAAAGGGAAATTTTTTTAGTAAAAGATATTTTACTAAATTTTTTCAATTTTTTTTCAATTTTAAAGCAACGTAAAGTCTTAGTAATGAATCTTTAAAAGAATTAAAATTTAGCTCAATAACAAAAATTTCCCATAAAGAGAAATTTTTTTAAAGAGGGAAATTTTGTAAATTTTTTTTGTTTTTCAATGTAAAACAAATTTCTTATGTAAAAAATAATAAAACTTTATAAATTTCCCCTATAAATAAAAATTTCCAAAGGGAAATTTTTTAAATAAGAGAAATTTTGAATATTTTTTAATGTTTAGCAATCAGCATAAAGTCTTAATTATAAATTAATAACAATTATATAAATTTCCCTTATAAATAAAAATATCCTACAAAGGGAAATTTTTTAAATAGGGGAATTTTTTCTTATAATATAACATTATTAATCAATATAAAGCCTGAATTATGAGGATGTAAAAAAGTTTTAATTTTCTTGGTAAACAAAAATTTCCCTTAAAGGGAAATTTTTTTAGTAAAAGATATTTTACTAAATTTTTTCTTTTTTAGCAGAAACTTGAACTTCATATTAAAAAGGTATTTTATTTCATTAAAGTCCCTTACAAATAAAAATTTCCCTCGGGGAAAACGATAAAAAATTTTGAATTTTTCGCATTGATACAAAAATTTAATAAAGGAAAATTTTGTTTAATGGGGGAATTTTGGTTCAAAATGTGAGTTTTAGAATCATTATTAAGACTTTATTGTAAATCGATAAAAGTTTAAACATTTTTCTTAAAAACAAAAATTTCCCTTAAGGGAAATTGTTGTTATGTAAGAAAAATTTACTAAGTTGAAATGCTTTTAGATTCACCATAAAAATTTCATTAAAAAAGTAAACAAAAATTTCAAAATTTCCCAAATAAATAAAAATTTCCCTAAAAGGGAAATTTTTTTATTTGAAGTAATTTAAAAAAATTTGTATTATTTGAAATCAGCATAAAGTTGTAATTAAAATTTTAACAAAATTTTATAAATTTCCCCTATAAAATAAAATTTCCCATAGAGGGAAATTTTTTCAAATGAAGAAATTTGGAAAAATTTTGTAATATTTAAAATCACCATTAAGTTGTGACTAAAACTTTACCAAAATTTTATAAATTTCCCTCATAAAATAAAATTTCCCACAAAGGGAAATTTTTTCCATAGTAAAAATTTTTCGAAAAATTTTATTTTTTGATTTGTTATAAATTTCTCTCTATGAATCCCTTATAAATTGGATGTTTTCTTTGCTAACAAAAATTTCCTCTAAAGAGAAATTTTTTCAATTGAAGAAATTTGAAAAAATTTTGTAATATTTAAAATCACCATTAAGTTGTGACTAAAAATTTATCAAAATTTTATAAATTTCCTTTATAAAATAAAATTTCCCGTAAAGGGAATTTTTTTTCCATTGTAAAAATTTTCCTAAAAATTTGATTTTTTGATTTGTTATAAATTTCTGTCTATGAATCTCTTATAACTTGAATATTTTCTTTGCTAAAAAAAATTTCCCTTAAGGGGAAATTTTTTCAATTGAAGAAATTTGGAATACTTTTGTAATATTTAAAATCAACATTAAGTTGTGATTAAAAATGTATACAAATTTTATAAATTTCCCTTATAAATTAAAATTTCCCATAAAGGAAAATTTTTGAAATTAAGCTAATTTTTCTCAAAATTTTATTTCCAGATTTGTTATAAATTTTTGACAATAAAACTCTAAAAATTTTGTTACTTTCTTGGCTAACAAAAATTTCCCCAAAAAGGGAAATTTTTTTAGAAATGAATATTTTGAAAAATTTTTTAGATTTTGAAATCGTTATTAATTTGATAGATGATGATTTTGATAGAAAATTTACTAAAATTTTAGAAAATTTTAGTAATTTTAGTTTTTCCTTTAGTTTTTTTTTTTTTTTTTTTTAAATATTTTGTCTTTATTTTTTCTTTTTAGGAAAATCATTGTCTGCGCATTAAAATTCTGGGTGATTGCTATTATTGTGTATCTGGACTGCCAATCTCTAGGCCACAACATGCCTCAAATTGTGTCAATATGGGCTTACAAATGATTGATGCCATCAAGTAAGTAAAATAAATCCAAACTAAAGTCTTTCTTCTATATAAATTTATTAAATGGTGGTAGGATTGCGTATACTTATTTGTTTGAATAAATATTGCATATACGTAAGAGTATGTTTTGTGAAGCAATTGAAAGGTAAAATTGTCTGATTTCAGGGCCTGTTGATTAAGGCCCTCCTGAAATTATAAGAATTTTTTGGCTTATGTGTGGAAGAAGGCCTCTTGTAATTGTTCGAAGACTAAATCTTTTGTAAGGCCTACAAAAGCCATGTTAATGAAGTATTTATTTAAAGGCCAAAAATGATAAGACCTTCAAAGCTTTCCTTCTTGTATATAGTATCATATTCCTATAATGTCAAGTATCCTTGTCATTATAGACATTGTTTAAAATAATGTAAACACAATGTACATTTATTTACCCGGATTTACACAAACATTTATTCTGACAAGATTTCTTCGTTACAACTGAAATGATTGAAATTAAAGACATTTGATTAAAAACCGTAACAATAGCAAAAAGATACTTATAACCAGAAAGCAACAACAACAACAACTAAATTATTACAATCCTTAAAATTAAGTGTCAATGAAGAGATACTTGTAAATTATTCTCCTCTACAGGTGTTAGGTTAGTTAGGATTCAAAGAACAAATAAATCTTGTAATAAAATATAAAGACAAAGTAAGGGAGAGTGGAATAGGCAAAGAACAAAAGGTTAAATTTTCCCTCTGCTAAGGGTTTTCTTAGAAAACCAACACAGTTAATTTAATACTGTTATTATTTGTATAGCATACTCTAAGGAGCTGAGAATTTGTTAGCAATTAATTTAAATGTCAAATTAAATAAAGACCTCGTTTTTAAATAAATAAGTGATTTTAATAGAGTTTAAATATTTAATGTTGGTTTTTACCAGCAAACAAACCGCATGCGTTATTTATGTATCAAAACGATTAAATAAAAAAAGTTTAAAATTCAAAATATTTAAAAGATATAAATGTTTTGTTGAAAAAAGATACCAACAAAATTTTTATAAAAAAGGAATTATGAAGTTTATCAATGTCAGTGTTTCCATATTAAAGATTATTTGAGGTTTTATTGTGTTTAAACTGCTTTAACCCGGCAGGGCTTTTGGCAGGATAAAAGGATAATGGTTGAGAAATTTGTTTGCAAGAGATTTAAAGTATAAAAACTTAAATTTTAGGATTTTAAATGTATAGAGAAATAAAATAGCGATAGAAAGAGTTTTATATAGATTAAAATTACGATAGACAAATATTTCTATAGGAAAGTTGGCGATAGTCCAACATTTCTATAGAAAAGTTGACGATAGGCCAACATTTCTATAGAAAAGTTGACGATATTCCAACATTTCCAAAGAAAAGTTGACGATAGGCCAACATTTCCACAGAAAAGTTGACAGTAGGCCAAAATTTCTAGAGAAAAGTTGACAGTAGGCCAACATTTCTATCGAAAAGTTGACGATAAAGGAAATTTTTCAAAAATTTCCTATTTTTAAAGGAAATTTTTCAAAAATTTCCTATTTTTATAGGAAATTTTTCAAAAATTTCCTATTTTTATAGGAAATTTTTCAAAAATTTCCTATTTTTATAGGAAATTTTTCAAAAATTTCCTATTTTTATAGGAAATTTTTCAAAAATTTCCTATTTTTATAGGAAATTTTTCAAAAATTTCCTATTTTTATAGGAAATTTTTCAAAAATTTCCTATTTTTATAGGAAATTTTTCAAAAATTTCCTATTTTTATAGGAAATTTTTCAAAAATTTCCTATTTTTATAGGAAATTTTTCAAAAATTTCCTATTTTTATAGGAAATTTTTCAAAAATTTCCTATTTTTATAGGAAATTTTTCAAAAATTTCCTATTTTTATAGGAAATTTTTCAAAAATTTCCTATTTTTATAGGAAATTTTTCAAAAATTTCCTATTTTTATAGGAAATTTTTCAAAAATTTCCTATTTTTATAGGAAATTTTTCAAAAATTTCCTATTTTTATAGGAAATTTTTCAAAAATTTCCTATTTTTATAGGAAATTTTTCAAAAATTTCCTATTTTTATAGGAAATTTTTCAAAAATTTCCTATTTTTATAGGAAATTTTTCAAAAATTTCCTATTTTTATAGGAAATTTTTCAAAAATTTCCTATTTTTATAGGAAATTTTTCAAAAATTTTCTATTTTTATAGGAAATTTTTCAAAAATTTCCTATTTTTATAGGAAATTTTTCAAAAATTTCCTATTTTTATAGGAAATTTTTCAAAAATTTCCTATTTTTATAGGAAATTTTTCAAAAATTTCCTATTTTTATAGGAAATTTTTCAAAAATTTCCTATTTTTATAGGAAATTTTTCAAAAATTTCCTATTTTTATAGGAAATTTTTCAAAAATTTCCTATTTTTATAGGAAATTTTTCAAAAATTTCCTATTTTTATAGGAAATTTTTCAAAAATTTCCTATTTTTATAGGAAATTTTTCAAAAATTTCCTATTTTTATAGGAAATTTTTCAAAAATTTCCTATTTTTATAGGAATTTTTTTAAAAATTTCCTATTTTTATAGGAAATTTTTCAAAAATTTCCTATTTTTATAGGAAATTTTTCAAAAATTTCCTTTTTTATCGGAAATTTTTCAAAAATTTCCTATTTTTATAGGAAATTTTTCAAAAATTTCCTATTTTTATAGGAAATTTTTCAAAAATTTCCTATTTTTATAGGAAATTTTTCAAAAATTTCCTATTTTTATCGAAAATTTTTCAAAAATTTCCTATTTTTATAGGAAATTTTTCAAAAATTTCCTATTTTTATAGGAAATTTTTCAAAAATTTTCTATTTTTATAGGAAATTTTTCAAAAATTTCCTATTTTTATAGGAAATGTTTCAAAAATTTCCTATTTTTATAGGAAATTTTTCAAAAATTTCCTATTTTTATAGGAAATTTTTCAAAAATTTCCTATTTTTATAGGAAATTTTTCAAAAATTTCCTATTTTTATAGGAAATTTTTCAAAAATTTCCTATTTTTATAGGAAATTTTTCAAAAATTTCCTATTTTTATAGGAAATTTTTCAAAAATTTCCTATTTTTATAGGAAATTTTTCAAAAATTTCCTATTTTTATAGGAAATTTTTCAAAAATTTCCTATTTTTATAGGAAATTTTTCAAAAATTTCCTATTTTTATAGGAAATTTTTCAAAAATTTCCTATTTTTATAGGAAATTTTTCAAAAATTTCCTATTTTTATAGGAAATTTTTCAAAAATTTCCTATTTTTATAGGAAATTTTTCAAAAATTTCCTATTTTTATAGGAAATTTTTCAAAAATTTCCTATTTTTATAGGAAATTTTTCAAAAATTTCCTATTTTTATAGGAAATTTTTCAAAAATTTCCTATTTTTATAGGAAATTTTTCAAAAATTTCCTATTTTTATAGGAAATTTTTCAAAAATTTCCTATTTTTATAGGAAATTTTTCAAAAATTTTCTATTTTTATAGGAAATTTTTCAAAAATTTCCTATTTTTATAGGAAATTTTTCAAAAATTTCCTATTTTTATAGGAAATTTTTCAAAACTTTCCTGTTTTTATAGGAAATTTTTCAAAAATGTCCTATTTTTATAGGAAATTTTTCAAAATTTTTTTTGAAAATTTTTCAAAAATTTTCTATTTTTTTTAAGAAATTTTTCAAAAATTTCCTATTTTTATAGGAAATTTTTCAAAAATTTCCTATTTTGATAGGAAATTTTTCAAAAGTTTCCTATTTTTACAGGAAATTTTTCAAAAATTTCCTATTTTTATAGGAAATTTTTCAAAGATTTCCTATTTTTATAGGAAATTTTTCAAAAATTTCCTATTTTTATAGGAAATTTTTCAAAAATTTCCTATTTTTATAGGAAATTTTTCAAAAATTTCCCATTTTTATATGAAATTTTTCAAAAATTTCCTACTTTTATATGAAATTTTTCAAAAATTTCCTATTTTTATAGGAAATTTTTCAAAAATTTCCTATTTTTACAGGAAATTTTTCAAAAATTTCCTATTTTTACAGGAAATTTTTCAAAAATTTCCTTTTTTTTAGGAAATTTTTCAAAATTATCCTATTTTTATAGGTAATTTTTTAAAAATTTCCTATTTTTATAAGAAATTTTTCCAAAATTTCTTATTTTTATAGGAAATTTTTTGGATAACTCAAATCTTTAAGGATTTTGTTATCCAATATTACAATTTCTTTTGTAGCTAAAAATTTTATGACTTAACAATTTTCCAATCTGTAACCAAAAAAGGACGAATATTAAGGAATAGAAAATAAGTAATCATGAACACATGCAAACATTAAATAACTTTCCCATAAAAATCCTACAAAAAAGTCAGATTTTCGAATATCAAACTCAATTTAGTAAAACTAAACAAATCTCTTGATCTAATCAGTATTTGGGGAAAAAAGGACGAAGACATGTTAGAAAATTTTATGGCTTAAATGAATTATTTAAAATAATGCAGAGATTTGTTGATGAAATAAAATTAAATTGAGGTTGTAGAACAATAAAATGTTGTCAGATTGTCAAATAATTTTAAATTTGGGGAAAAAAGGATAATAAAGTACAAAATGTGAAAGTTTAAATAATTTAAGGATAACAAGGATTTCATATTAAACTGAAATTTATGTTTTTAAAAATAAGATTTAGCAAATCTGAATACAAATTATTTTCTTTGAGGATAATTAGCAATTTTAAATTCTTAACAATTTTTAGTTAAATGTCCTGAATCCTTAGACTCCTGCCATTAAGAACATTTTCCTTCAAAATCTTATATTCCTAACATAAAATTATTTTGAAATTTTAATTTAAATTTGCATAATTCCAAGATTTTCATTCAACATTTTCAAGTTTAAATTGTCCTATTTTCAAAGTGATTTTCTGTTTTAATCCTTGTGCTTCCTTCCTTCTATTCTTCCTGTTTTCAGGCACGTACGTGAGGCGACCGGCATAAATGTCGATATGCGTATCGGCATTCACACTGGCAATGTCCTATGTGGGGTCTTGGGTCTGCGTAAGTGGCAGTTCGATGTCTGGAGTGATGATGTGACTTTGGCAAATCACATGGAAAGTGGTGGAGTTGCTGGGTAAGTTTAAATTGCACATTTACATTTTGTTGCTTATTATGGCCTGTTTTAGACTCAAGGGGGAGTGATTTGGTTTTTGGTTTTAAGATATTGTTTTACAAATGACTTCAATATAAACTTTTAAAAGTTGATAGGAAGACATTTCAATACAAAATTTGATGATAGGAAGACATTTCTATGGAAAAGTTGACCAAAGGAAGACATTTCTATAGAATAGTTGACCAAAGGAAGACATTTCTATAGAAAAGTTGACCAAAGGAAGGCATTTCTATAAAAAAACGTTGACGATAGGAAGACATTTCTATAGAAAAGTTGACGATGGAAGACATTTTTATAGAAAAGTTGACGATGGGAAGACATTTTTATAGAAAAGTTGACGATAGGAAGAAATTTTTATGGAAAAGTTGACGATAGGAAGACATTTCTATGGAAAAGTTGACGATAAGAAGACATTTCTATAGAAAAGTTGACGATAGGAAGACATTTTTATAGCAAAGTTGACGATAGGAAGACATTTATATAGAAAAGTTGACGATAGGAAGACATTTCTATAGAATAGTTGACGATAGGAAGACATTTCTATAGAAAAGTTGACGATAGGAAGACATTTCTATAGAAAAGTTGACGATAGGAAGACATTTTTATAGCAAAGTTGACGATAGGAAGACATTTATATAGAAAAGTTGACGATAGGAAGACATTTCTATAGAATAGTTGACGATAGGAAGACATTTCTATAGAAAAGTTGACGATAGGAAGACATTTCTATAGAAAAGTTGACGAAATTTTTAAAAACTTCAAAAAAAAATAGGAAATTTTTGAAAAATTTAATATAAAAAAAGGAAATTTTTGAAAAATTTACTATAAAAAGGAAATTTTTGAAAAATTTACTATAAAAAAGGAAATTTTTGAAAAATTTCCTATATAAAAGGAAATTTTTGAAAAATTTCCTATAAAAATAGGAAATTTTTGAAAAATTTCCTATAAAAAAGAAAATTTTTGAAAAATTTCCAATAAAAAAGTAATTTTTGAAAAATTTCCTATAAAAAAGGAAAATTTTGAAAAATTTCATATAAAAAAGGAAAATTTTGAAAAATTTCCTATAAAAAAGGAAAATTTTGAAAAATTTCCTATAAAAAAGGAAATTTTTGAAAAATTTCCTATAAAAAAAGAAATTTTTGAAAAATTTCCTATAATAAAGGAAAATTTTGAAAAATTTCCTATAAAAAAGGAAAATTTTGAAAAATTTCCTATAATAAAGGAAAATTTCCTATAAAAAAGGAAAATTTTGAAAAATTTCCTATAAAAATAGGAAATTTTTTGAAAAATTTCCCATAAGAATAGGAATTTTTGAAAAATTTCCTTTAAAAATAGGAAATTTTTTAAAAAGTTCCTATAAAAATGGAAAATTTTTTAAAAATTTCCTATTTAAATAGAAAATTTTTTAAAAAATTCCTATAAAAACAGAAAATTTTTGAAAAATTTCCTATAAAAATAGAAAATTTTTTAAAAATTTGCTATAAAAATAGGAAATTTTTGAAAAATGTCCTAAAAAACTGGGAAATTTTATAAAAACTTCCTATAAAAATAAGAAATTTTTAAAAAATTTCCTATTAAAAAAAAAAAATATTTGAAAAATTTCCTATAAAAAACAGGAAATTTTCTATAAAAATAGGATTTCCTATACAACTGGTAAATTTTTGAAAAATTTCCTAAAAAACTGGGAAATTTTTGAAAAATTTCCTATAAAAATAAGAAATTTTTGAAAAATTTCCTATTAAAATAAAAAAAATTTTGAAAACTTTTCTATAAAAATAGAAACATTTTCTATAAAAATAAGAAATTTTTGGAACTGAACTGGAACTCAACTGAAACTGTAACTGAACTGGAACTAAACTGGAACTGAACTAGAACCGAAAACTGTGCCTCCTTAACTATTTTAAATCTAAGGCTTGTTGATTTAGCTCATCTTTATATCTTTTTTTGATTTATTGTGGTTTAATACTCTATTTTTTGAAAAGTCCCAAAATCCAAACAAACAATAAAACTAAAATCTCCTACAATAAAAGAACAAAACAAGTGATTGAGGAAAAAAATAGAAGGCAAAAAAAATAAAATTCAATGAATTGGAATCAATTTGTGTGCAATACAAAAACAATTCTTTCTGTAGACAAATGGACAGTTTTTTCCCAGACTTTTTGTACCTGAACAAATAAATAAATGTTCGTTTTTTCGAGGCTTTTTTTGTTAAAAACATTTTTATTTGGTATTTTTGCAACAATTTATTTGTTCTAGACGAGTACACATCACCAAACAAACTTTGCAATTTCTTAACGACAAATTTGAGGTGGAGGAGGGCAGTGGAGGTAGTCGTGATACGTATTTGGCGGATCATAAAATAGAAACGTATTTAATTGTACCACCAAAGGTAAGTGGATTTTGGAAATTGAATTAATTGAGTGGAACTAATGAGCATTTCTTTAATCCCCAGAAACCCACCTTTATTACACATATAGTGCCACGCATCACAGAAATTAATTCATCACAGGATAATGTTAGTAACATACCAAATGAAACATCTCATAACAATCAAAGTCATCAACATCATCACAGCTTTAGCAACAGCTCAGATGCTGAGGCAACGGAAAAACTTCTCCCAGTCACAGTCGTCAACTTCAATACATCAGAAGCCATCGAAAACACCAGCTCCAGTCCTGATCACAAGCCAGCTCAATTGTCCTCAAGAACATCGATGTCCATCAAAGAGGAAGAAGATGAGGATACGGTGGAATTAAGAAATCCCCCAACCGGAAATCAAACCTCACAGAATGATGGCGGTTCTCTAACACCTACTCATACCAACAATCCAATGTTACAAAAACGTCTAAGTGATGCTAGTGATAGTGCCAATCCCCCTCATGCTCCCCTAACACCCAAATCCTCATTAACTCTACCCAATCAGGAAGATGCTCTTAGTAATAGTGGGAGTGAGGGCAATAACTCCAACTGTGGCTCTACAAATACGGCTACAGTTGCAGCAGAAAATCCCAATGGAAATTGTGAATCATTACAACAGCCGGCAACTGCAACATCCATAGCCACAGCAACGGCTAATGGTGTTGTGACAACATTGGCTGGCAGTGCAACAACTGGAACGACAACACCAGGAACTGCAACATTGACGAGTGTCAATACCAGTAACAATTTATTGGTGTCTGATATACCAGAGGCTAAAAGTCGCAGGAAGTTATCTGTGCAAGGTAAGGAAAACTTAAACCAGAAAATTTTATGATATTAAGACATTTTTAGAGAAAAGTTGACGATTGGAAGGTATTTCTATAGAAAAGTTGACGATATTAAGATATTTCTATAGAAAAGTTGACTACAGGTAAATATTTCTACAGAAATGTTAACGATAGGCAAACATTTATATAGAAAATTTGACGATAGACAAACATTTATATAGAAAAGTTGACGATAGGAAGATATTTTTAAATGAAAGATGACGATAGGAAGATATTTCTGAAGAAAGTTGACGATAAGAAGATATTTTTAAAGAAAAGTTGACAATATGAAGACATTTCTTAAGAAAAAATGACGATAGGAAGACATTTTTAAAGAAAAAATGACAATAGGAAGACATTTCTATAGAAAAGTTGACTATAGGAAGACATTTCTATAGAAAAGTTGACGATAGGAAAACATTTCTATAGAAAAGTTGACGATAGGAAGACATTTCTATAGAAAAGTTGACGATAGGAAGACATTTCTATAGAAAAGTTGACGATAGGAAGACATTTCTATAGAAAAGTTGACGATAGGAAGACATTTTTATAGAAAAGTTGACCATAGGAAGACATTTCTATAGAAAAGTTGACGATAGGAAGAATTTTCTATAGAAAAGTTGACGATAGGAAGAATTTTCTATAGAAAAGTTGACGATAGGAAGAATTTTCTATAGAAAAGTTGACGATAGGAAGACATTTCCATAGAAAAGTTGACGACACAAAGACATTTCTATAGACAAGTTGATAGGCAAACATTTCTATAGAAAACTTGACGGTAGGTAAACATTTCTATAGAAAAGTTGACGATAGGCAAACATTTCTATAGAAAAGTTGACAACAGGCAAACATTTCTATAGAAAAGTTGACAACAGGCAAACATTTCTATAGAAAAGTTGACGATGGGCAAACATTTCTATAGAAAAGTTGACGATAGGCAAACATTTCTATAGAAAAGTTGACGATAGGCAAACATTTCTATAGAAGAGTTGACGATAGGCAAACATTTCTATAGAAAAGTTGACGATAGGAAGACATTTCTATAGAAAAGTTAACGATAGAAAGATATTTCTAGAGAAAAGTTGAAGATAGGAAGACATTTCTAGAGAAAAGTTGACGATAGGAAGACTTTCTAAAGAAAAGTTGACGACAGGAAGACTTTTCTAAAGAAAAGTTGACGAAAGGAAGAATTTTCTATAGAAAAGTTGACAATAGGAAGACTTTTCTATAGAAAAGTTGACATTTCTACAGAAAAGTTGACGATAGGAAGACTTTCTAAAGAAAAGTTGACGACAGGAAGACTTTTCTAAAGAAAAGTTGACGAAAGGAAGAATTTTCTATAGAAAAGTTGACAATAGGAAGACTTTTCTATAGAAAAGTAGGAAGACTTTTATATAGAAAAGTTGACGATAGGAAGACATTTCTATAGAAAAGTTGACAATAGGAAGACATTTCTATAGAAAAGTTGACGATAGGAAGACATTTCTATAAAAAAAGTTGACGATAGGAAGACATTTCTACAGAAAAGTTGACGATAGGAAGACATTTCTATAGAAAAGTTGACGGCAGGAAGACATTTCTATAAAAAAGTTGACGATAGGAAGACATTTTTATAGAAAAGTTGTCGATAGGAGAAATTTCTATAGAAAAGTTGACTAAAGGAAGACATTTCTATAGAAAAATTAACGATAGGAAGTAATTTCTATAAAAATATTGACGATAGGCAGACATTTCTATAGAAAACTTAACGATATCCAAACATTTCCTATAAAAATACTTAAACATCTCCTATAAAATTTTTTGAAAAATCTCCTATAAAATAAGAAATTTTTGAAAAATCTACTACAAAAATAGGAAATTTTTGAAAAATCTCCTGTAAAATAAGAAAATTTTTGAAAAATCTACTACAAAAATAGGAAATTTTTGAAAAATCTCTTATAAAAATAGGAAAATTTGAAAAATCTCCTATAAAAATAGGAAATTTTTGAAAAATCTCCTATAAAAATAGGAAATTTTTGAAAAATCTCCTATAAAAATAGGAAATTTTTGAAAAATCTCCTATAAAAATATAAAATTTTTGAAAAATCTCCTATAAAAATAGGAAATTTTTGAAAAATCTCCTATAAAATAGGAAATTTTTGAAAAATCTCCTACAAAAATAGGAAATTTTTGAAATATCTCCTATAAAAATAGGAAATTTTTGAAAAATTTCCTATAAAAATAGGAAATTTTTGAAAAATTTCCTATTAAAATAGGAAATATTTGAAAAATTTCCTATAAAATAAGGAAATTTTTGAAAAATCTCCTATAAAAATAGGAAATTTTTGAAAAATTTCCTATTAAAATAGGAAATTTTTCAAAATTTTTTTATTAAAATAGGAAATTTTTGAAAAATTTCCTATTAAAAAAGGAAATTTTTGAAAAATTTCCTATAAATAAGGAAATTTTTCAAAAATTTCCTATTAAAATAGGAAATTTTTGAAAAATTTCCTATAAAATAAGGAAATTTTTGAAAAATTTCCTGTAAAAAAAGAAATTTTTGAAAAACTTCCTTTAAACATAGGAAATTTTTGAAAATTTTTATATAAAATAGAAAATTTGTGAAAAATTTCTTATATATTTCCTATAAAAATAGGAAATTTTTGAAACATTTTTTCTTTTAAAAATAATAAGTTTTTGAAAAATTTCCTTTAAAAATAGGAAATTTTTTAAAAAATTTCCTTTAAAAATAGGATTTTTTTTAATTTCCTTTAAAAATAGAAAATTTTTGAAAATTTTCCTTTGAAAATTTAAATTTTTGAAAAGTTTCCTTTAAAAATAGGAAATTTTTAGAAAATTTACTTTTTTTACAAGAAATTTTTAAAAAATTTCCTATTTTTATAAAAAAATTTTTCAAAAATGTGCTATTTTTAAAGGAAACTTTTCAAAAATTTCCTATAAAAATAGGAAATTTTTGAAACATTTTTTCTTTTAAAAATAATAAGTTTTTGAAAAATTTCCTTTAAAAATAGGAAATTTTTTAAAAAATTTCCGTTAAAAATAGGATTTTTTTTTTAATTTCCTTTAAAAATAGAAAATTTTTTAAAATTTTCCTTTGAAAATTTATATTTTTGAAAAGTTTCCTTTAAAAATAGGAAATTTTTAGAAAATTTACTTTTTTTTACAGGAAATTTTTAAAAAATGTCCTATTTTTATAGGAAATTTTTCAAAAATGTGCTATTTTTAAGGAAATTTTTCAAAAATTCCTATTTTTTTTGAAAAATTCAAAAATTTTCCCGTAAAAATAAGAAATTTTTTACAAATTTCTTAAAAAAAAAAAATTTGAAAAATTTCCTTTAAAAATAGACAATTTTTGAAAATTTTTTATAAAAAAAAAAAAATTTTGAAAAATTTCCCAAAAACTAAGAATTTTTTAAAAATGTTCTTTAAAATTTTTTCCAGGTTTAATGTCCTTTGCCGATAGAAGACGTTCATCGGGTGCATTTATGGAACGTAAAATGTCGATACACAATGAAAGTTTTAGAAGTCATGGAGGTAAGTAAATTTTGCCCAAAAATTTTTTAAATTTTATTTTAATTTTTATAAAGATTTTTTAAATTTTTAAACTTATTATTAAATGATTTGATTTTGATTTTTATTTTATTTTTTGTTTCCTTTTTCCTTGTATTTTTTTGTATTTTATTAACAGGTCATGTCACACGTAATCGTCCTTCATCAAAGATGACCAAATATGTTGAATGCTGGGGAGCAGATCGACCATTTGCCAATATTGCTGAATCGAAATTGGTAAAAAATATTGGTTTGGCTGTGAGTATTTTTTCAATATTTTATATTGTACATGTATTCTTACAATGATGGTCCTTGTTCATTTGGTCAAATTTGTAAATTCAATTTGTGTACTTTTCCCAACACTTTAAAAGGATAAAAGGGTTACGCACAGTGGGTTAGAAAGGGGAAAATGCTGGAGCAAAAATATGAATAAAAATTTCTTTGAATTTTTTAGTTTAAAATACTTCAATATTTAGTTCAAAACTGTACTCCAAAAATTGTTTATCCATTTTCTGACTTTTGTAACCCACTGTTTTGTAATATCCGAAAATATTTAGTTTCCTGCAAGTTTTAAAAGCAAAAACATTTTATCTTGCTTTAAATTTCTTAGAAACAACTAAAATTGTTTCCTTTTGTTTCAAATATTGCACATACATATGTTCTACACCAAAACCATCTACAAATCTTTCCCTATAAACTTCCATATTTACCCCCTTAACCCCTAGATTCCTACTACATTTTATTAAATCATCAAAAAAATTTAAACATGTTACGAAAATACGAAAATTCTCTAACATTTCTTTTCCTGTAACTGAGATTTTGCTGCTGACAAAGGCAACAGAACAAGGACTTTAAGTCCTAAAGCATATTGCAATTTTTTTTATATAAGAATTCTTTCGGTTTTTTCTGGAAAAATTAAATAAAATCTCTAAAAACATAACAAAATTTTCGTTTAAAGTTACACAAGTAAATACTCGTATGACAAAGATGTTTAAACGCCTTAAAGTATGCACAGGAGTAAAATTAAAAGTGGCACTAACAATTTGTAATTAAATTGAGTATAAACATTTTTAAAAGGACATTCCGAAACACGTGTAATAATAAATTTAAATTAAAATAAATAAATTAAAAGCAACCAAAATAAGTTAAGACAAAAACATTCCGCATTATTTTTATCTTATTTAATTTTAAAGGAAATTTAAAAATTTAATTTTTTTTTATATTTTTAGGAAATTTTTCAAAAATTTCCTATTTTTATAGGAAATTTTTCAAAAATTATTATTTTTATAGGAAATTTTTCAAAAATTTCTTATATTCATAGGAAAGTTTTAAAAAATTTCCTATTTTTAAAGCAAATTTTTCTATTTTTATAACAAATTTCCAAAATTTCCTATTTTTATAGGAAATTTTTCAAAAATTTCCTATTTTTATAGGAAATTTTTCAAAAACTTTCTATTTTTATAGGAAATTTTTCAAAAATTTCCTATTTTTATAGGAAATTTTTCAAAAATTTACTATTTTTATAGGAAATTTTTCAAAAATTTCCTATTTTTATAGGAAATTTTTGAAAAATTTCCTATTTTTATAGGAAATTTTTCAAAAATTTCCTATTTTTATAGGAAATTTTTCAAAAATTTCCTATTTTTATAGGAAATTTTTCAAAAATTTCCTATTTTTATAGGAAATTTTTCAAAAATTTCCTATTTTTATAGGAAATTTTTCAAAAATTTCCTATTTTTATAGGAAATTTTTCAAAAATTTCCTATTTTTATAGGAAATTTTTCAAAAATTTCCTATTTTTATAGGAAATTTTTCAAAAATTTCCTATTTTTATAGGAAATTTTTCAAAAATTTCCTATTTTTATAGGAAATTTTTCAAAAATTTCCTATTTTTATAGGAAATTTTTCAAAAATTTCCTATTTTTATAGGAAATTTTTCAAAAATTTCCTATTTTTATAGGAAATTTTTCAAAAATTTCCTATTTTTATAGGAAATTTTTCAAAAATTTCCTATTTTTATAGGAAATTTTTCAAAAATTTCCTATTTTTATAGGAAATTTTTCAAAAATTTCCTATTTTTATAGGAAATTTTTCAAAAATTTCCTATTTTTATAGGAAATTTTTCAAAAATTTCCTATTTTTATAGGAAATTTTTCAAAAATTTCCTATTTTTATAGGAAATTTTTCAAAAATTTCCTATTTTTATAGGAAATTTTTCAAAAATTTCCTATTTTTATAGGAAATTTTTCAAAAATTTCCTATTTTTATAGGAAATTTTTCAAAAATTTCCTATTTTTATAGGAAATTTTTCAAAAATTTCCTATTTTTATAGGAAATTTTTCAAAAATTTCCTATTTTTATAGGAAATTTTTCAAAAATTTCCTATTTTTATAGGAAATTTTTCAAAAATTTCCTATTTTTATAGGAAATTTTTCAAAAATTTCCTATTTTTATAGGAAATTTTTCAAAAATTTCCTATTTTTATAGGAAATTTTTCAAAAATTTCCTATTTTTATAGGAAATTTTTCAAAAATTTCCTATTTTTATAGGAAATTTTTCAAAAATTTCCTATTTTTATAGGAAATTTTTCAAAAATTTCCTATTTTTATAGGAAATTTTTCAAAAATTTCCTATTTTTATAGGAAATTTTTCAAAAATTTCCTATTTTTATAGGAAATTTTTCAAAAATTTCCTATTTTTATAGGAAATTTTTCAAAAATTTCCTATTTTTATAGGAAATTTTTCAAAAATTTCCTATTTTTATAGGAAATTTTTCAAAAATTTCCTATTTTTATAGGAAATTTTTCAAAAATTTCCTATTTTTATAGGAAATTTTTCAAAAATTTCCTATTTTTATAGGAAATTTTTCAAAAATTTCCTATTTTTATAGGAAATTTTTCAAAAATTTTCTATTTTTATAGGAAATTTTTCAAAAATTTCCTATTTTTATAGGAAATTTTTCAAAAATTTCCTATTTTTATAGGAAATTTTTCAAAAATTTCCTATTTTTATAGGAAATTTTTCAAAACTTTCCTGTTTTTATAGGAAATTTTTCAAAAATGTCCTATTTTTATAGGAAATTTTTCAAAATTTTTTTTGAAAATTTTTCAAAAATTTTCTATTTTTTTTAAGAAATTTTTCAAAAATTTCCTATTTTTATAGGAAATTTTTCAAAAATTTCCTATTTTTATAGGAAATTTTTCAAAAATTCCCTATTTTTATAGGAAATTTTTCAAAAATTTCCTATTTTTATAGGAAATTTTTGAAAAATTTCCTATTTTTATAGGAAATTTTTCAAAAATTTCCTATTTTTATAGGAAATTTTTCAAAAATTTCCTATTTTTATAGGAAATTTTTCAAAAATTTCCTATTTTTATAGGAAATTTTTCAAAAATTTCCTATTTTTATAGGAAATTTTTCAAAAATTTCCTATTTTTATAGGAAATTTTTCAAAAATTTCCTATTTTTATAGGAAATTTTTCAAAAATTTCCTATTTTTATAGGAAATTTTTCAAAAATTTCCTATTTTTATAGGAAATTTTTCAAAAATTTCCTATTTTTATAGGAAATTTTTCAAAAATTTCCTATTTTTATAGGAAATTTTTCAAAAATTTCCTATTTTTATAGGAAATTTTTCAAAAATTTCCTATTTTTATAGGAAATTTTTCAAAAATTTCCTATTTTTATAGGAAATTTTTCAAAAATTTCCTATTTTTATAGGAAATTTTTCAAAAATTTCCTATTTTTATAGGAAATTTTTCAAAAATTTCCTATTTTTATAGGAAATTTTTCAAAAATTTCCTATTTTTATAGGAAATTTTTCAAAAATTTCCTATTTTTATAGGAAATTTTTCAAAAATTTCCTATTTTTATAGGAAATTTTTCAAAAATTTCCTATTTTTATAGGAAATTTTTCAAAAATTTCCTATTTTTATAGGAAATTTTTCAAAAATTTCCTATTTTTATAGGAAATTTTTCAAAAATTTCCTATTTTTATAGGAAATTTTTCAAAAATTTCCTATTTTTATAGGAAATTTTTCAAAAATTTCCTATTTTTATAGGAAATTTTTCAAAAATTTCCTATTTTTATAGGAAATTTTTCAAAAATTTCCTATTTTTATAGGAAATTTTTCAAAAATTTCCTATTTTTATAGGAAATTTTTCAAAAATTTCCTATTTTTATAGGAAATTTTTCAAAAATTTCCTATTTTTATAGGAAATTTTTCAAAAATTTCCTATTTTTATAGGAAATTTTTCAAAAATTTCCTATTTTTATAGGAAATTTTTCAAAAATTTCCTATTTTTATAGGAAATTTTTCAAAAATTTCCTATTTTTATAGGAAATTTTTCAAAAATTTCCTATTTTTATAGGAAATTTTTCAAAAATTTCCTATTTTTATAGGAAATTTTTCAAAAATTTCCTATTTTTATAGGAAATTTTTCAAAAATTTCCTATTTTTATAGAAAATTTTTCAAAAATTTCCTATTTTTATAGGAAATTTTTCAAAAATTTCCTATTTTTATAGGAAATTTTTCAAAAATTTCCTATTTTTATAGGAAATTTTTCAAAAATTTCCTATTTTTATAGGAAATTTTTCAAAAATTTCCCATTTTTATAGAAAAATTTTCAAAAATTTCCTATTTTTATAGGAAATTTTTCAAAATTTTTTTTGAAAATTTTTCAAAAATTTTCTATTTTTTGTAAGAAATTTTTCAAAAATTTTCTATTTTTTTAGGAAATTTTTCAAAAATTTTGTATTTTTATAAGGAATTTTTCAAAAATTTCCTATTTTTATAGGAATTTTTTCAAAAATCTCCTATTTTTATAGGAAAATTTTCAAAAATTTCCCATTTTGATAGGAAATTTTTCAAAAATTTCCTATTTTTATAGGAAATTTTTCAAAAATTTCTTATTTTTATATGAAATTTTTCAAAAATTAATTTTTTTATGGGATGTTTTTTTAATTTTCTCATTTTTTATGACGGATTTGGTCTATCTTTTAATATCTTTAAATACTTTCTTGTCGTTATTCCTTAACTTACGATTTAGTTAAATTTCTTTTCCCTAATACTTATATCCTTTTTCCTTTTACTGTTTAAGTTTCTAAGTACTTCCTAGTATCCTTTTTATTACAAGGACTTTAAGTTATTCCTTTTGCCTCTAACTCAAGATAATAAAAGCCATAAAATCTTTTCCTTTTTCTTATCATTTCATATCCTACAGAGCATTGCCATGATTGAGTCAAATTTACTGCCGCCCGAGCGTAAATGCTTTAATTTCAATTGTTTTGGACCACCCACCGAATTGAAGCCGTTAACCATGTGGTACCGCAATACACCGCGTGAGGCCATGTATCGTGCTCGTCCCGATACACACTATCGTTATGATTTGATTTGTGCTTTTTTGCTTTTCATCTCAATCGCGGTAGTGCAATTGATAGTGATGGAAGTGTGAGTATTTTAGGGGGAATTTAGGGATTTTTAGAATATTTTTATTGGTTTTTTCTTCTGTCTTAAAGGAATTTTGCTTTATTGGGCTCTTTGGCTGCTACTTTGATTTCCTTGGGGCTATTTTTGTATTTAAGCAACATGCACGTACCGGATATTGAGTCGTCAACAACGGATAGAAATGGCCCCGGTCAGGTAGTGGCCAGCAGTCGTTACCTGCGCTTGGCTATATTTATTATAGCAAATATTTTAATATCCGCCTGTGCGGTATTTAGTGTGGTAAGTTTTTATTTTGGTTGGATAAACTTTTTAGATAATGGAATTCTTTTTTAGATAAACTTTACCACCGATCCTGAATTTATTTCGTCTAATCTCACCTTGTCACAAAATTTTTCCTCTAATGACTCTTCTATGCCCGAAATAGTACCTTCTATGATTTTATATCCCGACTTGAACATAGCGCCCATATTTCTGTTCTGCTGTGCCATAAGTTTAGCTGCCATTTCGGCCTTCCTGAGATCCGGTTTTATTCTGAAACTTTTTACAATGTTTGTGGCTTTAATATGTCAGATCATTATACTTCACTATAATGATCTGTATGAGAGATATAATTTTGAATTGAGAGCTGACAGGTAAGAGATCCTATAAAAAATTTATAGAAAACTTTTCAAATTTTTTTTTATTTCTTAAAAATTTTTTTTTTAATTTTTTATATTTTTAAGAAAATTTTTAAAAATTTCTTATTTCAATAAGAAATTTTTTAAAAATTTCTTATTTTTATAAAAAATTTTCAAAAATTTCCTATTTTTTTAAGAAAATTTTCAAAAATTTATTTTTTTTAAGAAATTAAAAAAAAAAATTTATAGGAAATTTTTCAAAAAATTTCTATTTTTATAGGAAATTATTTTTCAAAAAAACTTTTATTTTTCTAGGAAATTTTCCAAAAATTTTCCAAAAATTTTATATTTTTGAATTTTCAATTTTTATAGGAAATTTTTCAAAAGTTTTCTCTTTTTAAAGGAAATTTTTCTACTTATATAGGAAATTTTTTAAAAATTTCCTATTTTTATAGGAAATTTTTCATAAATTTTATATTTTTATAGGAAATTTTTCAAACATTTTCTATTTTTATAGGAAATTTTGCAAAAATTTCAATTTTTATAGGAAAATTTTCACAAATTTTGAAAAATTTCCTATTTTTTTAGGAAATTTTTCAAAAATTTCCTATTTTTTATAGGAATTTTTTCAAAAATTTCCTATTTTTTATAGGAAATTTTTCAAAAATTTTTTATATGATATTTTTGAAAAATTTCCTATAAAAAATAGGAAATTTTTTATAGGAAATTTTTGAAAAATTTTATATTTTTATAGGAAATTTTTAAAGAAAATTTTACAAAAATTTCCTCTTTTTATAGGAAATTTTTCAAAAATTTCCTCTTTTTATAGGAAATTTTTCAAAAATTTTCTTTTTTTTATAGGAAATTTTTCAAAAATTTCCCCTTTTTATAGGAAATTTTTCAAAAATTTCCTCTTTTTATAGGAAATTTTTCAAAAATTTCCTATTTTTATAGGAAATTTTTCGAAAATTTCCTATTTTTATAGCAAATTTTTCAAACATTTCCTATTTTTATAGGAAATTTTTCAAAAATTTCCTATTTTTATAGGAAATTTTTCAAAAATTTCATATTTTTATAGGAAGTTTTTTAAAAATTTCCTATTTTTATAGGAAATTTTTCAAAAATGTCCTATTTTATAGGAAATTTTTCAAAAATGTCCTATTTTTATAGGAAATTTTTCAAAAATTTCTTATTTTTATAGAAAATTTTTCAAATATTTGTTATTTTTATAAGAAATTCTTAAAAATTTTCCTATCTTTATAGGAAATTTTTCAAAAAATTCTTATTTTTATAGGATATTTTCCAAAAATTTTTATTTGAAATTTTTTTATTGGAAATTTTTCAAAAAAAATTCCTTTTTTTATAGGAAATTGTTCAAAAATTTCTTATTTTTATAGGAAATTTTTCAAAATTTGTCTTTTTTATAGGAAATTTTTTAAAAAATTTCTTTTTCCAAGAAATTTTTCAAAAATTTCTTATTTTAATAGGAAATTTTTGAAAAATTTCTTATTTTTATGAGAAAATTTTCAATTTTTGTGTAATTTTCTAGCTTGCCTCTGGAAGTCAAAGGATTCCTTTTACTTTTGCTGGTCATAGCTGTTTTGCATACCCTGGATCGTCAGGGTGAATATGTGGCAAGAACCGATTTCCTATGGAAGGCAAAGTTGAAGGTAGAACAGGAAGAAGTGGAAACCATGAGGGGTATCAATAAGGTAGTACTTCAAAAATTTATAACATAAAACCCAATTTATTCTCCTTTTCCCCCTTTAGATTCTTCTCGAAAACATTTTACCTGCTCACGTGGCCACTCATTTCCTGCACCAAGAGCGCTCTACGGAGCTATACCACGAAAGCTATTCCTGTGTGGCCGTTATGTTTGCCTCGATACCCAACTACAAGGAGTTCTATGATGAGACCGATGTTAATAAACAGGGTCTGGAATGTTTAAGATTACTCAATGAAATTATATGCGATTTTGATAAGGTAAACCCCTCCCGACCTTTAGCTTTAAGTTATTAAAATTGATAACATTGTCCTCTTCCATTCCTTTCAGTTACTTTTAAAACCCAAATTCAGTGGCATCGAAAAAATTAAAACCATTGCCAGCACTTATATGTGTGCCTCAGGTTTGAGGCCCGGCAAGGAGGAAGGTGCTACGGTAAGTTTATCTTCTCCCTCTTTTTCTCACTACTTTAAACATATGTTATAATGTAGTTGTGTAGTTTGTAGCCGTGTGATTTTTATTTGTAGTTTATGTGGTGTGTGTTAAATGTCGTTGGGTGTCTTCTCTCATTTATTCATGTTTTTTTAAATATACTATTTTTTCTCTCCTCTCTTTCCCTCTCTAACTTTTGAATATTTTTACTTTGTAAAAAATCATGCAGCTTATGCGTAATTTTGCGGTAAGTAAATGTGAAGAATGTTGTATCTTTCTATGAAGAAATTGGCAAGATCGTAGCAAAGTTAGATTAAAAACAAGATCAGAGAATCATAAGTTAGACCTTAGACTTTCCTGTCTATTGGCAAGATCATAGGCGATGTCATGTATGGGTTTTCTATAGAAAAGAAGAGCGACAGACCGGCTTCTTTTGTAGGAAATTTTTACAAAATTTCTTATTTATTTAAAAAAAAAAAAATTTTGAAAAATTTCGTATAAAAATAGGAAATTTTTGAAAAATTTCGTACAAAAACAGGAAATTTTTGAAAAATTTCCCATAAAAAAGGAAATTGTTGAAAAATTTCCTATAAAAATTCAAAATTTTTGAAAAATTTCCTAAAAAAATTAGAAATTTTTAAACAATTTTCTATAAAAATAAGAAATTTTTGAAAAATTTCATATAAAAATAAGAAATTTTTCAAAATTTTTTTTTTAAATAAAAACATTTTTGAAAAAATTTTTTTATAAAAATAAAAAGTTTTTGAAAAACTTCCATAAAAATTTTTTCCTACATAGGAAATTTTTGAAAAATTTCTTATATTTTTATAGGAAATTTTTAAAAAATTTCTTATTTTTTAAAGAAATTTTTAAAAAATTTCTTATTTTTTAAAGAAATTTTTAAAAAATTTCTTATTTTTTAAAGAAATTTTTCAAGAATTTCCTTTTTATAGGAAATTTTTCAAAAATTTCTTATTTTTATAGGAAATTTTTTAAAAATTTCTTATTTTTTTAGGAAATTTTTCAAAAATTTCTTATTTTTATAGAAAATTTTTTAAAAATTTTTTATTTTTATAGGAAATTTTTCAAAAAATTTTTATTTTTTTTAATTTTTCAAAAATTTCTTATTTTTATAGGAACTTTTTCAAAAATTTCTTATTTTTATAGTAAATTTTTCAAAAATTAATTATTTTTATAGGAAATTTTTCAAAAATTTCTTATTTTTATAGGAAAATTTTCAAAAATTTCTTACTTTTATAGGAAATTTTTCAAAAATTTCTTATTTTTATAGGAAATCTTTCAAAAATTTCTTATTTTTAAAGGAAATTTTTCCAAAATTTCTTATTTTTATAGGAAATTTTTTAAAAATTTCTTATTTTTATAGGAAATTTTTCAAAAATTTCTTATTGTAAAGGAAATTTTTCAAAAATTTCTTATTTTTATAGGAAATTTTTCGAAAATTTCTTATTTTTATAGGAAATTTTTCAAAAATTTCTTATTTTTATAGGAAATTTTTCAAAAAATTTCTTATTTTTATAGGAAATTTTTCAAAAATTTCTTATTTTTTTAAGAAATTTTTAAAAAGTTCTTATTTTTTAAGAAATTTTTAAAAAAGTTCTTATTTTTATAGGAAATTTTTTACAAATTTCTAATTTTTATAGAAAGTTTTCAAAAATTTCATATTTTTATAGGAAATTTTTCAACGATTTCTTATTATTATAGGAAATTTTTCAAAAATTTCTTATTTTTATAGGAATTTTTCAAAAATTTCTTCTTTTAATAGGAAATTTTTCAAAAATTTCTTATTTTTTTAAGAAACATTTCAACAAATTCTTTTTTTTTCAACAATTTTTTCAAAAATTGCTTCTTTTTTAAAGAAAATTTTCAAAAATGTATTATTTGTTTTAAGAATTTTTTAAAAATTTCTTATTTTTTTAAGAAATTTTTAAAAAATTTCTTATTTTTTTAAGAAACTTTTCAAAAATTTCTTATTTTTATAGCAAAATTTTCAAAAATGTCTTATTTTATAAGAAAATTTTCAAAAAGGTCTTATTTGTTTTAAGAAACTTTTCAACAAATTCTTTTTTTTCAAGAATTTTTTTCAAAAATTTCTTATTTTTTTAAGAAATTTTTCAAAAATTTCTTATTTTTTTAAGAAATTTTTCAAAAATTTCTTATTTTTTTAAGAAATTTTTCATATCTTATTTTTTTAAGAAATTTTTCAAAAATTTCTTATTTCTTATTATTTTACGAAATTTTTCAAAAATTTCGTATTTTTTTAAGAAATTTTTCAAAAATTTCTTATTTTTTTAAGAAATTTTTCAAAAATTTCTTATTTTTTTAAGAAATTTTTCAAAAATTTCTTATTTTTTTAAGAAATTTTTCAAAAATTTCTAATTTTTTTAAGAAATTTTTCAAAAATTTCTTATTTTTTTAAGAAATTTTTCAAAAATTTCTTATTTTTTTAAGAAATTTTTCAAAAATTTCTTATTTTTTTAAGAAATTTTTCAAAAATTTCCTATTTTTTTAAGAAATTTTTCAAAAATTTCTTATTTCTTATTATTTTACGAAATTTTTCAAAAATTTCGTATTTTTTTAAGAAATTTTTCAAAAATTTCTTATTTTTTTAAGAAATTTTTCAAAAATTTCTTATTTTTTAAGAAATTTTTCAAAAATTTCTTATTTTTTTAAGAAATTTTTCAAAAATTTCTTATTTTTTTAAGAAATTTTTCAAAAATTTCTTATTTTTTTAAGAAATTTTTCAAAAATTTCTTATTTTTTTAAGAAATTTTTCAAAAATTTCTTATTTTTTTAAGAAATTTTTCAAAAATTTCTTATTTTTTTAAGAAATTTTTCAAAAATTTCTTATTTTTTTAAGAAATTTTTCAAAAATTTCCTATTTTTTTAACAAATTTTTCAAAAATTTCTTATTTTTTTAAGAAATTTTTCAAAAATTTCTTATTTTTTAAAGAAATTTTTCAAAAATTTCTAATTTTTTTAAGAAATTTTTCAAAAATTTCTTATTTTTTAAGAAATTTTTCAAAAATTTCTTATTTTTTTAAGAAATTTTTCAAAAATTTCTTATTTTTTTAAGAAATTTTTCAAAAATTTCTTATTTTTTTAAGAAATTTTTCAAAAATTTCTTATTTTTTTAAGAAATTTTTCAAAAATTTCTTATTTTTTTAAAAAATTTTTCAAAAATTTCTTATTTTTTTAAGATAATTTTCAAAAATTTCTTATTTTTTTAAGAAATTTTTCAAAAATTTCTTAGTTTTTAAGAAATTTTTCAAAAATTTCTTATTTTTTTAAGAAATTTTTCAAAAATTTCTTATTTTTTTAAAAAATTTTTCAAAAATTTCTTATTTTTTTAGATAATTTTCAAAAATTTCTTATTTTTTTAAGAAATTTTTCAAAGATTTCTTATTTTTTTAAGAAAATTAAATTTTTTTTTTTTATAGGAAAATTTTCAAAAATTTCTTATTTTTGTAAGAAATTTTTCAAAAATTTCTTATTTTTTTAAGAAATTTTTCAAAAATTTCTTATTTTTTTAAGAAATTTTTCAGAAATTTCTTATTTTTTTAAGAAAATTTTCAAAAATTTCTTATTTTTTTAAGAAATTTTTCAAAAATTTCTTATTTTTTTAAGAAATTTTTCAAAAATTTTTTATTTTTTTAAGAAATTTTTCAAAGATTTCTTATTTTTTAAGAAAATTAAATTTTTTTTTTTATAGGAAAATTTTCAAAAATTTCTTATTTTTGTAAGAAATTTTTCAAAAATTTCTTATTTTTAGAGGAAATTTTTCAAAAATTTCTTATTTTTAGAGGAATTTTTTCAAAAATTTGTTTCTTACAATTTTTACTTTTCTATCCATATTTTATTCTATAGCTAAATTTATTTAATAAAGTTATAAAAAATCAATAATTTATACTATTTTAAACTTTATTACATTCTTTATTATTTCCTCTTTCCTATCTGGGGCTAAAAACTTTGTCATTGTGGAAATAATAACATCACACTTCCTGTCTGGGTCATAACGTCCGTCGTCAACATTGATTTTTAATGTTTCTTTCTCCCTGCAACAATAATGACTTTTTACTTGGAAAAATATAATAATAATGATGATGATGATGATGATGACAATGATGTTGATGTTGATGGCTAATGCTACAACAATGTTAAATGAATGGATGGATATTATATTGACTTTGCTTTTAATGCTAATGATGGCAATTTGATATGGTTAACCACAATTTTAAAATAACTCCACAGGATGAGAAGCGCACGGAGGAGCATAATGTGGTGATTCTGGTGGAATTTGCCATTGCTTTAATGTCAATTTTAGATTCAATCAATCGTGAATCATTTCAAAGATTTCGCTTGCGTATTGGTCTAAATCATGGACCGGTCATAGCCGGTGTGATAGGAGCCCAAAAGCCTCAATACGATATCTGGAGTAATACAGTGAATGTGGCCTCGCGTATGGATTCTTGTGGTGTAATGGGAAGATTACAGGTATTTTAAAAGTTATAAAAGATAATTTGTAATTTACATTCATTTTAAAAATTTTCATAATTTTCCAGACCACCGAACATACGGCCCAAATTTTAATGGCCGCCGGCTATGAGTGCGAATGTCGTGGTTTGACTTATGTTAAAGGCAAAGGAAATCTAGTCACTTATTTTGTAAAGACACCATTTGATGGCAAATTATAATAATTTTAAGCTTATAATTTATGATTAGCATAATAATAGAACAAACAACAAAAAACCACAAAGAAACATACAAAAAAAATCATAAATTATTTATTAAGATTTTTTTTGAGGCTTTTAAATACTTGTTCCAGGTATTTGAGCTTTTGAAATCTAAAGAAAAGAACAACGTAAACAAAAAAATCTATGTAAGAATAACATCAAAAAATATGAAAATTATCTATGAATATAATTTAGAAATTTATTAGCCAGAATAATATGCATTATATAGTCTAATTTTAAAACAAAAAAAAAAAACGAAACGAATTAGTAACTTCAAAGCAGTTCCCCCTACTCTTTTAAGGTGGTCAAACCTATTCAATTATCCCCAGCATTTATAAAAGTTCTTTAAAGGTGTCTTAACCCTTTGAGGACCATACATTTTCCGCTGAAGCGATTTACAATTTCGTTCTATTTCCATAATATAGAGCCTAATAGTAGTGACGAAAAAAAAAATTGTCATCCTGGACGTCCTCTTTATACTCCATTTCGCTTGGCAAACATAGTTGCCTGTAGGTTCAAACGGAATTTTTTATCCCAATTTATTTTTCTCAGAAAAACATTTTATTTCAACTTTTATTAAATATATATACAAAAATACAATAGAAATCAAAAGTTTAACTATTATTGATCGTGATAGCTTCCAAAGCAATCACGAGACGTAGTAAAACAAAGGAACACATTGCATTTAGCGCAGAAAACATTTGTCCGATTATACACCTTATTGGAAGTGCAATAAAAACAGCGTCTCCAGTTATCAACCTTTTCCATTCTGTGAATAGATTTAGGCTTGCTTATAAAATATGTTCCGGTTCTGGTTGTCTCTGGAAAGGCTCGTTTTCTAGAATTGAAATCACTGATCAAGTCTTTAGCTAAAGCTGCCCGAAAATCAATGGAGGATACCTTTACTGAGACATTATTAGCCAATAAGAGTTTCTGATATATTACGTAGCTATTATGAACGCATAATTCGAAAAGGTCGAAATACAAACGTAAATAAAAACGCCACTTGCTTCTATGATCGTACTGATAATACACTTTTTTCTAATCCATCAAATCAACACCTCCCATTCCTTTATTATATTTTTGTATAATAAGTGGGCAATCAATGTCTATTTTATCAGCCTGTCCAACTACGCGTCGTTTAACTTTGAACACCGCTGTCGGATCAATGAAATTTGAAGCAAGGTAAACAGCACGATTGTCCATCCATTTGACAACTGAAATGCTGCCCGAGGTGAAGTAACTTATGTCTCCTCTTTTCATATCTTTATCGGCAGGAAAATTTTTTGGCATGTGCTTTCTATTGCTTCGAATTGTTCCACAGGCCATTATGTCATTTTGAGAGAGAATATAAATTAAGTTCAGACTTGAAAAAAAGTTATCAAAGTAAACTTCAATCCCTTTCTTTGCCAGTGGCTTACATAACTGCAAGACAACCGATTCACCAAGACCGTGTTCAACATATTGTTTCTTTCCGGTGTATATGTCAACATTGTATAAGAAACCAGTTTCTGCTTCACATAGGCACCAAAGTTTGAATCCCCATGAAATCGGTTTGTCCTTCATGTACTGCTTCATGGCATTATGTCCCTTAAATTTGACCATATGTTCATCGACTGATAGTTTTTTGGAATAAGTGTATGCGCTCGGCATAGCCTTGTTAATATGATCTATAATTGGCCGTATTTTGTAGCCACGATCACTAACATCAGATTTATTGTTGTCACAGAAATGAAGATTAGCTGTAATTTCTTCAAATCGAACACGTGGCATAACATTCGCAATTTGAGGCTGGGAAAACGTTGGATCAGTAGACCAATACAAACGTATTTTGGGGAGTTTCACTAGACTCATACGTATAATAATACCCATATAGGCTTTAAACTCAGCCACACTCAAAGTAAAAGTACGACCTTTTTGTAAAGCATATAGATTGGACTGCTCCACTATCATGAGGCATAGTTCTAAAACAGAAGTCAACACCAAATTAATGTTAGTTCAATATGGATATCGAAATATTTTTGGATAATTACCCTCAAAATTACAAACACTTTGGAATACCTCATAGGCAGTTGGGACTTCCTCATGTTTATGTAAAACAGGCTTCAAAATTTTGGAGTGCTCGTATGTACAATCCTCGAAAAAAATAGGATTATCATAACTATTGCCCTTTCTGAAACGAAAAATCTTCTCCGGGGGCTTGGATGATTTCGGATCCCTTTCTTCATTTATATTTTTTAAATTCGATCCAATTGGAGCTTTTTGTTTGGTACCTTCAATTGCAACTTCTATAATTTCATCGTTCATTTCCATAACATCATTTTCAAGAAAGACCATATCTTCTGTATCCAATTTTGTTGCAGCTTCTTCATCGTCGTCACTGGAATCGCAGAGTAAAATTTGTTCAATTTCATCTGGTCGAAGTAAAAATAAACGATCTCGGGTTGATCCACTCATTTTTTAGTTTTATTCTTGTTTTCTTTTGAGCTTTTAATGGCGATTGTCAAAAATATTTACTTCAAAAATTATGTCAACGTTTTTATTTGTTCAAATCAACTTTGTTTTTCCCCCTTTTCTTTTTTTCAATAGAAAACAAAACAATAAACACAGTTGTATTTTGGAAGTGTTGAACATTAATTAAAATAAAAAGCGCTTAAAAATAAAAACAAGTTTTAATATTTTTTATTTTGGAGGTAATTATTATTACAACTTTCCGGGACGTTTTTTTTCGTTTGAACCCACAGGCAAACATATTTGCCCACCAAATATTGATATCCTGTAGGAACAGTGTACATTGCATAAACTCTTTGTAAATTTTTTAGCATAGCTAAGAGTAAGATACAACACACAATTGACCATCAACCACTTGTGCCTCATTGTAACACCTCTGCGGCCCCCTGAACCAAGTCAATTTTTTGGCCAACTTCGGAACTCCTGAACTCGAAAGTGGTGTCAGATAGAGACTCGCACTGAACTACATTATTGTAGCCCATACCTTCTTCTACCAATCTCTCCTTGAAACTTTTTCTCATCTCCTACCTTTATAAATATATCACCAAAAAACCCATGGGCAAACATACTTGCCTATGGTCCTCAAAGGGTTAAAGCTATTAAAAAATTTCCTATAAAAACAGGAAATTTTTGAAAAATTTCCTATAAAAACAGGAAATTTTTGAAAAATTTCCTATAAAAATAGGAAATTTTTGAAAAATTTCCTATAAAAACAGGAAATTTTTGAAAAATTTCCTTTAAAAATAGGAAATTTTTGAAAAATTTCCTATAAAAATAGGAAATTTTTGAAAAATTTCCTATAAAAATAGGAAATTTTTGAAAAATTTCCTATAAAAATAGGAAATTTTTGAAAAATTTCCTATAAAAATAGGAAATTTTTAAAAAATTTCCTATAAAAATAGGAAATTTTTGAAAAATTTCCTATAAAAATAGGAAATTTTTGAAAAATTTCCTATAAAAATAGGAAATTTTTGAAAAATTTCCTATAAAAATAGGAAATTTTTGAAAAATTTCCTATAAAAATAGGAAATTTTTGAAAAATTTCCTATAAAAATAGGAAATTTTTGAAAAATTTCCTATAAAAATAGGAAATTTTTGAAAAATTTCCTATAAAAATAGGAAATTTTTGAAAAATTTCCTATAAAAATAGGAAATTTTTGAAAAATTTCCTATAAAAATAGGAAATTTTTGAAAAATTTCCTATAAAAATAGGAAATTTTTGAAAAATTTCCTATAAAAATAGGAAATTTTTGAAAAATTTCCTATAAAAATAGGAAATTTTTGAAAAATTTCCTATAAAAATAGGAAATTTTTGAAAAATTTCCTATAAAAATAGGAAATTTTTGAAAAATTTCCTATAAAAATAGGAAATTTTTGAAACATTTCCTATAAAAATAGGAAATTTTTGAAACATTTCCTATAAAAATAGGAAATTTTTGAAAAATTTCCTATAAAAATAGGAAATTTTTGAAAAATTTCCTATAAAAATCGGAAATTTTTGAAAAATTTCCTATAAAAATAGGAAATTTTTGAAAAATTTCCTATAAAAATAGGAAATTTTTGAAAAATTTCCTATAAAAATAGGAAATTTTTGAAAAATTTCCTATAAAAATAGGAAATTTTTGAAAAATTTCCTATAAAAATAGGAAATTTTTGAAAAATTTCCTATAAAAATAGGAAATTTTTGAAAAATTTCCTATAAAAATAGGAAATTTTTGAAAAATTTCCTATAAAAATAGGAAATTTTTGAAAAATTTCCTATAAAAATAGGAAATTTTTGAAAAATTTCCTATAACAATAGGAAATTTTTGAAAAATTTCCTATAAAAATAGGAAATTTTTGAAAAATTTCCTATAAAAAAAGGAAAATTTTGAAAAGTTTTATAAAACTTAGAAATTTTTGAAAAATTTCCTATAAAAATAGGAAATTTTTAAAAAATTTCCTATAAAAATAGGAAATTTTTAAAAAATTTCCTATAAAAATAAGAAATTTTTGAAAAATTTCCTATAAAAATAAGAAATTTGTGAAAAATTTCCTTTTTAAAGCTTTAAAGAACCATTAATAGAAATCTTATCCCCTTATTCATTAACGATTAATAAAATTTCAAATTCTTTAAATAGGAATTTTGTATACAAATCTGAATTCTTAGCTTGTCATTGCTTTATTTTCTGTTAATGAATTAGGGGTTTAAGTTAAACATAAAATTAATTAAAAACTGTTTAACTAATTTTATTATTTGCCAATTAAAAGTTTTCTTGTTAGTGGACAAAAATATTGAAATATAAAAAAAAAAATCGTTAAAATTTTATTGTTAAATTTGTTATTGTTATATTTATTTTCTCTAAGTATTTATTATAATGTTCCTTTTGTTAAAATCTTTAACAAATCATTTCATTTTGTTTATTATTAACACATGAAAAAAATAAGCCCCAAAAAAATCAATTCTTTTTATAACCTCAAAACTATTTCATTCATAACCTCAAAAAAACCCAAAACCAAATCCCTTTTTTATAAAATCTTTAAATTGTTAAAAGTGTTTTAGCTTTAGGCCTTTTTTTATGTTCTTTCTTATATTTTTTGATACTAAAAACAAGAGATACATTTAACAAAAAATTAAATTTACTTTTTCTACTATTAACCCTCTAAATAAAAATACCTCAAAGTTTTTTCTTGCTTTAACCTCAAATATCTTTTGTGGGCATTTTAAATCTTAAGCTTAAGGTTATGATGGCCCTGTTTTGATTATTATAAAGAAATTTTTATATTAATTCTTTTAACACTTTTAAACTACTAACACAATTTTGAAGTAATATTAAAAAAAAAAAAAACATTTTTTAAAAACTATTTTTTATACAAAAAATTTGTTATTTTAAATTTTGAATTAATTTAGGCTAAATTTTTTTAAGTAAAATAAATATTTATATTAAAAAAATTACACAAAACTGGAAACTAAACTACCGAAAATTTAATTATAGTTGATTATTTGTGCCGCTATTGCCATTCTCAACTCAACTCAGTTTGGTCGTCTGCCAGTCGACTCAATTTTAACTCAACCAAATTATTTTTTGAAATTGCGTAACTTAAAGTTTTTTAGCTTCGCAATATCAAAAAATAATTTGGTTGAGTGAAAGTTGGGTTGACTAGCAAACGACCAAACTGAGTTGAGTTGAGAACGACAATAGGGGCATTAATTTGTTTACGATTTATTTATAACTATTTGCTTTAAAAAAAACTATAATTAACTTAAAATATATCTTAATATAATAACAATAATTTAAATAAAATATTTTAAATATATTTATTTAAGAATTTATTGTAAAATTATGTAAAATATTTAATAAACTCATAAAAAAAATATATATTAAATACAATAAAATATGAAAATATTAGCAAATGATAGAAAAGTGTTTTATTATAAAATGGGAAATTGCAACCGAGGTTGCAACTCGACTTTACGCGTTTATGAGATCCCTTTAGGATCTCTTGGGCCATCAGAAATTTTTGAAAAATTTCCTTAAAAATAAAAAAAAAAATTAAAACTGCCTATAAAAATAAGAAATTTTTCAGAAAATTCCTATAAAAGTAAGACATTTTTGAAAAATTTCCTATAAAAATAAGAAATTTTTGAAAAATTTTATACAAAAATAAGAAATTTTTGAAAAATTTCCTATAAAAATAAGAAATTTTTGAAAAATTTCCTATAAAAATAAGAAATTTTTGAAAAATTTCCTATAAAAATAAGAAATTTTTTAAAAGTTTCATATAAAAATAAGAAATTTTTGAAAAATTTCCTATAAAAATAAGAAATTTTTGAAAAAATTTCCTATAAAAATAAGAAATTTTTTAAAAGTTTCCCATAAAAATAAGAAATTTTTGAAAAATTTCCTATAAAAATAAGAAATTTTTGAAAATTTTCCTATAAAAATAAGAAATTTTTGAAAAATTTTATATCAAAATAAGTAATTTTAGAAAAACTTCCTATAAAAATAAGAAATTTTTGAAAAATTTGCTGTAAAAAAAGAAATTTTTAAAAATATTTCTTTAA
Source organism: Stomorhina lunata (assembly GCA_933228675.1). Lineage (NCBI taxonomy): Eukaryota > Metazoa > Arthropoda > Insecta > Diptera > Rhiniidae > Stomorhina > Stomorhina lunata. The sequence continues at coordinate 114,541,404 of OW121742.1, read as the reverse complement.
AAATAAGAAATTTTGGAAAAATTTCCTATAAAAATTAAAAATTTTTGAAAATTTTTTTTTAAAAAAATTAGAAATTATTTAAAAATTTCTTACAAAAAATAAGAAATTTTTTAAAACTTTCCTATAAACAAGAAATTTTTTAAAAATTTTCTATAAAAATAAGAAATTTTTTTTTAAATTTCCTATAAAACTAAGGTTTTGAAAATTTGTATACAAAAATAAGAAATTTTTGAAAAATTACCTATAGAAATAAGAAAATTTTTAAAAAATTCCTATAATAATAAGAAATTTTTGAAAAATTTCTTAAAAGAATAAGAAATTTTTGAAAAATTTGCTGTAAAAATAAGAAATTTTTATAAAAAAAATTCCTTTAAAAATAAGAAATTTTTGAAAAAATTCCTATAAAAATAAAAATTTTGAAAAAATTCCTATAAAAATAAGAAATTTTTTAAAAGTTTCTTAAAAAATAAGAAACTTTTGAAAAATTTCTTAAAATAAATATTTTTATTTTTTTTAATTTCCTAAAAAAAAAGAAATTTTTGAAAAAATTCCTAAAAAAAATAAGAAATTTTTATAAAAAAATTTCTATAAAAATGTGAAATTTTTGAAAAATTCTCTATAAATATAAAAAATTTCCTATAAAAATAAGAAATTTTTTTAAAATTTATCAATAAAAAAATAAATTTTTAAAAAATTTTCTATTAAATAAAAAATTTTTAAAAAATTTCATATAAAAATAAGAAATTTTTGAAAAAAGTTTTCCAAAAATTTAAGAAATTTTTCAAAAATTTCCTAAATAAATTTTTGAAAAATTTACTGGAAAAATAAGAAATTTTTTGTAAAATTTCCTAAAAAGTACGAAATTTTTAAAAAATTTCCCACAAAAATAAGAAATTTTTGAAATATTTTCTATGTTTTAGCTTTAGGCCTTTTTTTATGTTCTTTCTTATATTTTTTGATACTAAAAACAAGAGATACATTTAACAAAAAATTAAATTTACTTTTTCTACTATTAACCCTCTAAATAAAAATACCTCAAAGTTTTTTCTTGCTTTAACCTCAAATATCTTTTGTGGGCATTTTAAATCTTAAGCTTAAGGTTATGATGGCCCTGTTTTGATTATTATAAAGAAATTTTTATATTAATTCTTTTAACACTTTTAAACTACTAACACAATTTTGAAGTAATATTAAAAAAAAAAAAAACATTTTTTAAAAACTATTTTTTATACAAAAAATTTGTTATTTTAAATTTTGAATTAATTTAGGCTAAATTTTTTTAAGTAAAATAAATATTTATATTAAAAAAATTACACAAAACTGGAAACTAAACTACCGAAAATTTAATTATAGTTGATTATTTGTGCCGCTATTGCCATTCTCAACTCAACTCAGTTTGGTCGTCTGCCAGTCGACTCAATTTTAACTCAACCAAATTATTTTTTGAAATTGCGTAACTTAAAGTTTTTTAGCTTCGCAATATCAAAAAATAATTTGGTTGAGTGAAAGTTGGGTTGACTAGCAAACGACCAAACTGAGTTGAGTTGAGAACGACAATAGGGGCATTAATTTGTTTACGATTTATTTATAACTATTTGCTTTAAAAAAAACTATAATTAACTTAAAATATATCTTAATATAATAACAATAATTTAAATAAAATATTTTAAATATATTTATTTAAGAATTTATTGTAAAATTATGTAAAATATTTAATAAACTCATAAAAAAAATATATATTAAATACAATAAAATATGAAAATATTAGCAAATGATAGAAAAGTGTTTTATTATAAAATGGGAAATTGCAACCGAGGTTGCAACTCGACTTTACGCGTTTATGAGATCCCTTTAGGATCTCTTGGGCCATCAGAAATTTTTGAAAAATTTCCTTAAAAATAAAAAAAAAAATTAAAACTGCCTATAAAAATAAGAAATTTTTCAGAAAATTCCTATAAAAGTAAGACATTTTTGAAAAATTTCCTATAAAAATAAGAAATTTTTGAAAAATTTTATACAAAAATAAGAAATTTTTGAAAAATTTCCTATAAAAATAAGAAATTTTTGAAAAATTTCCTATAAAAATAAGAAATTTTTGAAAAATTTCCTATAAAAATAAGAAATTTTTTAAAAGTTTCATATAAAAATAAGAAATTTTTGAAAAATTTCCTATAAAAATAAGAAATTTTTGAAAAAATTTCCTATAAAAATAAGAAATTTTTTAAAAGTTTCCCATAAAAATAAGAAATTTTTGAAAAATTTCCTATAAAAATAAGAAATTTTTGAAAATTTTCCTATAAAAATAAGAAATTTTTGAAAAATTTTATATCAAAATAAGTAATTTTAGAAAAACTTCCTATAAAAATAAGAAATTTTTGAAAAATTTGCTGTAAAAAAAGAAATTTTTAAAAATATTTCTTTAAAAATAAGAAATTTTGGAAAAATTTCCTATAAAAATTAAAAATTTTTGAAAATTTTTTTTTAAAAAAATTAGAAATTATTTAAAAATTTCTTACAAAAAATAAGAAATTTTTTAAAACTTTCCTATAAACAAGAAATTTTTTAAAAATTTTCTATAAAAATAAGAAATTTTTTTTTAAATTTCCTATAAAACTAAGGTTTTGAAAATTTGTATACAAAAATAAGAAATTTTTGAAAAATTACCTATAGAAATAAGAAAATTTTTAAAAAATTCCTATAATAATAAGAAATTTTTGAAAAATTTCTTAAAAGAATAAGAAATTTTTGAAAAATTTGCTGTAAAAATAAGAAATTTTTATAAAAAAAATTCCTTTAAAAATAAGAAATTTTTGAAAAAATTCCTATAAAAATAAAAATTTTGAAAAAATTCCTATAAAAATAAGAAATTTTTTAAAAGTTTCTTAAAAAATAAGAAACTTTTGAAAAATTTCTTAAAATAAATATTTTTATTTTTTTTAATTTCCTAAAAAAAAAGAAATTTTTGAAAAAATTCCTAAAAAAAATAAGAAATTTTTATAAAAAAATTTCTATAAAAATGTGAAATTTTTGAAAAATTCTCTATAAATATAAAAAATTTCCTATAAAAATAAGAAATTTTTTTAAAATTTATCAATAAAAAAATAAATTTTTAAAAAATTTTCTATTAAATAAAAAATTTTTAAAAAATTTCATATAAAAATAAGAAATTTTTGAAAAAAGTTTTCCAAAAATTTAAGAAATTTTTCAAAAATTTCCTAAATAAATTTTTGAAAAATTTACTGGAAAAATAAGAAATTTTTTGTAAAATTTCCTAAAAAGTACGAAATTTTTAAAAAATTTCCCACAAAAATAAGAAATTTTTGAAATATTTTCTATAAAAATATAAAATTTTTGAAAAATTTCCTACAGAAATAAGAATTTTTGAATTTGAATTGCGTGTTGTTAAATGCTTCAATAAAGATGATTTTTGTTTTACGTTTTGAAATATTTTTATAATTTTATTTTCAATAAAAGTATGAAGAGCTATAATTTTATTTTCAAATACATTTATTTTTTACCTTATTTCTAAAGTTTAATAAATTATATACAACAAATTTTCAATAGAAAATTATAGAAAAATTAAAAAAAAAATGTTGTTCGCTTGTGAAGAAAATGTTAGATATAGTTTTAATCTAATTTAAGAGAGCAAAATCATATTAAAATCAAAAAATAAATATATTAAGGTATTGTGTCGGTCAAGCCCGACCGTTGTGGACCGATTTTTAATATGTTTTAGAATGTTTATTTTGAATGCCTACAAAAATATATGCTAAGTTTCGCTACCGGCATTCAAACATTATTTGGAGTAAATCGACTTAGAAAGCGATACTGGGTCGTTTAGTAAAGGTTGGTGTCATACTAATATTTTCCAAATTTGGCGGTGAAGGATATAACAAGAAATGTTGAAGGTCCAGATTAAGACAAACTCTTATGACATGTTCCGGTCTTATGCAAACAAGTGTTAAATATGATAGTAAATTTAACAGTGTTATAGATGTTATTTTAATCTTTTCCAGGGCAGTCGCTCGGCTCGGGCTCGGGCAGTCGAGTCGGAAGGACTCGGAAATCTTGGGATTCCGACCAAGTACTGTCACTTCTGCGATTTTACTAATAATTTTGTAGTTAAAATAACAACAACATGATCTTTCAATATGGAATTGCTTGTACATCTCTTTGAAAAACATATTTTTGAAGACTATCTTATATACTAAAATTAAAACTAATTACCTAATTCCCTTTGCTGCCCCAGAACAGCCTTAAAAATGAGGCAGACACACCTTACCGGCAAACAACTCTGATACGACAGTAATCCATAAAGCCAATACAAACAAAATATATGAAATACCAATCTTATAGGTGTTGGGTAACTGATAGGCCTGACCACCTATCTCTTCAATATGAAAACCCAAGGGAAAAACGACGGCGGCCAGACAGAATAAGACCATGGCTGTAAAGCCCACCCAACGAGCATAGGGTATGACATTGCGGTCCCAGGTGCTGGAAGCCAAGAGGATGACGGTAGTCGTAATGCAAATGCAACCTATGAAAATGCACACCAGAGCCACTAGCCATTCGGGCTGGAGTTCGGGGGTATAACAGACCTGGGGGCGATTGTACAGGGTCATGCAAGTCCACATGAGGCCTAGACGAATGTCACCTGTAGCAAGGAATGTTAAGTAAAAGAATTTTTAATAATTTTCCTGAAGAATTTTGTTTTGTAGCAGACACTTACCAGCCTCCTCGGTCACAATCCAATCGGGCATGGCCAAACTGACTATGGCAAAGACATCGGCTGCCATAAACAAAGTGGCACTGATAGTGGTAAGTTTATCCATGTTTTTTTTATGTTTAAAAGTATTTTCTTGTATTTAACTTTATTTTTTCCTAATTTTGTGTATATTTTTGTGATTTATAAACAAAAACTCCAAGTGTCAAATTGTTTTTGCTTTTCGTGATGCCGTATTGTTTTTATATCGAGAAAACATTAAATGTGTTGTGTGGACACACATTTAATGTTTTCTGTGGCCACACTATCTAAGATAAAAAGTACTGCCAAGTTTAAATTTACATTAAAGCCGTTAATTTTAAATGAGCCCTTTATTAAAAGAAATTGAGGTAATGTTATTAAATTTGCGATATATGTAAGAAAATCTGTTTAATTACTGAAAAAATTGAAAGATATTATGGAAATTGATGAAATGAATTAAATTTAAGACATATTGTTAGACTCATAGAATTTAAAAATTAAAAAAAAAAAAAAAAAAAAGGAAGTGTTATATAGTTTTGATTGAAAATCTAACAATTTGGAAAATTGAGCGTTTTTACAAAGAAATTAAAGAGAAACTAAATTGAGTTATAAACTATAATGATCTAAGTTATGAACTATAACTCGAAAGAATTTGATGTTGCCATGAAATCTGAGAAATTGGTGGAAAAAATTGTTACACTATTAAACAAATTTAGGAAATTATGTAAGTCAATCAAATAAATGAATTTTAACAAGAATGTTTAGACTTTTGGGAAGTCTAAATTTCCTATTAAATTTCCCTTTAAATTTCGTATTAAATTAAGAAATTTTTAAAAATTCCTATATATATAAGAAATTTTTATGAAAAATTAAAAAAGTTTTTTAAAAATAAGAAATTTTTTAAAAATAAGAAATTTTTGAAAAATTAGAAAATTAAAAATTTTCTAAAAAAAAAATTGAGAAATTTTCAAAAAAATCTCCTATACAAATAAGAAATTTTTAAAAAATATCCTATAAAAATAAGATATTTTTGAAAAATTTTCTATAAAATCAAGATTTTTAAAAAATTTCCTATAACACTATTTTTTTTTTAATTTCCCATAAAAATAAGAAATTTTTGAAAAATTTCCTATAAAAACAAGAAATTAAAAAAAAAATTACAAAAAAATATATATTTTTTTAATATTTCCCATAAAATAAGAAATTTTTGAAAATTTAATTTTTTTATGAATTTATTCAAAAATTTCTTATTTTTATAGGAAATATTTCATATAAATTTCTTATTTATAAGAAATTTTCTATAAAAATAAGAAATTTTTGAAAATTTCCTACAAAAATAAAAAAAATTAAAAGCTCCTATAAAAATAATAAATTTTTGAAAAATTTCCTATAAAAATAGGAAAATTTTCCTAAAAAATACGAAATTTTAAAAAAATTTCCTATAAAAATAAGATATTTTTTTTATAGAAATGTTTTTTCATATTGATTTTTTAAATCAATATGAAAAATTTCCTTAAAAATAAGAAATTTTTGAAAATTTTCCTATAAAAATAAGAAACTTTTGAAAATTTTCCTATAAAAATAAGAAATTTTTGAAAATTTTCCTGTAAAAATAAGAAATTTTTGAAAAAATTTCCTATGAAAATAAAATAATAAAATTTAAGAAACTTTTGAAAAATTTCCTATAAAAATAAGAAATTTTTGAAAAATTTCCTGTAAAAATAAGAAATTTTTGAAAAAATTTCCTATGAAAATAAAATAATAAAATTAAGAAATTTTGCAAAAATTTCCTATAAAAATAATAAATTTTTTAAAATTTTTCTATATAAATAGGAAATCTTTAAAAACATTTCTATAATAATAGGAAATTTTTGAAAAATTTTCTATAAAAATAGGAAATTTTTAAAAAATTAAAAAAATTAAAAAAAAAGAAATTTTTTTGAAAAATTTCCTATAAAAATAAGAAATTTTTCATAAATATTTCAATTTTTTATAGAAAATTTCCTTTAAAAATAAGAAATTTTTGAGAATTTCCTACAAAAATAAAAAAAAAAACAAATTAAAAAGTCCCTATAAAAATAAGAATTTTTTTTTTTTGAAAATTCTACAAAAATAAGAAATTTTTGAAAAATTTCCTATAAAAGTAAGAAATTTTTGAAAAATTTTCTTTAAAAGTAAGAAATTTGGAAAACAATTTCCTTTAAAAATTTTTCAAAAATTTCCTATAAAAATAAGAAATTTTTTAAAAAATTTCTTTGAAAATTATAAATTTTTATAAAAAATTTTTTAAAATGAATTTCAAGACAAGCTTGTAGTATTTATGGAAATTTTAATTACAAAGTTAAAATTTTTCAAAGAAAAATATTTTTTTTGGTTATGTCTTAAATTTTTCAAAAATGTTCAAGAAAATATAATAATTTTGAAAATTATGGATTTTTAAAAGGAATTTAAACAAGAATTAAATTATTTTTTAAGAAAACTAAAAATGTTTTAATACTTTCTTGTAATTTTTAAATTATGTTTTTTCGAAAATTTAAATAAAAAAATAACTCCCGAAATAAAAATGTATTTTAGTTATTTTTTTAAAAATGTATTTATTTACTAAAAATCATATTCAAATTAAAAACTAAAAACAGTTGAAAGCCTGTTATCAAATATGAATATAAAAATTAAGATTTCAAAATTATTATTTGTTAAAGAAGTACATAATAAAACTATATTTAGAAAAGAAAATATTAAAAAAAAATTACATCAAGATTTAAAAAAATGTTAGTACATAATTAAAAAAAAATTGTTTGAAAAAAATGTTACAATTAAAAACTCTTGTTAAAATAATTTAAATTACTTTAGTTTTTTTACTGTTTTATTTATTTTAAATTAGATTTAACAATAAAATTTGAGTAAAATATTTTCATTAAATTTACAATTTCGGTTCAGACACATCTTTATGTATATTCAGCTTAAAATCTAGACAAAAAAATTGTTACTTAAAAAAGTATTTCTTCTAATTTAAGAAAAACTTAAGAAGACTTTTGACGCAATAATTCAAAATTTAAGGAAATATATTAAAAAAATATAATTATATATATTTGTATGTATGTATTATATTCATAAACGATCTCTTTAAAGAAATCTAAGCATCAGCATTTAAGATGGAACCATTAATTTCCGTATCCAAAGTCGAAGTGCTGCCATTCATTAAAACAACCTTGCCATTTGGTGTCAAATTGGCATTGCCATTCATTTTCGAGTGCCTCAGCATAGCATCAGCCACCAGCAACTCATCTTCATCGGAGGAAACGTCGGACTGCTGGCGCGGTGAGAGACGACAACCCTTGGCTATATAATTAGGCAAACGTCCTACCGAGGCTAAGATCAAACCCAGGAATGGTGGTGAGGGTTTCAAGGGTCTTGACAAATATTCTGGATGATATTGGGTGCCCACATAAAAGGGATGATCTCTTAATTCTATAACCTCCATACGAGTATTTGTATCATCACAGCCCACAAAACGCATACCATGCTCTTCCAATTGTGGCACATACTTAGGATTGACCTCATAACGATGCCTGTGACGCTCATCCACGGTCTTGGGATTACCATACAACTGTTTAATAATGCTGGGCTCATCGGAAAAGATGGTGGTGCGCTTACCCAGGCGCATAGTGCCACCCATTTGTCCTGTGTGATGCTCGGGCATGTCTATGACCAAAGCATTTGCGGTTTTAGGCTCAATTTCTGTAGTGTGAGCATCCTTCAAGCCCAAGACATTGCGGGCAAATTCTATAACTGCGGCCTGAAGACCTAGACAAATGCCCAGGTAGGGTTTACGATTTTCACGACACCATTGACAGGCCTTGATCTTGCCTTCTATGCCACGAGAGCCAAAGCCGCCTGGCACTAAAACACCATCACTTTCGCAAAGCATTTGCCATTCTTTGTGGTACTTAGAGGGAGCTTCTTGCAAGGTGGCATTTTCCAATAAACTGGAGTCAATGAAATTCAAATTGAGATTATAGCCGGCAGCCAGGGCGGCATGTTGCAAGGCCTTGACCACAGAGGCATAGGAATCCTTGAATTTGGTGTACTTGCCCACCAAAGCAATGGTAACGTTCTTGCGTAAAGTCTCCGAACGTCTGGCCAAGTCTTTCCATTGCTGCAAGCATCTAAAAGATCGAAAGAAACTATAAACAACAAATTTTCTTAAAAGATTATAAAACCTACCTCTCTCTTTTGCTGGGCAAAATATTCAACTGCAAACGTTCATTCAAAAACTCTATAACCCCATTTTGCTCCATCAACAAGGGAACATGGTAAATGGAACTTAAATCGTGTATGCAGATAACTTGATCCGGAGCCACATGACAGAAATTGCTGATTTTCTCCTTAACCTCCAGGCCAATGGGTTTTTCGGAACGGCAAACAATCAAGTCAGGACTTAAACCAAAACCTCTTAATTCACGCACTGAACTCTGGGTGGGTTTGGTTTTAGGCTCTCCGGTAGACGAGGGAGAGGGTACCAGAGATACATGAGCCACACAGAAATTCTCGCGTTTTACACGAAACTGAAACTGACGGAAGGCTTCGACAAAGGGCATACCCTCAATATCACCAATAGTACCACCCAATTCGACTATGCAGACCTGAGGTTTGGAATTACCGCGTACAGGAGTCTCGGCTACACGTTCAACCCATTCTTGTATGGCGTCCGTTATGTGGGGGACAACTGAAGAGATTAAAATAAAAAAAATGACAAAATTTGTCTATGTTTTTTCTTTCACAAAATGACTTACCTTGCACAGTTTTACCCAAATATTCACCCTTGCGCTCCTTTTCTATGACCAACTGATAGATTTTGCCTGTGGTTATATTGTTGTCACGATGTAAAGTGACATCGAGAAAACGTTCATAGTTGCCCAAATCCAAATCGACCTCACCACCATCATCCAGAACATAGACTTCACCTGAAATAAGAAGAATGATTTTAAATTTCAATTAAATCAAGTGAAATTTTGGTGAAAATCAATAAAAAAAATTCTAACCTAAAATATTTTTTTAATTTTAGGTTAGAATTTTTTAACTGTCTTTGATAAAATTTTATAAAAAATATGAAAGAAAAGTTTTAACAAATGTCTTAAAATTGTTCTTTATTTAAAGTCTGAACCTAAGCTAACGTTTTTTGTTTGGAAACAGATCAAGAATCAAACAAATCCCTTTAAATCGTTTCTAACCTCAAATATAGATTTTTAGTAAAGATAAAATATTGAGTGTCCGGTTGATCAAATTACGAGTGAGACATGCTGCAAGCCCCATATCCCGCGGATAAAGCCAGGGACAAATAAAAAGTCTCAGGAAACGAACTAGGAAGATCTTTAACAGAGCCCACGAGTGCTTGCAAAAGTGCTCTGAGAAAGGCCCAGCGAAAGTTTTAGGATACATTTTGTAGCAACTACCTCCAAAGCTCTATCACTAATCAAATTTCCGTTCATAACTCAGTGCACAATGGGTTATCTCCTGAAACCAGGGACCTGAACCACATTCTGTGACCAGTGCCTGATCATTTAGAGTTTTCCTATCGTCAATGTCTTCCCATCGTCAACTTCTCTATAGAAATGTCTTCCTATCGTCAACTTTTCTATAGAAATATCTTCCTATCGTCAACTTTTCTATAGAAATGTCTTCCTATCGTCAACTTTTCTATAGAAATGTCTTCCTATCGTCAACTTTTCTATAGAAATGTCTTCCTATCGTCAACTTTTCTATAGAAATGCCTTACCATCGTCAAGTTTTCTATAGAAATGTTTTCCTATCGCCAACTTTTCTATAGAAATGTCTTCGTATCGTCAACTTTTTTTTTATAGAAATGTCTTCCTATCGTCAACTTTTCTATAGAAGTGACAAATTTAAAAGTTATCTCAAAAGCTGAGTTCCTAAAAATGTTTATGGTACTGCCATATACAAAATCTAACGCAACATTTCTAGCAAAGCTGGCAACATTTATGTTTACTGTAAAACTACACAGAGCTGCCAGATGGTTTGAAAAAGCTATTAACCCCTATTTTAAATTTGTAAAATGAAAAAATAAATTAATAAACATAACGATTTTACAACATAAATCCATCAATAAATTCTGCTTGATTTTTATTCATTTTATCTTAAATACAAGAGTTTCAATTAAATGAATCAATGAAGACAATAATTGAGAAAAAAAATACAGGGAATTAAATGCTTTAATTAAAGTTTATAAATAAATATATTAAAGTTTTTAATTGTTCCTTTTTAAAAGTAAAAAACTAAATTTTAAAACTAAATAAATGCTGAGTGTGAGATTAACTTATTAAAAATATTTTTTAATTAAAGAAGAATGAATAATTTTTTAAATTTACATATAAATATGTACAAAATTTGAAAAGTAAATTAAAAATTTTTAAACAAATATTACAGGATTTTCAAAATCCTTTTTTAGTTTTATATATAAATACACTGAGACCTTAAGTTTTAAAAAATAAAAATAATAGTAAAAAAATTATGACTTTGGTTATTTTTTATTTAGACTCTTCCAAGTCTTCCTTGTATAGTTCCTTAAAAATAAGTTTTTGTATTTTGGTGCGTATGCGCAGCTTTTGTGCAGCGGTCAACTGTTTCATATAGGGATGCAGCGACAGTAGATAATGATAATCATCATCTTCCGGTACCAAAGGAGTAGGCGTTGATGTATCCATTGTTGAGGAACCATTAAACATACTATCTTCCGAGAGTCGTGGTCTTTTAAGTTTAAGGGCCGGTATTAGGCCATTGGTATAGGAGTGTTTGGTAAAATTTAAATGCTCATGACTGCCATGCAAGCAGTTGCTGGCATTTAGGGGGAAATCATCGGAACGCTCTTTGGACATTACCCCATTTGCACTAGGAGGCGGATGATGAGCCTTGTTATAGAGTGGTGGCGGTGAAACGGAACGTATTTTCTGCTGTTGTGCTGCCGCCGCCAAGCAGGTATTTGGTAAAACCATTGCACTGGGCAATGCTAGAGGATTGGAGCTGCTTAAAGCCGAGGCTGCTGCTGCAGCTGAGACAGGATTTATCCCGTTCATAGAGGCTAAGGTGGCGGCCACCGCCAGGGCTGTTGTATGAGCTATGGGCGGTGAAGCTTGAAAAACATTAAGCGTAGAAATGCAAGAAGAGGAATTTGAGGATGTTGTGCTGGAAACCGAAGAAGCTGAGGAGGATAGTGAGGAGGTACCCGCCGTTAGGTTTTGAGTTGTCATAGGAGGAGGTGAAGAATTGGCCGCCGTGGTTACTAAACATAAGCCCATACCTGCGGTAGTTGAGGATATAGAGGTGGCCTGCTGTAATTGTGTTTGTGCCTGCTGCTGCTGTTGAGGAAGCTGTATTTGCAGTGTAGAACTGCTGGCTTCTAGTGCCAAAGCCGCATTATTATCCAAAGACTTCTTAGACAAATCCTGTACTTCCTTGTCTATATTTTTAAGTAAATTGCGTGTATCTTCGGTTTTAATTATGGCACCCGGTATTGAACCGAAAGAGCTGAGGGGCTGAGAATGAGCTGCAGGTGGTGTAGTTTCAGTGACTTCATCTTCGTCTTCCTCCACATCGTCTTCATCAAATTCCTCATCACTATCTTGTATGCGACCTATAAGACCATTTGTTAGATCCGGCTCGACCACGGTCTTTTCACAATCCTGACTTTGTTGGGCAAAAAAGAAGGACTGATCCTGTTCATTTTTGGGTACACGATGGCGCATGTGTTCGGCTAAGGATTAAAACAAAAATTAAAAAAACTTTTGGTTTAATTTTTTAGTAGAAAACTCCACTTACTCAAGAACAATAAAGCATAGTAGTGTATCCATTTCGATTCAAAGGTGGCAGGTTCTACTAGAAACTCTCCCGAATCCGAACGTGGTATACGTTTGTATTCTACACGAAAATTATCTCTTAGACCCTTCCATTTGGCTTTAAGTACAACTTCTATAAAAAAAAAAACCAAAAGAAATCGTTTAATATTTTCAGAGTTCTGATATCTAAAATTGTTTTTTGGACTTACTGGGCAATTTGTGTTCCGCCGAAAGTTCATCCCACATTTGTTCTAAAAAGGCCTTATTGCAATGAAAATTACGATTCCAGATGGCTGGTCTTTGCTCCACATCACGTATAAATTGTTCAACATTTAGGACAATCGTGGATTTTTTGGGAGCCATGTTGGCGGCAGCAGTAGAGGTATTCCAAAGTTGTTGAACACTTGGTTTTTTGGGGAAATTTTGTGTTTATGTTTTTTGTTATTTTTTAAACTTATTTCATTTTTTTAATTTGTTATGAATTTCTGCCACGAGGTTTTATAATTTTTTTTCTTTTTCATTTAAGTTTCCATTTTTAGTTTTTGAAGAAAAGACACTTTTTGTTTTTATTTTATTTTCTTTAATCTGAGAACAGAGTCTCTCTTTATTGATGTTTTCTTTTCAGTCTTTCAACACTTTTATATCAATTCGATTAATTTTGTTTATTTTATTTCAAAAAAGTTAATATTTATTGTTCTAATTTAATTTAAATAATTTAATTTGTTATTTTTATTAAATTTTCAATAATTTCTTTTACACTCGCTCCTTCTCTTTTCTTTATTTCTTATTATGCATTGTAATATATTATAACTGCATTATAAGACATTATTACAGCATTGTAATGCTTTGAAATATATTATAATGCGTTATAATACATTATAACGGATTTATTAGGCGGTTATAACATATATCACCAAATTCCTCTTTATTTTTGTTTCTTACTTTTTCATAATTTATAATATATAATTGATAGATCTTTTAATTATAATTGATAGATCTTTTAATTACCTTTAATTTGAGATATTTGAAGTTGAAATCCGTTTATTTATACTTCATATATAAATAAAATTGTTATTCCTTTTATATATAACTTGTCTGGTAGCTCTATTTACTTCTGTATAAGCTCTGGCAATACCCATTTCCGCTTTAGCTAAACATTATGATCTGGCAACTCTTTCCTATAGAATATTACACATTTTAACGGATTTGTAATATTCTAAAGAAAAGAGTTGCCAGAACATAATGTATAGCTAAAGCGGAAATGGGTATTGCCAGAGCTTATATATAAGTAAATAGAGCTACCAGACAATTAATTTAAACAAAAAACGTCACATATAAAAGGAATTATAATTTTACTTACATTTTAAGTATAAATATACGGATTTCAACTTAAAATATCTCAAATTCAAGATAATTAAAAGATCTATCAAATTAAAATTATTATAAATTATAAATAAGTAAGAAATAAAATTGAGAGGAATTTGCTGGAAGATATAATACATTATAACCGCATTATAAATCGGTTATAATGTATTATAACGCATTATAATGAGATTATAATGTATTACAAAGCACTATAACTAGATTATAACGTATTATTACTCGATTATAATGTATTGAAACAAATTATAATGCGATTCTAATGTATTATAACGCATTTTAATGCGATTATAATGTATTATAAAGCATTTTAATGCGATTATAATGTATTATAATGTATTATAACGCATTATTAAACGATTATAACGCATTATAATGCAATTATAATTTATTATAAGTTATTGTAATATAATATAAGTTATTGTAATGCATTTCAAAGCGAACATGGAAATCGATAAGTCTCAATATTGCTCTTAAAAGAGGAATAAAAAAAATGGAACAAAGGATACAAATTTGAGGAACAATCACAAAATATAGAAAAAACCTTTAGTCAAAATCCCTTAAAATTCATACGAATCAAGACAAAAAGCCTTAAAACTTGGACCTTGAGCTTTAGGAATGATTAAAAAAAAAATTCCTAATCCTAGCATAAGATGCTGCCAGTCCCTCATAAACCAACAAAAAAGATAAAGAGGGGAACTACCTACCCTAAAGCCAAAAATATGTACATATGTATTTCAAAAATCCATTTTGAAAAGCTGCTTAAAAAAAATATACACAAAAATAATGTTGAATGATGAACGTATGTAAAGAAATAAGCCTCAGCAGACTTTATAGAAGAAAATCATTCCTGCTTTTTCCTATTGAAAAACTAACAAGCAAAATGTAATAAGAATAAATATTTATAGGCTCTATACGCCCGAAGCATTCAATATTGGTAACAAAGTTTAATAAAGGCAAACATTAAAAGGAAAACAAAAAAAAACAACAAAACCTATTGCTTTTATTATCATTATAACATCATTGTCACCAGCCTCCAATCTTCACTTCTATTATTTTCTGTTAGAATAAGGTTGCCAGATCAACAAAATATGAAGTTTTCAAACAAGTCGGCAATTTACCAAAAAACTCGGCAATTTATCAAAAAAAAATTTGTTAGAACTTTTCAAGTTTTGTAGTCTTCAAATTATTTCAAGTTAAATATGTCACCCTGCAAACTCTTGGGTAATATATAAGACAAAAAAGTGTCCCATGGTAGTCAGACAATGGATCAATTCTAATATTTTGAATCCAAAATACAAGCAGACACATATAACAACATAAATCGTGAATACAGGCCCAAGCAAACCAAATTTTAATTAAAATATACTCTTCTTTAGAATCGAAGTAAGGTAATCATTTTGGCAGTCTTCTACCACGCACATTTAGTTCTAAACGAAACAATTGATTAAAATTTCCAGACCTACTTTTCATCACAAAAATCTGCCTCCTTTAGAAGCTAAAGAAAAAAAAGAAAAGGAAAAAACCACACAAATCCCAATGCTCACGTAGAAACTATGCTATAAAACAAAAAGCATTGAATGGAAAAATCTGCACTTGAAACACAAAACATCATTATCGCCATCATCATTATCTTTATTAATGTCTTGCCTGATTTTGCCTTAAAAGCTCAAGACATGACACACAAGCAATCAGCCCTCCCTCACCTTAGCTCAGCTCATCATCGTCATCATCTCCCTAAAACCCAAAACAAAATCAACAACAAATACTAACTACTAAAATGTAAATATTCTTTTGTAGTCGACATACAATTCATTTGCCCACATAATCTCTACCCCATGGACTTATATACTAACCCCGACTCCCTTCTCCTTTTATCTCAACACCCACAAGGAAAAACTGGAGAGCAGAAAAACACAAGCATGACATGTTCTTTGGTAAGCTTTAAGAAAAACAGCAACAATGTTGGAGCAGAAATAACAAACACATGGAGCGAAAAAAGTCAACAACAAATTCATAAAAACGAAGAAAGAGTAAAGGAAAAGAAAAAATCGAAAAAATATCAAAACATTGTATGAAAGAGCAGAGGGACAGTGGGTAAGATTATGCGTTATAAGAAAGGGTTATCCATTTTGTGGTTTCAAAAGCATAGGACTGGAATTCGACATCTGTCAAACTAAGTTGTTAAACCATTTTTTTTTTTCTTTTCAGTTGAAAGTCTGACATTGACGAAAATGGATCGCTTAAGTATCACACATAAAAATTATCAAAACATACTACAAAAATGGTGATTCTGCAACAGCCACATATCGTGTTTTAAGAGGAGATTACATGGTTTACATAATCGTCCAACTACGCAAGATGCAATTGGCAAAATTGTGAAGAAATTTGAAGAGACTGGAGCGGTTACAAATATTGTAAGGCCTGTGCATCATCGTTTCGCTCGCTCCGCTAAAAATATCGCTGCAGTAATTGAAAGTGTTGCCGAAGACCCGAATGTGTCGTTTCCTCGTCGTTCTCAGGAATTAAAACTGTCTTACGGAATATTATGGCGTATTTTGCACTTAGATCTACACCTACATCCCTATAAAGTCCAGCTCACACAACAACTGAAGCCAGCTGACCATTCACAACATCGTAGATACATGGAATGGGTGCTTAAATAACATGCGGTGGACGGAGATTTTTCGAACAAAATTTTCTTCAGCGATAAAGCACATTTCTGACTTCGTGGGTATGTTAAAAAACAAAATTGTCGTTTTTGGGGTTCTGAGAATCCTCAAGAAATTGAAGACAGGTCATTATATCCAGAAAAAGTCACTGTTTGGTGCGCTCTTTGGTCCGAAGGTGTGAATGGACCTTACTTCTTCAAAAACGACGATAAAACGACTCTCACCGTGAATTCCTAGCTTTATGGTCGATATTAACTGGCCACCAAGATCACGCGATTTGACACCATTAGACTTTTTTTGTGGAGCTATGTTTATGCAGATAAACTTTTAACTTTTGAGGACTTAAAAAACCAACATTCGTCAAGTTATGGCTAAAATACCGCCCAATATGTGTAAAAAAGTGGTCGAAACTACCACAAAAGAATCAGTGCTGGTAACATTTCGCGTGGTGGTCATTTAAATGATGTAGTGTTTCACACATAATGTCATAATGTCAAAGAAATATCATGACAAGCCCGTCAAGCCCGATCATAAGATACCCTCCACCACTAGAGACTAATAATTGCTAAATTTTGCCATCATACAAACATTTTCTCAAAACTTATATATTTAAGCTGTTTGCGTCATTTGGATTAATATGAGAGCTAGGGTCAAATGTGGACCTATTATCGAAATTTGGCAAATTGATTACAGTATTTACAGACATTATTTGTGCAAAAAATAAACTCAAAATTCTCATTATCTTCAGATTTACGAGTGTTTTAGTGATTTTTGTCTCATTTAGTGCATTTTGATAGAAGATTTTGTATGGGAGCTATGGTCAAATGTGGACCGATTTCAACGAAAGTGATTTTGGTTTACATAAGCGGTATTTGTTTTAAATTTCATTAAAAAATATTGATATTTGTGTCCAATATATCAATTCCGGGAAGTGCTAAATTTCATAAAATTATCTTTAGAATTGCGACCTGTACTTTGATTACATGGTTTACAACATGGGGATCCAGCCAGCCGTCCAGACGGACGGACTGACATCGCTAAATCGACCCAGAAAGTGATTTTAAATCTATTGGTATACTAAAAGGTGGGTCTAAGACAAATATTTCTATGCGTTACATACATCAGCACAAACTTATAATACCCTTTCCACTTATGGTGGTGAAGAGTATACAAATGTCCACAAGTCCGTGCCCATCGTACCTTCATATTAACAAAGCCCCCCGCCATCCAATGAGTCACAATGTCAGTCGATATTCCAATTTTATAAGTTCATCTGCAGTTAGACATGCCTGACTTTCAAATTGCTTTCAAACTATAAAATTTAGTCAAACCATCTGACAGTCACTTAGTCGAGCACTCATTCTTTGAACCATCATTTTATACATTCTTTCTTCGACAAAACATCATAATCATCAAGAGCAGGAAAAAAAGTAATCAAACAAAAGATACAAATACGTGGATACCCACACACACACACATATTAACCCTCTTAGACAAATATGTGTGTGCTTGAAGTCGAACACACTTCATTTCTTTAACGATAATGACTATACAACAAAAGAGCCAGGATATTAGAGTGAGAAAACAAACTTGAGCAGGATAAATTTGAAGATTTTTGTAAAAAAAATGCGTTTAAAATTTAAAAATCTATAAAAAAAAAGAAGGGCATTAAAGTTATTAAGGCAGAAAAAGGAGACCAATGTTAGTATGGCAGTCCATCATTTACTTATAATAAACAATAATTTGTTAAAAGTTATATAAAATTCCTCAAAAATGAATAAAAACTGTTTAAACCCTAAGAAAATCTCAAATCCCTACTTTCTTTCCCTTTGCAACAAAACCGACAATCTGGCAAAACTAACAATCTGGCTACTCCTACTATCAGCTGCTAATTAACACCTTTGACATGTTTACGCACATAAAACAAACTTGGCATTACTTTTTCAGTAAATAAAGAAATTCTTAAGAAGTTAAAGAAAAATTAGCTTAAATCAAGCTCAAACAAAGGAATTTACAAGGAAAAAGTATAAAACATAAAAATGCAGACACATAAAGTGTCGAAAGTATAAAGCAACAGTCATTTAAGAATGTGTGAATGTTAAAGAAAAGTTAAAGACTTAAAGAGTTTGGTTAATGTTTGCTGCGGCTGTTCTTTTTTCGTTTTGTTTGTGGCATTTTAGAACTTTAACAACAGGAAATGCTTGGCTAAGTGTTTTTTGTTATTAGTGCTGAAGTTTTAAAAGCGCAAATCAGTGAAGCGTACAGGCAAACTAAATGTACACAAAAACACATATGACTAAAATGCAAAAAAAAAAAAAAACGAAAAAAGAAACAGCTTAAATTTGAAAGGCTAGTAAAGAAAAAAACGGCAGAACTTGAAACAAACTAAAGTCTTAAAAGAGCAACTTAAAAATATCATCATCATCGTCATCATTGTGGTCGTCATCGTTCGTCATCGTTTAAGTCATTTTATGTGCTATTCATAAAGTGACAAAAAAGCAACAAACATTTGCAAATTTGCAAATGTGGTAAAAAGAAATAAAAAGAAAAAAGTATACATTTTATTTACTGGCGATGTGGTCGACAAGCCAATCATAACTTAATGATGGGATTTCTGTTTTATGACCATATTTCAGCGAAAAATAACACTTATTTTAAAAGATCTCTAAAGCTTTGGCAACTAAAGACATTAGCATGTTGAAGAACAAACTTCAAGCTAAAAAAAGGAAACTGAAAAAAACGTTACAAAACTTTTTTATGTTTCTTTTTGGCAAATCAGCAAAAGCACGTCGTCCCTGACAATGTCTGTTTTGTTCATCATTCATCAGCATTTTAATGCCGATGCCGCCGCCGCCACCAATGAGTTCCAAATAAGCAGACATTTATAACAAATAATAACGAATACTTATGTATAAACCAAGAACACATTATATATTTATACAATACTCATTTCAAAGTAATATTTAACGATGACTACAACAATAGCTTAGTACAACAACTTCATTATTATCATTATCATCATTAGTCTGTCAGCCAGTAAGAAGTAAAGTCGAAGAGGTATCAGTTAATGTTACAACAATCAGCAGCAGAATTTAACAAACAACCATTCAGTCACTCAGTCAGTTTAGACATTTAGCCAAAACAAAATTTAACAACAACAAAAAATAGTCATTTAGACGTATTGTTAAGCTGAAATATTTTTCCTTTTTCACTTTTACGAGCTGGCGTTGTTGGTTTGATTTGGCGAGCCCAGGAACGTGGGTAAAATGTTAATTCCTTAGCCAGGCAAATTTTTAGAATCTTATTTTATTTCTTTAAAGACTGATCTTTATGACTGATGCGTTACAAAATCAAAAGGGATTAGAACTTTTTCAAACCAAGCTTGGAAATTCTTTTACTTGAAAGACTCTTTCTTTGGGGAAATATTGAGAGGAATTCGTCGCTAGCGCAGATTTTTGCAAAGTAAACAGATAAACTTTATATTGGAAGAATAATCCTATTTCCAAGTTAGGTACCACCATAAATAGATTGGATAGATTGGATGGGTCGTCGAAATAAAAGATTTCTCTATAAACCAAACGATCGCGAAAGTGGTAGTAATAGATCGATCTTTTTGAAGTCAAATCTTCGCATAACTCAAACGATTAATGTTCTTTAAAGTCTAAATTATCAAGATACCGGAAGAAATCGAAAGATCTCTGTGAAGACAAAATCATCTGTGAGACTTAAAAGTTCTTCTGAAAAACCAAAAGATCTCTCCATCGATTTTTGCAAACCCAAACGAATAATATTCTTGAAAGTCTAAATTATCAAGATACCAAAAGAAATATAACGATCTCTGTTAGCTTAAAAGATCTTGTTAAGATTGGATGGGTCCTCGAAATTATTTAGAACTCGAAAGATCTCTCTATCGATCTTTGCAAAACCCAAACGAGTCGAAATTATCAAAAAATGAAACAAATAGAACGATCTCAGCGACCAAATGTCTGACCTCTACATCGTTCTTCGAAAACCCCAAGCGATTAAAGTTTTTCGAAAGATGACCGAAATCGAAAGATGGCCAAAATCACCTGTGAGATTGGATTGGTCGTTCATATCATTCAAAAACCGAAAGATCTCTCAATCGATTTTTGCAAAACCCAAACGAATAATATTCTTGAAAGTCGAAATTATCAAGATACCGAAAGAAATATAACGATCTCTGTTAGTTTCCAAGATCTTGTTAAGGTCTCTCTATCGATCTTAGCAAAACCCAAACGGTAAATTATCAAAAACTGGAACAAATAGAACGATCTCAGCGAACGAATGTCTGGTCTCTCAATCGTTCTTCGAAAACCCCAAACGCTTAAAGTTCTTCGCAATCGAAATTATCAAGAAACCGGTTTCAGATGATTTTGGTTCTTCCAAGTTTTTGTTAAGATTGAATTTGTCATCGAAATCATTTGGAAACCGAAAGATCTTTCCATCAATCTTCACTCAAAACCACAACAATCAATATTCTTTGTAGTCGAAAATATTTAGAAACCGGAAGAAAAATATCAATTACTGCGAAACTAAAAGTATCTGAGACTTCCAAGTTCTTCGGAAGATTTAATTGCTCGTCGAAATCATTCAGAAATCGAAAGATCTCTCCATCAATCTTTGCGAAACCCAAACGGCTAAGGTTCTTGATAATCGAAATTTTCAAGAAAAAAAATATAGATCAATCTTTGAGATCATGTAAAGATCAAAATCATTGAGAAAAGCAAAGGCCAAACGATCAATATTCTTGATAGTCGAATTATCATGAAACCGGAAGAAATACAACGATTTCTCAAGTTTCAAACCCAAATAAATAATGTTTTTCTAAGACGAAATTATTAAGAAATCTGAAATCTCTGCGAAACCAAAATCATCTTAGAATTGAAGATTGGATTAGTCGACTAAATCATTAAAAAACAAAAAGATTTATCCTTTGATCCTCGCAAAACTGAAACGATTTATGCGAGAAATCGAACCCAAACAAATAATGTTCTTGGTAGTAGAAATTATCAAGAAATCTGAAATCTCTGCGAAACCAAAATCATCCTAGAAGAGAAGATTGGATTAGTCGACTAAATCATTGAAAAACATAAAGATTTCTCCATTGATCCTCGCAAAACTGAAACGATTTATGCAAGAAATCGATTTTTGCCAAACCCAAAATGAACTGTTAGATATCCAAAAATGGATTCAACGTCAATATCATACATAAAACGAAAGTTTTGTCCATTATTCTTTGGAAAATCCGACATCAACTCTGAGATATCCAAGACTTTGTTAAGATTGATCGTCAAAATCATTGAGAAATCAAAAGATTTCTCCATTGATCTTAGGAAATCTCAAATTACAATTTTTTTTTTTGATAGTTCCAAGTTCCAAAACCCAAACAAATAATGTTCTTGTTAGTCGAAATTATCAAGAAATCTGAAATCTCTGCGAAACCAAAGTCATCTTAGAAGAGAAGATTGGATTAGTCGGCTAAATCATTGAAAAACAAAAAGAATTCTCCATTGATCTTCGCAAAACTGAAACGATTTATGCGAGAATTCGATTTTTTTCAAACCCAAAATAAACTGTTAGTTATCTAAAATTTGATTGATCGTCGATATCATTCATAAAACCACAGATTTCTGCATTGATCTTTGCAAAATCCAACATCAACTGTGAGATATCCAAGACCTTGTTAAGATTGATCGTCAAAATCATTGAGAAATCAAAAGATTTCTCCATTGATCTTAACAAAACTCAAACTAAGAATGTTTTTGATAGTTCCAAGTCCTAAAACCCAAACAAATAATGTTCATGATAGTCGAAATTATCAAGAAATCTGAAATCTCTGCGAAACCAAAATTATCATAGAAGAGAAGATTGGATTAGTCGACTAAAACATTCAAAAGATGTCTCCATTGATCCTTGCAAAACTGAAAAAGGAATCGTTCGTTTTGCTAAACCCAAAAAGAAACAGTTAGACATCCAAGATCTCGTTACCGATAGATTTTCTCCATTGATCTTTGTAAAGCCCAACATCAACTGTGAGATATCCAAGATCCTGTTAAGATTGATCGTCAAAATCTTTGAGAAACCAAAAGATCTACTAATCGATCTTTGCAAAACTCAGACTAAAAATGCTCGAATTAATTATTAGCAACCGGAAGCAATAGATCGATTTTTGCCAAAACCAAATAATTCCAAGATCTCAATCATTTAAAACCGAATTACAAATACCCTTTCCATCTTCTTGTAAGTCATATTTAAAGAATATTTAAGCTTGTATAACATAAGTTTTAAGGGATTTCATTGTCATTCCAAGAAATTTACATGGATTTCATTTGATTTTAAATTTAATTTCAAGATTATTTCAATTTGTGTTCTAAAGCAGTCATCGTCAACTAAAGACAGACAGACGGCAGCAGACGACACATTCTCCGCCAGTTGAAGTGTTTAGTTATCTAAAATTTGATTGATCATCGATATCATTCATAAAACCACAGATTTCTCCATTGATCTTTGCAAAATCCAACATCAACTGTGAGATATCCAAGACCTTGTTAAGATTGATCGACAAAATCATTGAGAAATCAAAAGATTTCTCCATTGATCTTAACAAAACTCAAACTAAGAATGTTTTTGATAGTTCCAAGAAATTATCAAGAAATCTGAAATCTCTGCGAAACCAAAATTATCATAGAAGAGAAGATTGGATTAGTCGACTAAAACATTCAAAAGATGTCTCCATTGATCCTTGCAAAACTGAAACGATTTATGCTCAAGGTAGTCAAAATTATCGAGAAATCGTTCGTTTTGCTAAACCCAAAAAGAAACAGTTAGACATCCAAGATCTCGTTACCGAAAGATTTTCTCCATTGATCTTTGTAAAGCCCAACATCAACTGTGAGATATCCAAGATCCTGTTAAGATTGATCGTCAAAATCTTTGAGAAACCAAAAGATCTACTAATCGATCTTTGCAAAACTCAGACTAAAAATGCTCGAATTAATTATTAGCAACCGGGAGCAATAGATCGATTTTTGCCAAAACCAAATAATTCCAAGTCTCAATCATTTAAAACCGAATTACAAATACCCTTTCCATCTTCTTGTAAGTCATATTTAAAGAATATTTAAGCTTGTATAACATAAGTTTTAAGGGATTTCATTGTCATTCCAAGAAATTTACATGGATTTCATTTGATTTTAAATTTAATTTCAAGATTATTTCAATTTGTGTTCTAAAGCAGTCATCGTCAACTAAAGACAGACAGACGGCAGCAGACGACACATTCTCTGCCAGTTGAAGTGTTTTGCATTAGAGCAACTCCTCTCCAAAATGGATGAAGAGTAGCAGCTGCAAAATACTAAAAAGCAAACAATTTATAAGAGTATACGAAAAAGGAAAAGAAAAACTTTTTAAGCGAGTTGTCTGACAGTTACTAACTGCACACACAAAATGAGTGTGTATGTTAAATATAATGTCGTACACACACTTTTTTGCTATATACAAATTTCAGTTTGATTTTAGTTCGGTTTTGGTTTTTATTTAGTTTCAGTCGCCAAGAACGACCATCATCGTAGTCATCATTAACATCATCATCATCAGCATCGACAACATCATCGTCCTCATATCATCCATCCAGGCCATGCCAAAACCTTATAATATAAAAATCAACGGTGAAAATTAGCGTGTGGTTCAACGTCGTCGTTGTTGTCGTTTAGTTTTTTTTTTGTATTAGACTTTTTTTGCGTTTTTCATTATTGTTTTTTGTGGCAAATAGTGTGACTGCTGTTTTACTGCGTTCATGGCATGAGGAGTCAGTCAGTCAGTTATATACATATACTTAGTCTTTCTTCATCACATCAACTTTGTATCACAGGCAGCCACAACAGCCAAAAGCAAATAAAACAGCTCTAGCTTCAAAACGCATAGGAGTTTCTACAACATTACACACGAAGCAATAATATGCTCGTAGTTGATCGTTGTGTCGCCTGTATCTGCATATGTGTCTTTGTTTGTTAGTGTTATAGCTTGCCAGTTTTACGACTAAATGTGCATATGAATTGCCCAGAGCTGGAAAATAATGTATTCACAAATTATTCTGTCAATAAAGCAGAAATATTATAATGACATGACAAATAACTCTTTATAATGTCATAATCCTATCTTATATCTTTAAACGAGCAATAATTTAATATATGTATATATAGAATGGCTTTTTCGAAAAAAGGTTCTAAAGATCTTGATTAAATTTTTACGATGGGTACCTTTTTTGACGTATAGATCAAGCAAGAAGGGACTTTTGGAAAAAGGGGAAAAGTTGAAAACGTTATATCTTCTAAAGTAATATGTATACAAACAACATTTTAATTTCGTTGTGAACAGCTATATAAATAAGAGGACAATTGTTTGGTACTTTTTTAAAACTATGACCGATAGGGGTTAAAAAAGGGTGAAAATAATTTTTTGTTATTTTTTTTTTAACCCACTTTTATCTGTTAAACCAAGGAATATAGAAAGAAAATTTATACTACAATCAATAAATGTTAAACAAATATTGAACACGTATTTGCTACGTTTTTTGAATTCGGGAACCAAAATGGGTAAAAAAGGGATAAAGTTATAACTTAACATCTCATAAAGTAATATGAATAGGAACAATATGTTAACTGCGCTTTAGTAAAATGTACCGAATTCAATTGGTGCCAAAGGAGTACCAAATATGCAAATGAAACTTTTTGAAATTAGGGGATAAAAAGGGGAAAAATTGGTAACGTTATAACTCCTAAAGTAAAAGATATGTTCTTTATAGAATAGTAAACTACATATTTGATCATATTATGCTATTTAGCAAAGTTTTTGCTCATGAGCCGAAGAATATTTCTAAGTTGATGTGACTTATTTCCGACAGATGGCGCTATTAACATTTACTCAAAATGAATTAAATCGTAAACTGTGCATTTGGTCCTGCTATGATCTTTAGCAAATTTGTTGCACATGAGCCGACGAAGGTTGGCACGACCAATTTCCGACAGGTGGCACCAGTGAAAATTACTCAAAATGAATTAAATCGTAAACTGTGCATTTGATAATGCTATGATCTTTAGCAAAGTTGTAGCGCATTTGATTGCCATTGATCGAAACAAGTGATAGTCCGAGAGAGCAACGTCTGAAGTGGGGTAGGACTTCCCATTTCAACGTTTCCAAGAATGTCTGATCATCCTTTGAAGCGATTTATCAATCTATCCAATTTCTTACTTTATCATAAGATCGGAAGTGCTGGTCAGCCAAGCAGTATGCCATGGATCAAAACAAGTGACAGTCCGAGCAACTCATGAAGAATAAGTGGCGAGTGGGGTAGGATTTTCCATTTCAACGCTTCTAGTCATCTTTTGAAGCCATCCACAAATCGATCCAATTTGTAGCGTATGAGACGCCGAAGGTTTCTTAATTGGTACGAACGATTTCCGACATGTGGCGCCACTTAAAATTATTCAAGGTGAAATAAATTGTAAACCGTGCATTTAATCAAGCTATGATCTTTAGCAAAAACTTGATACGAACAATTTCCTATAGGTGGCGCCACTGAAAAGTTTAAAGCTCCGAAAGGCTCGGTCAACCAGGTACTAATGTATTATGACGCATAATAATGTGATTGCATTGTATTATAATACATTATCATGTGATAGTAAAGCATTATACACCATTAAAATGCGATTATAATGTATTATAATCCATTATTAAGTATTATAACGCATTTTAACGCGATTATAACGTATTATAATGCGATTATAATCTATTATAACCTATTGTAATGCTATTATAATGTACTATAATACATTATAATGCGATTATAATGTATTAAAACCCATTAGAATGCGGTTATAATGTATTATAACGCATTATAATGCGATTATAATGTATTATAACGCATTATAATGCGATTATAATGTATTATAACGCATTATAATGAGATTATAATGTATTAAAACGCATTATAATGCGATTATAATGTATTCTAACGCATTATAATGCGATTATAATGCATTATAACACATAATAATGCTATTATAATGTATTAAAACCCATTATAATGCGATTATAATGTATTCTAAGCCATTATAAAGCGTTTACAATGTATTATAACGCATTATAATGCGATTATAATGTATTATAACGCATTTTTATGAGATTATAATGTATTATAATGCGATTATAATGTATTATAATGCGATTATAATGTATTATAATGCAATTATAATGTATTATTACTCATTATGCGATATTAATGTATTATAACGCATTATAATGTGATTATAATGTATTATAACGCATTATAATGCGATTTTAATGTATTATAACGCATTATAATGCGATTACAATGTATTATAACGCATTACAATGCGATTATAATGTATTATAACGCTTTATAAAGCCATTATAATGTATTATAACGCATTATAATGCGATTTTAATGTATTATAAAGCATTATAATGCGATTATAATGCATTATAACGCATTATAATGCGATTATAATGTATTATAACGCATTATAATGCGATTATAATGTATTATAACCCATTGTAATGCTATTATAATGTATTATAACGCATTATAATGCGATTATAATGTATTATAACTCATTAGAACGCGATTATAATGTATTATAACGTATTATAATGCGATTATAATGTATTATAACCCATTGTAATGCTATTATAATGTATTATAACACATTATAATGCGATTATAATGTATTAAAACCCATTAGAATGCGGTTATAATGTATTATAACGCATTATAATGCGATTATAATGTATTATAAAGCATTATAATGCGATTATAATGTATTAAAACCCATTATAATGCGATTATAATGCATTATAACATATAATAATGCGATTTAAATGTATTATAACGCATTATAATGCGATTATAATGATTAAAACCCATTATAATGCGATTATAATGTATTTTAAGCCATTATATATATATATTTTTAAATTTAAATTCAATTTTATAATGTATTATAACGCATTATAGTGCGATTATAATGTATTATAAGGCATTATAGTGCGATTATAATGTATTAAACTCCATTATAATGCGATTATAATGTATTATAACGCATTTTTATGAGATTATAATGTATTATAATGCGATTATAATGTATTATAACGCATTTTTATGAGATTATAATGTATTATAATGCGATTATAATGTATTATAACACATTAGAACGCGATTATAATGTATTATAACGTATTATAATGCGATTATAATGCATTATAACGCATTATAATGCTATTATAATGCTATTATAATGCATTATAACGCATTATAATGCCATTATAATGTGTTATAACGCATTATAATGCGATTATAAATGTATTATAACGCATTATAATGCGATTATAATGTATTTTAACGCATTATAATGCGATTATAATGTATTATAACGCATTATAATGCGATTATAATGTATTAAAACCCCTTATAATGCGATTATAATGTATTATAAAACATTATAATACAATTATAATATATTATAACTTATGACCCTCCAAATATAACTTATTAAGCAAACTTATAATATGATTCCAAGACATTAAAACTCTGTTCTTTACTACTTTTACGACTAAATACATGTAGTTAGTATAGAATATTGAGTGAATGAGTTCCATTCGCAGGCAAGGAGGGCTTTTTTTTTAATTGTATAGCATTTCAATGCCTTTAACTGTCCGTTTTTGTTTAAGTTTTGTGTATGTAGTTTTTCTTTTTTTCTGTTTTGTACAATTTTGTTTTTAATATACAATTTTTCTTTTTTTTGTGTTGTTTTTGTTCATTCGTTTCTGTAAATTGCGTCAGGAATTTCACAAGTTGAGTGGTATACCACTCAACCAATATACAGTAGTTTGTAAATGGCAGCAAAACCTCATAGAGTATTATACTTGTACACCATCAACATCAACTGGCAACATTCAGAAAGTACAAACTGAAAACGTAACATATGGATGGATGGATAGATGGATGGAGGAGAGCTGTATGCCTAAGCAGATACCAAAGAGCAGTCAGAGCAAACCAAACCAAACGACCATACGACCAACTAACCAAGCAGCCAGTCAGCCCATCTAGCCTAAACCAAAAGCCAGCCAGCCATCATCATCATCAGGCAGCAAAGCAAGCCAGCCAGCCAGCCAGCCAGCCAGCAAGCATTCATTCAGCCGCCCAGCAAAACCATTAGTGATGTGATGGCTTCGTTGAGGATGATAATGATGATGATGACGACGATGATGATTTTGCAAAAGGCTCATTTTTTCTGTTGTTCTGCTTGGGATTTTGTATATGGGGGAGACTCTTTAACAACATGGGTGTGTTCGTTAGTTTGTTCTAGTGCCAACCACAGCCAGCAAAGCAGCGTCAGTCGAATACAATAATCAAAAAGATGAAAAAAAAAGAAAAATTGGGGTAGAGAGTTGTTGAAAATTACTTGTACATCTTTAGCTTGTTTCATATAGTTTTTACTAATATTTTTGCTGTATGTTTTCGAATAAAAATGGGAAATATTATAGTTCCTGGGAGTTGTTGCAATATCTCAAATCAAGAAGGAAGAAAAAATGTTTTAGCTTTTTTTCTCCTTTCTTGTCTTTTAATAAAACAACAACAGTGAGGTGTTTCAAATTACATTGGTTTTTCTTAATTAAATTATAAGGAAAAAAGTTTGGTTGAAATTTAAGAGGAATATGAAAGAGGAGCCTGCAACTAGTCAATGTATGGAAGCATTAATGGTTTCCTTTTTCCAAAACAGCAAACGAAGAGACGAAGCAGACAAATTGAAGCTAATGTAAAGAATGTTCCCTGGAGATGAAGAGGAGACCAACAGCAGCCCAGTTTATGAAGAAAGAATCTAAAGCAGTTGAAGAGAAGAAGGTAAATTAAAAGTTTGGAAGGGATGAAGCTGTTGCTTTCAAATCAGCTTTGAAAAGAAGATAGTTAGTCATAATACCCCTTTTGAGTTGTTGACTTCAAAATATTGCCCTTTCCATCGATCACAAAAGCTAAAACCTTCCTAAAAGATGTTTTCCTCCAACAAATGAAGAAACGCAGACAAATTACATCTACTGAAGACAATGTCTCCTGGAGAAGAAAATGTCTCCTGGAGAAGAAAATGTCTCCTGGAGAAGAAAATGTCTCCTGGAGAAGACAATGTCTCCTGGAGGAGAAAAACTCCAGCCCTGTTTACAAAGAAGCAAATGTTTTTCTTTTCTTAAACACTCAAAACGAGTTCAAAGCTTTTAAAAGAAAGAAACTGTGGCTAGTAATTCAGTTTTAGAAAAAAGATCGTTTGACCAAAGTCCTCGGCATTCAGTCGTTGAATCTTAACTGTTGGGATTTCAATCATAAAAGCTAAGACCTTTTCGTAAGAGAAAGGAACCTACAAGTACTCAAAGCAAGGAAGCAGTAATAGATTCCTTTTTCCTACACAGCTAACGAAAATAACCAGAAAAATTAATGTTTGGTTTATATAACTCAAGCGGCTGACGGTTGAGTGAAATTTACATGTATTTTGTTTTTGTTATAATAACAAAACACATGTAAATTTCACTCAATCGTCAGCCGCTTGAGTTATATAAACCCGACATAAATCTGATGAAGACAATGTTCCTGGAAAGAATAGAAAAACTCCAGCCCTGTTTATAAGGAAGAAGCTGCTTCCCCTTTTCTAAAACAGATAAAGACAAGAGGTCAACTTAAAACATTGGAAAGGATGAAGCTGTTGCTTTTGACTCAGTTTTGATCTCAAAATATTGAACCTTCCAGAAAGATGGTTTCCCTCTTCCTACAAATTAATGCTAATGAAGGGAATGTTCTCCAGCGAAGTAAATTGGCTAAAGTATACAAACTTTAGCTCTTAATTTAAGTTACTTTTCCTACAACAAATGAGAAGAGAAACAGACAAATTTAAGATAGGCTAGAGGAGACATGGTCTCGAAATATAGTTTCTGAATATTCTCAAATATATTAGTCGTACAACTTTGCTTCTGTCGTTTTTCCGAAATTCAAGGTTTAATTGTAATAAAAACTGGTTATACATTTATGATTCTTAGTATTGTCCATCGCTGACCACTACTTTCTCCCATATTTTGGGCAGCGTACGAATCCCGCATTGAAAAAACTGATCATCTTTTGAAGCAATACACGAATCCATCCAATTTTTTACTTCTTCATAAGATCGGAAGTGCTGTTCAGCCAGGCCGTGTGCCATTGATGGAGCAATGACTGAAGAATTTGGCAGCTGGGGTAGGACTTCCCATTTCAACGTTTCCAAGAATGTCTGGTCAACTTATAAAGCGATCGACGATTCTATTAAATTTCTTACTTTGTCATAAAATCGGAAGTGCCTGTCAAAATGCCGTGTGCCATTGATCGAAACAAGTGATAGTCCGAGAGAGCAACGTTTGAAGAAAACGGCGGGTGGGATATGACTTCCTATTTCAACGTCTCCAAGAATGTCTTCTCATCTTTTGAAGCAATCCATAAATTGAACTAATTTTTTACTTCTTTATAAGATTTTAAGTGCCTGTCAGAAGGTCTTGTGCCATTGATCGAAACAAGTTATAATCCCAGAGACCAACGTCTGGAAAATACGACGGGTGGGGTAGGACTTCCCATTTCAACGTTTCCAAGAACGTCTTGAACACTTTCGAAACATGGGGTCGAAAATTATCATGCTGTAAAATCACTGTATCATGTCTCTCGTTGTATTGCAACCGTTTGTCTTTCAATGCTCGGTTCAAACCATTAATTGCGTTCTATAACGATCGCCTGTGATTGTTTCAGTCGGTTTTAACAACCTCCAAATACAGAGCATGGCCTTGGAATCGCGTATATTCGGTTTGGCCGTCGACGTCGAATCATAGCCGGGATATCACTACTCTCGGCACGTTCTTTCACTAATAGCGCCCTCGCCATAGGTATTTAAGAGCATGCGATGAGACTCAGCCACAATTTATATCGTAAGCTGACATGTTTAATCGACTCAGATAAACATGCCAGAAGAATAACACCTAAGCCCCCATTATTCGATCTCTCTCTTCGAATCCGGTACCTTTACTAAGATCTGAATGCTAAGAAGAAAGAATCTATGAAAAAAGCGAGAGGCATTTCTAAAGAAAGGAATGCCCCTTCTACTTTTTAGAAAACTAATAAAAGTTTGCGATCGCCTGATGTGAACCATTGAGACCTTAAAGGACTAAATGAAGGTAGTGATAATAAGGCTCGAAGGTATGAAGGAATGAATTTTCATACGTGAGTTTCTTAAGAATCTTCGGGTTTCCGGAACGAGATCCCTGATATTGTTAGAACACATTCCAAAGTAGTATTTACTTCTTGGAATGTGTTCTAACGATATCAGAGATCTCGTTCCCGAAACCCGAAGATTGTTATACAACCGACATTGCGGCGGTGCTCCAGTGAGTCAATATAGTTAAATGCCCCACTGTCATCGATAACCACTTTCGCCCTTCACTGTACGCGGTCGAGAAGGTCCAAAATAGATTTTGAAGCACCGGCCCATACATGAGAGTTGTATTCCAGTTTCGGTAAGATATAGGTGTTGTAAATTTTAAGGAGATCAGTTGGAGTGAAGTATCTCTTACAGCGTTTTAGAAAGCTTAGGCACTTGAATGCTTCTTTCGACACTTAAAAGATGTGCGTAGTCCAAAGGACATCACATTGAATTTTTATTCCAGAACATCAAGAACATTTGATTGCTGAATATTTACATCATCCATGGATACAGATAAAGTAACAAGATCTGCCGTGTGTTTAAAGGCGACTCTATTCACACGACCCCATTTGGAAACGGTGTTAGCGATTTAATAATTCATTCATGTTTTGTCTCATAGCCACAATCTGTAGAAGATCCGGTCTATGATTAAATGAATACGAATGTCAAATGTTACTGTCATCTGCAAAAGAATAGATAGGATTGGAAGTTTGACATAGAAGTTCATTAATGAATATTAGAAATAGAGAAGGAGAAAGAACGAAGCCCCTAAACTAATCTTGAACTCGTCGGTTGATGTCCCATCTGTAACAACTCTTATAGTGCGATCTCTGAGAAAGCTCGATATAAAGACATAGAAATTGTTACCAAAAGCAAGTAGTTTTGAAATAAGTGTTCCATGTCACACTCTGTCGAACGTCTTGGAAATATCGAGATCTGTAACTTTAAATTTGCCAAAATGGGGAATAGAACAACATCATTTTTCGGATAGGGAGGCTAACACGTACTTATTTACTTAAATGTCCTATATTTACAAGATGTTAAGGTTTTGGCCTTTGACCTTAACATCTTGTAAATATATTTTTATATTATTTTTGAATACCATCCACTTCAAACTTGTACGCAATTTCCAAAATTTCGTAGGCCAAGCATTGTAAGACTTTAATCTACTTGGTCTTTCCATCGAAGCTTTGGACGTTCTTGTTAACATTAGGGGGATCGTTTTTACTCTAATTTTAGCTTTTTCATAATAATTGTTTTTTCCAGGAGTGAGTCCTAACCCATATTTTTATAGTTCTTAAGGGAGAATTTGCGGCACATGTTAGCTTACTACATTACAGGTGTTAACGAAGTTTCCCGGGTGATACTTCAAATATTTGACAAGATGGTATTTGACCATTTCATCACTTTCCATTACTTTAGATAGCTCTGAAGAAATTGCTATTGGACGGTAATTTTTGGGTTTTAGTGTTACATTAGCAACCTTCCAACACAGGAAATTCACCGACATGGTATGATGTGCTAAAAAGATTGGCTAATGGACGAGCTAACGTCGAAGAGCACGGCTTCAGAACAACTGCTCGTATGCCATCCGGCCCATGAGACTTATTTATGTTAAGATTCGCTAGACGAAAACTAGCATACACACATAATTTCCATGACATTCCAATTGGAACAAGGGGTACTTCTCTCAGAGCTGCATACGATTCTATTTTTAGACTCATTGAAAGGGGACTACGTTTTAACTCCGGCTCCGAACGGCTAATGCATTAGTTAGAGAAGTTTTACATAGTCTAATACTCAATAATCAGTGGCTAGCTATGTTATGAGGTAAACCGCCGCTTTTTTGAACATTTATTTTTTCAAGTGGGTCTGGCCGGGCATCGAGGTGGATGACTAACCTGCTATACCACGGCGGTTCACAAAGACTTATGCTTTGAAAATTGGTCTTAAGGCAGGTCCAAGTATTGAACCAAGGGAAGACGGACGATTTAAGATTGAACTTAACATGAGATTAGGTTTGACAACTTTAAACTTTCAATTGTTCAAGGGAATCAAATTCTGTCTGATTTAAGCGTTAGAATCGTGGAAAATTTCAAATTTCAGATGTGATCCACTCCAGAGCAGCCGAGGGCGATATTTGAAGGATGTTATAACGAGTGCTCTAAATAAAATTTGTAGTTGGATTTTCTTAAATAAAAATCAAACCTTTTAATATAAAAACTCTACAAAATACGCAAATATAATGACATATTATACAAAATCATTTAGCATTAAAATGTTTACTTAGTACTCGGGTTTTGCAAAATTATCGACTTTTTTCGGAAACCCTCCCATTAAAGATTTTACAGTTGCTTCTGATACCTTTTTGGAGCATGTGTTCCACCTGCGCTTAAAATCGGACATGTTCTTGGAAATCTTTCCTGTGTTCTTCAATTCCTTTTTTACTAGAGTCCAATACCTTTCCACAGGCCGAAGTTCTGGACAGTTACATGGATTTGCCTCTCGTGGTACAAAAATGACATTATTCTTTGAGTACCACTCAAGTGCCTTTTTTCCATAATGGCATGATGCCAAATCGGGCCAAAAAAATGTAGTCACTCTGTGCTCTCTTAAAAAGGGTAAAAACCGTTTTTGTAGGCACTCCTTTATATAAATTTCTGTGTTTATTGTGCCAGATGCCACAAATACTTTACTTCTTTTGCCACAACTGCAAATAGCTTGCCACACGAGAAACTTCTTAGGGAATTTTGTTTATTTTTTTGTGCGAAACTCTTGCTGAACATTGCCCCGTTTATCAGCAACATAAAAATCTTGACCAGGAAGTTGAGAAAAGTCTGCCAGTACGTATGTTTCATCATCCATCATACAACAGGTGTATTTTTTTATAAAATCAGACTTCAATTTTTTCGCTCGTTTTTTTGCTTCTAAGTTCTTTATAGCATTGCGATCTGGAACCTTTTGGACTTTGTATGTCTTCAGTCCAGCATAAGCTTTGACTCTATGTGCAAAATTCGTAGAACATTTCACCGTACGAGCTGCTTTTCTTAAAGAAGTGTTCGGCGCTTTTCGAAAGAGTCGCTCGACTTCTTTTGCCTTACCAATATCTATAGGACCTTTTTTCCTCCCTGATCCAGGTTTTCTTTCAATGCTCAGGTTTTCCTTATACCGTCTGATGGGATTAGAAACCGTTCGAGGGTCAACTTTCAAATTTTTAGCTATTTTTTTAAAAGTCCATGACGGATTTTTTTGAAAAGTTTTAATTATATTTTTACGAACTTTTTTTTCGCAGTCCATTTTGATTGAAATAACTATTGAACATTAATAATTTCTAAAATAATAGTATCTGACATATCTATAGAAACTAACTTGATCAAAAAATAAATTATTTCTTGCACTATGGATAAATTTTGTCTAAAATAGTAAATGCATATTTTTTTTAGAACACTATTTATTCCATCAATTTAATCCATGTGCTCCACTGGGAGTCAAGGATAACAGAAGAATATTCCATCAATATTCTTTCAAACGAATAACTCGATGATTTGATTTATCTAAATTTAAAGATAGAAATCTCTTAATGAAATACCCTTTAAAATTGAATTGAAAAGAAAAATATGAACTAAATTCAAAATCAATAATTCACAATAAGCCAACACACACGCGTTTTAAAATGCGAGAAAAATGTAGGTGCTTTGATAATGGACGTTTTTTTTTTATAATAAAAAAAAAACCGGGGAGTAATAACGGGAGGGAAGACGGTTTAAGGGAGTCGATTTCTTTTGAGTAAAATGGAGCATATGTAGAGAGAAGAGGCCAGTGTGTAAAGAACATTAACAAAAGAAATAACAACAATAAAAAATTGATACATTAAAAATACACAGCAAAAACATAAAGACAGCAACAATGTACAAATCAATAATATTATTTTTCAAATTATTGGGAAAAGAAAGACAGTAGTAGTGGAGGGGAGGAGAGTATTGATGAATGAGGGGTTTTAGCAAATCTCTGTTTTGTTGTTATTAACAAGTGAGGAGAATAGGGAGTAAAAGAGAGTGTGTTTGTGTGTAAGATTGAGTTTGTTAGGTTTTGTTGTGTGTTTTCTTTTCCTTTTTTGTATTTTGATCAATCAATGTCAAAGATTAATAACAAGGCAAGAAGAATTACATATCAGGGATGGAAAACATGGTATAATAGTACTTTTTTTTTATACAGGGTGGCCCAAAAGTCGCGAACGGATTTGAAAAATTAATAACTTCTCTAATTTAATTATTATAATTATTTTTCTTTTAAGGACTTGTAAAATCAATCTGGGAGATTAATTATGAAAGGTTACCACGTTATCCAGCGAACCAAAATCATAGAATTTTATTTTGAACATCATCAACGATCAATAATTCAAACTCAACGAGCCTATCGTCGTCATTTTAATGTGCGGAATTCACCATCCGAAACAATGATTCGACGCTTAGTGACACGTTTTCAGGAACAAGGCTCAGTGAGGAATCTTCCACGAAGCGGAAGACCACATTCTGTTATTAGTAAAGCAAATATTCAACGCGTTCTGGAGAGTGTTGAGGAGAATCCTGAAACATCAACTCGAAGGCGCTCTGCTGAGCTCGGCGGTTTTTACGCAAAATATTAAAGGGAATTTTACATCTTTTCACATACAAGGTGCAGTTAGTGCAAGAACAAAAGCCATGAGATTCCCAAGAACGATTAATTTATGCAGTTTGCTTTCCCCCCTTCGGCCTTTTTGGGCCACCCTGTATATTTTAAACTTAATTGGTACCGTGGTACCATCGAGTCCTACTTGATACAATTTACAAATCATATCATAAATCGGAGCCAACAGCTGATACATATAACAACTTCGAAACCAGAAACTGTTTCATATCGTCATCTAAAATGCAAAAGGGCTTAAGTACATTTCCAGTTTTTTTTTTTTACAGGAGAAACGAAAAGCCTGATAACTTTAAAACTACAAGGAACATTAAATCCAAATTTCGGAATTGATTCAATTGAGCAAAGAAATAATGCAAAAGGGCGTAACTACACTTCCAGTTTTTTGTTTTTGCAGGAGAAGCAAAAAAACGTTAAACTACATGAAACATAAAATCCAAATTTTGGAATTCAGCCAACAAGCCGTCAGCAAAGAAAACTCTAAAAACCAAAATAGTAAACAATTTTTAGTTTTTAAGCAATTGCGAAAAAACAAAAGGGCTTAACTACAAGTTAAATATTTTCTGAAACCAAAATTGCTTAACTTCCATAGAAATTTTGATCAAAATGCCTTAAGTTTTTTGTCAACAACATAGAGATGGGTGCTTAAAAATAGTAACAGTTTATTTTCGAAACATTATTTAATGTAAAAATATAAGTTTTAAATAATTTAAAAACAGACGTTTTTTTTTTCAGAAATAACCCCTTAACTTTTAAACGGTCAAAGATACTTAAAAAACTATCCAAGAGAGAAATGTAGCCTTTACAGAGCCGTGAACACCGATATAAAAAGTGTTATGATCGGACTATCGGAATATAGCGACACAGTCAACAAAATACAAAAAGGGCGGAATTTGTAGGTGCGGTAACAAAAAAGAAATAGAATTATTTGTACATTTCCTTTAATCCTAGGGGCTATTTCGGACAGACCTGAATGGGGTTGCGACCTACTGGGCTAAAGCTATTTGGGAATTGATCCCAAAACTATATTCAGTATATGCAGTTGTTTTTCAGAAAAAATTTTACATTATTTAGAATTTAGTAATAATTGATATGAAGTCATAAGGACTTTGAAGCTCTGTAGGGGCCATTTTGGACAGAACTGAATAAGGTAGCGACATACTGGGTGAAAGCTCTAGAGGAGTAGATTCCAAAACTATATTCAGTATATACAGTTGTTTTTAAGAAAAAAGTTACAACATGGGGAATGTGATAGTGATATGAAGTCATAAGGACTTTGAAGCTCTTTAGGGGACACTTTGGACAGACTTGAATGTGGTTGCGAAATACTGGGTGAAAGCTCTAGAAGAGTAGATTCCAAAAATAAATTCAGCATATGCAGTTGTTTCTCAGGAAAAAATTTGCAAAATGTGGAATGTACTAAAGAGTAATATGAAGCCATAAGGCCATCTCGGGCAGACCTGAATGAGATTGCGACATACTGGGCGAAAGCTCTAGGGGAGTAGATTCCAAAACTATATTCAGTATATGCAGTTATTTCTCAGGAAAAAAGTTACAACATGTGGAATGTACTAAAAAGTAAGCTCTGTGGGGGCCATCTCGGGCAGACCTGAATGGGGTCACGACATACTGGGTGAAAGCTCTAGGGGAGTAGAATCCAAAAATATATTATATTCAGTATATGCAGTTGTTTCTCAGAAAAAATTTAACATCATGTAGAATTTAGTAAAAAGTGATATGAAGTCATAGGGACTTTGAAGCTCTGTAGGGGCCATTTCGGACAGACCTGAATGGGATTGCGACATATTGAGTTAAAGCTATTTGGGAGTAGATTCCAAAACTATATTCAGTATGTGCAGTTGTTTCTCATCATCTTGTAGAATTTAGTAAAAAGTGACATGAAGTCATAAGGACTTTGAAGTTCTGTAGGGGCCATTTTGGACAGAACTGAATGAGGTAGCGACATACTGGGTGAAAGCTCTAGGGGAGTAGATTCCAAAACTATATTCAGTATGTGCAGTTGTTTCTCAGGAAAAATTTTAAAGCATGTAGAATTTAGTAAAAAGTGACATGAAGTCATAAGGACTTTGAAGTTCTGAAGGGGCCATTTTGGACAGAACTGAATGAGGTAGCGACATACTGGGTGAAAGCTCTAGGGGAGTAGATTCCAAAACTATATTCAGTATGTGCAGTTGTTTCTCAGGAAAAAATTTAAAGCATGTAGAATTTAGTAAAAAGTGATATGAAGTCATAGGGACTTTGAAGCTCTGTAGGGGCCATTTCGGACAGACCTGAATGGGGTTGCGACATACTGGGTTAAAGCTATTTGGGAGTAGATTCCAAAACTATATTCAGTATGTGCAGTTGTTTCTCAGGAACAAATTTTACATCATGTAGAATTTAGTAAAAAGTGATATGAAGTCACAAGGACTTTGAAGCTCTGTAGGGGCCATTTCGGACAGACCTGAATGGGGTTGCGACATACTGAGTTAAAGCTATTTGGGAGTAGATTCCAAAACTATATTCAGTATGTGCAGTTGTTTCTCAGTAAAAAATTTTACATGATGTAGAATTTAGTAAAAAGTGAGTGACGGACGGACGGACGGACTGACTGACTGACATCTTTAAATCGAATCAGTAAGTGATTCTATGTCTATTGGTATACTTAAAGGTGGACCACCTAAGACCAATATTTCTATGCGTTACATACATCAGCATAAACTTATAATACCCTTTCCAGCTATGGCGGTAAAGGGTATAAAATATGTTACCATCATGGTCTAAAAAGTACAATTTGTTTTGATACTTGGTACAAAATCAAGAAAGCCATTTTCCATCCCTGTTTCTAATGAAATTGAAAGAGAGAGAGAGAGAGCGAGAGCAAGTGTTAAAAGGAGTTTTTAAGTGAAAAAGTTTTAAATTTTTTTGAATTGATTTAATCGTTTGTCAAAGATTAATATTTCGAAGAATTATTAAGGAAATAAGAAAGCCAAGTTAACTTTTATTGAAGTAGTTTTAAGAGAGAGAGAGAGAGAAAAAGAGAGAGAGAGCGAGTGTAAACAAAATTTTGCCATAAATGAGTTTATAATTGTTTGAATTAATTAATTTCTTTGGTATTTTTGACACTTTAACACTAAAATTACCCGGTTTTTTTCAATTTTTTAATTTAAATTCAATTATTTTCAAAATTCTAGAAGAATTTTTCAAAGAACCTGAGAGAGCGAGTGTAAAAAGATGTTTTTATGATAAAAGATTTTAATATTTGTTTGATTTCATTGATTTATCTGGAGTTTTTTAACACTTCATTAGATAGATAAGTTACCCGATTTTTTTTTAATATTTTGTTAAGTTCTAAACTCAAATATTTTTAAATTCTTGAAACATTTAAGGGAATTTTAAGTTTAAATATGTTATTAAACACTTTGTTATTGAATTTTTTTTTTTATTTCAATTTTTTTAGAAAAATTTCTTGTTATTTAAGTGATTCAAAATTTTTTTTCTTTTAACTTTAATTCAAAATTTTGTTTTTTTTTTTTCAATTTTTTGTTATTATTTTTATGATTACACGTGCTTGTTTTTTTCAACACTTTTTTTCTTGTTTTTCCTTTTTTTTTTTTGTTTAAAATTAACAAATTCCCAGCTTTTAGCTTTAAGGGAAAGAATTTATTTAGTTTTAAGTTCACTTCCAACTTTGATTGCAGTCAGCTTACAACTGAAATTGAAAATTCAGCAAAGCAAAGTGAAGCGCATTAAAGCTAAAAGCAATGCTAGCGCTGGCTGGTTGGTTGGTTGGTGACGCTCAAATGATGATGATGAAAAACTCAAAAACACACACCGAAATGAAAAGAAAAGAATATCAACAAAAAAAAAAACATATTAAAACGCTTTTTACTTTATTCACAAACACACAAAGTTTATATGAAATGTGTGTTCAAAAAATTTATTCTTTTTTTTTTGTCCTATTCCGACAGCGTTTTACTGTTCTCTGCTGCCGATGTTAACGATATACGAACACACAGAATTGTTGCTACTAAGAATTGGCCACTACACTACACCATCCAGCCATACAGGCAGGCAGTTAGTCTGACAGTCAGTCAAACCGACAGCCAGCCTTTCCAGCAACAACGACAACAAAGTTCTTATTTTCTTTTGTTATTGCTGTTATTTTCACATGCTCTGCTCTTGAATAGAGTGGCTACTACTATGAAGTCAGCCAAGCCAAGCCAGCCAGCTCGTGTGTTTGGGGAGTTTGTGTGTTGTTGTTGCTGATATTTGCTGACTCTCCTGCTGCCTTCCTTAATGCTTTACTTTTTGCCTGTTGTAGTAGTCAACCATCGAACCAGCCAGCGAGCCAACCAGCCTTCCTTTTATCCATCCATCCATTGAGCCTTCCCTTGTTGCTTTTCTCTATGTGTGTGAGCTTTTGTGGCTGACTGTTTTGCTTTTTGCTTGTCTGAATGATTGCCTGCCTGCCTGCCTGCCTGTTTGGCTGCCTAACTGCACAACAACAGCAACATTCAAATACAAAAAAAAAAACATAGTATGAATGCTTATGGATATACCAGGAGAGTGTGTGCTGTTTGTATATGTGTGTGTCTGCCACAGCTTGTGGGCAGACAGACATATTAAACGCGCGGCACATGGGCTTTTTCTATGTGCAAAAACCGAACGAATGAATGCTTATTCAAAAAATACACACATACTGTGGAGCAAAGTGGAAGAAATTTCTATTTCTAGAGGCAAGAGAGGATCTATCATCCATTACACAGATCCTTATTGAAGATAGAACTTTCTTTCTATAATCTGAAGATTGAAATTCCTATAAGTCTTCTTCTTTATCTCTGTAGTCACTTACATAGCTCTAATGATTGGACCTATCATCCATTACAGAGATCCTTACTGAAAAGAGGACTTTCTAAATCCTAAAGATTGGAATTATTATAAGTCTTCTTCATTATCTTTACTTAGCTCTGAAGATTGGAATTATCATCCATTACAAAGATCCTTACTGAAAAGTGGACTTTCTTTCTAAATCCTAAAGATTGGAATTCCTATAAGTCCTCTTTTTTATCTTTGGTCTTCACTTAGCTCTAAAGATTGGACCTATCATCCACTACAGAGATCCTTACTGAAAAGAGGACTTTCTAAATCCTAAAGATTGGAATTATTATAAGTCTTCTTCATTATCTTTACTTAGCTCTGAAGATTGGAATTATCATCCATTACAAAGATCCTTACTGAAAAGTTGACTTTCTTTCTAAATCCTAAAGATTGGAATTCCTATAAGTCCTCTTTTTTATCTTTGGTCTTCACTTAGCTCTAAAGATTGGACCTATCATCCACTACAGAGATCCTTACTGAAAAGAGGACTTTCTAAATCCTAAAGATTGTAATTATTATAAGTCTTCTTCATTATCTTTACTTAGCTCTAATGATTGGACCTATCATCCATTACAAAGATCCCTACTAAAGGGAGGACTTTCTTTCTAAATCCTAAAGATTGGAATTCCTATAAATATGTCCTCTTTTTATCTTTGGTCTTCACTTAGCTCTAAAGATTGGACCTATCATCCACTACAGAGATCCTTACTAAAAAGAGGACTTTCT
The DNA here is from genome assembly GCA_933228675.1 of Stomorhina lunata. Taxonomy (NCBI): domain Eukaryota; kingdom Metazoa; phylum Arthropoda; class Insecta; order Diptera; family Rhiniidae; genus Stomorhina; species Stomorhina lunata. The sequence continues at coordinate 114,499,163 of OW121742.1, read as the reverse complement.
TTCTAAATCCTAAAGATTGGAGTTCCTATAAGTCTTCTTCATTATCTTTACTTAGCTCTGAAGATTGGAATTATCATCCATTACAAAGATCCTTACTGAAAAGTGGACTTTCTTTCTAAATCCTAAAGATTGGAATTCCTATATGTCCTCTTTTTTATCTTTGGTCTTCACTTAGCTCTAAAGATTGGACCTATCATCCACTACAGAGATCCTTACTGAAAAGAGGACTTTCTAAATCCTAAAGATTGTAATTATTATAAGTCTTCTTCATTATCTTTACTTAGCTCTAATGATTGGACCTATCATCCATTACAAAGATCCCTACTAAAGGGAGGACTTTCTTTCTAAATCCTAAAGATTGGAATTCCTATAAATATGTCCTCTTTTTATCTTTGGTCTTCACTTAGCTCTAAAGATTGGACCTATCATCCACTACAGAGATCCTTACTAAAAAGAGGACTTTCTTTCTAAATCCTAAAGATTGGAGTTCCTATAAGTCTTCTTCATTATCTTTACTTAGCTCTGAAAATTGGAATTACCATCCATTACAAAGATCCTTACTGAAGAGTGGACTTTCTTTCTAAATCCTAAAGATTGGAATTCCTATAAGTCCTCTTTGTTATCTTTGGTCTTCACTTAGCTCTAAAGATTGGACCTATCATCCACTACAGAGATCCTTACTGAAAAGAGGACTTTCTTAATCCTAAAGATTGTAATTATTATAAGTCTTCTTCATTATCTTTACTTAGCTCTAATGATTGGACCTATCATCCATTACAAAGATCCCTACTAAAGGGAGGACTTTCTTTCTAAATCCTAAAGATTGGAATTCCTATAAATATGTCCTCTTTTTATCTTTGGTCTTCACTTAGCTCTAAAGATTGGACCTATCATCCACTACAGAGATCCTTACTGAAAAGAGGACTTTCTTTCTAAATCCTAAAGATTGGAATTCCTATAAGTCTTCTTCATTATCTTTACTTAGCTCTGAAAATTGGAATTATCATCCATTACAAAGATCCTTACTGAAGAGTGGACTTTCTTTCTAAATCCTAAAGATTGGAATTCGTAAAAGACTTCTTTTTTATCTTTATCTTTACTTGGCTCTCATATGAACAAAAGTTCTCAGAGGTCTCTAAAACACCGACTAAACATCGCCTGTTCCTTCCCAGACATGTAAAGCTTACCGCCGAAGCCGGAGGTTAAAAAAATGTCTGTAACCTTTCGGAAGACTTTCAATTATTCTTGATGTTTCATTTATGTTATCATTTGACTTATCTCTGAGTTCGTAATACTCTTGTTTAACTAAACACAGGTGTAGGCTTCTTATGGGCGCTACCCTGGACTATTGTGAGTTCTTCTGCTACCATCATTTTTCCACTATCCTAGAGATTCACAATTTCAAAATTTAATACCTGCATTTCCTCTTCTTTATCTTTGTTTCCACTTAACTATTAGTCATCTTTGTTTCAATTTAGCTCTCAGATGAACCAATGAACTCAAATATTGACTAAACATGACCTGCTTCCTCCAGGTCTCGGGTAGCCAATCAACGAAGTGGAAGAATTTAAAAAATATCTGACCTCCCCCGTTAGACTTTCAATTATTCTTGGAATTCCTATAAGTTTTCTTCTTTACATTTCTTTTGGCTTAGCTCTCAGATGAATATAGGGCCTTAGATGTTTCTTCATCCTCTCAGATCCCAGGGATATTTGACGAATGTCTCTAACCTCCTGAAAAACTTTCAATTCTTATATTAATGGCGTAGGGTTCTTGAAAGCTTATGGGCGCTACCGTTGACAATGGAGAGTTACTTAAATGTCCTATATTTACAAACTGTTAAGTTCAAAGGCCGATTATGTTTTAGAATTCCATGCGCTTCGATCATCTAAGCTATTCTCCATCTTTGTTTTCATTTCTTAAATGCCGTTTCAACACTGAAATTGTTGATAATGTATAGACTTTCATTCAAGAATTTGTGGAAGATAATACAAATTCTGAGGAATATAAACCTCTAACATTATAGAATTTTTGAAAGATGAATACAATTCTTGGCAATATAAACCCTACAATAAAAGATTAAGGAGAAATGCTGACCTGCTATTGAGCTTTTGGGAAAGACGAAATCTATATTTAAAAATGTGGGGAATATGAATCCTGTTAAGGAAGCTTAAGACCTAAAATTGAAAATACTTGGAAGATGAACACAATGGAAGCTTTGTGGAAAGTGAAGAAAAAAGTTTAAGTTTTTGCGAAATATAAAGATTCTGATGAATTCGAAATATAAAGATTTGCGAAAGATAAAGACCTAAGTTTTAACATGGAAAGAATGTGAAGATCTATGAATATAATTTCAGGAAGTTTAAGATCTTCAGTGCAAATTTAAGACATTTGGTAGAAACGTTGAGGAGAATTAAGACATAAGTTTTGAGAACGATTTTAGCTTTGCGGAAAATGATTTAAAATCTCTATAAATTGAAAGCCTATGGCAGAAGCTTTGAGGAAAATGAAGACCTACAATTGAGCTCTTGGGAATGACAAAGATCTAACGATTGCTTATGTATTGAAGAAGATGAAGGTAATGTGAAGATGTAAGGAAGGATAACAACGAAAAAAATAGACCTACTATTCCCATGACTATAAATCTGGGGAATATGGAGACCTATGATGGAAAATTTTAGGAGAGTGGAGATCTACGATTGAGCTTTTGGATTTAAAACTAAAATTACCATTATCATCGTGTTAGGAAGGCTAACAACGAAAAATTTGAGGAGAATGAAGATCTACGAATGAGCCTTTGGGCTTCAAACTAAAATTACCATTATCATCGTTGGTCCACTGTCCCAAAGCATAAAATACAAACGTTCTCGTTTATAATAAAACGTAAAAAGTACGTGTATGTCTCTCGTCGTATCATATAGAGATGGATGGATGGTTTGTTAGTTGGATGGCTGGTTGACTGGCTGGCTGGCTGGCAATGGCTGGCATGGTTCGGTTTGGTTTAGTTTCATTTCGTTTAGTTCAGTTCAGCTCAGTTTTAGTTTTATGGAATGATGTCTGGTGGTTTCATTTGTTAGGTACACAAAGGCAGGGATGATTGGATGTGACTGTGAAACGTATACTCGTGCTACTAATGCCTGTGAGTATAACTAAATGTTTGAGTGTTCGCATGTATGTATGTAAGTTTGTCATGTATGTGAGCAAGGCCTGCTGTTGCTGGTTTAGCTTTGGCAAAGCATAGCAATATTTTCTTTTTTTTTTTTGTTAATTTTTCATTTGGAAACAGGAGTATGATGACGAGGCGAGGATGTTGATGATGATGATATAGTTGTTGTTTTTGCAGCTATTGCGGCACAAGTAGAAAACCATTATTTCACAAAAATTTGTAGGGACGACGAAATGGTTTTTCAAAAAGCTTAATACTTATAGGGTAGAGCAGAGATTGTACATGAGCTGGAAACAAAACAGTACAAACAAAACAAAAAAACAAATCCAGCAGCAATGGCAACAATGACAACAACAATAGCTATAGAATAAAAACTAAAAGCAATCATGTTTTTGTGCCTGCCTTGCTCTGGCCTGACAACCATTTTCATTTCTTTTTTTTTTTTGTCCGTAACGTTTTGAAGTTGAAATCCCCCCAAACGAATGAATACAAACATACAGAGAGTTTGCAAACGACAGCAACATTTGCCCAAATGCCAGCAAAATACTAGAGAGCTACAAGCAAACCTCAACCAACCAAACCTACATTTGAAGTAGAATTCTAAAGGCATTTGGAAGCAGGAAAGAAAACATTTTAAACTAGCATGACTCTTCTAGTATGGCATGAAAATTATAGCAAATAATGCCTAGAAAAAAAAGAAGCAGATGAATAGAATTAAGAAGATTTTGAAAAGCTGAGAGAGAGCTCAAAGCTTGGCAAAGATACAATTGTTAAAACTACAGGATAATTGTTGAAATGAAAAATTCCATAAGCAGTAGGAAGATGGATGAAAAACAGGCATACAAACATTAACATCATCATTATCATATTTATTCATCATTTACTCGTCGTTGTACATCATTTCATCATCCTTATTTGTACGACGAGTAGTTTTCCATAAAGGCAAAAAAGGAAAACACACAACACATACATACATACATACATTAAGTCTGTCAGTCCAGACAGACAGACACACACACACAAAGCTTAAAGTCGGTGAAGAGATGTTGAAACTTTTGACAGGAAATAGCAGTAGAAGGGAAACAAAACACAAAAGACTATGGCGGCAATGACTACAATACGACGACGACGACTTAATGCTGCTGGTTGTTGCTGTTTGTGTGTTGGCGAGCGGGGGGAACTGCAGTCATGGTGTCGTCATGACACCAGCTACACAAAAACTTTATGCTTTCATACATACATGAGAAGCACATACATACATGAGAATAGTTAAGCAGAAACACATACACAGGCTCACCTTAATGAACGAGGAAGGATTGAGAATTAAGGATGTAGGAAACCTTTAGTTGAAAATTGAGACTTTCAAAAGGGTAACATATTACCCCGGGATGTTGTTTTCCCAGGTGGCGGATAAGGAAATATTTTCCACCTATGGGTAGGCGAGTTAATTTCACCTAAACTCGAATAATTTACATGGATAACAAAAGCGACATATACTGAAGGAGAAGCAAAAGAATCTTGTTCTCTTCAAAAGCTCAGATGTTAGCTCGGCAGGTCGCTCGGGCCGAAACTCAGAAACTCTTGATGTTCTAGGCATGAAAATTCAGTGTGATGTCCATTGGACTAATCACGTTTTTCAAGTGTCGAAAGAAGCATTCACTCCAACTGTTCTCCTTAACATCTATACCACTTATATCCGACCGAAAATGGAATACAACTCTCATGAATGGGCCGGTGCTTCAAAGTCTATTTTGAAGCTTCTCGACCGTGTACAACAGAGGGCGAAGGTGCTTATCGGTGACAGTAGGGTAGCCAACTCTATTGACTCATTGGAGCATCGTAGTAATGTGGGTTGCGTTTCACTGTTCTATCGCTACTACAATGGCATGTGCTCAAACGAAATTAGGGATCTTGTTCCAGAAACCCGTACATTTCTTCGTAGCACACGCAACTCAGCAAGGGCTCATCCCTTTGTAGTCGATTTTCCAGTGGATCGCACGACGCACTATAGAGAAAACTCGTTTTTTAGCCGCACAGCACGAATGTGGAATAAACTTCCAACATCAGTCTTCCCCTCTAATTATGATATCCAAAGGTTAAAATCGAATATCCGCAAACACTACTACCCACAACCTTTTTTCCTAGTTCCATCACAATTCATGTGCATACGTTTAAACATATTCCAACAGGAGCGACAAATACCGACGCACTTTGAGGAGTTTCTTAGAAACTACTGTAGATACTCAATTCATGTCGGATGCTTCGCTGATTTTGAGCTGGAAATCAAAGACTCTGACTACCATTGTAAAGAAGGGAATCAAAAAAATCGGATTTTAGATGAAGCTCTCCAAAAGTACTGATGTTAATTCAGAAAGATACTGTGATGACTGCACAGATACATAATTTGAAAAACTCCAACTTAAGAACAAAAAGCGAAGGGTGAAACGGGAAGCTCTTTGACCTAACTTAACATTTGCTGAAAGGAAAGATTTGAATTACAAACTAGGTCTACGACTGAGGACTATCTGAAGATTCCTAGTCCTTTCAATTCACTTCACATTTCTATTCTTAATCCCAGTCCTATTCCTAGTGCTATTTCTAGTCCCGTTTCTACTTTCTAGTCCTATTGTTAGTTCTATTCTTAGTTCTATTCCTGGTAGTATTGCTAGTCCAATTCCTAGTCCTATTTCTTGTTCCATTTCTAGTTTTATTCCTAGTCCGATTCCTAGTCCTATTTCTAGTCCTATTCCTATCCCTAGTCTTATTCCTAGTCCTATTCCTAGTCCTATTCCTAGTCCTATTCCTAGTCCTATTCCTAGTCCTATTCCTAGTCCTATTCCTAGTCCTATTCCTAGTCCTATTCCTAGTCCTATTCCTAGTCCTTTTCCTAGTCCTATTCCTAGTCCTATTCCTAGTCCTATTCCTAGTCCTATTCCTAGTCCTATTCCTAGTCCTATTCCTAGTCCTATTCCTAGTCCTATTCCTAGTCCTATTCCTAGTCCTATTCCTAGTCCTATTCCTAGTCCTATTCCTAGTCCTATTCCTAGTCCTATTCCTAGTCCTATTCCTAGTCCTATTCCTAGTCCTATTCCTAGTCCTATTCCTAGTCCTATTCCTAGTCCTATTCCTAGTCCTATTCCTATTCCTAGTCCTATTCCTAGTCCTATTCCTAGTCCTATTTCTAGTCCACTTCCTAGTCCAATTCCTAGTCCTATTCCTAGTCCTATTCCTAGTCCTAGTCCTAGTCCTATTCCTAGTCCTATTCCTAGTCCTATTCCCAGTCCTATTCCTAGTCCTATTCCTAGTCCTATTTCCAGTCCTATTCCTAGTCCTATTCCTAGTCCTATTCCTAGTCCTATTCCTATTCCTAGTCCTATTCCTATTCCTATTCCTATTCCTAGTCCTATTCCTAGTCCTATTCCTAGTCCTATTCCTAGTCCTATTCCTAGTCCTATTCCTAGTCCTATTCCTAGTCCTATTCCTAGTCCTATTCCTAGTAATATGTCTAGTCCTATTCCTAGTCCTATTCCTAGTCCTATTCCTTGTCCTATTCCTAGTCATGTGCCTAGTCCAACTCTTAATCATATTGCTAGTCCTAGTCCAAATCCAAGTCCTATTACAATTCCTCTTTCTAGTCTAAATCCAAGTCCTATTTCTAATCCTACTCCTTATCATATTCCTATATATTTTCCTAGTCTAATTCCAAGTCTTATTCCGAAAAATTGGACTTTACGAAAATTCACAGCTAACGATTACACTTCGACCAATAAATTGGGCTTTAAAAGTTCTGAAGTTTAAGATTGGCAATCGAGAAATACCTCTATATAAACAGTTAAAAATTGGACTTTCCAAAGATCCAAAATCCGGATATTTAACTCAATAAATATTTACGTTTAAACAGTAAACTTCCAAAGGAATCAATCTTCGATTGAAAACTTGGACTAACTCAAGTTCTGCAACTCGAGGAATTGATCTACATTAGAAGGTTGAGCTTTTCAAAGCGAATGAACTTTGTGTATCCAAAACTGTAATAGGAAATTGGACTAGCTAAATGTCAACGTTTAAGGAATCGATCTATATAATTGTAGATCCAGTCTGCAAAATTAAGATAGATGAAGATCTACAGATTGATGGTTGCATTAATGTTGATGAATTGGAAGAAATTGGGCTTCCCAAAAGGCTATAAATATGTCATTAGTCTAAATGAAGACCTAGAAGGCCTATAATTAAAAAACTGATCTGTGTAAAGATCTTCAATAATGCAATGAAGATTTGGATTAACCAAAGATCTACAAGTCGAGGAATTAATCTACATTTAAAGATCTGACTTTCCAAAGCTAATGAACTTTATCAAAAACTGTAATAGGAAGAAGCATTTACACTCCAAATATGTCGGTTAGTCTACTCAAAGACCTGCAGTCAAATGGTGAGATCTACCGATGAAGTGTGGACTATACGATAATGAAAGGAGATATCTTCATTCAGAAGATATTGGGGATATAACAAATCAAGGAATTGAAGGTCTACTATTAAGGTCAGCGCTATCCAAGAGACTACGTTTTAGATTAACGTCTTACAATTAATTATATAGACCATCAGTCCGAAAATATTGATATAGGAAATATCAGATAATAAAGATTACTTTTCTATCTACCCTCCTAACTCTCTTTCTAGCTCACACACATATGTAAGTATGTACATACGCTCACTTTATTTACCGCACTATCCATGCTTAACTCCATTCCACCAGCTAGTTAATGACTATTTGTATATGTATAGAAAAAAAAATCGAACATTCATAGTCAACATACAAAAAATCCAACTACAAAGTTTGAATTGTTATATGGGGGAAGCTTTGTGTTCGTTAGGTTTTACATTTAAGTATAAGCTTTGGTAAGAGTTATAATTTTTGCCATGACATCTACGAGCCAGCATGCCAATAACAAAATTAAGCCAACAAGCAAAAGAAACAAGCAAGCAGGCAAACTGAATGACAGCCTGGCTGGCTAGATGACTGGATGGTTGCTTGGTTGGCAGCAGCAGGCAATAGCAGTAAGTAATCAACATTTGCCAAGCCATACTGAAACGAAACGAACCGCACCATATTGTAGAGCAATTCTAGATGGTGGAACAACATCCTACAGTCATCACAGGGTGATTTTTAAAGCCTAAAACATTCAGCCAGCCACTCTACTAATCAAACTCACTGCTCACATTAGTCAGAATGAACACACACGGACATAAATCCATACATACATACTTACATACATAAAAGTATTGACATTAAAATGTAAAACGAGCTAAATGCTCAAATATACACACACACACACAGACTGATACACGCACAGATACTCAACAGAGAAAACCCGAAGCCAAATAACACGACATGAATGTATTTCAAGCAATTGACGCATAAAGCCCACAACAATAATTGAAGCAGAAAGGAAACAAAGACAATGTGGCCAGATTAAAAAATTTGCTATAAAAATGGGAAATTTAAAAAAAACTTCTTATAAAAATAGGAAATTTTTAAAAAAATTCCTATAATAATAGGAAATTTTGAAAAAATTTCCTATAAAAATAGAAAATTTTTGAAAAATTTCATATAAAAACAGGAAATTTTTGGAAAATTTCCTATAAAAACAGGAAATTTTTGGAAAATTTCCTATAAAAATAGTAAATTTTTTTTCTATAAAAACAGGAAATTTTTGAAAAATTTCCTATAAAAATAGGAAATTTTTGAAAAATTTCCTATAAAAACAGGAAATTTTTGAAAAATTTCCTATAAAAACAGGAAATTTTTGGAAAATTTCCTATAAAAAAGGAAATTTTTGAAAAATTTCCTATAAAAAAAGGAAATTTTTGAAAAATCTCCTATAAAATAGGAAATTTTTGAAAAATCTCCTATAAAATAGGAAATTTTTGAAAAATCTCCTATAAAATAGGAAATTTTTGAAAAATCTCCTATAAAATAGGAAATTTTATAAAAATTTCCTATAAAATAGGAAATTTTTTAAAAATTTCCTATAAAATAGGAAATTTTTGAAAAATTTCCTATAAAATAGGAAATTTTTTAAAAATTTCCTATAAAAAAGGAAATTTTTTAAAAATTTCCTATAAAATAGGAAATTTTTTAAAAATTTCCTATAAAAAAATAGGAAATTTTTGAAAAATTTCCTATAAAAAAATAGGAAATTTTTGAAAAATTTCCTATAAAAAAATAGGAAATTTTTGAAAAATTTCCTATAAAAAAATAGGAAATTTTTGAAAAATTTCCTATAAAAAAATAGGAAATTTTTGAAAAATTTCCTATAAAAAAATAGGAAATTTTTGAAAAATTTCCTATAAAAAAATAGGAAATTTTTGAAAAATGTCCTATAAAAATAGGAAATTTTTGAAAAATGTCCTATAAAAATAGGAAATTTTTGAAAAATGTCCTATAAAAATAGGAAATTTTTGAAAAATTTCCTATAAAAATAGGAAATTTTTGAAAAATTTCCTATAAAAATAGGAAATTTTTGAAAAATTTCCTATAAAAATAGGAAATTTTTGAAAAATTTCCTATAAAAATAGGAAATTTTTGAAAAATTTCCTATAAAAATAGGAAATTTTTGAAAAATTTCCTATAAAAATAGGAAATTTTTGAAAAATTTCCTATAAAAATAGGAAATTTTTGAAAAATTTCCTATAAAAATAGGAAATTTTTGAAAAATTTCCTATAAAAATAGGAAATTTTTGAAAAATTTCCTATAAAAATAGGAAATTTTTGAAAAATTTCCTATAAAAATAGGAAATTTTTGAAAAATTTCCTATAAAAATAGGAAATTTTTGAAAAATTTCCTATAAAAATAGGAAATTTTTGAAAAATTTCCTATAAAAATAGGAAATTTTTGAAAAATTTCCTATAAAAATAGGAAATTTTTGAAAAATTTCCTATAAAAATAGGAAATTTTTGAAAAATTTCCTATAAAAATAGGAAATTTTTGAAAAATTTCCTATAAAAATAGGAAATTTTTGAAAAATTTCCTATAAAAATAGGAAATTTTTGAAAAATTTCCTATAAAAATAGGAAATTTTTGAAAAATTTCCTATAAAAATAGGAAATTTTTGAAAAATTTCCTATAAAAATAGGAAATTTTTGAAAAATTTCCTATAAAAATAGGAAATTTTTGAAAAATTTCCTATAAAAATAGGAAATTTTTGAAAAATTTCCTATAAAAATAGGAAATTTTTGAAAAATTTCCTATAAAAATAGGAAATTTTTGAAAAATTTCCTATAAAAATAGGAAATTTTTGAAAAATTTCCTATAAAAATAGGAAATTTTTGAAAAATTTCCTATAAAAATAGGAAATTTTTGAAAAATTTCCTATAAAAATAGGAAATTTTTGAAAAATTTCCTATAAAAATAGGAAATTTTTGAAAAATTTCCTATAAAAATAGGAAATTTTTGAAAAATTTCCTATAAAAATAGGAAATTTTTGAAAAATTTCCTATAAAAATAGGAAATTTTTGAAAAATTTCCTATAAAAATAGGAAATTTTTGAAAAATTTCCTATAAAAATAAGAAATTTTTGAAATTTTTGAAATTTTCCTATAAAAATAGGAAATTTTTGAAAAATTTCCTATAAAAATAGGAAATTTTTGAAAAATTTCCTATAAAAATAGGAAATTTTTGAAAAATTTCCTATAAAAATAGGAAATTTTTGAAAAATTTCCTATAAAAATAGGAAATTTTTGAAAAATTTCCTATAAAAATAGGAAATTTTTGAAAAATTTCCTATAAAAATAGGAAATTTTTGAAAAATTTCCTATAAAAATAGGAAATTTTTGAAAAATTTCCTATAAAAATAGGAAATTTTTGAAAAATTTCCTATAAAAATAGGAAATTTTTGAAAAATTTCCTATAAAAATAGGAAATTTTTGAAAAATTTCCTATAAAAATAGGAAATTTTTGAAAAATTTCCTATAAAAATAGGAAATTTTTGAAAAATTTCCTATAAAAATAGGAAATTTTTGAAAAATTTCCTATAAAAATAGGAAATTTTTGAAAAATTTCCTATAAAAATAGGAAATTTTTGAAAAATTTCCTATAAAAATAGGAAATTTTTGAAAAATTTCCTATAAAAATAGGAAATTTTTGAAAAATTTCCTATAAAAATAGGAAATTTTTGAAAAATTTCCTATAAAAATAGGAAATTTTTGAAAAATTTCCTATAAAAATAGGAAATTTTTGAAAAATTTCCTATAAAAATAGGAAATTTTTGAAAAATTTCCTATAAAAATAGGAAATTTTTGAAAAATTTCCTATAAAAACAGGAAATTTTTGGAAAATTTCCTATAAAAACAGGAAATTTTTGGAAAATTTCCTATAAAAACAGGAAATTTTTGGAAAATTTCCTATAAAAACAGGAAATTTTTGGAAAATTTCCTATAAAAACAGGAAATTTTTGGAAAATTTCCTATAAAAACAGGAAATTTTTGGAAAATTTCCTATAAAAACAGGAAATTTTTGGAAAATTTCCTATAAAAACAGGAAATTTTTGGAAAATTTCCTATAAAAACAGGAAATTTTCGGAAAATTTCCTATAAAAACAGGAAATTTTCGGAAAATTTCCTATAAAAACAGGAAATTTTGGGAAAATTTCCTATAAAAACAGGAAATTTTTGGAAAATTTCCTATAAAAACAGGAAATTTTTGGAAAATTTCCTATAAAAATAGTAAATTTTTTTTCTATAAAAACAGGAAATTTTTGAAAAATTTCCTATAAAAACAGGAAATTTTTGAAAAATTTCCTATAAAAACATGAAATTTTTGGAAAATTTCCTATAAAAACAGGAAATTTTTGGAAAATTTCCTATAAAAACAGGAAATTTTTGGAAAATTTCCTATAAAAACAGGAAATAAAAAAAGGAAATTTTTGAAAAATTTCCTATAAAATAGGAAATTTTTGAAAAATCTCCTATAAAATAGGAAATTTTTTAAAAATTTCCTATAAAATAGGAAATTTTTTAACAATTTCCTATAAAATAGGAAATTTTTGAAAAATTTCCTATAAAAATAGGAAATTTTTGAAAAATTTCCTATAAAAATAGGAAATTTTTGAAAAATTTCTTATAAAAATAGGAAATTTTTGAAAAATTTCCTATAAAAATAGGAAATTTTTGAAAAATTTCCTATAAAAATAGTAAATTTTTGAAAAATTTCCTATAAAAATAGGAAATTTTTGAAAAATTTCCTATAAAAATAGTAAATTTTTTTTCTACAAAAACAGGAAATTTTTGAAAAATTTCCTATAAAAAAAGGAAATTTTCAAAAAATTTCCTATAAAAATAGTAAATTTTTAAAAAATTTCCTATAAAAATAGTAAATTTTTTTTCTACAAAAACAGGAAATTTTTTTTTTTACTATTTTTATAGGAAATTTTTCAAAAATTTCCTATTTTTATAGGAAATTTTTCAAAAATTTCCTATTTTTATAGGAATTTTTTCAAAAATTTCCTATTTTTATAGGAATTTTTTCAAAAATTTCCTATTTTTATAGGAATTTTTTCAAAAATTTCCTATTTTTATAGGAAATTTCTTGAAAAATTGCTTATAAAAATAGGAAATTTTTGAAAAATTTCCTATAAAAATAGGAAATTTTTGAAAAATTTCCTATAAAAATAGGAAATTTTTGAAAAATTTCCTATAAAAAAATAGGAAATTTTTGAAAAATTTCCTATAAAAAAATAGGAAATTTTTGAAAAATTTCCTATAAAAAAATAGGAAATTTTTGAAAAATTTCCTATAAAAAATAGGAAATTTTTGAAAAATTTCCTATAAAAAAATAGGAAATTTTTGAAAAATTTCCTATAAAAAAATAGGAAATTTTTGAAAAATTTCCTATAAAAAAATAGGAAATTTTTGAAAAATTTCCTATAAAAATAGGAAATTTTTGAAAAATTTCCTATAAAAATAGGAAATTTTTGAAAAATTTCCTATAAAAATAGGAAATTTTTGAAAAATTTCCTATAAAAATAGGAAATTTTTGAAAAATTTCCTATAAAAATAGGAAATTTTTGAAAAATTTCCTATAAAAATAGGAAATTTTTGAAAAATTTCCTATAAAAATAGGAAATTTTTGAAAAATTTCCTATAAAAATAGGAAATTTTTGAAAAATTTCCTATAAAAATAGGAAATTTTTGAAAAATTTCCTATAAAAATAGGAAATTTTTGAAAAATTTCCTATAAAAATAGGAAATTTTTGAAAAATTTCCTATAAAAATAGGAAATTTTTGAAAAATTTCCTATAAAAATAGGAAATTTTTGAAAAATTTCCTATAAAAATAGGAAATTTTTGAAAAATTTCCTATAAAAATAGGAAATTTTTGAAAAATTTCCTATAAAAATAGGAAATTTTTGAAAAATTTCCTATAAAAATAGGAAATTTTTGAAAAATTTCCTATAAAAATAGGAAATTTTTGAAAAATTTCCTATAAAAATAGGAAATTTTTGAAAAATTTCCTATAAAAATAGGAAATTTTTGAAAAATTTCCTATAAAAATAGGAAATTTTTGAAAAATTTCCTATAAAAATAGGAAATTTTTGAAAAATTTCCTATAAAAATAGGAAATTTTTGAAAAATTTCCTATAAAAATAGGAAATTTTTGAAAAATTTCCTATAAAAATAGGAAATTTTTGAAAAATTTCCTATAAAAATAGGAAATTTTTGAAAAATTTCCTATAAAAATAGGAAATTTTTGAAAAATTTCCTATAAAAATAGGAAATTTTTGAAAAATTTCCTATAAAAATAGGAAATTTTTGAAAAATTTTCTATAAAAATAGGAAATTTTTGAAAAATTTCCTATAAAAATAGGAAATTTTTGAAAAATTTCCTATAAAAATAGGAAATTTTTGAAAAATTTCCTATAAAAATAGGAAATTTTTGAAAAATTTCCTATAAAAATAGGAAATTTTTGAAAAATTTCCTATAAAAATAGGAAATTTTTGAAAAATTTCCTATAAAAATAGGAAATTTCTTGAAAAATTTCCTATAAAAATAGGACATTTTTTGAAAAATTTCCTATAAAAATAGGAAATTTCTTGAAAAATTGCTTATAGAAATAGGAAATTTTTGGAGAAATTTCCTATAAAAATAGGAAATTTTTAAAAAATTTCCTATAAAAATAGGAAAATTTTTTGAAAAATTTCCTATAAAAATAGGAAATTTTTGAAAAATTTCCTATAAAAATAGGAAATTTGTGAAAAATTTTCTATAAAAATAAAAAATTTTTTTTAAATTTCCTATAAAAATAGGAAAATTTTGAAAAATTTCCTATAAAAAATAGGAAATTTTTCTTATAAAATCTTTTCTCATTCTGGCATTATTTCTCTTTAAAGCTATGAAAGTCCACACTCCTTTTAAGCCCCCCATAAAAAAAAGCTGGGGCTGTGACATACAAACCATTTACATGTAATGTCTTCTGTTGTTGTAGTACTTAACTCCTCTACCCAAACATGTAAAATATTTTACATTGAAACACCTAAAATACATTAAAATGCTTTTGCCAGAGACGACGACAAAGAAGTGAATCGTAAAGCAAACAGTCAGTCGAACAAATAAAGTAAAAGCCTTAAAATGAAATAGTTTCGAAGCAGAGTGTCAATAAGCATGAAATGAAGCAAATTCCAGGGACATTTCAGACACAAGCAAATGTTCTTTCTTCTTCGACTCGGCTACAAAACAAATACAGGCTGGATGGTTGGTTGGTTTGGCTGCTGGTGACAAGGCACAGGCAGACATTAAGACAAGATGGGCAGACGAAATGACGTTTTGGCAAATATACTAAAAGTCAGTCTGTTAAGTCGTCAAACAATATTAAACAGACAAGCAACAAAGAACAACAACGAAGACTATCATTCAAAAGAAAACTCTATAGCATGCAGAGGAAATAAGCTGAAGCTAAGTAAAATGAAGCCAAAACACAGACAAAATTACAAAAGAATAAAGACGACAGACAATCGGACAGACTAAACAACTCTGTGTAGAATCAGAGCCATCAGCATTTTGATTCGAAACACAAGAATTCACAACTCAAGACAAACTCTTATACAAACTTTGAAAGAAATCAGAGACATACTAAAAAAACGCACACAAACAGTCTGTCACATAAGTAGACAAACGTTCAAGTTGATTTGAAAGAGGGTTTCTAACTCCTCGCCCTTTATCCTACTAGCTCTTCTTTCGCCACTTGCGAGTAATAAAAGTTTTCTTTTTTAAGCCAAAGTCAGCCAAAAAAAAATGTATGTATTTCGTCAAGTCAGCAAACGAACCAGCAGAGTCAAGTTAAGCTGCTCTATACTCTTACAGACAGACAGACCGGCCGACACTGGCATAACAAGCGCAAAAATAATAAAAAGTTAAGCTAAAGCTAAAAAGAAAACTGAAGCAAATAAAATCTACTGCTATAACAATATATTTTAGCCTAAACCTATAAAACAAAAAAAAAAAAAAAACAAAACTTAAGAGGAAGATGACGAAGTTGAAAAATAATACGAAATCGTAAAATGAATTTTATGTCGCAGTGCAAAACTCTAGCGACAGCAAGAAATTTCGCAAAGGAATCAACAAATGAATGCGAAGCATGAAAAGAGACCCACACAGACCAAAGAAGAAGAGAAGGTGCAAACAAAAAAATGCCGAGCAGACAGAAATATACAGACATACAAATGTTTAAAGTTATATATACATACATATAGAAAAAGAGACAGAGTTTCTTAAGCTTTGTAATTTTTGAACCTGGAAAGCCTAAATTTTATTGGGGCGGCACAGTCGGCAAATAAAGTAGGGCACCTCAAATTCATAAATCACTTAAAACGATATATAAAGAGTGCTCTAAATAAAATTTGTAGTTGGATTTTCTTAAATAAAAATCAAACCTTTTAATATAAAAACTCTACAAAATATGCAAATATAATGACATATTATACAAAATCATTTAGCATTAAAATGTTTACTTAGTACTCGGGTTTTGCAAAATTATCGACTTTTTTCGGAAACCCTCCCATTAAAGATTTTACAGTTGCTTCTGATACCTTTTTGGAGCATGTGTTCCACCTGCGCTTAAAATCGAACATGTTCTTGGAAATCTTTCCTGTGTTCTTCAATTCCTTTTTTACCAGAGTCCAATACCTTTCCACAGGCCGAAGTTCTGGACAGTAAGGTGGATTTGCCTCTCGTGGTACAAAAATGACATTATTCTTTGAGTACCACTCAAGTGCCTTTTTTCCATAATGGCATGATGCCAAATCGGGCCTGTTATGTTTTCTTATTTTAAAGTATTGCCGTCCAGGGACCCGCTTTAAAGGCTGGTGTATGTCAGGCTTTTTTCTATTTAAAATAAAAAACAATTATTTAGTGGATTGCCTACTAATAGTAGGTGTTGATTGGTTGCTTTATTTACAAAAATTCCCTCTCTTAACTAAATGTTATTACTATTTATACTAATTTAACTATTGACTTATTTAATATATTATTGCGTACAATGCACTTTTCATTGTACGCGTTTATTGTAATTCAATACTATCAACTTAATTCTTATATTATTATTAATATATTATTGCGTACAATGCACTTTTCATTGTACGCGTTTATTGTAATTCAATACTATCAACTTAATTCTTAATTTGTTTCCAAAATGACAGCAATGCAGTTTGTCATTGTACGAGGGTGAATGTGAAAGTTTTCGACTCACAACATTCCTCCCCCCTTTACAGAAAGTACATCCAGGAACTGGATGTTCTTTAAAATTCTGTTTGACATTGACTTTATATGATCTGTTATTGACCGTTTATTTTGCCATGCTATTGGAAGGCTTCAATAAGAATTAAGTTGATAAATTTTTAATATGTGTTGATAATATGTTATTATTATTTTTTTTTTTTTTTTTACAATCTTTTTTTTTTAAATTAATTAAGAATTAAGTTGATAAATTTTTAATATGTGTTGATAATATGTTATTATTATTTTTTTTTTTTTTTTTTTTTTTACAATCTTTTTTTTTAAATTTCTTATGGTACCTAAAACTATGGAAATATTTCTTACAATGCTCTCAAAAATGTTGGTTGTTGCTGTTGTTGTTTCTTGTTGATTTTTTTTTTTTCGAGTAGTTGAACTGGTTGTAGATGTGTTGTAGCTGATGTTGTTGTTAATGTTGTTTTTCGTAACTGAAATTTCTTATAGGTATCGTAAAATAGGCAGTTATTGGATGTAGTAATAGTGTTATTTCAGATTATTTCCTGCACAAACTAACAATGTAGCAGGCTAGAATCCTTCTTTTGATCGGTCTATTCTTTATATAGACTATCAAATCGACGTTGGTTTCAATACATCTTCAGGCAAAAAGTATATGAATGGTAGCCAAAACAAACACATGACGCATTTTGTTTCTTAGGAAACCAATTGGCAAGAATAGCCACTACTGAAGAGTATGTTTCATTTGATTGCCAGCGAAGAATTGAGTAACACATAGTTTCTTTATCTAGAATGACATCCAGCGGTTTATGAACCCGAATATGGGGCTGTTACATAACTTAGACTGCTGTTATACAACTTAGTCTGCATATAAAAACAAATTTCAACATTTACTCCAGGGAGATCTAATACAAGAACTTTTAATTAGATCCTCGAACTGGGGAAGTCCCGTACATCTTCAATTCCGCCAGAGATAATCACGTTGTAGGTTAGATGTTTATGGACTTTACTTGCATCTTAGAGGGCTATACTAACATTCAGCATGTGCTCTTTGATTGCAACAACAGACAACTTGACTTTTGTTTTGATCTGCAATTGGTTGACACTGAGTCGGTTGCATTGAAATGTTGCGACTGCTCCACATCTAAGCTTTCCAGAGATGATAAATCATTAACTGCTTATGTTGGAGAGCACCGTACTGAGAATTAACCTATTCTTACTTATTGATCTAGAGATACATATTTATAAATTCTTTTCTTTTGACTTACAATTATATATGTTTATTTATATATTTATATGTATATTTTTTGCAAATGCTTATCATGTAATACTATGTACATATATAGTGTGTTGTTATTATTTTTAATAATTTTTTTCTTTTTTTTTTTTTTTTAACTTTATTTGTTGCTTTTGTTTCAAATTTCAACTGATATGTCAGCACTTTATTCATTAAAAAGTGAGTTCAGTTTAATTTTTTCAAAAAAAAATTATAAAAAGTTTTTTTTTTATAATTTTTTTTTATAAAGAGAAAAAGGAATTATTACACTTTAGCTGTTTAAACGATTTCAATAGAAAATTATTCGCGGGCTTATAATTTTCAAAAAATCGACAGAAAAATGCAGATTAAAAAATCTTTGGCACCTTAACAGTTTAAATAAAAAATTTTTTAAATTAGACCTTTTTTTTTTTTTTTTGGTAAATAATGCAAAAGTTAATTTAAAAATTTTGTACTTATAATATTTTCTAAATTTTATTATACACAAATTTTTGTTTAAACATTTTTATTTTTAAAATACAAAAATTTGTTTTGTTTGTTCTCATTACTTCTTTCTAATGGTTTTTCTTTGTTTTGCAGGCTTCAAACCTGTAGTCGATTAACGTCGAAGTGGTTCGATTCCACCTGGGGGGCGCCAACAAAATTTAGTCATCCCATATCATATAATAAATTACTAATTTGTTTCTATCAGGTTGTTATTATTATTTTACCATTTTAACATGATTTCAACATCGTTGCTGTTTCTTTTTTGTTTTCAATTTTACGTGGAAGTTTAACATCATATTTATTTACACACGTTCATAGAATAATATATAAGCACTGGACGAGACAAGATTATGTTCCGACAATGAATCACTCACAAGATTATCATTGAATTTATGCCATTTCTTTGAGACAGGATGTTTGCAAATAGCTACATAATGTCCACCCGCAGTTGAACCCATATGATTTGTGACACTATATAAGGAATAGCAAATATTTGGGTTAGCATTGGCATCATAAGGACCCATATTCAATTCACGTTCACCCGTGGAAAATTCGACAATATTCGAGAGTTTACTCTTCAATGTCTCAGAAAAACGTTTTAAATGTATAACAAGATACTTTGGAAATCGTTGAATTTTAAAGTTTTTTGTACATTTTCGCCGCGTTTGACATTTTGAACATGTAGGCATGTCGTCGCCCTCCAAAACCTCCTCGCGTAAAAGCAAATCCAAGCAGGTGTCAAGCTTACAACTTGACGATGAAGGTAGGGGAACGCTTAAATCCCAAAAGGGATCAAAAGTAACGCTAGTATTGCCGCACGTGGTACATCTTAATGTACTCTTAAGTTGACCTACAAATAAATCACGTATTAAAGAATTCTCATGACGGCCATACCATTTCCAAGTAAGTTCGGCCTTTTTATTGTCACTTAAATTATCATCTATTTTTAAATGTTCACCCTTTGTACCAGTATTGAGGGCACCATGCAACGAATCCAAAAATAATCGTAAAAATTCTTGAGCGTCTTGTTGATTGTAGTTACTGTACATGTGATATTTGGCAGAAAAGGCTCGTTTTAATTCCGTAGGTGTTACGGTGTTTACATTACCTCTCCACATTTCCTTAATTAATTTGGAAAGCTCAAATAAGATTTGTTGATTTTTGGACGTTGTAGATTTCGTTGCATTATGATTTAATAAGAATTTTGTCAATTCATTTGTGTGATTAAAACACTGAATAATGGTGTTCATAAAACAAGTATTACCGATATTTCTTAGACCACATAAGCCTTCTGTATTATCGTCCGTACTATTATGGGACGTGGTGGAAGTCAACAATGGTCCTGTACTATCTCTATCATAGGAATGCGATGAAGTGCGAACACCCTTGTCTTCTGTACTATCACAAAGATTGAATTTTTCTATAGAAGCACTAATACCTTTTGAATCACTCGCCGTTTCGTGACGCTGTTCACTACCCGATGAGGTTATTCTGTCGTTAGTATGTTTGTAAGTATTCTTTTTTTCAAAGAATAGACTATAATTCTTTGGCGACGATGATTTGTCGGTTGACACTATTTGTTCTTGGTTTTGTCTGTAAAGCTTGACCAAATTACGGTGTAGAATCTTCTGCTTTCCTTTCGCTAGTATTTGAACATTAACTGGGG
Source organism: Stomorhina lunata (assembly GCA_933228675.1). Taxonomy (NCBI): domain Eukaryota; kingdom Metazoa; phylum Arthropoda; class Insecta; order Diptera; family Rhiniidae; genus Stomorhina; species Stomorhina lunata. The sequence continues at coordinate 114,478,834 of OW121742.1, read as the reverse complement.
AGGGAATACCTGTCACTTTATAAGGCCCCTCCCATAGGGGTGAGAGCTTGTTTTTCCGTGTTTGATTCCTTACCAACACTTGATCACCTATATGAATTATACTATTTTTTGCATTTTTGTCATACCGTTCTTTCGCTTTTATTTTTGCCTTTATCTGATGTTTGCGCGCCATCTCGTATGCACGCTGAATTTGGTACTTGAGAAATTTTGGATAGTCATAAGGATTGTATAAAGGAGTACTAACCTTAAGATTCGACGGTAAAGGTGCGTCAAAACCATAGAGTACTCTAAAGGGAGTTTGGTTGGTGGCTGTATGATCTGTATGGTTATGCACATGCATAGCCGAAGGCAACCACTGATCCCAGTTTGATCCGTCCTCTTTTGCAAAACTCCTTAGATATTCTGTAAGTGGTCGATGGCTTCTTTCCAACGACCCGTTTGCTTGAGGGTGGTATGGAGTGATATGTTGTTTCTTTATCCTCAAAAGTTTACAGACACTTCCGAAAAGCTTGGAAGTGAAATTCGAGCCATTGTCCGTTATTAATTTTGTTGGAATACCATACTTGGTTATGATTTCACTGTAAAAAATTTTCGCCACCGTTTCAGCCTCCGCATCCGGCATTGGTGCACAAATAAAAAATTTCGACAAATCGTCTTGAAAAGTGAGAATGTATTTGTTGCCTGCAGTGGTGGTTGGCAAAGGGCCCACCATGTCCATATAAACTTTTTCAAATGGTCTTTGCGGTGTGTCGGTTAACACCATTTGTTCTTTGCCGACTGGTCCGCACTTGTTCTTTTGGCACTTCTGACACTTTCTTATATAATTGTTAATATCCCGTTGCATACCTTTCCATCTGTATTGTCTCCTAATTCGCCTTATGGTCTTCCAGACACCCTGGTGCCCACCTAAAGGCGAGTCATGAAAGCTTCGAAGAACTTCTTCGATGTCCTTTCTGTCGGTTAAAATTTTAACGGCATCTCTGTGCTCCATACTGAAATTTTCCTCAGCGATCCTTTCTTCTGATGAATCTTCATTATTTTGAGCTTCTTTTATGCTTGTTTTATTTAACTCTCTTTTTTGAGCTCTGGTAACAACCTGTATTTTCTGGTCTTCTACAGGAAGTCGGCTCAGCGCATCAGCATTTAAGTTGGTTTTTCCCGGCTTGTAGGCAATGTCGAATTCATACTCCGACAATTTATGCCTGAACCGAGCAAGTCTCGAAGTCTGGTCTTTTAGGTTTGCAATGCCCCTCAAGGGTTGGTGATCCGTGAATACAGTAAAAGGTCGTCCCAATAAATAGGGGCGGAAAGTGCGTGTCGCCCACACTATGCCTAACATTTCCTTTTCAATTGTTGAGTACCTTTTTTCAGTGTCGCTTAAGGTCCTACTCGCGAATGCTATGGGGTGGTCTTTGCCATTCCTTAGCTGTGAAAGTACTGCTCCCAGTGCTTCGTTGCTAGCATCTGTGGTTACACGGAAAGATTCCGAAAAGTCTGGGTAAATTAGAATGGGAGGACTAATAATGTTTTCCTTAATTCTATTAAAGGCTTGTTGGCACTCCTTTGTCCAGACAAATTTGGAGTTTTTCTTGAGCAGGCGGGTTATTGGTGATGCCAGCTCCGCCATACCCTTTACAAATTTTCGGTAGTAGTTGACTAACCCTAGTAGCGCTTGAACTTCTTTTATACTTCTTGGAGGATTTAAGTTCTTCACACTTTCTACTTTCGTGGGATCGGGGAGTGCTCCTTTTTCTGAACACTTATGTCCCAAGTAAACAATTTCTCTCCTCAGAAACTGACATTTTCCCGTATTCAATTTAAGACCGCTGTCGCGCAGACGAGATAAAACGTTCGTTATTTTTTTCTCATGGTCTGCCACATTCCTTCCGTAAATGACTATGTCATCTAGGTACACAAAACAATCTAAACCTTGAAGGCCTGTTAATATTGTATTCATAACTCTTTGGAACGTTGCTGGAGCACCTGTCAACCCAAACGGCATTCTGTTGAACTCAAAATGTCCTTTGTCTGTGCTAAAAGCTGTTTTTTTCTTATCTTCCTTATCCAACAGCACTTGATGATACCCACTTGCCAAATCCAGAGTGGTGAAGTATCTGCTGTTTCCTAATTGATCTAATATTTCATCTATTCGGGGAATAGGAAATACCTGCTTAGTAGTGACGTCATTAAGTTTCCGGAAATCCACAACCATTCTAAACTTGGTCTTTCCGTCCTGTGATTTTTTAGGCACCAATAATAGAGGTGAATTCCATGGTGATGTGCTCGGAGCTATAATTCCTTCTTTTAAGAGCTCAGATACTTGTTGATTAATCTCGTCCTTGTGTACATGGGGTAGCCTGTACTGCTTCTGGTTGATTGGTGGTTGATCCAATTTTGTGGGTATTTTATGTTCAATCAGCGTTGTGAAGGGCAGCTTATCTCCAAACAGCATAAATACATCGTGATATTTTTCGCAGATTGCGTTCATCGAAGCTCTTTCCTCCGAGTTCCAATCTTTTTCCTTCATTAATAATTCTTTCAATTCTCTTATTCTTTCAGTCCCGTCTATAATGGGTGTCTTTAAAGTTTCGGTTTCTTTATGGACCGTGTAATGATTTAACCTCGAGAACTGTATTTTTATGTTTTTGCCCACCGGCATACTTTCTTCTGTTGCGTTCAATACGGGTACTATTGCATTTCCGTTGCGAACGTTGACTATAGTATTTCCTACATAGACCCCTGGGTGAAGTTGTTGCTTGTGAATCACCACAGTTTTGTCCTTCGTTTTCAAATTAACTGGCACCATAGTAATTGTCCTCTCCTTAACCAGGAAATTTTTAATGTTTGTTGATTCTATGCTCGCTCTTTCATTTTGTAGCAAGAATGTTTTAACTAAATTGTTGTTCTCGAAAATTTTCAAGGTTCGAGTCATGGAATTTATTATACTTTTCCCCCAAATATTATCTCGCCCGAGAACTCCGTCACCTGGAACTCCGCTTCCTTGAGCGACCACATGAAAAATCCATGGAGCTTTCCCTCCAACCACATGTATCTGTACTGCGCCCAACGTTGAAGCACTGCCTCCAAAGGCTCCAGCCAATTTTCTTACTTCTCTCTTATTTCCGTTCTGAAAAGCGTTAATAGCCTCTTCTTTCACTATGCTGGAATCTGCCCCAGTGTCTACAAGTAAGACCAGTTTTCCTTCCTTTGCCTCTTGGCATGGAAGCGTGATGAAAACTGTGTCCACACTGTCGGGTGACTCTATTCCACTGTTACTTATATTGATTTGGCTATCTTCGAATGTTTTTCTCTTATGAGCAGTACCCGTGACTTGTTTCCCTGTTGTTGTTGTTGTACTGACTTTAGTTCCTGTGTCAACAAGTACCACTTGTTCTTTTTCCTTGACATCTCGGCAAGAGCGCGTGGTGGAAACCGTACCCTTGTGGATCACTTTAGTAGCTTCTCCTGCCTCAGGGACATCCTGTAACTTTTGCTTAGGTTCTTCCTCTGTTAAATTTTCATGGACTTTCTCCTTTTTATGTTTGCGCCAAGTAATCGTGTTATTTATTTCTTCTACCCCAGTTATTGGCCGTAACTGGGTCGATTGGCATTTCCCGAATTATTTATTGGACTTTCTTTTGTCCGAGAGTAGTTTGCACTTCGTGGGACAGAATTATTCCGACATGCTCCCGCAAAGTGGCCTGGTTGACCGCATTTGTAACACAGTTGGGTCCCATTTTTGGTTCGGTTTTTTACCATCGCACTGTCGTTTCTCATTTCAAAATTTCTGTCCGGGGGTATCTTGGTGTTAGTTGGTCGGTTGCTCCTCCACTGGTTTTGATCACTTTGCTGCCTTTGGCCACAAAACTGATTTTCCTGATGACCAGTTGTCCGACACACTCTGCAATACAATGATGCCAATCTTTGTCTGCAATGTTCTACTGTGTGACCCTTTTTTCTACAGTGATCACAAGTCACTTTCCTACTGCTTCTGTCTTCGCACATCGGGCCGACCTCATGTCCATATATGCCACAGTTAATACAGTACGGTGTATTTAAACGTTTTCGGCAATTTACCCTTTCGTGACCTTGCTCATTGCAGAAACTACAGGGTGTCAGAGAAGAAATCGCATTTATAACATGCTGACCTTCTCCAAGAAGTTCCTCCGCTTCTTCCACCAGTGATACCAAGGAGTTCAACTCGTGCTTTTCCTGTCCAATGAATCTTACCTTCAGTGCCTGGTCTCTCAGTCCCTTAATGAAGCTTTTAACAGCAATCCTCTTAAAGTCGGCGATCATTGCGCTACGACCTGCTCCTTCTGGCCACTCACTACTAACTGCTTCAATAGCTTCCTTCAGTAAGCTCTCTAGCCGCTCTCCAAACTTACTAGCTGGTTCCCTTACGTTCTGTTTACTGTTTATAATCAACTCCCTTATCTGGTCGACATTTTTCTTTTTTAGGTATACTTTTTTTATGCTATCACAAAGAGCATCTATTGAGTTAAAATTAGACTGTGATAACTTCGAATAAGCGGAACCCATAAGTCTTAATTTAAGGCATTCAATTATATCCTGAGATAGTTGACCATCGGCATGGGTTAACAGCTCTCTCTCCACCATTTTGCATCCTTGAATGTATCTAAATACTTCCGATGACAAGTCGGGCCCTTCAGTACCAAAGAATGTAGGAACAGCGTTGTTCACTATCTTTATTATTTCCGACAAGGCTGGCATTTTGTCTATTTTTGATTCAGGTAAAGGAGATTGACACCGTCTTTCTAAGATATTTTGCGCTGTCTCTAGAGAAATTCTGAAGTCTTCCAAAACGTGTACGTCGGTGATGGCTAATTCCTCAAATGACTGTTTATACCCCTCTAGCTCGGTTAGCTTTCTGGATTTTGTCTCCGCCGTGTACTCTCTACTGCCGGCTTTCTTTGCGTTCCTCAACACAGTTTTTACCTTCGATAAAATCTCCTGACCTTGTGTCTCTGCTGTTTGAGCCCCAGTTACGACTATTGAAGGTATTCCAGCACCTTTCAACTCTAAGCTCAACGATTGAGTCGGTGATCTTGATCTGTCTATAGTATCTAATTCTCGCCTCGCGTTCTCCAATGCAGTCTGTAGTCTTTGTATAGTGTCGTCCTTTGTGTTTATCAGTTGTTCTTGTTTTATATGTCTATCAATTTCCTTTTCGCTTAATCCCTTTTTCTTTAAAGTTTGCAATAACTCGGAATTTTCCGCTACGACTTCTTCTAATAAATTGTCTGTATAATTTATCTGTTCCCTCAGTTTCTTGCTCTGATTTTCACACAACCTCTTTGTCTCTTCTAATTCACTTACTTTATTTTTTAACTCTGTCGATTGGTCCTCATTCAGTTCTCCTATCAATTGTATCAAATATCCTACTTCATCTAATTTTGTTAGTTTATTCTGTCTTATTTTTTCCCTATGTCCGTTTATAACCTTCTTGTCTAAATTTATACGTCTTAATTCCTCCCACGCTAAAACCTGTAAGCTGTCAACAGAGTAACTATGTCTGTTTAATTTACTTATAAGTTCGTCGGTTTTTGTCTGAGGATTGTCCATTTAGAATATACTTACCATAGATCCATAGACTGTCGTCATTTTCCTTCGAGCAGTAAAGTAAACCGTTGTATTATTAAAGTTCCAAAAGTTGCCCAAGGCAAGCCGGAAGTAGCGTAGCTTTAACAAGTCCGCCTTACCCTGTGCACAACCAGTTAGTCTTACCGCTCCACTCCCCAGCACTAGATAATCCGAAGGTAGCTAGTGTTTAGTCTTTTATCAAATTATCTTGTGCTGTGACGCAGGACGATTTAACCAACTTCGTTTGAAACTTTTTATTTATTATTATATTTATTAATTTTATTATTAATAATATTATAATTTTGTTTGGGTTTTTTTTTTTTTTTTTTTTGTACGCAACTTTCAAACTGAAGTCTTATCAGTTTGCCAATCTTGCACAATCCCTATTTGGGTCTTATGTTTCCTTCAATGCAGGACAAAACGATCCAAAGGTAGCTAGTGTTTAGTCTTTTATTGGACCGCTCCTATCATGTACCTTAGGAATACAAAACCCAGTTAGTTCTTAACCCGCGCAAAATTTCGTAATTAAAATTATAAACCGAATTTTAATAATTTATACGAAAAAATTTTTTCCGCGGTTACCGGCTGCGCCAAAATGTTATGTTTTCTTATTTTAAAGTATTGCCGTCCAGGGACCCGCTTTAAAGGCTGGTGTATGTCAGGCTTTTTTCTATTTAAAATAAAAAACAATTATTTAGTGGATTGCCTACTAATAGTAGGTGTTGATTGGTTGCTTTATTTACAAAAATTCCCTCTCTTAACTAAATGTTATTACTATTTATACTAATTTAACTATTGACTTATTTAATATATTATTGCGTACAATGCACTTTTCATTGTACGCGTTTATTGTAATTCAATACTATCAACTTAATTCTTATATTATTATTAATATATTATTGCGTACAATGCACTTTTCATTGTACGCGTTTATTGTAATTCAATACTATCAACTTAATTCTTAATTTGTTTCCAAAATGACAGCAATGCAGTTTGTCATTGTACGAGGGTGAATGTGAAAGTTTTCGACTCACAACAGGCCAAAAAAATGTAGTCACTCTGTGCTCTCTTAAAAAGGGTAACAACCGTTTTTGTAGGCACTCCTTTATATAAATTTCTGTGTTTATTGTGCCAGATGCCACAAATACTTTACTTCTTTTGCCACAACTGCAAATAGCTTGCCACACGAGAAACTTCTTAGGGAATTTTGTTTATTTTTTTGTGCGAAACTCTTGCCGAACATTGCCCCGTTTATCAGCAACATAAAAATCTTGACCAGGAAGTTGAGAAAAGTCTGCCAGTACGTATGTTTCATCATCCATCATACAACAGGTGTATTTTTTATAAAATCAGACTTCAATTTTTTCGCTCGTTTTTTTGCTTCTAAGTTCTTTATAGCATTGCGATCTGGAACCTTTTGGACTTTGTATGTCTTCAATCCAGCATAAGCTTTGACTCTATGTGCAAAATTCGTAGAACATTTCACCGTACGAGCTGCTTTTCTTAAAGAAGTGTTCGGCGCTCTTCGAAAGAGTCGCTCGACTTCTTTTGCCTTACCAATATCTATAGGACCTTTTTTCCTCCCTGATCCAGGTTTTCTTTCAATGCTCAGGTTTTCCTTATACCGTCTGATGGCATTAGAAACCGTTCGAGGGTCAACTTTCAAATTTTTAGCTATTTTTTTAAAAGTCCATGACGGATTTTTTTGAAAATGTTTTAATTATATTTTCACGAACTTTTTTTTCCGCAGTCCATTTTGATTGAAATAACTATTGAAAATTAATAATTTCTAAAATAATAGTATCTGACATATCTATAGAAACTATCTTGATCAAAAAATAAATTATTTCTTGCACTATGGATAAATTTTGTCTAAAATAGTAAATGCATATTTTTTTTAGAACACTCTTTAATTGTCATTTCTTAACCGATTTAAAGAATAATACTTTATAATAAATACGTAGGTCAAGATCCACAAATGTCGCGACATGCATATCCAAATTTAATGGTTTTAAAGATATTCGACATCAAAAATTAAAATTTTAAATGTTTGTTCCATTATGACCCAAATAACGAAAATACGGAAAATATCTTAATAAAAATAGGGGACAACCTAAGGATAACAAAATACATATTATATTATCATCCAAGGTTTTCTTGTGGCCTAAATTTGAGCCAAATCAGTTAAGAGAAAGTGGATAAAAATGGGTTAGCACATTTGAAACGGAATTACAGATCAAAAATTGAACTTTATGCTTAAATTTCTTTACAACCGCTGTACAGATCTTAATAAAACCTAAACTCGACAAAAGCTTAAGATGTTATCTATTGACTTAAAAAAGAACGACTACAAAATATTAATTAGTTAAAAAGTTACAGAGTTTTGGACAATAAAAACGATTCTGAACTAATGTGCGGCGGCACGCAATTTGGAAGTAAGCAGTACCAGTGCTTAAAATATGGAAAAAAGAAGTTATACTAGTCAAAATACAAAAAAGGGGGACTGCAATAACTACAGGGGTATAAGACCAATACCCAGCAAAATACTAAGTCGAGTAATTCTGAACAGAATACCTGATGCAGTTTCCGCTGCACTCCGCGAAAATCAGTTTGGGTTCAGAGAGAACCGATCTTTTGTTGACCTTATCAACACAGTAGGAATAGTACTAGAGCAATGTAATAAATTCCGCAACCCCATTTACCTAGCGTTTATCGACTTTATGAAGGCCTTCGACAGTGTTAATAGGAGCTATATATGGAAAATTTTGGAAAATCGTCAACGAATGTACGTGGATTTTAAATGCCGGGTCCTACATAAAGGTAAATTGTCTAATCCGTTGGAAGTTGCTACTGGAATAAGACAAGGATTTATCTTGTCACCTATACTTTTTATCATCCTTATCGACAACGTAATGGGCACTGCTCTTAATGGTAAACACGGCATCCAATGGATACCCTTTTTACAACTCGAGGACTTGAGGTATGTCTTCTAAGAAAAAGCTCAGGTCACCTTCAGGAAAACACTAACGCTATCACTGTTGAATCTCGGACAGCTGGGCTGGAAATCAATATTTCTAGGACAAAGATTATGCCTGGAGGCTATGGCGCAAACCCATCGAGACACATCAATGCGGATAACAAGGTTATTTGATGTGTAGCTACCTTTAAATAACTTGGTAGTTTGGTATTTACAAAAGGTGGCGCCGACGAGGATATTGAATCGCGTATTAATAAGACAAAATCTGCACTCGTAATTCTCCGAGCCATTTGGAAATCTCGGCAAATATCAACAACAACTAAGTTACGAATATACAACTCGAATGTCAAGTTCATCTTGTATTACGGCTGCGAAACTTGGAAGATGATGGCATTTGTGCGTTTCCAACAAACCTTTGCAAACAAATGCTTGCGAATCGCATACGAAATGAAGACCTACTAAACGTGACAAACCAAATCCCTGCTTCTATGGAGGTATGTCAACGGAAATGGCGGTAGATAGGCCACACACTTCGAAGGCCAAATACCAACTTTGCTCGACAAGCGCTTCCTTGGAATCCACAGGGAAGCGGCCGTCTTCGTAAAGGTCAATTGATGCGGAGTTGCAAGCAGCGAACTATTCATGGAATGACGTAAGCCTAACATCTCGCAATAGAGTTCGTTATAAAAGGATGGTTGAGGCCCTATGCTCCACTAGGAGTCAAGGATAACAGAAGAAGAAGTACCAGGTTTCAACACCTTGAAATTGACAAAGCGACGTGGGTGTCTCTCGATCAAATTACATAAAATAAGATAGACCATATTGCAGTACAAAAAAAGGTTTGGCGAAACCATCTAAAATCTCAACAAATTGCCACAGATTACTCGCAACAAACTCGCCCCAATTACTCAGAGAAGATATTCCCGATTCAAACGACATCTGCACGCTATGGCCAACTCCATGAAAACTGCTGCAAAATCTTAAAAAAAAAAACTCTTGGTATGACGAGGAGTTCCGTAATGCCACCGCTGATTAAAACACCAATAGGATGATTTTGACAGTTGTATCTTCTCCTATAAGGTCGACCAAGAAAACCTGGTGACAGATATAGAAAGCATGCTAAACCTTAAACCTATGGAAGGAGCACTTTTGCAAATTGTTGGTATAAAATGAAAGCGATGAAGATGACACGCCTGAACAAATCAAGGATGACGGCGTTAAATGTCCATCACCCAACCAAAATGAGGTTAGAATTGCAATAACTCGAGTGAAAATTAACAAAACTACGGACAGTCCACAAGAATAAGATCACATGTCATCGTTGAGAGCTATAGCTTCGAGGTTGTAAAAGAATTTATTTAACTTGGTACCGCCGTCAACATAAATAACGATATAAGTTTCGAACAGAAATAAAGTTCCCTCTGTAAGAGCAAAATTACGTTCTGCAAAACGCGGGTAGTACCCGTGTTATTAAAATGTTCTGAATCATGGTCACTTGCTTGCGCAGATGAAGCTATTCTTGAAGTTTTTACGAGAAAGATTCTACGAAAAGTCTTTGGACCAGTCTGCATCAAAAATGAATATTCGATGTCGATGTATGAATTATACGCTGACATCGACATAGTAATACGCATCAAACAGCAGCGGCTGCATTGGCTGGGACATGCTGTGCGATGGATGAAAATACTCCAGCAAGAAAATTATGCGAAAATGATCATGAGGGAACTCGTAAAAGAGGACTTCCGAACATTCAAAGGAAAGACCAAGAAGAGGAAAATCTTTTAAAGCTTGGCCTACAAAATTGGAGAATAAGCGCACAAGATCGAAGCGCATGGAATTCCAAAATATGCTCGGCGTTTGACCTTAACAGGTTGTAAATATAGGTAATTTAAGTAAGTTTTTCTAGAATTGCAGAATTTTTTGACATAAAAAGTTTAAAGATCAAATAATTTCCGTATTGGAACCTCTGCCTTAATATAAAAGCCGCTAGCACAATGACAAGCTTTTTACGTTTAAAATTACCTAAAATACTGAGCTATAAAAATAAGAACTAAGCAAAAAAGCACAGAAAGCAAAAAGAGCGAAGAAGTGATGTAAAAGAAGCCGAAATAGAAACAGAACCCAAACATATGTTGGTTGGCTGGATTTCAGTTTTTCTCCTCTTCTTCTTAATGAAGAAAAGGAACAAGCAGAGGAAGGAAACGTTGTTGACGTTTTAATATTTGTTGCTATAGTTTTTGTGTTATTCCACATATTTTATTCTTACCGTTGATGGTGATGATGATGATGATGATCATGATAATAATGACGATGATGAAATGGAGAAACAACAAGAAGACCATCAAGACGATGATGATAATGAAGTTAATTTCAGAAACATTGTTGTTTTTGTAAAACAATTTTTGTTATTTTGCGTGTGACTAAATGGAATGGATGCATGTGCTGTTGAGCCTGTCTGTCGGTCGGTCGGTCCGTCTGACTAACTGACATTTACTTAGCCTCCAAGTCAGTCGTTATTACAATCAATTGTTCATGTGTTTTGAGGCAAAAGAAGAAAGCAATCAAGATACGTTCATAAGTTTCATTCCACCCAAACTCCCCCTTCCCCCTTAAAAAATTCAGCTGCCGGAGAGCTTTGTCATACTAGAAATCTGCTATACAACGTGTATGTTACAAAGTCTGCTGATGCCCTTGTTGTTATTGGTTGTCTTCTGACTGACTGACGAAAAAACTGTTTGAGATGTTATTAATGCTCTTCAAGAGCATTCGTACTCACATATTAAATAAACTACAAAAGCTATAGCTATAAGAGCTGACTGATGCCAGCAGCAGCATGTGGGGACTTTTAGTAATTTAAGCTAATGCGTTACCCTCCGCTTTTGAAAAGAAAATAAATAAAAAAAAGAGCAGGGCAACAGAACTCCTGATAGATTTATGTGCGTAGTTACAAAATTAACGGTCACCATAGAGACGATGCTGTCAAAGAGCTTAAGGAGTAGGGCACAAAAACGAGACATTGTAAGAGGCTTTTCACATGTCCAGCTTTAAAAAAAAACAAAAATCTTTTAAGAAATTAAAACTTAAATAAAAATGCGCTATTTAAAATTCGAAATACCTTCTTTGAAAATTTTTTTCCTAGACAGAATTTTCTATACGAAAGTTTCTTTATAAGGAAATATAGAAATTTGGAAAGTTTTAAGTATTAAAGACAATTTCTCTATACTAAAATTTTTTTATAAGGAAATTTACTAGAACTACTTTTTGTATAAGAAAATGTTGCACATAAAATTTTCTTTATAATAGAATTTTCTATAGAAAATCTTCTGTAAAAAAAACACTTCTTCTATAGATAATAAAAGCCCAATAGCAATATAAGAAATTGTTCTAGTTTATAAAAACAACGCCCTATAAGTAAGAACCGTATGTAGCGTTGTCGATACAACACATACTAAAGAGTGTTCTAAAAAAAATATGCATTTACTATTTTAAACAAAATTTATCCATAGTGCAAGAAATAATTTATTTTTTGATCAAGTTAGTTTCTATAGATATGTCAGATACTATTTTTTTAGAAATTATTAATTTTCAATAGTTATTTCAATCAAAATGGACTGCGAAATAAAAGTTCGTGAAAATATAATTAAAATTTTTCAAAAAAATCCGTCATGGACTTTTAAAAAAACAGCTAAAAATTTGAAAGTTGACCCTCGAACGGTTTCTAATGCCATCAGACGGTATAAGGAAAACCTGAGCATTGAAAGAAAACCTGGATCAGGGAGGAAAAAAGGTCCTACAGATATTGGTAAGGCAAAAGAAGTCGAGCGACTCTTTTGAAGAGCGCCTAACACTTCTTTAAGAAAAGCAGCTCGTACGGTGAAATGTTCTACGAATTTTGCACATAGAGTCAAAGCTTATGCTGGACTGAAGACATACAAAGTCCAAAAGGTTCCAGATCGCAATGCTATAAAGAACTTAGAAGCAAAAAAACGAGCGAAAAAATTGAAGTCTGATTTTATAAAAAATACACCTGTTGTGTGATGGATGATGAAACATACGTACTGACAGACTTTTCTCAACTTCCTGGTCAAGATTTTTATGTTGCTGATAAACGGGGCAATGTTCGGCAAGAGTTTCGCACAAAAAAACAAACAAAATTCCCTAAGAAGTTTCTCGTGTGGCAAGCTATTTGCAGTTGTGGCAAAAGAAGTAAAGTATTTGTGGCATCTGGCACAATAAACACAGAAATTTATATAAAGGAGTGCCTACAAAAACGGTTGTTACCCTTTTTAAGAGAGCAGAGAGTGACTACATTTTTTTGGCCCGATTTGGCATCATGTCATTATGGAAAAAAGGCACTTGAATGGTACTCAAAGAATAATGTCATTTTTGTACCTCGAGAGGCAAATCCACCTAACTGTCCAGAACTTCGGCCTGTGGAAAGGTATTGGGCTCTGGTAAAAAAGGAATTGAAGAACACAGGAAAGATTTCCAAGAACATGTCCGATTTTAAGCGCAGGTAGAACACATGCTCCAAAAAGGTATCAGAAGCAACTGTAAAATCTTTAATGGGAGGGTTTCCGAAAAAAGTCGATAATTTTGCAAAACCCGAGTACTAAGTTAACATTTTAATGCTAAATGATTTTGTATAATATGTCATTATATTTGCGTATTTTATAGAGTTTTTATATTAAAAGGTTTGATTTTTATTTAAGAAAATCCAACTACAAATTTTATTTAGAGCACTCTTTACCTTCTTTGAAAAATTGTTTCCTAGACAGAATTTTCTATACGAAAGTTTCTTTATAAGGAAATATAGAAATTTGGAAAGTTTTAAGTATTAAAGAACTTTCCATAACAAAATTTGTATACAAAACCAAATGTTTGTATAAAAAAAATTTATATAAAAATCATTAATGTAAGACAATTTCTCTATACTAAAATTTTTTTATAAGGAAATTTACTAGAACTACTTTTTGTATAAGAAAATGTTGCACATAAAATTTTCTTTATAATAGAATTTTCTATAGAAAATCTTCTGTAAAAAAACACTTCTTCTATAGATAATAAAAGCCCAATACCAATATAAGAAATTGTTCTAGTTTATAAAAACAACGCCCTATAAGTAAGAACCGTATGTAGCGTGGTCGATACAACACATACTAATATTTATGTGTTGTTGTTTTTAAAAACCGCTCAGCAGCGCAGCGACTTAAAGACCAAGAAGTATTGTTTTTCTCTCTTATAAGCTCAGAATCACATCCCAGTTCATGTTAGTAAAAAAAAGCTCAGAGAACCGCTTTCTGAGTCGACAAGACTAGGCTGTTAATTGGTTATCCAAGTAAGCTTGATGTTGAGGATAAGCTTGTTATAAATGTAGAGCTCTCAATTTTAAGATAACTCAATAAAATTTGATAAATCCATAGCACGGTCTTTCCGGTTATTTATTTTCAACAGATTTTTAGGCAGAAACCAAGGGTCGTTTTGCTTAGAATTTTAGGTGAAAATTGTGGGCCTTCTTCGACCAATAGAACTTCATAGTAAACTGTTTTTATATACAATTTTGATGGCTAACCCCGCCCATTTTATATATATTTTATATAGAATTTTTTTTTTAGAGTATATATCTATATGGAATTTTGATTTTAAAACGTGGGTCTTTTTATATAAAATTGAGATTCAAAATTGTGGGTCTTTTAACATAAAATTTTGAATACAAATCGTGGGTCTTTAAATATAAAATTTTGATTACAAATCGTGGGTCTTTTAATATAAAATTTTGAGTACAAATCTTGGTAATTTTTATATAGAATTTTGAGTACAAGTCTTGTTACTTTTTATATAGAATTTTAAGTACAAACCTTGGTACTTTTTAAATAGAAGTTTGAGTACAAATCTTGGTACTTTTTATGTAGAATTTTGATTCCAAATCGAGGTTCTTTTAATATAAAGTTTTGAGTACAAATCGTTGGTCTCTTAATATAAAATTTTGAGTACAATTCTTGGTACTTTTAATACATAAGTTCGAGTACAAATCTTAGTACTTTTTATATAGAATTTTTAGTACAAAACGTGGGTCTTTAAATATAAAATTTTGAGTACAAGTCTTGTTACTTTTTATATATAATTTTAAGTACAAATCTTGGTACTTTTTAATAGAAGTTTGAGTACAAATCTTGGTACTTTTTATGTAGAATTTTGATTCCAAATCGTGGGTCTTTTAATAAAGAATTTTGATTGCAAATCGAGGGTCTTATAATATAAAATTTTGAGTACAAATCTTGGTACTTTTTATATAGAATTTTGAGTACAAATCTTGGTACTTTTTATATGGAATTTTGAATACAAATCTTGGTACCTTTTATATATAAGTTTGAGTACAAATCTTAGTACTTTTTATATAGAATTTTGATTCCAAATCGTGGGTCTTTTAATTTAGAATTTTGATTTTAAATCGTGGATCTTTTAATATAAAATTTTGAGTACAAATCTTGGTATTTTTTCTATAGAATTTTTAATACAAATCTTGGTAGTTTTTATATAGAATTTTAAGTACAAATCTTGGTACTTTTTTAATAGAAGTTTGAGTACAAATCTTGGTACTTTTTATAGAGAATTTTGATTCCAAATCGTGGGTCTTTTAACATAAAATTTTGAGTACAAATCGTGGGTCTTTTAATATAAAATTTTGAGTACAAAAATTGGTACTTTTGATATAGAATTTTGAGTACAAATCTTCTTACTTTTTATATATAAGTTTAAGTACAAATCTTGGTACTTTTTATATAGAATTTTGAGTACAAATCTTGGTACTTTTTATATAGAATTTTGAGTACAAATCTTGGTACTTTTTATATAGAATTTTGAGTATAAATCTTGGTACTTTTTATATAGAATTTTGAGTACAAATCTTGGTACTTTTTATATAGAATTTTGATTCCAAATCTTGGTACTTTTATATAGATTATTGATTCCAAATAGTGGGTCTTTTAAAATAAACTTTTCAATACAAATCGTGGGTCTTTTAATATAAATTAAAATACAATTAAAATAAAATTTTGATTCTAAATCGTGGGTCTTTTAATATAAAATTTTGAGTATAAAAATTGGTAATTTTGATATAGAATTTTGATTCCAAGTCGTGGGTCTTTTAATATAAAATTTTGCGTACAAATCGTGGGTCTTTTAAAATATAAAATTTTGCGTACAAATCATGGGTCTTTTAATATAAAATTTTGCGTACAAATCGTGGGTCTTTTAAAATATAAAATTTTGCGTACAAATCGTGGGTCTTTTAATATAAAATTTTGCGTACAAATCGTAGGTCTTTTAATATAAAATTTTGCGTACGAATCGTAGGTCTTTTAATATAAAATTTTGCGTACAAATCATGGGTCTTTTAATATAAATTTTTTTTTAATATAAAATTTTGATTTCAAATCGTCGGTCTTTTAATATAGAATTTTGAGTACAAAAATTGGTACTTTTGATATAGAATTATGATTTCAAATTATGGGTCTTTTAATATAAAATTTTGATTTCAAATCTTGGGTCTTTTAATATAAGATTTTGGGTACAAATCGTTGTCTTTTTTTAAAACATTTGTACTCGAAATCTTGGTACATTCTATATAAAATTTTGATTCCAAATCGTGGGTGTTTAAAAGATTTTGAGTACAAATCGTGGGTCTTTTTTTAAAACATTTGTACTCGAAATCTTGGTACTTTTTATATAGAATTTTGGTTCCAAATAGTGAGTGTTTAAAAGATTCTAAAGGCAAATCGTGAGACTCCTTAAACAATAGTTTCAATCTTAATCAAGGATCTATTTATCCAGCTACAGACTCTGACATATTGTTTAACGAATTTTGTCCTGTATGTCTCGCTCAACTTCCTTTAAACACTTTTGTTAATGGTAATGATGACGGCAAATATTGAGCTTGAAATAAAATGGAAAAAACTGAAAAAAATGTAGTACAACGACAATTTGAATATACAAAAAAGTAACTGAAGTGTGGAAAAATAAGAAAAGCATACAATACAAAACGACATGGATTTTTCAGAGTTCTTTTTGCCTTTAACAGTTCGGATAGCAAATTCATTCTTTTCATATACTATACATATATTTTTGTGTACATATTTATTTGTGCAAAAACTTGGAATGACTCACTTAATGACGGTTGGTCTCGTCGATGGAGGGTCGTTAAAATTACTCTGTGTAGCAGGATGATTTTGCAGTTGGAATATATGAAAAAATGGTTTTTTGGATGGTTGGACTATACACATTTGCGTGAGATATTTGCAAACAAAAACTAGAGTATGATGATGATGATGAATTTGCTAATGCACATACAATTGCAATCAGCAAGCCCAGTTGTCATCCAGCCAAGCAAATAGTCCACCAGTCCAACAGGCCTTAAAATATCATCAAAAACACACATGAAATTCAACAGAACATTGAAA
The DNA here is from genome assembly GCA_933228675.1 of Stomorhina lunata. Lineage (NCBI taxonomy): Eukaryota > Metazoa > Arthropoda > Insecta > Diptera > Rhiniidae > Stomorhina > Stomorhina lunata. Next base: position 114,461,794 of record OW121742.1, on the reverse strand, counting down.
TAGCAAATATGAGAAAAAAAGCAAAAAAGAATGTCAACAATATTTAAAACTGGGGTCATAAAACACCGAGCATTCGATACTGATGTTCAGCAGCAAATTCCCTCGTCTAACCCTAGCAAAACAAACCCAAATAGCCAGCCAACCAATACAACCACTTCCATCGATTCATCCAACTAAAAAATTATATCTAAAGGGAATACTAGCGAGTGAATATGGCGTCATTTCGCTATATAACTCCTTGTGAATGTTGACGTTGGACTAGAGCATATTTCCATCCACTTTTCTGCTGTGATATGATAACTGTGGGTTAACAAATGTGTGCTTTACGCAGCAACAACTCATGGCTTAATTCAGTAGTTAAACATTTTTATGATACAGAGTAACATATTCACTTTTTCCACAACGAAATGATGATGAAGAACAGGGAGACGAAGATGATGATGATGATCCAAAACCATTACCAAACCTCAGCACTTCCACAGATTTGTTGTATATATATATATATATAGAATATGAATGCAACTGATGCTAAAAACAAATGACAATATATTGAACGACCACATTGCAGCGGCAACAAAAAGTCATTACAAATTTGTAATCAACTATTCGGAAAAGCAAAAGGTTCGGTCAGGCAAACCAGGTTAATATTTAGCTTTTAAATGGGGGTTAGATACTCAAGGTTTTGATTTCAAATAGTGGGTGTTTTTATATAAAATTTTGATTCTAATTCATTTCTATACAAAATTTTATTATAAATCGTAGGGTTTTGTAATATACAATTTTGATTCCAAATCTTTCATCTTTTTATATAAAATTTTGTTTACAAATCTTTTTATATAGAATTTCAAATCCGAATTACCTAGAACTTTGATTTTTGGTTCTTTTTATGAAGAATTTTAATACCAAATCGTTTTAATTTTTATAAAGAAATTTGATTCCAAATCGTAGGTCTTTTGATAGAGAGTTTTGATTTTAAATCGTGGGGTTTTATTTAGAATTTTGATTTAAAATCGTGATTCCTATTATACCGAAATTTGATTCCTAACCTGGGGTCAAAGACTATATAATATAAAAATGTTGCACTTCCATACATTGATTTGCCATCTGGTCGTTTTGAAAAGTCCCATAACAATTTTTTATCGAAAAATTTCTGATCAAAAAATTTTCTATCGAGCAATTTCTGATCAAAAAATTTTCTATCGAAAAATTTCTGATCAAAAAATTTTCTATAGAAAATTTTTTGATCAAAAAATTTCCTATAAAAAAATTTTTAATAAAAAATTTTGCTAAAAAATTTTTCTATAGAAAAATTTTTGATAAAAAAATTTTCTTAGAAAAATTTTTGAACAAAAAATTTTCTATCGAAAAATTTTTGATCAAAAAATTTTATATCGAAAAATTTTTGATAAAAAAATTTTTCGATAAAAAATTTTTGATCAAAATTTCCTATAAAAATATTTTTAATAGAAAAAAATTTTTGATAAAAAAATTTTCTATAGAAAATTTTTTTATCAAAAATTATCAAATATTTTTCTATAGAAAATTTTTTTATCAAAAATTTTTCTATAGAAAATTTTTTTATCAAAAATTTTTCTATAGAAAAATTTTCTATAGAAAATTTTTTATAGAAAATTTTTTGATAAAAAAAATTTCTATAGAAAAACTTTGGTAAAAAATTTTCTATAGAAAAATTTTTTATAAAAAAATTTTCTATAGAAAAATTTTAGATAAAAAAAATTCTGTAGAAAAATTTTTGATAAAAAAATTTTCTATAGAAAAATTTTTGATAAAAAAATTTTCTATAAAAAAATTTTCTATAAAAAAATTTTCTATAGAAAAATTGTTGATAAAAAAAATTTTCTATAGAAAAAGTTTTGATAAAAAAAATTTTCTATAGAAAAATATTTGATAAAAAAGTTTTCTATAGAAAAATTTTCTATAGAAAATTTTTTGATAAAAAAAATTTCTATAGAAAAACTTTGATAAAAAATTTTCTATAGAAAAATTTTTAATAAAAAAATTTTTGATAAAAAAATTTGATATAGAAAAATTTTTGATAAAAAAATTTTCTATACAAAAGTGTTTGAAAAAAATATTTTCTATTGAAAAATTTTTGATAAAAAAGTTTTCTATTGAAATGATTTTGATAAAAAAAATTTTCTAAAGAAAAATGTTTGATAAAAAAATCTTTTATAGAAACATTTTTGATTAAACAATTTTCTATAGAAAAATTTTTATTAAAAAAGTTTCCATAGAAAAATGTTTGATAAAAAAATGTTCTCAAGAAAAATTTTTGATAACAAAAATTCTATAGAAAAATTGTTTATAAAAAAATTTTCTATAGAAAAATCAAAAAAAAAAAAAGTTCTACAGAAAAATTTTTAATAAGAAAATTTTCTATAGAAAATTTTTTATAACAAAATTTTCTATAGAAAATTTTTTTATAACAAAATTTTCTATAGAAAATTTTTTTCTAAAAATTTTTTCTATATAAAAGTGTTTGATAAAAAAATTTTCTAAAGAAAATTTTTCCATAGAAAAATTTTTGATAAAAAAGTTTTCTATAGCAAAATTTTTGACAAATAATTTTCTATAGAAAAATTTTTCATAAAAAAATTTTCTATAGAAAAATTTTGATAAAAAAATTTTTGATAAGTTTTCTCTAGAAAAATTTTTGATAAATAATTTTATATAGAAAAACTTTGACAAAAAAAAATTTTGATAAAAAAAATTTCCATAGAAAAATGTTTGATAAAAAAGTTTTCTATAGAAAAATTTTTGATAAAAAAATTTTCTATAGAAAAATTTTTGATAAAAAATAATTTCTATAGAAAAATTTTTGAAAAAAAAATTTCTATAGAAAAACTTTGTATAGAAAATTTGTTTATCAAAAATTTTTTTATTAAAAATTTTTCTATAGAAAATTTCTTATTCTATAGAAAAATTTTTAATAAAAAAATTTTTGATAAACAAATTTTCTATACAAAAATGTTTGAAAAAAATATTTTCTATAGAAAAATTTTTGATAAAAATTATTTTCTATAGAAAAATTTTTGATAAAAAAATTTTCTATAGAAAAATTTTTGATAACAAAATTTTCTATAGAAAAAATTTTTTTTTTCTATAGAAAAAATTTTTTTTTTTTCTATAGAAAAATTTTTGATAAAAAAGTTTTCTATAAAAAAAATTTTCTATAGAAAAATTTTTGATAAAAAAATTTTCTATAGAAAAATTTTTGATAAAAAAATTTTCTATAGAAAAATTTTTGATAACAAAATTTTCTAAAGCAAAATTTTTGATAACAAAATTTTCTTTAGTAAAATTTTTGATAAAAAATTTCTATAAAAAATTTTTGATAAAAAAAATTTTCTATGGAAAAATTTTTAATAAAAAAAATGTTTGTTAAAAAATTTCCATAGAAAAATTTTTGATAAAAAAAATTTTCTTAAGAAAAATTTTTGATAAAAAAATGTTCTATATTTCCCTACATTTCCTAGCTCTGCTGACATTTTATCTATTGTTCACTATTCTTTTCATGGCTCATTGCTAAAATTTCTGTATTGGCTTTCGAACCACACATCAAACTAAGTAAAAACCATTAAAACCTAAAAAAAAACTGAAAAAAAGAATGGAAATAACAAAAAACCCAAACTACTTTGTATCCATCCACTTGAACAGCCACAGCCATAGCCAACAACCAACAATGAAGCATCACGAGGAATTGTATGTGACTGATTTGGACTATTTGCAAAAATATGCAAATGAAAAGAGTGCAACGAGCAAATCAACAACGCATCAATGCAAGTAAATATTCATTTCAAAATTTGCAAATAAAAAAGTAAACAAAACATTCAAATTAAAAAAAAACAAGCGATAAGCTCTTAATATAGCAGCCTAATATACAACTTTTGTGCACTTTGTATAAATTTGAAGGAGATAAGGGACATTCTATAATAACATTCAAATACAAAATTGGGTATTTTATACAGAATTTTAATTTGCAGACGTGGCTGGCTTATATTCTACAGAATTTTGATTCGAAATCTTGGTACTTTTAGCTTATAATTTTGAACCCAAACAGAACAGAATTTTCAATTCAAATTTTGTTTCTTTTTATGCCAATTCTCCTTGGAACTAACCACATTTTTTATTATTCATCTGACTGAATACATATTTGTTTGCTGGTGTCAGCAAATTATAGTTAACGCTGAATTTTATGCCCCATTTTTTTGGTTTTCGCTTTTGCTTTTTTTTTTGTTTTCCTGCCACACAAAACAGTGTAAGTGATGTTTATGCGTTCAGTGCTAACATTATAACAGTCTACAATTTGTTTTTATGATCTAAAACAAATTCGAAACTATTAGGTCGGAATAGCATCGCCATATGATACACACAAAGTTTCAAAATTATAAAAGACTGAATAAGAAAAAATACTATAAAAGCTTTAAATTATCTGTGATGCATATTAATTATTTCCTAAATATCAACCATAGAAACAGAAAAGTGACAGTGAAAATATTTAGAAAAATAATTTAAAATTTGTTCGTTGACGAAATATAAAATAGAGGCATTTATAATTGTTTTTCTTAAAATAAACAAAAATTTTTTTAAAAAGAAAACACAAGCATTTGTTTATATTTTTCTTTGCCTTTAGAAATTTTAATATTTTACTTAATTTTCTTTTCTACAATTTGCGCCATTTCAATTTATAAATTTAAAAAATCATTAAGTAAACAGACATTTCTCAGACAGTAAAATTACAAAAATAATTAAACAATTGTTTTACTATTGCAAAAGGAAATAGTAATACATTCAAAATGTTATTAAAAATTCTTTACTACTTCAATAAAAAAATAGTTAGTTTTTTTTTTTTAATATTTATCCGCATATTTCACTTAATTGCTATCTTTTAAAACCTAAAATAGCTGAACAATTTCTTATTTTGTAAATCAAAAAATAGAATGTGTATATTCGCAATAGATATTTGGCAGATTTTCAAAAAGACTTTAGACAAAAAGAGGAACATAAACAAGAAATGTAAGATTGTGATGTCATTAGATTATAACGAATATTGAGCACTCTATCAATTAAAACAACAAAAAAAAAACAGCACAAGCGAAATAAATCAGAAATTAAACCAAACAATGAATCTGAAACTAAACCTAAAACTAAACCAAGAACTGAATCAAAAACTAAAAATAGAAGAGAATCTCAAACTTAAACTAGAATTGTATATACAACTGAACCTAACAATGAACGTAGAACTGAACCTAAAACCGAACCTAGAAATGAAACTAGAAATAAACCTAGAACTAAACCTAAAACTGAACGTAAAACTAAACCTAAAACTGGACCTAAAACCGAACCTAAAACTGAACCTAAAACCGAACATAAACCGGAACCTAAAATTGAATCTAAAACTGAGCCTAAAACTAAGCCTAAAACCGAACCTATAACTAAAGCTAAAACTGAATCTAAAAATAAACCTTAAACTGAACCTAAAACTGAAACTAAACTGAACCTAAACTGAACCTAAAACCGAACCTAAAACTAAACCTAGAACTAAACCTAGAACTGAACCTAGAACTGAACCTAGAACTAAACCTAGAACTGAACCTAGAACTGAACCTAGGACTGAACCTAGTACTGAACCTAGAACTGAACCTAGAATTGAACTAGAACTGAACTAGAACTGAACTAGAACTGAACTAAAACTGAACTAGAACTGAACTAGAACTGAACTAGAACTGAACTAGAACTGAACTAGAACTGAACTAGAACTGAACTAGAACTGAACTAGAACTGAACTAGAACTGAACTAGAACTGAACTAGAACTGAACTAGAACTGAACTAGAACTGAACTAGAACTGAACTAGAACTGAACTAGAACTGAACTAGAACTGAACTAGAACTGAACTAGAACTGAACTAGAACTGAACTAGAACTGAACTAGAACTGAACTAGAACTGAACTAGAACTGAACTAGAACTGAACTAGAACTGAACTAGAACTGAACTAGAACTGAACTAGAACTGAACTAGAACTGAACTAGAACTGAACTAGAACTGAACTAGAACTGAACTAGAACTGAACTAGAACTGAACTAGAACTGAACTAGAACTGAACTAGAACTGAACTAGAACTGAACTAGAACTGAACTAGAACTGAACTAGAACTGAACTAGAACTGAACTAGAACTGAACTAGAACTGAACTAGAACTGAACTAGAACTGAACTAGAACTGAACTAGAACTGAACTAGAACTGAACTAGAACTGAACTAGAACTGAACTAGAACTGAACTAGAACTGAACTAGAACTGAACTAGAACTGAACTAGAACTGAACTAGAACTGAACTAGAACTGAACTAGAACTGAACTAGAACTGAACTAGAACTGAACTAGAACTGAACTAGAACTGAACTAGAACTGAACTAGAACTGAACTAGAACTGAACTAGAACTGAACTAGAACTGAACTAGAACTGAACTAGAACTGAACTAGAACTGAACTAGAACTGAACTAGAACTGAACTAGAACTGAACTAGAACTGAACTAGAACTGAACTAGAACTGAACTAGAACTGAACTAGAACTGAACTAGAACTGAACTAGAACTGAACTAGAACTGAACTAGAACTGAACTAGAACTGAACTAGAACTGAACTAGAACTGAACTAGAACTGAACTAGAACTGAACTAGAACTGAACTAGAACTGAACTAGAACTGAACTAGAACTGAACTAGAACTGAACTAGAACTGAACTAGAACTGAACTAGAACTGAACTAGAACTGAACTAGAACTGAACTAGAACTGAACTAGAACTGAACTAGAACTGAACTAGAACTGAACTAGAACTGAACTAGAACTGAACTAGAACTGAACTAGAACTGAACTAGAACTGAACTAGAACTGAACTAGAACTGAACTAGAACTGAACTAGAACTGAACTAGAACTGAACTAGAACTGAACTAGAACTGAACTAGAACTGAACTAGAACTGAACTAGAACTGAACTAGAACTGAACTAGAACTGAACTAGAACTGAACTAGAACTGAACTAGAACTGAACTAGAACTGAACTAGAACTGAACTAGAACTGAACTAGAACTGAACTAGAACTGAACTAGAACTGAACTAGAACTGAACTAGAACTGAACTAGAACTGAACTAGAACTGAACTAGAACTGAACTAGAACTGAACTAGAACTGAACTAGAACTGAACTAGAACTGAACTAGAACTGAACTAGAACTGAACTAGAACTGAACTAGAACTGAACTAGAACTGAACTAGAACTGAACTAGAACTGAACTAGAACTGAACTAGAACTGAACTAGAACTGAACTAGAACTGAACTAGAACTGAACTAGAACTGAACTAGAACTGAACTAGAACTGAACTAGAACTGAACTAGAACTGAACTAGAACTGAACTAGAACTGAACTAGAACTGAACTAGAACTGAACTAGAACTGAACTAGAACTGAACTAGAACTGAACTAGAACTGAACTAGAACTGAACTAGAACTGAACTAGAACTGAACTAGAACTGAACTAGAACTGAACTAGAACTGAACTAGAACTGAACTAGAACTGAACTAGAACTGAACTAGAACTGAACTAGAACTGAACTAGAACTGAACTAGAACTGAACTAGAACTGAACTAGAACTGAACTAGAACTGAACTAGAACTGAACTAGAACTGAACTAGAACTGAACTAGAACTGAACTAGAACTGAACTAGAACTGAACTAGAACTGAACTAGAACTGAACTAGAACTGAACTAGAACTGAACTAGAACTGAACTAGAACTGAACTAGAACTGAACTAGAACTGAACTAGAACTGAACTAGAACTGAACTAGAACTGAACTAGAACTGAACTAGAACTGAACTAGAACTGAACTAGAACTGAACTAGAACTGAACTAGAACTGAACTAGAACTGAACTAGAACTGAACTAGAACTGAACTAGAACTGAACTAGAACTGAACTAGAACTGAACTAGAACTGAACTAGAACTGAACTAGAACTGAACTAGAACTGAACTAGAACTGAACTAGAACTGAACTAGAACTGAACTAGAACTGAACTAGAACTGAACTAGAACTGAACTAGAACTGAACTAGAACTGAACTAGAACTGAACTAGAACTGAACTAGAACTGAACTAGAACTGAACTAGAACTGAACTAGAACTGAACTAGAACTGAACTAGAACTGAACTAGAACTGAACTAGAACTGAACTAGAACTGAACTAGAACTGAACTAGAACTGAACTAGAACTGAACTAGAACTGAACTAGAACTGAACTAGAACTGAACTAGAACTGAACTAGAACTGAACTAGAACTGAACTAGAACTGAACTAGAACTGAACTAGAACTGAACTAGAACTGAACTAGAACTGAACTAGAACTGAACTAGAACTGAACTAGAACTGAACTAGAACTGAACTAGAACTGAACTAGAACTGAACTAGAACTGAACTAGAACTGAACTAGAACTGAACTAGAACTGAACTAGAACTGAACTAGAACTGAACTAGAACTGAACTAGAACTGAACTAGAACTGAACTAGAACTGAACTAGAACTGAACTAGAACTGAACTAGAACTGAACTAGAACTGAACTAGAACTGAACTAGAACTGAACTAGAACTGAACTAGAACTGAACTAGAACTGAACTAGAACTGAACTAGAACTGAACTAGAACTGAACTAGAACTGAACTAGAACTGAACTAGAACTGAACTAGAACTGAACTAGAACTGAACTAGAACTGAACTAGAACTGAACTAGAACTGAACTAGAACTGAACTAGAACTGAACTAGAACTGAACTAGAACTGAACTAGAACTGAACTAGAACTGAACTAGAACTGAACTAGAACTGAACTAGAACTGAACTAGAACTGAACTAGAACTGAACTAGAACTGAACTAGAACTGAACTAGAACTGAACTAGAACTGAACTAGAACTGAACTAGAACTGAACTAGAACTGAACTAGAACTGAACTAGAACTGAACTAGAACTGAACTAGAACTGAACTAGAACTGAACTAGAACTGAACTAGAACTGAACTAGAACTGAACTAGAACTGAACTAGAACTGAACTAGAACTGAACTAGAACTGAACTAGAACTGAACTAGAACTGAACTAGAACTGAACTAGAACTGAACTAGAACTGAACTAGAACTGAACTAGAACTGAACTAGAACTGAACTAGAACTGAACTAGAACTGAACTAGAACTGAACTAGAACTGAACTAGAACTGAACTAGAACTGAACTAGAACTGAACTAGAACTGAACTAGAACTGAACTAGAACTGAACTAGAACTGAACTAGAACTGAACTAGAACTGAACTAGAACTGAACTAGAACTGAACTAGAACTGAACTAGAACTGAACTAGAACTGAACTAGAACTGAACTAGAACTGAACTAGAACTGAACTAGAACTGAACTAGAACTGAACTAGAACTGAACTAGAACTGAACTAGAACTGAACTAGAACTGAACTAGAACTGAACTAGAACTGAACTAGAACTGAACTAGAACTGAACTAGAACTGAACTAGAACTGAACTAGAACTGAACTAGAACTGAACTAGAACTGAACTAGAACTGAACTAGAACTGAACTAGAACTGAACTAGAACTGAACTAGAACTGAACTAGAACTGAACTAGAACTGAACTAGAACTGAACTAGAACTGAACTAGAACTGAACTAGAACTGAACTAGAACTGAACTAGAACTGAACTAGAACTGAACTAGAACTGAACTAGAACTGAACTAGAACTGAACTAGAACTGAACTAGAACTGAACTAGAACTGAACTAGAACTGAACTAGAACTGAACTAGAACTGAACTAGAACTGAACTAGAACTGAACTAGAACTGAACTAGAACTGAACTAGAACTGAACTAGAACTGAACTAGAACTGAACTAGAACTGAACTAGAACTGAACTAGAACTGAACTAGAACTGAACTAGAACTGAACTAGAACTGAACTAGAACTGAACTAGAACTGAACTAGAACTGAACTAGAACTGAACTAGAACTGAACTAGAACTGAACTAGAACTGAACTAGAACTGAACTAGAACTGAACTAGAACTGAACTAGAACTGAACTAGAACTGAACTAGAACTGAACTAGAACTGAACTAGAACTGAACTAGAACTGAACTAGAACTGAACTAGAACTGAACTAGAACTGAACTAGAACTGAACTAGAACTGAACTAGAACTGAACTAGAACTGAACTAGAACTGAACTAGAACTGAACTAGAACTGAACTAGAACTGAACTAGAACTGAACTAGAACTGAACTAGAACTGAACTAGAACTGAACTAGAACTGAACTAGAACTGAACTAGAACTGAACTAGAACTGAACTAGAACTGAACTAGAACTGAACTAGAACTGAACTAGAACTGAACTAGAACTGAACTAGAACTGAACTAGAACTGAACTAGAACTGAACTAGAACTGAACTAGAACTGAACTAGAACTGAACTAGAACTGAACTAGAACTGAACTAGAACTGAACTAGAACTGAACTAGAACTGAACTAGAACTGAACTAGAACTGAACTAGAACTGAACTAGAACTGAACTAGAACTGAACTAGAACTGAACTAGAACTGAACTAGAACTGAACTAGAACTGAACTAGAACTGAACTAGAACTGAACTAGAACTGAACTAGAACTGAACTAGAACTGAACTAGAACTGAACTAGAACTGAACTAGAACTGAATTAAAAATAGAAATTCTGTAATCGGTTAAAAATTTGTTGTGCCTTTAAATAAGTCAACCGGAATTTATGTCATATCATAAAATCAAATACTTTCCCACCTCAAAAATGGTGATACGTAATTACTAATCCTACAATTTGATAAACTAATATTACTTTTCATAAGAGATAAGAAATTGTCATTTAAAAGACTAGCACAAAAAAAGTATTTGATGACGACACGATAAAAGGAAATAAATAGACAATTTATAGCGAAAATAAAGTGTGAATACAATAGAATCATAAAATTGACCTTCGTAATAAACAAAATAACAAAATAGTATAATTAAAAAAAAGAGAAATTCAAGTAAAGTTTATGTTTATAGCAAAAACCATTCAAGAAATAAATAGGTACCTATACAGAATGTGACAAAACTATGGAAACGTATCTAAGATTGTAACCGAGTGGTTTCAATCTTCCCACGGAAGTCAGTTCTTGGTAAAGGAACGACTCGGAAATCTTAAGATTCCGACCTAGGGCAGCCCTTGGTCGGATTCTAATATTACCAATAATATCGCAGTTAGACCAACAATCTAATGAGATATTTTATTTAAAATAATTAGCTCAATCGCCTGATCTCAATCCCATAGAATATATAAGGGAAATTCAAGATCTCCGAATCTTAAACAGAAAGGAGGCTTTGGGGACTAAAGTTTTAAGAGATTGGCATAAAATTCCCATTGAAACTATAGATGCTTTAATAGATTGAATGCATAAAAGCAGTGATAACAAATTATACGCTACAAAATATTAAATAACTAAAAGTTACAAAAGTAATGTTCTCTAGCTGAAATCTGTTTCCATTAAGTTTTGTCACACACTGTAAAGATAACCGAAGAGACATAAATAATTTATTCCATAGACATTAAAGAAATTAAGCCAGTTTATAATAAACAGGTTCTTTATAACTTAATTGTTAATAAATTATACAAATTTATGGATTTAAGACTTACCATGTTCATAGGGTGAAAATGTACCGGCATCTATATTAATATAGGGATCAATTTTAATGGAAGTAACATCCAGACCGCAGGACTTTAGGAGTGTGCCAAAGGAGGAGGCTATAACACCCTTGCCCACACCACTAATAACACCACCAGTAACTAAGATATATTTCATAGTGCTAAAAATTAACGTTTATCAATTTTCCATAATTAAAATTTATTACACATTATTACCTTATTTGTTTAGTTTTTTTGTTATCTTAAATAAAAGCAGACAAAATCAACAAAACAAAAAAAATGTGCTTGATTTTTTAGGGAGCACGCGGTTTTGTTATGTCTATGTTTCTTTAAATAATTTCTTTAAACAATTATTAAAATTTTTTCACAAACTCGCGGCTTTTTAATGTGGCAATTTTAAGTTTTTATCTTAGAAAAACTACGTTCTTCAGAATTGTTTAGCTTGCTAATAAATTTATTGAATTTTCCTTCTTTTTTTGTTTTGCAAATTTCTGCTTCTTCTCTTTTTACTGTAGTTGTTTTTGTTTTAGCTCTCACGTTTTGTTTTCTTCTGCACACTTTGCTTTTAAAATATACTTTTTCAATGGATTCCCTTTACAGATTTTTGTCACATTAATTTATTTTAATTGCTATATATTTAATATATTATTTACTAATTTGCGCGCCTTTAAAATAACTTTATTAGCAAAAACAATTCAACACACACCTAACCACAATATCAACTGTCACATGGCCGAAAAAACTAAGCTGATAAAGAAAACTAACGGCGTTGTTTTCTAATTAGAAAACAGAAACGGCGGCGTTGATTTAGTCAATTGAAATAGCGTTGGATGATTTTAAAGTACAGTAGAAACTCTATAATATAAAATGATCTTTATGTTTAAGTAAAATATATCGAGCCATAACCGCCAAAAGGGCTTAAGCGATAAGATTGACGATTTTCATTTTATTATTAAAATTTATTATTCATGATCATCTGCATCATCTCACAAAATATCAGGGCAGTAGAATTTACCGTTATGATTTTACAGCAAAAACAATAAAGACTTAAGTACAATTCACTGTCCAAAGGTATTTTAAAAAATGCTTCTCCTGTAAATTTTATTTTTTGGCGCTTGAGTCTTTTTGGCGGTTAGGGCTAGATATTGTAAGTTCAGACATACATTTTAATCAGTACAAGAGACGATTTTTTCAATTGAAATCAATAACTCTACCTTCGTTTCAACAAAAAACGTTGATTAGTTAAAGAAATCGTTCGAATATACATAGAATAAGTCTACTTTTACATTAGTCAGGTTTGGCTTATCAAGTCTTGAATTTGTATGAGACAGAATTGAAATTGATACAAACCTGACCGTACTATCAAGTTTACGAAAATTTTGAAAATTTGTATAAAATTTAAGGAAAATAAAATGAAAACTGATGAAGAAAATGTTCGTGTGAGAACGTGAATGCAGGTTCAAAAGAAATTTAAAGAATAACTGATCAAGTAAACTTGATTAGTGTGAAACTGTACTAAACGAAAAAAAAACATGCAAATTAAATTCCACTTTGAAAACAGAAGGTTTCATTCCGAAAAAAAATATAGTTTTACTTTTCATATAGTAGAAAAATACGGAATTCATTCCACTTTTGAAGAGAATCGAGTTCTATGACATGGCTGTATATATACATCCATTAGTAGAATTGCTATCGAAATGGTTTAAGGTTCTATAGATTACGAAAAATTTTGTATGCTCTAAAACATTACAAAGCACTATCTTCGTTTTAACTAATAACACTGATTAATTGAAGAATATTGAATAAACAAAGAAAAACGTACAAATTTAATTCCACCTTGAAGTGGTTTCATTAAAAAAAAATATCTTTTTACTTTTTCTATGGAAGCAAAGTAAGGAATTCATTCCACTTTCGAACGTAATTGCGTTTACTGATATAGCTGATAATTTGCATTTAAGTCAATGACCCATTTTTTAAAAGTTTGGACATTTTTTAAATGTATCCAATTATTTTTGGTAGAACTTGTAGCTTTTGCATTTCAGAAATAATGTTTGTACCCATTTTTCCCTTCAAGTCCATAGACAGGTCTAGTATTTGCCCTAATCTATAAGTAGCGTGCAAGGTTAAGATCATGGTCAAGTGCAAGTTAAGTTCAAGACTAGTAAATATAAAATAAATAAAAAAGTCCTATGAAATATGAAATTGAAACATTAAATTTTCCAAAATTACATATGAGCTATAAGGTAAATCTAATAAAAAAAATCTACAAATTTCAAAATTGTTTACAATGTTCCTTTGAAATAAGGAATTGAAACACACAATTTTCTAACAATTGACTATGAAATTTGTTATAAATCTGAAACATAATCAAAATTAACTAAAATTTTTTACAAATTTTAAAATTTCTTATTATGTTTCTATAAAATATGGAATTGAAACATTGAATTTTCCAAAATTACATATGAGCTATAAGGTAAATCTAACAAACTATGAGAGTTAAATAAAAAATTCTACAAATTTAAAAATTTTTTACAATGTTCCAATGAAATAAGGAATTGAAACACAATTGACCATGAAATTTTTATAAATCTGAAACATAATCAAAATTAACTAAAATTTTTTACAAATTTTAAAATTTCTTATAATGTTTCTATTATATATAAGCTATAAGGTAAATCTAATAAACTGTCAGAGTTAAATAAAAACATCCACAACTTTCAAAATTTTTAAAAATGTTCCTATGAAATAAGGAATTAAAAAGAATTTCTAACAATTGTATATAAAAAATGTAATAAATCTGAAATATATCAAAATTAACTAAATATTTTTACAAATATCAAAATTTCTTTTAATGTTCCTATAAAAAATTGAATTGAAACATTGAATTTTCCCAAATTACATATGAGCTATAAGGTAAATCTAACAAACTATTAAATAAAAAATTCTACAAATTTCAAAATTTTTTACAATGTTCCTATGAAATAAGGAATTGAAACACACATTTTTCTAACAATTGTAAATGAAATATGTAATAAATCTGAAACATAATTAAAATTAACTAAAAATGTTTATAAATTTAAAAATTTCTTATAGTGTTCCTATAAAATATGGAATTGAAACACTCAATTTTTCATCAATTATATGTAAAATGTATAGCCAATTTAATTAATAATCTAAGTTTAATAAAAAATGTTGCAAATTACAACATTTTTTACTATGTTCCTATGAAATAAGGAATTGAAACACACAATTTCCTATCAATTGTATATGAAATATGTAAAAAATCTGAAGCATAATCAAAATTAACTAAAATTTTTTACAAATTTTAAAATTTCTTATAATGTTCCTATAAAATATGGAATTGAAACACTCAATTTTTCAACAATTATATATAAGATGTATAGTCTATTTAATAAATAATCTGAGTTGAATAAAAAATGTTTACCTTTAATTCGGTTTCTCATAAAAATTTTAATTCTCACCTCAAATAGTAACAAATTTCTTAGCATGTGATGATTTTAAAATTTCCTAGAAAAATTAAAATTTTTACCTTAAATTCAGTTTTCCCCACAAACTCCGGTTTTGACCACAAATTCTGTTTTTCACCACAAATTCTGATTCTCCCATAAGATTTGACTTTCACAACAAATTTTGATTTTCAAAAAAAAAAAAACAAAACCACTTTAAATTCAGTTTTCCCCACAAACTCCGGTTTTGACCACAAATTCTGTTTTTCACCACAAATTCTGATTCTCCCATAAGATTTGACTTTCACAACAAATTTTGATTTTCAAAAAAAAAAAAACAAAACCACTTCCTTTCAAGCATGATATTCATGGTGTTAAACACTTTTTATTATCTTTTATGAGAATTAAATGCATAATAAATTGATTTTCTGAATAATTACGTTAAAATTGTATAAAAAAGCATTTTAAATCCAAATTAAATAGCATTAAAGTCGATAAATTAAATATAAATTAAGATAAGAAAACTATCAATGATTTTACTACACATTTTACTTGGTAGCCTCTTGTTGTTCGAATAAAGGATATTTCTCCAAAACCTGAGACCATTGCATTTTGCCGGTTGACAAATCCTTGACGACATCAATAACTTGAGCAATATCCACACGCACCTGCTTCATGCTGTTACGATCTCTCAAGGTGACGGTATGAGGTTCTTGAAGAGTATCGAAATCTACAGTGATACCGAAGGGTATAGCAATTTCATCGGTACGGGCATAACGACGGCCAATGGAGCCACTAGAATCATCGACTTTGTGTGAAAGTTCAGCCTTAGTTAAAGCCTGTGAAAGCTGGCGTGTGAAAGGTTGGAATTCAGCATTGTTGGACAAAGGCAAGATAGAGCATTTCAGGGGAGCCACCACTGAGGGCAGGGTGAAGTAGCAGCGCTGTTCATCACCATCACGGCAAAGGAAGTTTTGTTCCAATAAGGCATACATAATGCGACCAATGCCAAAGGAAGGCTCCACCACACTGGGTATGATTTCTTCAACATGAACTGTCTTCGAAGAGTGTTTCACAGAAATCGTGTCTGGTGTAAGTTTAAAGGTAGCACCCTCTGTTGTATTAAGTGTATATTCCTTGGCTTCGTTGAGTTGCTGTTCTACGCTCTTGACATCATCCAAAGAAAGTTTAGCCAAGGCATCTGTAATGGCTTTAGCATCTTTTTTGAAGGTCTTACCCAAGCTCTGTTTATTGGGCACAATTTCCGAAACCTCTATAGTTTTAGGAGCAGGCAAACGTTTCTCGGCCACCAAACGTACGCCTGTAGCCTGCATATGTTGACTCAAATCATAGGCTGAACGATCAGCACAACCTACACACTCCACCCAACCATAACTGGTCAAACATTCAGCATCCCAGCAGTCACAGGCATAATGAGCCATTTCATTGCCCATATGTTGTCTAAAACGCAGGCACTCTGGCTTAATGCCTATGGTCAAAAGGAACTGATGTATTCTGGCCATATAGTAACCCAAGGTTTCATTGGCCACCAGACCGGACTTGACAGCTTCACCAATAGCAATTTTTTGGGCCGACTTACCATCCATTTGATTACAGGCCGAGTACAAAGTCATTTGAGTATTGGCCACAATTTCAAATTTGGGATGATCTTTTAGGGAAGGATCACAGAAATGTTCTATTTCAGCCATGGTAAATTCACGGACACGTATCAGGCCCGAACGTGGAGAGATCTCGTTACGGAAAGAGTTACCTATTTGAGCCACGGCAAAAGGCAATTTGCCTTGATTGAATTCTAAGAGACGCTTGAAGTTGACAAAGATACCCTGAGCAGTTTCGGGACGCAAGAAACCCTTCACCAAGCCAGTGGGACCAATTTGGGTGGCAAACATAAGATTGAATTCAATAGGCTCAGTCAAATCATTGCCGGTCAAGGGAGATTTGATTTGGAATTTCTGCAAAATATCGGCCATTTCCTGTTTATTCATGCCATCCAGCTTAATGACAATATCCTCACATTCAGCTTTAAGCTCGTTTGAAGCAGTTTTCTCTTTGGACAACTTTTCCAAGGCATTCTTAATCAAATGATCCAAACGGAAGCACTCACCGGTCTTGACATCCTTAACCATCAAATCAGCAAAACGATCTACATGTCCCGAGGCCTTTAAAACGGGTTCCGGGGTTAAGATAGAACAATCCACCTCCAACATTTGTTCTTCCAAACTGAAGAATTGACGCCACAAAGACAAAATATTAGATTTCAAAGCACAGCCCATGGGTCCAAAATCATATTGCCCCGTAATACCACCATAAATGGCAAATGATTGGTCATAGAAAAATCTACGCTTAAGCAAATCTTCCATTTTCGACCTGTCAAAGTTAACGACATTGGGGGTCAATTCCAATTCCTTGTCCTCCAAGATCTTTTTGCGTAATTTTAATTCGGCCACCGCCTTTTTAACATCAATTTCCGCTGCCCCATTAGCCTTAAGTTCACGCACCAAATTGCCCTGCTCCAAGACCAAAGCTCTCAAGGGAGCCAATTGCACTTCCATCTCAGGAGTAGTCATGTCTTTCAATTGAAGTCGAACGTTTCGTTTGCTTTTCTTACTGCCCCACTTAACTGCGGCTTCAGCACTTTTAAAGCGTATACTTCCTTGAACAGAATAAGTAGAAGCTACTACTGTTGGCTTGATGATTTCACCAGTTTTTTGCAAATTTCGTTTTTCTCTTGCAACTGCTGCTACGCTGGCAAATTCTTGATGCTGGACAGCGATTAGCGGCTTCAAATGATGGAATTTAAGGGAAAATTTATAAAATTGATTTAACACCTGCAAAGACATGTAGTTTATGTTAATATTTATACTTTTTTTAGGTTTACATCACAGTTTGCCCGTAAAATTAAATGAGAATTCATCGAGCAAAGAAAATTACCTTTCACCATGTGAATGCAAGTGCAAGTGTTGTCAATTTGTATGTTTTCTGTAAGATTGCAGTGTTTTTTGGAGAGAATATAGAAATGATAGCGGTTTTTTGAACGGTAGATTGTTATTACTAACATATGGAGATGCCATTATAAGAACATAGTGCCAGACTTGCAAAGAGGTGATAGAATTGCTTGACAAGGTTGGGAATGTCAATTGATATATTTTAAACAGAACTGATTTTATATTAAAATTTTGATTTTTTTTTCAAATGTTAAATAGCCCTTTGAATACATATAAAAGAACAGAGTATTTTATACCCTTCACCACCATAGGTGGAAAGGCTGACTGGCCGGTTATCCATGTAAGCTTGTTTTCACTCTACAGTTCATAACTTTAAAGATAATTTGATGAAATTTGATTCAGGCTCATATTTTGGTCCAAGGACGATTGATATTCTTTTTGGGTGAAATCGAATTACTACTTCGGGTACCTCCCATAGGGATGTCTTCCCGGAATAGAGTTTTTGGTCCTTTACAGCCACAATAAATTTTTATTTATGCTTTATTTATGCTATTTTTATCATTCATCATCTTCTACTTTTTGTTATTGATAGCTGGGATTAAAATGTTAGAATTATTGAGTATTTTTAGTTTATAAGATTTCTTTTTAAGCTATTCTGAATTAAGACTGCTATGTAATACGTTTTTTTTGGCCCTTGTGGCTTTGTATTGCAAAATGAATTTTTAATAAATAAAAAAAAAATAAAATAAATAAAATTTAGTTGTATATTAATAATATTCAGCACAAATATTGCTTATCATAACCTTCCTAATTTTGTAGAAATCGGCCCATACTTGAACATACCTCCCATACAACCACATTCTCAAAAGACGTTTATATATACATAAAAACACAAAAGCGTTAATAACTCTATAGATAAATACATTTGATTACTTAAACTTTGCACAGATAAATATTTTATAAACATGAACCAATATCCAAAATTTGGTAACAATAGGTCCACAATTGACCTCCCATATTAGGCCCCTGGCCGAAAATGATATAAATCTCGAAATTTTTAATAAATAGCACATAGAGTTAATTAACAAGTTTATAAAATAATGTGGTTCACCACATATGTATATCTCTTAGACTTAAGGAAAACTTGTTTAATTGTTGGTCCTTATTAGTGAAGGGTATTATACAGTCGGGCTTGATCGACTATAGCTTTTCTTACTTACTGCTTATTGCTATTACGTTATTAATTAAAATACAAATATTTATTTGCATTTAAGAAGCCTTCTTCAATAAGTATTTAATATTGCAAAATTATTTGAAAAACTCAAAATTATAAAAAACAAAGTAAGAAGAGACAAATATTTGGAAGCTGGGAACCATAGAGTACCGCATAGAGTGCGAT
Organism: Stomorhina lunata; assembly: GCA_933228675.1. NCBI lineage: Eukaryota > Metazoa > Arthropoda > Insecta > Diptera > Rhiniidae > Stomorhina > Stomorhina lunata. Next base: position 114,442,195 of record OW121742.1, on the reverse strand, counting down.
CATATGTTTTACTAAGCACAAAAAAATAGAAAAAATAGAAAAAAAATGTATAATGACATTTTTTATATGAAGATGACGTCTTTTAAATGTACTTTTGACGTCTCTTAAATGTACTTGACAGTTTCGTCCTCAGTCTAGTTCTGGTTTATGCTGGGAACAAATGTAAAAAGATTATCTAAAAATTCAGCAATAAAATTATATATGCAAAAAATTAACATTAAATTGGCATTATCTTCGGATTTATGACCATTTAAGTGATTTTTTTGGGTTAAAAAATTTGTATGGGAGCTATGGTCAAATATGGACCGATTTTAACAAAATTTGCTACAATGACTTCATTTAACATAAGCAGTGCTACTTTTAAATTTCATGAAAATATATCGATTTTTGTGGCCAAATATGGTCATGGTCCCTACCAAAAGAATTATCTATGCCAAATTCCATTAAATTATTTTTAGAATTGTGACCTGTGCTTTGATTACAAATCTACATGGGGGTTCACCTTATAACCCATATGAAGTGAACCGCCGCTTTTTGGAAAATTTATTTTTTTCAAGTGCGTCTGGCCGAGGAACGAACTTGGGACCTCTGGTATGCTAGGCGGATGACTAAACTGCTATACTACGCCGGTTCACATTCTCTTCAATACCACCTTTTTTAAAAAAATGATTTTTAACAAATTTTTCCACATATCAGCTGACTTTTTTTGTTACCATTTGTTAACTTTACCGTGCATTATCCATCCTTGCACAACAAAAAGTACTGCCAAGTTTATCTTAATACAAAACAGCTGTTACATTGACATTTTCTCCAGCAAATGAAACGTAAACAAAAACACGTGTAGAAGAGAAAATAGAATTACAAAACTTTTGGAAATTATTTACGATTGAATGTGAAATTATAAAAATCCAAGAAAACATAAATAAAAAATATAAAATAATATTGTTAGAACACAATTATGACCGACTTACATCAATTTAGTGACGCCGAGGAGGAGGAAGAAGCTCCTAAACCTTTTAAAGTGAGATTTGAAAAAAAAAATGTAAAACAAAAAATGTTTACCATTAAATTTTTTAATTTTCTAGGAAAATTTGGTCACTGATTTCAGTAAATTGACCGTAAAGCATGTTATGTTTAAGGATTTGGACGGTAAAGTTGTGGATCCAAAAGATGATTTAAAAGAAAAGATTTTGCCAAATGATGTGGAACCTGAGGAGGAGGAGGAAGATTTAAACGATGACGAGGTGCCAGTCTATGATGACTATTATGAAGATGAGGACTATGAGGATGATTATGACTATGAAGAAAACTATACAGGCTTTCAAAAGCAAAATCACAATCAAATTTCTTTGAGTAGTGGAGGAGGTGGCGGTGGTTCTGGTCATTCAGGAGGCTCTCAAGCCTCACGCTTGAGCAGTTATCAGCCTAATGAAAAGTTATTTACCAAATACTCAGCACGCATTAACGTAGAGAAATATGATCCCACCACCAATATCTCGGCACAGGCAGCCAATCGTTTGGTAAACTTTGGCTCGAAACAAGATAACAAGGTAAAGATACGCGACAAACATGATCGAGCCACAGCGGAACAGGTTATGGATCCTAGAACACGCATGATATTGTTTAAATTCTTAAATAGAGGTTTGATACAAGAGATAAACGGCTGCATTTCTACCGGAAAAGAGGCTAATGTTTATCATGCTTTGGCCCGTGATACAGACGATGAGTTTGCTATTAAGATCTACAAGACTTCCATTTTGGTGTTCAAGGATCGTGATAAGTATGTCAGCGGTGAGTTTAGATTCAGGCATGGCTACTGTAAATCGAATCCCCGGAAAATGGTACGCACTTGGGCTGAAAAGGAAATGCGTAACTATTTGAGAATGTTTAATGCCGGCGTGCCGGTGCCAGAGCCTATTCTCTTAAGATCCCATGTTTTGGTAATGAGATTTTGTGGCAAAAATGGTTGGCCTTCTCCCAAGCTAAAAGATGTCGAGCTTACCTCATCCAAGGCTAGAGAATTGTATCGTGATTGTGTGGTCCTGATGTGGAAGATGTACAATAAATGCCGTTTGGTTCATGCAGATCTTTCGGAGTTTAATATCTTGGTTCAGGATGGCCATTTGATTATCATAGATGTCTCTCAGTCTGTAGAGCATGATCATCCTCATGCTTTTGATTTTTTGCGTAAGGATTGTACCAATGTCTCCGAGTTCTTCCGCAAGAAGTCAGTGGCCACCATGACGGTTAAGGAATTGTTTGATTTTATCACAGATCAAACTATAACAGAGGAAAATATGGAATCATGTTTGGAAAAGATTTCAGAACAAATCAAAGATCGAGATTTTGAGGCCATAACAGCTCAGGAAAAGATAGATGAGGCCGTGTGGCAAAATACTTTCATACCCAAGAGATTAGATGAAGTACCTTATTTCGAAAGGGATGTGGCCAAGGCCAAGAAGGGTGAGAAGAACAATTTGATTTATGGCAAGATAACGGGTCTCAATGATCAATTGGAGGTACAAAAGAAACCGGAGATTCTGGAGGAGGAAAAGCACAATCAAAAGAATATTAAAAAGACAAAGGAAAAATCTCTTCAAAATCCTAAAGAAAATGAGGAAGACTCCGAAGACTGTCAATCAGAGGATGGGAGCAGTGACTCGGATGATGATGAGGAGGATGAAAGTGGATTTAAAAAATCTTCTCGTCCTCGTGATGAATCGCCCGAAAGTAAAAAGGCCCGCAAGAAGGCAGTAAAAGATGCTAAAGCCGAGAAACGTAAGGTTAAGATTAAGAAACATGTTAAGAAGCGCAAGGAAAAACTTGGCAGTGCCAATAAAAAGTGAAACTTAACTTTTAATTTTTAAACTTTTACTTAAAAAAAACTTGTAAATTTTTAAATGTAAATTCTTTTAACTAAACCTTTTTATTATTAATAACTAATTTTAGAAAATTTATTTTAAACTAAAAATATATTTCCCTTATACATTTTTTTGATCTCATATTTTATGATTTCAAATATAAGACCCTCACCCCGATTTAAAACACAACTTGTTTATTCTAAATGTTTATTTAATTTACAAAAATATGAGTATAAATTTAACTTTATCACCTTTTTCTATAAAATTTCTTTAAAATTTAGAACTGAATGTAATTTCAGTCCCTTACAAAATAAAACCAGGAAAAGTAAATTTAAAATATCTTAAAACTATAAAAATATTAGCACATTTTTCTTTAAAATAATTTAATATTTTGCTTAACATTTATCAATAACTTAATAAGAAATATCTTTAAAATTATCACAGTTTTCTCTTCTGAAAGAAATCATTAAAAACTATTTCGAAAACTTTTTACATTCGTATACTTAAAAAAAAAACCTACCATGAAATTCGAAATCTTTAAGGGACTTTAAACTCTTTCCTATACTAAACTTAAATTTAAGGGAATGTCTTATTTATTCGACTCATGTCCGACAACGTCTTCTCAAACTTAAATACAAAATCGAACGAAACAGTACCAGGAGTGCAAATAAATACATAAATTGCTGTTGAAGAGTAGCCTTTTCCATATCCAAAAATTTCAACAACACTCGGGGATCACTGAAATGACAGTAGATTTGATCACATTCTAAGGTCTCGCGTCCATAACCGAATAGCGTGAGTACTAGGGCGACAACTCCGTTACGCAAAAAGCTCGTTCGCATGGTGAAATTCATGATGTCGGGAATTTGGGGAGCAAAATCAAAACCATAAATGGCCAGGCCAATAAAGGAGGCAATGATCATGGGACCAATAACGGAACCATTCTAAAAAAAAGAGAAAAATGGATTAAACATAAACTAGAAATGACTTTGATTTGGAACTGAACTAGAACTGAACTAGAACTGAACTAGAACTGAACTAGAACTGAACTAGAACTGAACTAGAACTGAACTAGAACTAAACTAGAACTGAACTAGAACTGAACTAGAACTGAACTAGAACTGAACTAGAACTGAACTAGAACTGAACTAGAACTGAACTAGAACTGAACTAGAACTGAACTAGAACTGAACTAGAACTGAACTAGAACTGAACTAGAACTGAACTAGAACTGAACTAGAACTGAACTAGAACTGAACTAGAACTGAACTAGAACTGAACTAGAACTGAACTAGAACTGAACTAGAACTGAACTAGAACTGAACTAGAACTGAACTAGAACTGAACTAGAACTGAACTAGAACTGAACTAGAAATGAACTAGAAATGAACTACAACTGAACTAGAACTGAACTACAACTGAACTAGAACTAAACTAGAACTGAACTAGAACTGAACTAGAACTGAACTAGAACTGAACAAGAACTGAACTAGAACTGAACTAGAACTAGAACTGAACTAGAACTGAACTAGAACTGAACTAGAACTGAACTAGAACTGAACTAGAACTGAAATAGAACTGAACTAGAACTGAATTAGAACTGAACTAGAAATCAACTAGAACTGATTTGGAATTGAACTAGAACTGAACTAGAACCGAACTAGAACTGAACTAGAAATGAATTAAAACTGAACTAAATCTAGAACTGAATGCAGAACCGAATCCAGAAGTGAATCTAGAACTGAACTAGCTCTGTATTAAAACAGATCTCATAGAGAAAATCGGTTTCGTGTCTTACTGTTATGCCAAATGTTGCTCCAATGGATAAGCCCAAACCCTCAGCAACAAATGAGGTCATTAATCCCACAGCTAGAAACATAGCAAAGCGCCACCACTGTGGAGGAAAGCCAGTCATCCAGTAAATAATGCTCAAATAAATAACATTATACAAAATCTAAAAAGAAAAATAAAGTGGGTTAGGTTTTAAAGTAGGGGATTAATCCAAAGCTATAACAAACCTGCAAGGGTAAACGACTAACGCTCAAAGCCATATAGTAGGGAGTCAAGGAGTACCAATGATTGAAGGTATCTTTTTTTACAATTTTTACTTCCAGGGGATCTATAAAACGGAAATGGGGATATAATTGATAATAGACCTTTTGAACTTTTTATAATTTCTTAAGGACTTACAGGTCAAAACTGGTATGGTTACTTGGGTATAGGCAATCATCAGAACGGCGCTAATGCAAAACTTTAGATGGGCAAACATATGAGACCCCTGATTACCCAGATTGTAAAAAATTAAACCTTAAAGAAAAAAGAAACAAATTAGTCCATCATCTCTTTGTAATAAGTTCCTAACCTAAAACTTACCAAAAAACAAACCCACCATAATGTGGTGAACAAACTGTATTATAATGGGTATACGGGCCCTTAAAGTCCTCAGAAACAAAATTCTTGTTAGGACACAAAACTGCTGGAAACCTGATATGCTCTCATTGCTATTCGATAGATTCTTTGATAAGTCCCGGATGTGATCGAAGAGTAGAGAGGCACCAACAATGACGGAATTATGAGATTTTGTAAAGATCGAATTGAAACCCTGACTCGGATGTACTTCGGGAAAGAATGAGGTAACCGAATGACGAAATACAAAAGAGGGATTATCAAGTTCGAGTATTTTATCGCTGTTATTAAGTTTTTTGTTGGCATCCCCCACAGACGCTGGATCGGTATAGGTGAGTTTGCCATTATCGGTAAAGTTGGATAATTGACTTATCATTTCGGGTTCCTCAAAATCACAAAGTTCAATAACTAAAATAAAAGTAAAAAAAAAAAATTAGAAAAGTGTTTTTTAGGTTAAACAATTTTAGCACTTACTATAATCCGAGGGACTGTAATATTTCGGGCAAGGTCTCTGAGCATGATCCAAAAACGGCACCATTCCAGTGGGCGGACCCTGATACACACACTTTCCCTGCGCCAAGACATAGGCATTATCGAAATATTTGAAAATCGTGGCCGAGGGTTGATGTATGGTACAGACCACTGTATGTCCCCTTTTCGCTAAATGACTCAGCAAACGTATACACTGCAAGGCGGTAACCTCATCCAAGCCACTAGTGGGTTCATCTAAAAAGAATATCTTAGGATAAGCCACCAGTTCCAAAGCCACCGAAAGACGTTTTCTTTCGCCACCGCTCAGCTTATTCGCCTTAACATCGCGCCGGTGATTGAGATTGAGACTTATTAGGATGTCTTCGATCAATTCTTTCTTGTTATTGCAATGTTTCTTTTTCATTTTCAAATCACAGGCCATATGCATAAGTTCTTCCACGGAGAGCAGTGTCTGATGATGATCCTCCTGGGTGATGTAGCAAGAGTTTTTGCGATCGATTTTTAAATGGCCCGTTACACCGGAAGTGCTATAAAAATGATTGATATTACCTTTGGATTTTATATTAATAAGATTCTAATGCAGGACTTACCAATAACCTGATATAGCATTTAATAAACTGCTTTTGCCGGCACCGGAGGGACCCATTATGGCCGATAACTGGCCATTACGAAAGCTGCCACTGACCCCTTTGAGGATTTCACGTTGGCCAATGACTTTTACTGGAAAAGATAAAAAGTAAAAATTAAAAAAATGTTAATCCCAAAATTTCATCTAAAAAATTTTTTCGACAAAAATTTTTTTACACGAAAATTTTTTAATACTAAAAATTTTATGCAGAAAAATATTTTTAACAAAATTCGACTTAATTTTTTTTAGAAATTTTAGACTTAAAAATTTTTTTTTTAGAAAATTATTTGACTAAAAAATTTTTCTATAGAAAACTTTTCGACTAAAAAATATTTCTATAGAAAATTTTTTGACTCAAAAATTTTTCTATAGAAATTTTTCGACTAAAAAAAATGTTTCGTCTAAACAAAATTTTCTATAGAAAATTTTTCGTCCAACAAAAATTTCTATAGAAAATTTTTAGTCAAAAAAAAATTTTCTATAGAAAATTTTTTCCTTAAAAAATTTTTCTATAGAAAATTTTTTGTCTAAAAAATTTTTCTATAAAAAATTTTTTGTCTAAAAAATTTTTCTGTAGAAAATTTTTTGTCTAAAAAATTTTTCTATAGAAAATTTTTTGTCTAAAAAATTTTTCTATAGAAAATTTTTTGTCTAAAAAATTTTTTGTCTAAAAAATTTTTCTATAGAAAATTTTTTGTCTAAAAAATTTTTCTATAGAAAATTTTTTGTCTAAAAAATTTTTCTATAGAAAATTTTTTGTCTAAAAAATTTTTCTATAGAAAATTTTTTGTCTAAAAAATTTTTCTATAGAAAATTTTTTGTCTAAAAAATTTTTCTATAGAAAATTTTTTGTCTAAAAAATTTTTCTATAGAAAATTTTTTGTCTAAAAAATTTTTCTATAGAAAATTGTTTGTCTAAAAAATTTTTCTATAGAAAATTTTTTGTCTAAAAAATTTTTCTATAGAAAATATTTTGTCTAAAAAATTTTTCTGTAGAAATTTTTTGTCTGAAAAATTTTTCCATAGAAAATTTTTTGTCTGAAAAATTTTTCTATAGAAAATTTTTTGTCTGAAAAATTTTTTTATAGAAAATTTTTTGTCTGAAAAATTTTTCTATAGAAAATTTTTTGTCTAAAAAATTTTTTTATAGAAAATTTTTTGTCTAAAAAATTTTTCTATAGAAAATTTTTTGTCTAAAAAATTTTTCTATAGAAAATTTTTTGTCTAAAAAATTTTTCTATAGAAAATTTTTTGTCTAAAAAATTTTTCTATAGAAAATTTTTTGTCTAAAAAATTTTTCTATAGAAAATTTTTCGTCTAAAAAATTTTTCTATAGAAAATTTTTTGTCTAAAAAATTTTTCTATAGAAAATTTTTTGTCTAAAAAATTTTTCTATAGAAAATTTTTTGTCTAAAAAATTTTTCTATACAAAATTTTTTGTCTAAAAAATTTTTCTATACAAAATTTTTTGTCTAAAAAATTTTTCTATACAAAATTTTTTGTCTAAAAAATTTACTATAGAAAATTTTTTGTCTAAAAAATCTTTTTATAGAAAATTTTTCGTCAAAAAAAATTTTTTATAGAAAATTTTTCGTCAAAAAAAATTTTTTATAGAAAATTTTTCGTCAAAAAATTTTTTTTTCTATAAAAACAGTTTCCTCTTAAAAATTTGTTCGATACAAAATTTTCGTCTAAAAATTTTTCTTTAGAAAATTGTTCGTCTTTAAAATTTTCTAAGAACATTTTTTGTCTAAAAAAATTTTCTATAGAAAATTTTTTTGTCAAAAAAATTTTTCTTTTTTTTCTATAGAAAATTTTTTGTTCTATAGAAAATTTGTCGCCTAAAAAAATTTTTTCATAAAAAGAATGCTTCTTTAGAAAATTTTTCTATAGAAAATTATTTGTCTAAAAAATTTGTTTATAAACATTTTTTGTCTAATATATTTTTTTTTAATTTTTAGACAAGACATTTTTTTAAAAAAATGTTCTCTATAAAGAAAATTTTTGGTATAAAACAAATATTTCGCCAGAATTTTTTTCTTTAGAAAATATGTTATCTACAGAAACAACCTTTATGGAAATACTCTGTATCTTTCTTATCATCATAGACAATGTGACGCCTTCGAAATAAAACATCAAGCATTCATAGCTTGCAATAAATCGGACTTCAATTGAATACAATTTAATAAAGCAAAACGTTTCATTTTAACCAGCAACAACAAATTCTTTATAAAAACTAGTTTCTTTATTCAGTTAAACGTTTTTCCTTAAATACATGAATATATAATTTTAAAACTAATGTGATACCCCTTTCTACTAACAATAACATATTACAATGATTTCCTTACATTAGCTAATAACTACCCATCCCTGTGAAAAGTCAATAACAATAAAAACATAGCATGCAAATTAGCATTAAGAAGAATCAATACATTGGAAAAACAATAACACAAAACAACAACAATTTTATGTTGTAATTTTTGCAATTACAATTACCGTAATTATTAAATAAATAAACGAAAACAAAGTAGAAAAAAACTTGGCATTACGAAATTAACGGTAAGAACGTGTCAGATTAAAATTGATATGCTAATGAATGTGTGTGCATGAATGTACATATGTATGTACGTGAGAATGCATGCAATTAAAAAAATATTGCAATTAAAGAGTGGAAAAAATGTAAACAATCTTTTAAGTGTTGGCATTCAAGCGGTTTTGCAAGCACTTTAACAATTTTTAATGATAGAAACTAAAAGAAGTTGATTATGCAAATTTTTCTAAAGAAAATTTGATATAGGACAAAGTTTTTTAATAAAAATAATAGAAAAGTTGATGGTGACATCAGTTTTCTATAGAAAAGTTGATGGTGACATCAGTTTTCTATAGAAAAGTTGATGGTGACATCAGTTTTCTATAGAAAAGTTGATGGTGACATCAGTTTTCTATAGAAAAGTTGATGGTGACATCAGTTTTCTATAAAAAAGTTGATGGTGACATCAGTTTTCTATAAAAAAGTTGATGGTGACATCAGTTTTCTATAGAAAAGTTGATAGTGACATCAGTTTTCTATAGAAAAGTTGATGGTGACATCAGTTTTCTATAGAAAAGTTGATGGTGACATCAGTTTTCTATAGAAAAGTTGATGGTGACATCAGTTTTCTATAGAAAAGTTGATGGTGACATCAGTTTTCTATAGAAAAGTTGATGGTGACATCAGTTTCCTATAGAAAAGTTGATGGTGACATCAGTTTCTATAGAAAAGTTGATGGTGACATCAGTTTTCTATAGAAAAGTTGATGGTGACATCAGTTTTCTATAGAAAAGTTGATGGTGACATCAGTTTTCTATAGAAAAGTTGATGGTGACATCAGTTTTCTATAGAAAAGTTGATGGTGACATCAGTTTTCTATAGAAAAGTTGATGGTGACATCAGTTTTCTATAGAAAAGTTGATGGTGACATCAGTTTTCTATAGAAAAGTTGATGGTGACATCAGTTTTCTATAGAAAAGTTGATGGTGACATCAGTTTTCTATAGAAAAGTTGATGGTGACATCAGTTTTCTATAGAAAAGTTGATGGTGACATCAGTTTTCTATGGAAAAGTTGATGGTGACATCAGTTTTCTATAGAAAAGTTGATGGTGACATCAGTTTTCTATAGAAAAGTTGATGGTGACATCAGTTTTCTATAGAAAAGTTGATAGTGACATCAGTTTTCTATAGAAAAGTTGATGGTGACATCAGTTTTCTATAGAAAAGTTGATGGTGACATCAGTTTTCTATAGAAAAGTTGATGGTGACATCAGTTTTCTAAAGAAAAGTTGATGGTGACATCAGTTTTCTATAGAAAAGTTGATGGTGACATCAGTTTTCTATAGAAAAGTTGATGGTGACATCAGTTTTCTAAAGAAAAGTTGATGGTGACATCAGTTTTCTATAGAAAAGTTGATGGTGACATCAGTTTTCTATAGAAAAGTTGATGGTGACATCAGTTTTCTAAAGAAAAGTTGATGGTGACATCAGTTTTCTATAGAAAAGTTGATGGTGACATCAGTTTTCTATAGAAAAGTTTTTAGAGGCATACGTTTTCTATAGAAAAGTTGTTAGAGGCGTAAATTTTTTATAGAAAAGTTGTTGAAGGAATAGGTTTTCTATAGAAAAGAGGTTGAAGATAAAAGTTTTCTATAGAAAAGTTGTTGAAGTCATAAGTTTTCTATATAAAAGTTCGTAAAGCCATAAGTTTTCTAGTAAAGTTTTAAATTATTTTCGCAAATGACTCATTTTTGTAAACTGTTGCGTTCATTGAACCCTTGAATACTATTTTTAAATATTTATACTAAAATTATATGTCTTGTTGCTGTTTTTCTCCACTTTAGGAATATTTTATTGTTAATTAATTGCATGTTTTTTACATATTTTTTCTGCATGAATGGAAAATTTACCACACGTGTGTTTTTTTTACTTATAATAACTAGTCGTATGGGGGAAATTGTTGTGCTTAAGTGGAGCAAATAAAGAACATTCATATATTTATTTAATTTATGTACCTGCAATGTCAGAGATTAATTAATATTAAGTGTTATGATTAAGATAATGTCTTTGTGGGTAGAGAGCTTTGTTAAGATCTCATGAATTGTAAGTTCTTTGTCATTGGATTAATTAATGTTCGAAATGGAGATCGTATGTATATTTTCGTAAATTAACGAAATGGAAAAATTTTAAAAATTTTAAAGATTCTCTATTGCCTATTAAATGTCCAAATAATAATCAAAAAATGATTATCTGAAATTTCAAAACAATTTTTAAAAATCGATGATAAATATTAAGATATCTGCAATTCTCTATAAATTTACAGATTTTAGAAATGGGTTCAAAGCTCTCGTTAATATTATACACTTTGTTTTTTTTAAGCCATTATATTAAATATATTAATTAAAAATTTATAAAAACAATATTATTATATTTTAGTTCAATGACATTAAATCTAAAGATTTTAATCATTACTTTTATTAAAACAATGAATATGGTAAAAATATATTGCAATTTAATTTATCAAAAACGAGTTTTAAAATTCAAATATACAAAACAATTTAGAATCTTAAATTAAACGTAAGAAGTGAAATTTAAACACAGTTTTGGGAAATTTACTGAGATATACATAAATAAATTTAAAAAAATTAAGTCTTGGGACTTTTCTTATAATAATTTCAATTGCATTTTATATGTAATAATATTATTAACCTAGTTTTTGAAAAAAAGCTATTTTTAAATAAATAAATTGTTTATTTTGAAGCAGAAATAATTTGTTATGGTAAATAAAATAAACGTATACATCAATTTAATATAACAGGTAGCACTTTAAAAGTGTGGAGATAATAAAAATAAGTTCATAGACCCCATAAAGTAGATGGACGGACAAGTTTTCTATAGAAGAGTTTTATGGATGAAATTTTTCTATAAAATATTTTTCGTCTAAAATTTTTTCTATAGAAAATTTTTCGTTTAAAATTTTTTTGTCTAAAAAATTGTCTATAGAAAATATTTCGTCTAAAAAATTTTTCTATAGAAAATTTTTCGTCTAAAACAATTTTCTATAGAAAATTTTCGTCTAAAACAATTTTCTATAGAAAATTTTTCGTCTAAATCAATTTTCTATAGAAAATTTTTCGTCTAAAACAATTTTCTATAGAAAATTTTTTGTCTAAAACAATTTTCTATAGAAAATTTTTTGTCTAAAACAATTTTCTATAGAAAATTTTTCGTCTAAAACAATTTTCTATAGAAAATTTTTCGTCTAAAACAATTTTCTATAGAAAATTTTTCGTCTAAAACAATTTTCTATAGAAAATTTTTCGTCTAAAACAATTTTCTATAGAAAATTTTTTGTCTAAAACAATTTTCTATAGAAAATTTTTCGTCTAAAACAATTTTCTATAGAAAATTTTTCGTCTAAAAAATTTTTCTATAGAAAATTTTTTGTCTAAAAAATTTTTCTATAGAAAATTTTTCGTCTAAAAAATTTTTCTATAGAAAATTTTTCGTCTAAAAAATTTTTCTATAGAAAATTTTTCGCCTAAAAAATTTTTCTATAGAAATTTTTTCGCCTAAAAAATTTTTCTATAGAAAATTTTTCGTCTAAAAAATTTTTCTATAGAAAATTTTTCGTCTAAAAAATTTTTCTATAGAAAATTTTTCGTCTAAAAAATTTTTCTATAGAAAATTTTTCGTCTAAAAAATTTTTCTATAGAAAATTTTTCGTCTAAAAAATTTTTCTATAGAAAATTTTTCGTCTAAAAAATTTTTCTATAGAAAATTTTTCGTCTAAAAAATTTTTCTATAGAAAATTTTTCGTCTAAAAAATTTTTCTATAGAAAATTTTTCGTCTAAAAAATTTTTCTATAGAAAATTTTTCGTCTAAAAAATTTTTCTATAGAAAATTTTTCGTCTAAAAAATTTTTCTATAGAAAATTTTTCGTCTAAAAAATTTTTCTATAGAAAATTTTTCGTCTAAAAAATTTTTCTATAGAAAATTTTTCGTCTAAAAAATTTTTCTATAGAAAATTTTTCGTCTAAAAAATTTTTCTATAGAAAATTTTTCGTCTAAAAAATTTTTCTATAGAAAATTTTTCGTCTAAAAAATTTTTCTATAGAAAATTTTTCGTCTTAAAAATTTTTCTATAGAAAATTTTTCGTCTAAAAAATTTTTCTATAGAAAATTTTTCGTCTAAAAAATTTTTCTATAGAAAATTTTTCGTCTAAAAAATTTTTCTATAGAAAATTTTTCGTCTAAAACAATTTTCTATAGAAAATTTTTCGTCTAAAACAATTTTCTATAGAAAATTTTTCGTCTAAAAAATTTTTCTATAGAAAATTTTTAGTCCAAAAAATTTTTCTATAGACAATTTTTAGTCTAAAAAATTTTTCTATAGACAATTTTTAGTCTAAAAAATTTTTCTATAGACAATTTTTAGTCTAAAAAATTTTTCTATAGACAATTTTTAGTCTAAAAAATTTTTCTATAGTTCGTCTAAAAAATTTTTCTATAGAAAATTTTCGTCTAAAAAATTTTTCTGTAGAAAATTTTTTGTCTAAAAAATTTTTCTATAGAAAATTTTTAGTCTAAAAAATTTTTCTATAGAAAATTTTTCGTCTAAAAAACTTTTCTATAGTAAATATTTCGTCCAACAAATTTTTCTATAAAAAATTTTCGTCTAAAAAATTTTTCTATAGAAAAATTTTCCTCTAAAAAATTTTTCACGTAACAAATTTTTCTATAAAAAATTTTTCTACAGAAAATTTTTCGTTTTAAAAATTGTATAGAAAATTTTTAGTCTTTAAAATTGTTTGTCTTAAAATTGTATCTATAGAAAATTTTTCGTCTAAAATTGTTTCCATAGAAAATTTTTCGTCTAAAACTGTTTCTATAGAAATTTCGTCTAATTTTTTTTTTAAATAAACATTTTTCTATAGAAAATTTTTCGTCTAAAAAATGTTTCTATACAAAATTTTTCGTCTAAACAATTTTGCTGTAGAAAATTTTTCGTCTAAACAATTTTTCTGTAGAAAATTTTTCGACTACAAAATTTTTGTTGATGGACGGACAACTTTTCGATAGAAAATTTGATGGTTGGACAAGTTTTCTTCAGAAAAGTTTATGGACAAGTTTTCTATAGAAAAGTTTATGGACGAGCAAGCTTTTTTATATAAATTTTTCCATTAAAAAGTCGGTCACGTTGAAACTATTATACCTTTTAACGTGTTTTCACTTGTTGAGTTAGCCACACTATTGCTACTTGTTTTTATTATTCTCTCATCCTCTCTTGCGCTTTATTGTTGTTATTGCCAGCAATGTAAACAAATAAATGCATGATACTTGGCAGCACTTTTAACTTCCTTTTGCGATTTCTTTTTACTTACGCCATTTTTGTTACCCTCTCTAATTGACGTACAAGGTTGCCAGATCTAATAAATCAAGAAAAGCTCAAAAACCTCGAAATGTTTGACGATATTTGCTAAATTTGAAAGAAAGAAACTAAATTCCTATAATAAACCTTTCATAATTTTATAATGCGTTTATGATTTAGAGGGTAAGTATTTATTTTTTTTTTTAATTATATTTTACTTAATTTAAAATGTGTTGCAAGAGGATCTACTGTTTTATGTATTTTTTTAAAGGTATTTGACACATATTTTATTATGCTATAAACAGGGGCCATAAACAATTTAAGCTGATAAAATTAAATAAATCTTAATTGAAATGTATCATACTTAGTGCGATGACAGGCAGTAAGAATACCCCTTGAGAATGAATAATACAAATTTTCAAAGAGTTACAAAAAAAAAAAATTGTGGGAAACTTTATGGAAAATTTTGTTTAAAAAAATTCAATGGATGTCAAAAGTAAAACAAAATTTAAATCTTTCAAATTTTTGTTAACTTATGTTAAACAATTCTTAATCTATTACTCAAGGCAAACTATTACTTCATATAAATTTGCATATAACATTATTAACAGCTTTTCATGACTTACACCCATATAACAATTGGAAGTGGCATTTTAATCATAAATTAAACTCTAGTCGCATGCTAAAATTAATAACTACCGGTTCAAATCTTGTAAAATAAAAACCATTTAGTTATAATTCTTGCATGACAATTGTTTGGAACAATTTTTATTAGTTTTTGCTTGAGAATTAGCTATTATTCCAAGTTGTCGACACCTTTTAAATGTTGCTTGGAATATACAATTTTATTAATAACACGATTCATAAATTACACTTTAAACTAAATGGATAAATTGTTTAATTCAATATTTACATAAAACATGTCTTTAAAAAGCAAACAATTTACAGTCAATTTATAAATCTATTAAAAAAAATATATACATTTGTACATGAAAGCAATTAAAATGCAAATGATATGAACATTTTCTAATTATTTATATGGAAGCTTTTAAATATGACAAACGATATTAATCTAAAAATTATCTAGAATTTAATTAAGAAAATATATGTAAAAAAATTGCAAGTTTAATATTAAAATGGGGATTAGAAGGGATTTAAATGTTAATTAAAATTCCATATTTACTTTAAGTAAATAAATTTATTTTAAGTATTTAACATTTATTTAATTAAACCCCTTTAATTAACATTGCAACACCTCCACTTTTCAACTTTTTAAACAAAACTAGTTAAATTTTTATATTTAGTTTAACTGACTCATTTATTTCTATACTACTCTTAGCACACAAAATTCCACAAAAGTTTCATAATTATCAAATTCGTTTCATAGTTGGTAGCTATTTTTGTTTACCTCAAAAGCCTGACTGCCTCATTAAATTGAAAACTTGTTTAGCCAATAACTTTGGCAAAAGTGTTTGCCACATAATGTTGTAAAGTTTTGGCGGCAGCGATAACACACAATGCCATTTCATATGGTCGACTAGAAAAGCGGTCTATAGAGTTTTTATTTAAAGTGATGCAATGATAAATATTAAAAAAAAAATGTTAACTATAAAAGTGTGTGCAGAAAGACTGGCAGAAAATAGTAAGACTCGAAAAAGCCGCAAAAACCGCTTAGCAAAACAGACACATGAAACATATGAGCAATTCCATAATAAAAAGTATTTTTTTGCATTTATTTAATTTTGGGGATTTTTTACTTTAAAATCTCCAGTTTTGCAGATTTCTTGTAATAAAATCTGACAGCCTTAATTGAACCTATTTGTCAGCACTTTTAATCCTAATAACGGATTTTTTAAAAGTCAGTTATTAGAGTACTATTCTCTTCCTTTTAGTTGAAATCTTGAAAATGAATGTTATAATAAATTTCTAGTTCAGTTCTAGAACTGAACTAGTTTAAAGTCTGGATTCAGGTTTTCAGGCCCTATGCTTTAAGGACAGCAGAAGATGAACTCAGGTGTTGATTAGGATCTTGACAAATTTAATTAAGCTTTTCTTAATTTAAGATTTATTACTGTAGCTTTCTTGAATTTTTGATTATTTTAAGAAAATACAGACCATTTCATTAAAAACTTTCTAATATCGATTTTTATGAAAGAAATTATTTCGCTCAAGGAAATAAAATTTGCTTTCCCATTTAAATTTCTAAATATTTCCTATTTGTATAAAATATTCTGTTATTACAAAATTTGAATGCCGTACATGTTTTTATCACCTCAAGACAATATTAATTTGCACGAATAACAGATTAAAATTAGCAATTAAATGTTGCTTTTCGCACATTTTTAATAGCATATAAAAAGAAAAATGTTTTATACAAAGAAAACAAGTCATAAGAGAGACATTTGAACTTAGAGAAAAAAATATGAAATGAAAAGCAAAATGTTTTGCACTAATACTGAAGTCATGAGACCAATTTGAACTAACGAAAAAACATTTGAAGTCATGAGTGACATTTGAACTTAGAAATGGAAATTTTGAGACAATAAGAAATTTTATTTGATACTAAATTGTATAATTTTTAGAAATTTTGAGGCAAATAAAGTTAACATTTAGGATTATTTGAAAAATATCTTTTAAAAAAAATTTATATTTTCTATCAAT
Organism: Stomorhina lunata; assembly: GCA_933228675.1. NCBI lineage: Eukaryota > Metazoa > Arthropoda > Insecta > Diptera > Rhiniidae > Stomorhina > Stomorhina lunata. Next base: position 114,425,244 of record OW121742.1, on the reverse strand, counting down.
TCTTTTTATTTTAACGATTTTGCTTTTAGAAACCTCGAAATCATCATATTTCCCTTTAATAACCTGTGGCAACTTTTTTTTATTGAACTTGGCATTACTTCTTGTTCCGCTGTCATGTTTTGCTATACTTTGTTCCTTTTTCTTTACTCTCTTGTTTAATTAAAAATTATGTTGCCATACAAGAATAATGTTAACTGTTAATAAAGCGTATGTTTTCTTTAAACTTGGCATCACTTTTTGTTCCTGTGTTAAGTGTTGCTCTATTTATATTAGTTCCTTTTTCTTTACTCTCTTGTTTGAATAGAAATAATGATGCCATACAGTGGAAATATTTTTCTTTAATAGAGGTTTTTTCGTTAACTTGGCATTACTTTTATATCCTGTGAGAAGTGCTTCTCGGTAGTCTATTCGTGTTTAAAAAAATGTTTTTAATGTAAATGTTTAATACATAGAATTAAAATTTCAATTAATTTTTGTATATTTATAAGGAAAGAAAATGCATGCATTACATTTCTAATTAATTCTATGTAAAACATTTTTTTAATTGTAATTGTTATCATAACATGTATAGAATTATTATTTTAAAAATAGTTTTTAATAAGTCACGTTTTTTTAATCTTTTGAGAATTGCAACATTTAGTCTATTTAATTTATTCATAATTTAATTTATTTAAATCATCTAGAGAAATGACAATAATATAAAATGGAAATCTATGATTTAGTTGCGATATTTTGTGACTGTGACCATAAGGAAAACTATTTTGCTAATTTGCATTTTGAGATTAAGAAATTGTTGCTCATTAAAACTTTGAACTTTGTATTTTAATAAATCTAAATTAATTTTAAATAATTAGAAAATATTTTTAAGCAAAGTTTAGAAAATTAAACTTGAAATTTAGCCTTGAAATTTAGCTTGAATAATATTTATAATTTAAAAATAAAAATCTTCATTCATTCAAGGCCACAACAAATCTACAAGAACTTATTAATGATTTCAGAGAACAGTTCAGACTAAGCCGAAGCTTACTTTGAAAACTAAGCTTTAAAGCTATTTTCATTAATAAATTTCTGAATTTATTTTCTCAAACCCTCAGCTTTTTAATTAAAAAAATACAATAATGTAATTGAATATTTATTAGTTTTATTAAATTCCCTCGCTACCGCTAATTTTCTCATTTGTTCAACCTTAATACGGAACAAATCTTTCGAATACTGCAACTTTATTTGCTTTTTCAAACAAGTTTTATTTTTTTTACAAACAGCTTTCAAATGATAGATTTGTATTGATTATATAATTTAAATATAAATGTTAATAGTTAAGGTTTAAAATGACTAATGTTCCTATGATAAATCTAAAGAATTTGAAATGATCATGTTTCAAAAATAAAGATAAAAACAAACTATTTTCATAACTGGGCGTTAATCCTTTTTCCACTGTCATATTTGGCTCTCTATCACTTTTCCTTTACACTCGTGTTTACTTAGAAATGATGTTGCCATACAGGGAAAATATTAACTGTTAATAAAGCGTGTGAACACATATGTTTTTTTAACTTGGCATTACTTTTTGTTCCTGTGTAAAGTGTTTCTCTCAACATCAGGTGTTTAGGTAAATGAGTTATATGTATATAAAGGAGTTCTATATCTAATCGTAGGTTAGGTTAAGCAGGTGGCTGACAACAGAGTCCGCGTCACTTGGGAGGGAAACTGCCATTAAGTCCCTACCTTCTGTCTTCCAGGAGATCTGTCAGCATCTTATGTGGGATTTAGGCTACAGGGAAATACCAACGAGTTGTAGACTGGACGAGTTAGCAAAGAATAGTATAATAGGAAGATCCATCAGTATCTTATGTGGGATTTGAGAATAAATTGTAGAGCAGAGAAGTTATCGAGGGTATAGTGTGATAGGAAAGCTGTCATTAAGTCCCTACCCTCTGTCTTCCAAAAGAAATATCCGAATTTTATGTGGGATTTGGGCCGCAGGCACATAAGTACCAAAGAATTGTAGAGCAGACGGGTTAGAAAAGATATAATATGATCGGGAAGATGTCATTAAGTCTCTACATTTTGAAGATCTGTCAGCATCTTATGTGGGATTTGGGCTACAGCGACTGATAACGAATTGTAGAGCAGATGTTTTAGCAAAACTTGTGATAAGCTTACAAATTCTAGTGAAACTAGACTCTGTCCCATGCCTCTAGTCACTTGTACACTCCTACTTCTTCTGGGCTACAGCGACTGATAACGAATTGTAGAGTAGATGTTTTTAGCAAAACTTGTGATAAGCTTACAAATTCTAGTGAAGCTAGACTCTGTCCCATACCTCTAGCCACTTGTACACTCCTACTTCTGGAGAGAACATATTAAATAGGAAATGATAGGTGTATGTCCGAGAATATTTTCCATGCTAGATAATTGGAAACCGTTCAAAAAGGAAACGTTCTAACAGTCACTATAAAAACCTCATTACTGCTACTTTTCGTCATGACAGAAAACTGAGTGCAAAGCACACGGTTAGGCTAAAGTTAGCGAAGAGTGAGTTTTCCAGAAGCAGTGTTGATAGGGTGGGCAAGGATTCCAACAACTTTGCTTTACTTACCATCGGGCGTCATAGTTCTATTGAGACTAAGCTGATATTAATTAAGATCGACTTAAGAATGGTCAGTAATGTGCTTTTTATTAGCTTCTGCATCATCACAATTTGCTTCATAATCGATTTCAGATTACCAGAATGACACTTCTTCAGATTACCAGAATGACACTTCTAACCGAACCTATTGTCACAATAAATAGGGCATTAGTCCGCTTTAGTTCCTTGTGGAAGCTTAGACGGTTTGGAAAGAAAAACGTTACTGAAAGATGAACCTTCAGCTAACACCTTCAAGAAAACACTAACGCTATCACTGTTGAATCTCGGAAAGATGAGCTGGAAATCAATATTTCCAAGACAAAGATTATGCCTGGAGGTTATGGCTCAAGCTCGTCGATACACATCAACGAGGTTATTGGATGTGTAGGTGCCTTCAATTATCTTTGTAGTTTGGTATCTACAGAAGGTGGCGCCGACGAGGATATTGAATCGCTTATTAATAAGGCAACATCTGCATTCGGCATTTTCCGAGCTATTTGGAAATCTCGGCAAACATCAACAACAACTAAGTTACGAATTTACAACTGGAATGTCAAGTCCATCTTGTATCAGGTTTGCGAAACTTGGAAACGCACAAATGCCACCTATTAGCGCCTACAAACCTTTGCAAACAAATGCTTGCTGCAAATCGTTAGCCGAATCGCATAAGAAATGAAGATCTACTAAAAGCGACAAACCAAATCCCTGCTTTTGTAAAGGTATGTCAACGGAAATGGCGGTCAACGGATAGGCCTCACAATTCGAAGGCCAAATACCAACATTGCTCGACAAGCGCTTCGTTGGAATCCACAGGGAGGCGGCCGTCTTATTGGTGCACCTGCTAGAATGTGGAGAAGGTCAATTGATACGGAGTTGCAAGCAGCAAACTATTCATGGAATGACATATGCCTAACATCTCGCAATAAAGTTCGGAATAAAAGGATGGTTGAGGCCCTATGCTCCACTGGGAGTCAAGGATAGCAGGAGAAGAAAGATGGACCAGATAATTCAAGATTCATCTCTTTGTATTATATTGTATTGTAGGCTCTAGCATATTCAAAAAGAATATGGCAAGAGATTCACAGAGTCTCAATTCGAGAGCAACTTGGAACGTTTATTTACAAGATCTGGTATTTAGCGCTTAACAGTTCAAGTTAAGTATAGAAGGTATGTTAAGTATGACTTCGTGTATTAACTGGCTCAACTTTATTGAACAGGTATTCAATAGCAATATTGGATAGTAAGGTCTTTATGGTCTTACCAATATTTGATGTGATCAAAGATACGAGTATCATCTATTTTCGTTTCTGTGTAAGAATTATTCATGGGTATCTGAGATTTAAGGTCATCATGTTTTCAAATTGAGTTCTAAGATTTTTTTGTTTTTCGAGATTCTATCTCCTGTTTAAGTTTAGAACGCTTCTTGCTTCTACAAAAAACAAATGCGAAAGATATTTTCTTTTGGGTCTTAAAGCTTCAAAGATATACAGAAATCCCTGGATTTCCTGGGCAAGTTTTATTCGATAAAATTCTTAGAAGATATCCTAAACTTGACTTTTTAATATTCGTTAAACAACGTAATTAAACAGAAAGAAATCAGAAGATTTGGTGTTTACTCCACGACCCGATTTATCAATATATCGGGTGTTTTTTATTGAGGTATAGAACTTTAAGTTGGCATCACTTTTTTAACTGGCGGCCATTTTGTGATTAATATTTAGTTTGGTTTGCCATTTCATCATGAACAGGTTGACAAAAGAACAATGCTTGCAAATCGTGCAAATTTATTTCGAAAATAATGGTTCAGTTCGCGAAGTTTACCGCAAGCTCCGTCCATTTTATGGTCGACATAATCGTCCATCAGAGCAATTAATTCGGTTAACCATGGATCGTTTTCGCACTACGTTTACTCTATGTGATAATACGCATCCGCAGCGACGTCGAACAGTGCGCACCGAAGAAACAATTGCCGCTGTAGAGCAAAGCGTTGAAGAGGACCCGAATGAATCGATTCGCCACCGTGCACAGCAATTGGAGCTTTGTCCATCAACTTTATGGAAGATTTTGCGCAAAGATCTTGGCTTGCGACCTTACAAGATCCAGCTTGTGCAAGAATTAAAGCCGCGAGACCATGCAATGCGTCGTGATTTTGGTAAATGGGCCGAAAATGAGATTGATCTCGATTCTGATTTTCATCGCAAAATTTTGTTCAGTGATGAGGCTCATTTTTGGTTGAATGGCTACGTCAACAAGCAAAATTGCCGCATTTGGAGTGAAGAGAATCCACATGAGACCCTTGAGACGCCATTACATCCACAAAAACTGACTGTTTGGTGTGCTCTATGGGCTGGTGGAGTCATTGGGCCATACTTCTTCCGAAATAATGCTGGAGAGTCAGTTACCATAAATGGAGACCGGTATAGAGCCATGATAACCGACTATTTTGTTCCCCAATTGGATGGCATGAATGTGGATGAGTTGTGGTTCCAACAAGACGGCGCTACATGCCACACAGCGCACGTCACAATTGATTTATTGAAGGAAACATTCGATGAGCGCATAATTTCGCGGAATGGACCTGTCAATTGGCCACCAAGATCGTGCGATTTGACACCACTGGATTATTTTCTTTGGGGATATGTGAAGTCGCTCGTCTACGCCAACAAACCAGAAACGTTAGAGGACTTGGAAGCCAGCATTCGTGGCGTTATTGCCAACATACGGCCCCATATGCTCGAAAAAGTAGTTGAAAATTGGACCTGTAGAATTGGCTTTATTCGAGCCAGCCGCGGCGGCCACATGCCCGAAATCATATTTAAACATTAATGGCATAAAATTATCCTTCCAAAAAAGCCAAATTGATGGACATTAAAACGATTTTCTTGTGTTTTATTTCAATTCGAAGTTCTATACCTCTAAAAAAACACCCATTATATTGCGATAAAATCTAAGCTAAGACGTTTTAACCTCTGTTAACCCCAAAAAATATATTTATTTATATTCAAGCTTGATTAGCATAACATAAGTATTCAAAAAAATATTGATAAACAAATTCAAAACATATTTAATTTATTCATAATTAAAACTTACCAAAATTTTTCTTTATTTCCACCGAATAGTAGACATCTTGAAACTCGACATCTTTTTTATCCGGCAAAAATGCAGAGACTTCCATGATGTAAACAAAATGTTAAAATGTAAACAAAATGTTAAAGATACAAGTATTGGAGATAGAGAGTCGTAGAGAGTAGGTGGGGTAATAGTAGTAAATCACTCTGTGTTTACTAATGCAAAACCGTTAAGTTAATGTTTACAAACAATGGTCAATTGAGCTTCATTTGGAGCTGTCATAAATGATAACAAATTATTGTTGCTGCTGTTAATGCTTCTTCTTTTTTAAAAGATCTCTGGTGTTGTTCTTTGAATTAATGACTTTTAATCTTTTTATTTCGCATTCACTTTGGAATTGTTGTTCTTCCAACGCTTGAATTCACTTTTTAATGGGCCTGTTCTTTTGGTATGTTTTTCTTATTTCAATTCTGGGTAATTAAAACGTGTTTATGACAATTATACAAAAACAATGATTCACCAGAGCAAACAATTTTTTTCAAAATTTTATGAACTCTAAAATATTTGTAGAATTCATGGGATAGAACGTGCATTAACAATTATTTTTTAGAGGTAGGTAAAAGCCACAACGTTCGTCACACAACTGCAATTAAAGTGTTGTATTCAAAATTGCTGAAAAACAGGAAAATTAAATTTGATTAGTTATAAAATTAATAATTATTCAATAAAAATCTTTATTGATTTCAAAATAATTAAGTCGAAATAATTAGGAAATTAGTTAGTAATCAGATAGGTAGATTTTTTAATTATAGTTCCCGGATTTTATGACTGTCATAATAAATTTAGAGCTGCCGTTAAAAATAGGTAGGGAAAATGCTAATATTTTCAAGAGATAACGTTTAATATTTAACAAATGAATATGTCAACAATCGCACATATTTTGTAGTTTGTTCACCTGGAACGAAAGAGTGATTTCTTGTATTTAAAAACAAGAATATAACTCTAATGCTTTCCCTGTTAAAAATTTGCTAAAAAATATCCGTAGCCTTTCTTTCTTCTTCTCATAGTCTAAAAACCTGGATTACCCAAACTGTTGCAAGTTGTGAAAAACTTTGGGACCTTCCATCGTTTAAGTCAAAAACTGGATTAGCCACGATTACTCCGGAAATCGCTGAAGGTTTTTATTGGCAATGCACAACAATGTAAATCCAATTATCTCCAATTGTTGAAGGCTTCTAAAGTTCTTTACGAAATCTCTGACTTTTTAGAATTTTGTCCCTTACTTTTAGCTATTCTAAACCTTCAAATGTAGATCCTTAGAGAGACAATCATGGGACTTTACAAAATTCTAGCTGTAACCTTATGTATGTTCAGATTCTCTTACCTAATCGTAGGTCACCTTTAAATCTTTAGTTAACCGCATCTCTGATCTAATTTCTCTAGTCCAATTGTCGGAGTATCTTAAATTCCTTAATGAAATCTCAGAACTTTTAGAATTTTATTCCTTACTGTGGCTTTTCTGAACCTTCAATTATAGATCTTTAGAGAGGCAATTATAAGACTTCAAAAAATCATATCTGTAACTTTATGTCTGTTCAGCTTCCCTTACATAATCGTAGGTCTCTAAGCATTGTCCATCATTAAGTCTAGAACTTTAGTTAGCCGCATCTCTGATCTTTGTTTTCTAATCGTAGTACTTTACAAAATATGATCATCTCTAATCGAAGGTCTTCCATAAATCCATTCTAGCCTCAAATTTAGGTCTTTTTGGAAACCTCTTGAGTCTTAGATCTTGATAGAAATCTTACTTCAATTGAAGGTCTATATACGACTCCAATATCTACCTCAACTTTCCATATGTCCTAACCTTAATTATATGTCACTGTAGTATTCCATATCCATTGGTTTCGTCTTAGTTGGTCTTTAATGAGTCGTTGTATGTAAGCCTTAGGAAGAATCGTAGTTCTTTACAGAGTCCTAACTCCATGGGTTCATAAAGAGTCTTAAAAAGAGTCGTAGTTCTTTAGTGAGTTCTAACACCAATTGTATGTCCTTAATGAGTTCCAGCTTTTTGAATCTTTAAAGAGTCCTAAAAACAATCGAACTACCTTACAAAATCCTTACTCTAAAAGAATCTTAGGTGTTAATAGAGACCTATCATAAATTATAGGTCTTTACAAAGTCCTATCTTTATTTGGCTTAATAAAGTTCTATCTTTTAAGTAATTGTAGAGATTTTGTTCCATAGTTTTTTCTTCTTCTTCTGTTATCTTTGACTCCCAGAGGAGCATAGGTCCTCAACCATCATTTTATATCAATGCCTGTAACTGCGCATTAATTGAACTTCTCCACGTTCTAGCAGTTGCACCAACACCACGGCCGCTTTCTTGCAACGAAGCATTTTCTTCCAACGAAGCGCTTGTTTAGCAATGTTGGTATTTGACCTTCGAAGTGTGTGGCCTATCCACCGCCATTTCCGTTGACATACCTCTATAGAAGCAGGGATTTGGTTTTTAGCGTTAAGTAAATCTTCATTTCTTATGCGATTCAGACACCATATATTAAGGATTTGCCTCAAGCAAAAGGTTTGTAGGCGCTTATCGATGGCATTTGTGCGTTTTCAAGTTTCGCAACCCATACTTCCAAATAGCTCGGAGATTGCCGAATGCAGATTTTGCCTTAGAGAAAATTAAGAGTACCTACACACTCAATAGCCTCGTAATCCACATTGATGTGTGGATAACGCCATAGCCTCCAGGCATAATCTTTGTCTTGGAAATATTGATTTCCAGCCCAGCTGCCTGAGATTCAGCAGTGATAGCGGTACTGTTTTCTTGAAAGTGAACTGAGCTTTGGCTTTGAAGACATACGTCATTGTTTCAAGGGTGTCCATTGGGTACCATTCAGAGCCGTGCGCATTATATTGCCGATGACGAGGATGAAAAGTATAGGTGACAAGATACATTCTTGTCTCACTCCAGTAGTAACTTTGTGTAGGACCCTACATTTAAAATCCACGTACATTGCCCGAATTAAATTTAGAAATTTTGTTGGCATGTTACGATTTTCTAAAATTCTCCATAGATAGCTCCTATTGCCACTGTCGAAGGCCTTCATAAAGTCGATAATTCTTCTATTCAGTCCTTTTTCAAATACTTTAAAAGTTTCCGTTTTTAAATAACTTTTAAAATGTAATATTCTTAACATCTTTTAAACTAATAACTAGTTTATATTATTTATAATTGCAAATTACTTCAATTATAATAATGAAATTAACTTATTTAAAACTATTTAATAAGCATTTGTTTTTTTTTTAAATTAGTAATGTAAATAGATTTTACTAAGATTAGACATTTAATATGCGAATTTAAATGATCATTGTAAAGTAAACAAAGTGTTCCAGTCCTGATATATGAACTAAAGGAAAGTATGGCAACTCAGTAAAGAAGTTCACGGAAAATTGGTAGCAACTTATATACAGGAGTGATATTCACAGGAAATTGATGGCAGAGAAGAGAAGTCGTTAATTATTTGAGGATTTGAACTCAAATTTGTGTAGTTATTTTAAAAACTAATCAATTTGGCTAAATTCTAAATAATGGGTGTTTTTTTTTAGAGGTATAGAACTTCGAATTGAAATAAAACACAAGAAAATCGTTTTAATGTCCATCAATTTGGCTTTATTGGAAGGATAATTTTATGCCATTAATGTTTAAATATGATTTCGGGCATGTGGCCGCCGCGGCTGGCTCGAATAAAGCCAATTCTACAGGTCCAATTTTCAACTACTTTTTCGAGCATATGGGGCCGTATGTTGGCTTCCAAGTCCCCTAACATTTCTGGTTTGTTGGCGTAGACGAGCGACTTCACATATCCCCAAAGAAAATAATCCAGTGGTGTCAAATCTCACGATCTTGGTGGCCAATTGACTGGTCCATTCCGCGAAATTATGCGCTCATCGAATGTTTCCTTCAATAAATCAATTGTGACGTGCGCTGTGTGGCATGTAGCGCCGTCTTGTTGGAACCACAACTCATCCACATTCATGCCATCCAATTGGGGAACAAAATAGTCGGTTATCATGGCTCTATACCGGTCTCCATTTATGGTAACTGACTCTCCAGCATTATTTCGGAAGAAGTATGGCCCAATGACTCCACCAGCCCATAGAGCACACCAAACAGTCAGTTTTTGTGGATGTAATGGCGTCTCAAGGGTCTCATGTGGATTCTCTTCACTCCAAATGCAGCAATTTTGCTTGTTGACGTAGCCATTCAACCAAAAATGAGCCTCATCACTGAACAAAATTTTGCGATGAAAATCAGCATCGAGATCAATCTCATTTTCGGCCCATACACCAAAATCACGACGCATTGCATGGTCTCGCGGCTTTAATTCTTGCACAAGCTGGATCTTGTAAGGTCGCAAGCCAAGATCTTTGCGCAAAATCTTCCATAAAGTTGATGGACAAAGCTCCAATTGCTGTGCACGGTGGCGAATCGATTCATTCGGCGGCAATTGTTTCTTCGGTTCGACGTCGCTGCGGATGCGTATTATCACATAGAGTAAACGTAGTGCGAAAACGATCCATGGTTAACCGAATTAATTGCTCTAATGGACGATTATGTCGACCATAAAATGGACGGAGCTTGCGGTAAACTTCGCGAACTGAACCATTATTTTCGAAATAAATTTGCACGATTTGCAAGCGTTGTTCTTTTGTCAACCTGTTCATGATGAAATGGCAAACCAAACTAAATATTAATCACTTGACAGCTGACAAAATGGCCGCCAGTTAAAAAAGTGATGCCAACTTAAAGTTCTATACCTCAATAAAAACACCCGATACAAAATCTCTTAATTACATACATATCTGCTATTACATTGTTTATGTTACACAATTTTAATAATAACTTTTTTTTGAAAACTTATAATTAAAAGTAAAACGTGTAATCATAACCAAAACCTTTTTTATTTAATCTCTTCCAACAAATTTGCTATTACTATAAAGTCATTAATTATTTACAATAAAAAACTAATAAATAATTTGATCTATTTCAGACTTTTAAATTAATTTTAATATAAATATGTTAATGTTTACTAATTAAAAGAAAACAGAATTCTAGATTAGGTTTAAATACGAGTCCCACGTGTTTACAAATTAATATAGAGACTATTTTAAAGGGGGATTTTAAACTTTAGACGTTTTATAGATATTTAATAAGTGGAAAAATTAAATCACAATGTAGGTAATTTAATAAACAATATTTTATTAAATTTAAGTAGTAGATACTTATGTAAGTAATAAGCCCTTTCAATATCATGTTAAAGTTAAGTAGTAATTAGCAATTAGAAATGTGTGTTATAAATTGATGTAGGTCTTGTAACAAGTTATATGATGTTTTTTATTACTCATATTCGAAATTTTATCATTTTATGTATCTAAAAAGATTCTAAATTGTAATCTAAAAATCTTTAAGAAGTTCTCAAATAATTCAATTTGATCCCAGATCCATACAATTGCACTTAAAAGAGTCTCATTTTCAAACTCAGAACTTTATATAGCCATAACTCCTATCGACGGTTTTCAAAGAATTCCATTTCTAAACTTAGACCATATTTAATCCAAGAACTTTAAAAAGACTCGTTTTAAATCGAAAAACCTAAACCAATCTCTAAACAAAGTTTTCTACTATTTCATTAATTACTATCTACAATCAAAGATTTTCATTAAACTCTTGCTATCCACGTAAGTAGAACTTAATAGAGTCTTATTTTGAATCTTAGATCTTAAATCTTAGAAATCGTTCTTGAATTTAAGTCCACATGGAGTCCAATATTAACCGTAGTACTACATAAAGTCTTATCTTTTATCGTAATTTTTCACATAGTCCCACATGCAATCGTTAGACTTTATTGATGTCATTCTCAATTTTAAAACTTCATAAAGACCCATCTACCATCTATAGTTTTCTTGGAATCCTATATCCAAATGTATTTCATCTCCAAGGCCTAGAACTTTAGAGTATCAAATTTTTAGTCTTAGAACCTTACCGAGTCCTATCTTTAATCGGAAAATTAAAAAATCCAATCGAATATCTTCATTAATTCCATCCAATCTTAGATTTTGATAGAAACCCTTCCTCAACTCAAAGTCTTTGTAGAGTCCTATATTATATAGTAGAACTACATAAAGTCTTATCTGCAAAAGTAAATCTTCACATGCAATCTTTAGACTTTATCGATCTAATTTTTAATCTTAAAGCTTCATATAGATCCACCTACCATCAAAGGCTTTCTAGGAATCCTTTCTCTAAACGTATTTCATTTCCAAGCCAAGAACTTTAGACAGTCTTATTTTAAATGTTAGAACCTTACTGAGTCCCATCTTTAAAAAAGATTATAATCGTCTTCATTAAATCCATCTTATCTACATCAGCAGGCCTTTATGGAGTCCTGTTTTCAATCTAAGATCTTGAGAGTCTCATTTCAAATCCAAGGACTTTAAATTACCATTCTCAATCAAAGGTCATCTTTACCCCTTCCTAACTACATTAGCAGCTCTTTATGTTCAAAATCTATATAGAGTCCCAAAATTAAAGCGTAAAACTCCATCAATGTTAACCTCCAATCATAAGTCTTCCAAGACCCTGACATTCGTAGATTTTATTAAGTTCTATCTCCAATAGTACTTTGGTCTTCATGGAGATTCGTCTTCAATGTTTGTCTTCACAGAGTTTGAATTTCATCCGTTGGTCTTTACTGTATCCTAACTCTAATCGTAGTTCTTTTAGAGAATCTTAACTCGAATCGTTAGTCTTTATAGATTTCCATCTCCATTGATCTTCAAAGATTCCTAACAACAGTCGTTGTTCTTTACAGATTTCGAACTCTGATCGTAGATTCTTTTTCTTCAGAGATTCCTAACAACAGTCGTGGTTCTTTACAGATTCCGAACTCCGATCGCAGGTTTTTCTTCTTCAGAGTTCCATCTCCGTTGGTCCTTAAACAGTTCCATCTCCGTAGGTCTTTAAAGAGCCCTAAGTCCGATCGTTCATAGGCCCTTCCTCCAATCGCAGTTTTAGCTCCAATCGTTGTTCTTAACAAATCTAAGATTGCAAAACTCATTCTCCGACTGAAGGCTTTCTTGGGATCCTAAGTTTAATCGTAAGTCTTTAAAGAGTTCCTTCTACTTTGGTCTTTAAAGAGTTTCGTTACCGTGGCTCTTTTAGTCTTCATGAAGATTCGACTTCAATGTTTGTCTTCACAGAGTTCGAATTTTATTCGTTAGTCTTTACTGTATCCTAACTCCAATCGTAGTTCTTAAGAATCTTAACTCGAATCTTTAGTCTTTATAGAGTTCCATCTTCATTGGTCTTTAAAGATTCCTAACAACAATCGTGGTTGTTTACAGATTCCGAACTCCGATCGTAGGTTCTTCTTTTTCAGAGTTCCTCTCATTCTCATGATTAGAGTTGGAAACTAAGATTAGAATTTGGACTCTAAAAAGAGATATAGATTGAAGGTCTTAGAAAGGGGCTCTATAAGCAAATACAAGTTAGAAATCTTTAAGCCCCAACGTTTGGTAATAGAACTTTATAAAGTCTTAAGATTGAACTTAAAGAAATATTAAGACCTTTAAATGGAGGTGATGTTTAGAAAATGTCTATGATTGGAGTTGGAGGAAAATGTAAGCAATGGAGCTCTAAAAAGACTAAAAATTGTAAGCCAATGATTGGAGTTAGAATTTCAGATCGGATGGATTTCGGATTCTTAAAAGATTGGAGACCTTGTAATGACCCTCAACTGGAGATAGAATTCAGAAAAAACTTATGATTTGAGTTCAAAACTTAGATGAGAATTTGGACTCTAAAAAGAGATAAAGATTTAAGGTCCTAGAAAGGGGCTCTATAAGCATTTACATTTGAAGTCAGGACTCTGTTAAGATCAACGTTTGGTAATAGAACTACAAAAAGACTGAAGATTGAAATTAAATTCATATACCCCTTTCAACTGGAAATAGAATTCAGAAAAAGTATATGGACTATTGGAGTTGGCAAGAAGGTAGAAAATATTCTTAGAGTCCTAAGTTCAATAGTAAGTATTTAGAGAGTTCGATCTCTAAAAGTTCGTGGTTTATAAGGTTCTGACAATTTTAATTTATAATAGAGACCTTATAGAGTTGCATTTCCCTTTATAGATTTCTTTAAAATCACCACATAAATCAAAACTTTGTTGTAAGTTATTAAAAATGTTAACATTTAAATATAAATTAAACAATTTTAATGGAAAGTCTCAGAATAAATTAAGTTTCAATGTAATTAAAAATCTGTAAAGTATCAATATCAAGAATGCATTTATTGCACAATAAAAAATTTAGTGTGGAATTAAATAAATTGTAGCAAATTAATGTTAATTAATTTGATTAAACTTTAAAATTGCCTTTTGTATTGTATTAGGAAATTTAATTGTTATTGTTTCTTATCGAAGAATATATTTAGCTGAATAGCTTTGACATAGACTTTGTTTTAGAATTCAAATGAAATTTATATTATAAATTTGTAGAGAAACATGTGTTTTCTATTAAAGATTAATCTTAAATTTATGTACTTGTGATTAAAAGATTTCAAAGTTCAGTTTGCGAAATTATATGAAGGGATTTGTGATTAAGTGGTGTTTGCCTTGAAAGAATCACAAATTCCCATAGAAAACATTATTCTCTTTAATTTGATACCTCATTTGTTCACCTACGTTATCGGGTTCTCTGGGAATTAACATATTTCTCAAGTATTCTTATAATTTCCGGTTGTTTGCAGAGTTATGTTAACTACATAACATAGCTCTGGTAACGGCATTAGTTTTTGTTTACATTCTCATGAAATTAAAGAAAATACATAAGGAGTATGTACTCCTTACATATTTCATTAATTTTCTTACAGAGCTCTTTTAATAACATAACATAGCTCTGTTCCCTGCATTGTTTTGTTTCTGGTTTGTCTTTAGTGACATTTTTTGGTTGTGTTTAGGCAAAGTTTAATGATTTTTAAAAGGTTTTGATGAACAAATTCAAATTAATTTCTATTATTAAATGGTTCTATGTTTTATTTGCATTGTTTTGTGTCTGGTTTATCTTTAGTGATATTTTTTGGGTGTTTTTAGGCAAAATTTAATTGTTATTAAAATGTTTTGATGAAAAAATTTAAATTAATTTCCATAATTAAATGGTTCTATGTTTTTAATTTGTATTTAATATGAGTAATTAAATATGAAATCATGAGAAATATCAATTAAAATTTAATTATTATAAAATAAAAATGTAATTTATTAAAATTTCGTTTAAAAAATATATATTTTTTTTCAATTGTAAAACGTAGATTTTATCATAGCCTAAAGCTCGATATGTGGGAGGGGTATTATATAAGGTTTGAGTTTAGGTTTTTAAAGCACAGAAATATTGTTTTAAAAACTATTTTTAGGTATAACCTTTGACTTCGAGAATCACTCTTATCAATCTTAGTCGATCTTTCCCCATTTTACCTTAGGTCAAATATTAGACCTACTTCCGGATGGCTTAAATATACAAAAATCTATGGAAAATGTTGATAATATCACAAAATTTATTATATCAACATTTTCTCGAGATTTTTGTATATTTAGAACATTTCCGCCACTTTCTGAGAATTAAAAAACTCTTAAAATATTTAGGTCATTTCCGACACGTTTCTCGGCAAAATACAAAAATCTCGAGAAAATGTTGATATTATTACAAAATTGATCATATCAACATTTTCTCGAGATTTTTTTTATATTTAGGCCATTCCCGGCACTTCTCTAAGCATTAAATATTCTCTTAAAAGTTTGACCTTAGCATTTCTTCGAGATTTTTGTGTATTTTTAGGACATTTCCGTTACTTTTTTCGGCATTAAAAAAAAAATTTAAAAATAGGACTTTAGGGTCTTTCTTAAACGAGTTTAGCACTTTATGGCTTGTTTTTATTTATTTCTCATATAAAATTTTTTAGAATATTTTAAAAAATTCCCAAAAACTTTTGGTGAATTTACATATTTTTTGCGTGACCCCTTCTCAAAAATAAAAATTCAAAATTATCATTTTTAAATCACTTGAAAAATATGTAAATTTTTTTAAACAAATTTCAAAAAAAGAAGAAACGAAAAATAACAATTTTTTATTAAAAATATAAATTTGACGTAAGAACTTTTATATATTATTGTTTTTAGAAGCCCTAATCAGATTATATCATCATTAAATCTTAAAACTGAAAAAAAAATTTAAAAAGTTAAAGTCGAAGTTTCTTGAAAAAAAAATTCTTAAGGGGGGAATTAAATAATGATTTGCTAAAAAAAACAACCAAAAAAAGTAATAATTGTTATTTTTTCTTAATTTATTGATTTTTTCTTCAAACCTGATCAAATCAGGTTTGAGGTGTCTTTAAAAGCAGACATGAGACATGATTTAAAGAAGAAAACCAATAAAAAACTAAAGCAAAAAGATTCTTAAATATTTTAATACTTAAGATAATTCATTTATTCTTAGCTTTAAACTAGACTTTAGCTTCTAAAGAAACACATTTTATAACAATTCTATGTTTATTTGACTAAATTATTTAGTTTTCTAATATATGCTAATTAGCATATTTTTGCATATTTTTAAAGTAAGTGCTTAATTTCTGTTTAAAAAGTTCAAAAGTAAAAGTATACAATTTTGTTTTGGTTTTTTTGACTAAAATAAGAATTTTTAATAATTTGTTTATGTAAAAAAAAATCTAAAATTTGTAAACAAATACTCAAGATTATGATATAGTCGGTCTAGAACAATTTTATAGTACCCTACTTTCCTATTTTTATAGGAATTTTTTCAAAAATTTCCTTTTTTTATACGATTTTTTTTTAATTTCCTAGGAATTTTTCAAAAATTACCTATTTTTATAGGAAATTTTTAAAAAATTTGCTATTTTTATAGGAAATTTTTCAAAAATTTCCTATTTTTATAGGAAATTTTTCAAAAATTTCCTAGTTTTATAGGAAATTTTTCAAAAATTTCCTATTTTTATAGGAAATTTTTCAAAAATTTCCTATTTTTATAGGACATTTTTCAAAAATTTCCTATTTTTATAGGAAATTTTTCAAAAATTTCCTATTTTTATAGGAAATTTTTCAAAAATTTCCTATTTTTATAGGAAATTTTTCAAAAATTTCCTATTTTTATAGGAAATTTTTCAAAAATTTCCTATTTTTATAGGAAATTTTTCAAAAATTTCCTATTTTTATAGGAAATTTTTCAAAAATTTCCTATTTTTATAGGAAATTTTTCAAAAATTTCCTATTTTTATAGGAAATTTTTCAAAAATTTCCTATTTTTATAGGAAATTTTTCAAAAATTTCCTATTTTTATAGGAAATTTTTCAAAAATTTCCTATTTTTATAGGAAATTTTTCAAAAATTTCCTATTTTTATAGGAAATTTTTCAAAAATTTCCTATTTTTATAGGAAATTTTTCAAAAATTTCCTATTTTTATAGGAAATTTTTCAAAAATTTCCTATTTTTATAGGAAATTTTTCAAAAATTTCCTATTTTTATAGGAAATTTTTCAAAAATTTCCTATTTTTATAGGAAATTTTTCAAAAATTTCCTATTTTTATAGGAAATTTTTCAAAAATTTCCTATTTTTATAGGAAATTTTTCAAAAATTTCCTATTTTTATAGGAAATTTTTCAAAAATTTCCTATTTTTATAGGAAATTTTTCAAAAATTTCCTATTTTTATAGGAAATTTTTCAAAAATTTCCTATTTTTATAGGAAATTTTTCAAAAATTTCCTATTTTTATAGGAAATTTTTCAAAAATTTCCTATTTTTATAGGAAATTTTTCAAAAATTTCCTATTTTTATAGGAAATTTTTCAAAAATTTCCTATTTTTATAGGAAATTTTTCAAAAATTTCCTATTTTTATAGGAAATTTTTCAAAAATTTCCTATTTTTATAGGAAATTTTTCAAAAATTTCCTATTTTTATAGGAAATTTTTCAAAAATTTCCTATTTTTATAGGAAATTTTTCAAAAATTTCCTATTTTTATAGGAAATTCTTCAAAAATTTCCTATTTTTATAGGAAATTTTTCAAAAATTTCCTATTTTTATAGGAAATTCTTCAAAAATTTCCTATTTTTATAGGAAATTTTTCAAAAATTTCCTATTTTTATAGGAAATTTTTCAAAAATTTCCTATTTTTATAGGAAATTTTTTAAAAATTTCCTATTTTTATAGGAAATTTTTCAAAAATTTCCTATTTTTATAGGAAATTTTTCAAAAATTTCCTATTTTTATAAGAAATTTTTCAAAAATTTCCTATTTTTATAGGAAAATTTTCAAAAATTTCCTATTTTTATAGGAAATTTTTCAAAAATTTCCTATTTTTATAGGAAATTTTTCAAAAATTTCCTATTTTTATAGGAAAATTTTCAAAAATTTCCTATTTTTATAGGAAATTTTTCAAAAATTTCCTATTTTTATAGGAAATTTTTCAAAAATTTCCTATTTTTATAGGAAATTTTTCAAAAATTTCCTATTTTTATAGGAAATTTTTCAAAAATTTCCTATTTTTATAGGAAATTTTTCAAAAATTTCCTATTTTTATAGGAAATTTTTCAAAAATTTCCTATTTTTATAGGAAATTTTTCAAAAATTTCCTATTTTTATAGGAAATTTTTCAAAAATTTCCTATTTTTATAGGAAATTTTTCAAAAATTTCCTATTTTTTTAGGAAATTTTTCAAAAATTTTCTATTTTTTTTAGAAAATTTTTCAAAAATTTTCTATTTTTTTAGGAAATTTTTCAAAAATTTCCTATTTTTATAGGAAATTTTTCAAAAATTTCCTATTTTTATAGGAAATTTTTCAAAAATTTCCTATTTTTATAGGAAATTTTTCAAAAATTTCCTATTTTTTTTAGGAATTTTTTCAAAAATTTCCTATTTTTTTAGGAAATTTTTCAAAAATTTCCTATTTTTATAGGAAATTTTTCAAAAATTTCCTATTTTTATAGGAAATTTTTCAAAAATTTCCTATTTTTATAGGAAATTTTTCAAAAATTTCCTATTTTTATAGGAAATTTTTCAAAAAGTTAGGAAATTTTTCAAAAATTGTTCCCCATGTTTTTAATTATTTAAGCCATTTCTGGCAGTTGGTCTAACAGGGAGCTGGGGTCAAAGGTGAAATGATTAAAGGTAATGTTTAGGCAAAATATATGTCTAATAAATTTTATAGATTAAACTAGATTTTTCCCCAAATAACGAAAAATTAAAGTCTTATTTTGAAATGATTAATTTCTCAAAATAATGGCAAACTATCAAATTTTCAAGGTTGAACCGATAAAGTTTAAATAAAATTGTATATTGCAGTTTTTTCTAATCGCACTTCCCCATAACACCTTGAGACAATTAATAATACCCAAAAAACCAAACAAATCCATATCTTGTCAAAAATATAATTAACTAATTCGCAAATATGGATCTAGCAACAACATAAGAAATAGCCTGATATCTTATGAATTATCGTCAGAATGTCAAGAACCCGAAATTTGTTAATAGATCTTTCAGAAAGATAATGACTAATTGCAAACTTTATTTATAGCCTTTAAAAGTTAAGTGTGTAAAAATTTTAAAATGCATAATTTTTGTATTTTATTTTAAAGTTATAAAACAATTTACAATTTCGCATAATTGCGCATTAAATGATTAATCATGTTCATTAATTTATTAATAATGACTTTAAGAGATTAATCAACCGTTTAATTTAAATTTGAGCAGATGTTTCCTTCTGACAGAAGCCCCACAATATATATCAATTTCTATATAAGTCATAAATTGTAATGTCTAATAACAAAGAAATTTTTTTTAGTAATAATCAATAAAAGAGCTATAAAATTTACAATTTAATTAAACTGTCGTTTTGGCGCCATCTAGGGTTTTGTTAAACCCAGTTGAAAACCTTACGCACTTAGAGCAAATTGGCTAATATTTTACAGTTTTTTTAATATTTTAGCCTTTTCTAATTTTTATTAAAAAGTACCAAAGATAAAATGTTACCGATTTTCCCGTTTTACCCCTATACTTTAAAAAAAAGTACCATATTTTTGTTTAACAAAAAATTTTCTATAGAAAAATTTTTGTTTAACAAAAAATTTTCTATAGAAAAATTTTTGTTTAACAAAAAATTTTCTATAGAAAAATTTTTGTTTAACAAAAAATTTTCTATAGAAAAATTTTTGTTTAACAAAAAATTTTCTATAGAAAAATTTTTGTTTAACAAAAAATTTTCTATAGAAAAATTTTTGTTTAACAAAAAATTTTCTATAGAAAAATTTTTGTTTAACAAAAAATTTTCTATAGAAAAATTTTTGTTTAACAAAAAATTTTCTATAGAAAAATTTTTGTTTAACAAAAAATTTTCTATAGAAAAATTTTTGTTTAACAAAAAATTTTCTATAGAAAAATTTTTGTTTAACAAAAAATTTTCTATAGAAAAATTTTTGTTTAACAAAAAATTTTCTATAGAAAAATTTTTGTTTAACAAAAAATTTTCTATAGAAAAATTTTTGTTTAACAAAAAATTTTCTATAGAAAAATTTTTGTTTAACAAAAAATTTTCTATAGAAAAATTTTTGTTTAACAAAAAATTTTCTATAGAAAAATTTTTGTTTAACAAAAAATTTTCTATAGAAAAATTTTTGTTTAACAAAAAATTTTCTATAGAAAAATTTTTGTTTAACAAAAAATTTTCTATAGAAAAATTTTTGTTTAACAAAAAATTTTCTATAGAAAAATTTTTGTTTAACAAAAAATTTTCTATAGAAAAATTTTTGTTTAACAAAAAATTTTCTATAGAAAAATTTTTGTTTAACAAAAAATTTTCTATAGAAAAATTTTTGTTTAACAAAAAATTTTCTATAGAAAAATTTTTGTTTAACAAAAAATTTTCTATAGAAAAATTTTTGTTTAACAAAAAATTTTCTATAGAAAAATTTTTTTTTAACAAAAAATTTTCTATAGAAAAATTTTTGTTTAACAAAAAATTTTCTATAGAAAAATTTTTGTTTAACAAAAAATTTTTTTGTTTAACAAAAAATTTTCTATAGAAAAATTTTTGTTTAACAAAAAAATTTTCTATAGAAAATTTTTTGTTCTTAACAAAAATTTTTGTATAAAAAATTTTTCAAAAGAAATTTTTTGTTTTAAACAAAAATTTTTCAAAAGAAATTTTTTGTTAAACTAAATTTTTTCTTTAGAAAATTTTTTATTAAACTAAAATTCTTCTTTAGAAAATTTTTTGTTAAGCAAAATTTTTTCATTAGAATTTTTTTTTTTAAATAAAAAATTGCCTTCTGAAAAGTTTTTTAATGAAAAATTTAATTATCCACTTACCCTTAATTTTTCTAGAGCTGTAAAAATGTATTTATTTAATTTCTTTTACTAAGCATAGAAGAAAAACTTTTCTTTTTTCAAAAAAGAAAATTTTATTCTGTTTTCCACTTTTTATTTTATGACAAAAGATTTCCATTTACAATTCTTTGAACCATGACATTTAAACGCAATTTGAGTACATATATTTTTGAGGTTTCCTTTATTTTCACTTATTCTTTAATTAAAAGCCGCCAGTTAATAGAATATATTTTTACTATTTAAGCGTTTTTAATAGGATTAACTAAATATATTATTTCAGTTTTTCATGAAATTAAAACTTTGTTTTTTAGTTTTTCATAAAAATATTTTAATAATTTAAATCAATTTCTTTAAAAAAAAATATTTTATTTTTATGCGTTAGACTTTTCCACTTCCAATCACTTGCGCGCACCTTGAACAACTGAATTGTAAAGAAATATACACTTTTGCACTACAAACTGCTTCCTCGCATTAAACAGCAAAAACATCAGTAACAACAAATTCTCCTCTAGCAGCAGATACATTTGAAAAAATGTATAAAAGAAGCAACAGCAACAGAAAAGCAGGTAAAACATTCTGTTGTTGATTGACCAGTAAGTATATGCTTGTGTTAGTGTATGTGATAGTCACACGCACATTAAAAGTAAGTGCAGAAAAAGAAAGGAATAACAATAACAAACCAGTCAAAACAAACCAAAACACCGCTAATGTTATAAGCATAAATGTAAATGCTAACATACAACTGCAGCCCGTACAGTAACAGTGAAATGCAATAACAACCCCATGTACTGTAACATAGTAATTAGCTGTTAGTTAGCAGTGAAATTCAGCTGTTATGCTTTAGTATCATATTAAAAAAGGTAAACAAACTGTAAAACTACAGATGTTAATGGAAATAAGGGAAAATTTAGTATCGAAATATTTACTATAGGAAATTTTTGTTATACAAGGAGTTTGTGCAACAAAATTCACTTAATAGTTAATCAACAACAAATTCTTTACCTACTTTTTGTTGTTTTTTTAATTTTTTTTTAATGTTAAAAGTATGATCTTAAATCCCACAGAGAGACGCAAAGAAGAAGAACGCTATTTTTATATCGTCGGCTTAATATGAAAAGCTAGTTTACTTTTTAAGTAAATTGAGATTTTAATGCCATATAGTAGAATGCCATATAGAGCGACCCCTACACATGATTTGTAGTGGAACTAGGACAGGAGGATAGAGGAATTAGTCATTAGAAGGGAAGACTGATGCAGGATGTTTGTTCCACACGGATTTTCTTTATATCGCGTCGTGTGATCCACTGGAAAATCTACTTTAAAGCTCTTGTTGGCTGTGCTCCAAAGAAATATACGGGTTTTATGAAAAAAATCTTTTATTTCGTTTGAGCACATATCATTATAGTTACGAAAGAACAGCGAAACGCAACTCACATTGCAACAACACATGTTCCAGTGAGTCAATCGATCTGGATACCCTACTGTCACCGATAAGCAGCGGCCTATATATGAGCCCTAACAGAAAAAAGTGTATTCCGTAAGAAAGCTCGAGTATCAAAACGAGTTCCCTGATATCGGGAACGAGTTTCCGGATCAATAGAGTTGGATACCCTACTGAGACCGATGAGCACTTCCGCTCTCCACTGCACTCGTTCGAGAAGCTCCAAAAAAGACTTTGAAGCACCGGCCCATACATGAGAGTTGCAAGCCATTTTCGGTCGGATATAGGTGGTGTAAATAGTACGGAGAACAGATGAAGTGAAGTATCTCTTGAGCCGTTTTTGAAACCGAGGCACTTCTTTCGACACTTTAAAAATGTAATTTGTCCAACGGACATCATATTGAATTCTCATGAACAGAAGAACATCAAGAGCATCTGATTCCTCAATATTTACACCGCCCATTAATACAGATGAAGTAACATGATTTGCCGTAAGTTAATGCTTAGGCACTACCCCAATCTAAAATTGTTTTTAAATCGCTGTTTAATGATTCATTCATGTTTTGTCTTTTGGCGCTAACCTCTAAAAGGTCCATGATTGAATGAGTATGAATGACAAATGTTGCTATCATCTGCAAAGGAGTACTTAGGATTAGAAGTTTGAATTAGAAGGTATCCCTGAACTAATCTTGAACTCGTTTCTCATTATAGATCCTAAAGTGCGATTTCTGAGGAAGTTCGATATAAATCGAGGAAAGTTATAGTTATAGCCAGAGCCAAAACTTTACTTTCGTCAAAATTAATTCATTTTTCCGATAGGAAGGCCTGCTAGTCTCCCATAGAGCGTCTCCTATTAAATCCATACTGCCAGTCGCTTAGTAGGTTGTTGGATTTCAGATTATTTCACCATACTCTCCATAACTTTGGAGAGTGCAGAACAAATTGCTATTGGGCAGCCATTTTTAGGGTTATTAGCCTCACCTTTTTTGGCGATTGGCATAACATTAGCAACCTTCCAACACCGAGGTACAAGAGGATGAATACCATCTGGCACAGTGCTGAAATACCATCCGGAACTGAAGAATTGTTTATGTTGAGATCCACTTAAACCCGCTTTAAAGCACAAGAGCGAAAGAATATCTTTAGCTTAGTTACTGATACTCTTAAATACTTTTTGGAAAGCGAGAATTAATTAAAAATAATTCAGCTAAAAAGTTAGATTTATCAACTGGGTCCGTAAATGTTCGACCATCCTTTAAGAGAGAAGGAATTACAGAACTAGCATTATTTTTAACTCGTTTAACTAACGACCAGAAACTCGTACTGCCCCTAGGAGTAGCAGGAATTTTAGTACGTTGCTGGATTTTGGTTATTACGTCAGTTTCTGAAAGCAACCTCTCGGGATCTGACTGCATGTTTACACGTCTGAGTTTTCAACTTAGGTTAAATCGAAATATTATTCAGTGAACGTTTTCATTCCCAGATTAATAACATTTCTATAGAAAAGTTGACGACAGGAAGACATTTCTATAGAAAAGTTGACGACAGGAAGACATTTCTATAGAAAAGTTGACGACAGGAAGACATTTCTATAGAAAAGTTGACGACAGGAAGACATTTCTATAGAAAAGTTGACGACAGGAAGACATTTCTATAGAAAAGTTGACGACAGGAAGACATTTCTATAGAAAAGTTGACGACAGGAAGACATTTCTATAGAAAAGTTGACGACAGGAAGACATTTCTATAGAGAAGTTGACGACAGGAAGACATTTCTATAGAAAAGTTGACGACAGGAAGACATTTCTATAGAAAAGTTGACGATACGAAGACATTTCTATAGAAAAGTTGACGAAAGGAAGACATTTCTAAAGAAAAATTTAAGAAAGGAGGACTTTTCTATAGAAAGTTGACAATAGAAGGACTTTTCTATAGAAAAGTTGGCGATAGGAAGACATTTCTATACAAAAGTTGACGATAGGAAGACACTTCTACAGAAAAGTTGACGATAGGAAGATATTTCTATTGAAAAGTTGACGTTATTAAGATAATTCTGTAGAAAAGTTGACATTAGGAAGATATTTCTATAGAAAAGTTGACGATAAGAAAAAATTTCCATAGGAAGGTGGACGATAGGAAGACAGTTTAATAGAAAAGTGGATAATAGGAAGACATTTCAATAGAAAAGTTGTAGATAGGAAGACATTTCTAAAGAAAAGTTGACGATGGGAAGACATTTATTAGAAAGGTTGACGATAGGAAGACATTTCTATAGAAAATCTGAAGATAGGAATTTATTTCTATAGAAAATTTGAAGATAGGAAGAAATTTTCATAGAAAAGTTGACGATAGGAAGACATTTGTATAGAAAAATTGACGATAGGAAGACATTTCTATAGAAAAGTTGTCGATGGCCAGACATCTCTTCTCTTTGGGACTGCATCATTAGATGCCGATGTTACCAGTTGAAGTGCCTATAAAACTCGTTAAACTTAGCCCAGCGACCTTTTTCATATAAGAAAGTTAAACGTTTCATGGGTGTTTGTGAAACATTACGAAGTGCAGAGAACGAAAAAGAGGCGGAAATGGTACTGTGATCGGAATTTCCACGAGATACAAGAACCTTGACTTCATACTTGCAAGGGCGTGGTGACAGAAAAAGGTGAAAGGTGTTTTGTTGGTGCCAACACATGGAATATGTGTGCCAACACATGGAATATGTGTTGGTTCATTTACCAGTTGCGCTAGGTGATTATGAGCAAAGATTAGCTCAACATGTTGGCCTTCAGAAGTCATGTGGCTCGAATTAGGAAGCCAAAATGACTTGTGAACATTGAAGTTACCATTAATTACGATTTCACTATTCGGGCAACTCTCGAAGAACTTCGGAATTGAATCGGAAAGGACATCACTTATCCTAAATATTGATTTTCGATATGTCCACAAGTTTTTTGATCTCTTTAGAGTATCAGCAAATTTCGATTAACTTCGGTCTAAGGTCATCCAAAACTATCTTATGAAATTTTTTTACGTTTTCATCTTTGGAGCGTTTATGCAACGTTTTAAGAGCTCAATTTGCCATGTTTAAGCTTAGAAACCACTTGCCACGATTGAGTTTTATAGTGCAAATTTCGAATAATGTTTAATAACAGAAAAATTATGTATAGAAAAATTTGGTCTCATATGGTAACGATAGGGTTAAGATAATTTCAAAATTTACCGTTTTTTATGAAATACCCTGTTGGAAAAGCTAACACCAAAAGCGACCTCATGCGTCTGATAGTAAGATAAATAATACAATATACAGTGAAGGCCTTTGCTATTAGTACACAAGACGGTTTTTTCCTCTGCTTTTCTTATGCCTACAAATCTTTTACCCAAAACATTTCACTACAATTTGATATTTTCTTGGATTTAAGAACTCGAAATATTTAATGTTTCTTATGAAGATCGACCGAAAATGAGAGAAATTTCTGTCAAAAAAATACATTTCTAAATTTATATTTTTTATTAATTAAAAATCTTATCTAAAAACAACATAACAAAAATTCTAAAGTATAAAAAACAACAAAAATGTTAGGAAATATTATTTTTTTTTTGGAAATTTAAATGTAAAGTACGAGCTAAATGTTTAAAAAATGTACAGGGGAAATAAGAACAAAAATTTATTTAAAAAACAATTTATAAATATTTTAACATTTTCTCAAACTTTTTAACATTTTCTCAAACTTTTCAAAATTTTCTTAAATTTTTAGAATTTGTTGTAAATTTTCCAACTTTTTGAGTCTTTTGTTTTTCAATTAAATTTTATAAAAAATGTTCCAATTTCTGTTTTTCCCCCTTTTTTAATGCTAATTTTCACTAAAATTATTCTAAAAACTAATTGAGGCATTTGAAATTGTAGTGAAATGTTTTCCGATCATTTGTTCAAAAGTTTTGGGTATTTTGAATATTTCCCACTAACTATAAAATACTACAACATTGAATGATATTTGCAAAATTTGAATCCGTGGTACTTCGATTAGTTACACGACTAAAGTCGTTCGTCTGGAAATATATAAAGAAAACAAAAAAAACGGGAGAGAATAGAGTAGAGAAAATCAAAGTAATTAGGAAATGGTATATGAATGATTAAATATGTTTTAAGATTGTAATATAAGTTTTAAAAAATCTTTCGAAATTTGTGAATTAAAACAAAAATATTCGAAAAAATTTCTTAAATTTTAAGAAAATAAAATTTTATCTAGGGATTTTGTGAAACGAATGAAATGCAATTAAAAAAAAATACTTTAAATTACCTCACCCTCTTTACCTAACCCATATGAGGCTATACACCGCTTAGGTCAAATATTCAAAAAAATTTCTTAAATTTTAAGAAAATAAAATTTAGTATAAGGATTTTGTGAAACGTGCGAAATTTTCATGCAATTTAAAAAAATTTACTTCAAATTACCTCACCCTCATTTCCTAACCCATATGAGGCTCTACACCGCTTAGGACAAATGTGGGCCCATAACCAAAAACTCAAATTAAAAAGCAAACAACTTTGGCGTTTGGGACTTATTGCATGATATGTATGCAATCATCGGATCTAAATGTGACAGCGAAAACGTTTGATGGACCAAAAGGTAATCAAGTTTAAATCAAAATATGGTAAATAATAAATTCGAAATAATGCCTTGATGTAAAAAAATTGGGGGATGAAAATATATATAAAATATAGCAAAGTCTAACGTGATTTATGCCGACATTTAAATTTTTAATGTGAAAAGATCCAGCTCGAAGGACCATAAAGATAATATAATGGAAAATTTTAAATAAAGACGTTATACCTAAAAATGAATAAAATGTTTCAATTGTAATGACTTTAAAAGCCTACAAATCAGGTTTGAAAGACCACACAAAAATGTGTACCTCAAAAAATCTAGATCTAGAAGACCAAAAAGAGTTAAAGGACTCGTGTTTGGTTCCAAATCTTAATGTTTAAGACTAATTAAAGAAATTTTCGTTATCTATCAGTTGTGATTCCAAAGTTGGCAACCTCAAGATCCGGATCGAAGGACCATAGTTAGCAGAAAAATGAAGGCTTCTTCACTTGTAGCTTATAAACAAACATTTTAAGCTAAAATTTTAATGATTTTAATGATTAGAGTCTACAGATCCTGCTCGAAGCACCTTCAACATGTGGCAAACAGCAAAAGCCATACAAAATGAAATCCGGTCCGAAGGAGCATAAATTGTTACAATCGCCCTGCATTTTCAAACCTGCAACCAAACAAACATAATAGTATAAGTATGATCTTGTGTTTCAGAATCATTAATATTGGAATATAATTAGACTGAGAATATGCAGATCAAGTCTGAAGGATCCGATTTGAACGACCATAAACAGATCCGGCTTAGGATCTGCAGATCATGTCTGAAGGATCTGGTTCGAACGACCATAAGCAGATCCTGTTCGAACGACCGTAAAAATATGTTGCAAATATGTTGTTGCTGAGTTGACAGCCCTTGGCCGAGAAATCTCGGATCATTCCGGTACGTAGAACCGGCTGTCGAACGACCGTAAACATATCCGGTTCGAACGACCATAAACACATCCGGTTTGAACGACCATAAGCACTGAAGATCGTCACTTGAAGTCAATAAACAAAAATAGGTTGATAGAAAAGGTATACTTTTATGTATCAACATCATTTATATAAGGTTTAGGACCTGCAAATCCAGCCTATATGACCATAAATATGTTGCCAATGGAAATTGTCAAAAAAGAACAATTAGATTTAGTAACGAAGCTTACATTGTTGATAAGAACATACCATAGATTTTAGATTCGCTAAGGCTAAGATTTTAATCATACATAGGTTCTAAAAATCCGGTTCGAAGGACCATAAATAACTAAAATGCAGTTTCAAGTCTAAATCCATCACATGTTTATATATTTTTAGTCTCAGCATCATTAATATCGGAATATTATGAAAATTTTAAAAAATTTCTTATAAAAATATGAAATTTTTGAAAAATTTCCTATAAAAATAGGAAATTTTTGAAAAATTTCCTATAAAAATAGGAAATTTTTGAAAAATTTCCTATAAAAATAGGAAATTTTTGAAAAATTTCCTATAAAAATAGGAAATTTTTGAAAAATTTCCTATAAAAATAGGAAATTTTAGAAAAATTTCCTATAAAAATAGGAAATTTTTGAAAAATTTCCTATAAAAATAGGAAATTTTTGAAAAATTTCCTATAAAAATAGGAAATTTTTGAAAAATTTCCTATAAAAATAGGAAATTTTTGAAAAATTTCCTATAAAAATAGGAAATTTTTGAAAAATTTCCTATAAAAATAGGAAATTTTTGAAAAATTTCCTATAAAAATAGGAAATTTTTGAAAAATTTCCTATAAAAATAGGAAATTTTTGAAAAATTTCCTATAAAAATAGGAAATTTTTGAAAAATTTCCTATAAAAATAGGAAATTTTTGAAAAATTTCCTATAAAAATAGGAAATTTTTGAAAAATTTCCTATAAAAATAGGAAATTTTTGAAAAATTTCCTATAAAAATAGGAAATTTTTGAAAAATTTCCTATAAGAATAGGAAATTTTTGAAAAATTTCCTATAAAAATAGGAAATTTTTGAAAAATTTCCTATAAAAATAGGAAATTTTTGAAAAATTTCCTATAAAAATAGGAAATTTTTGAAAAATTTCCTATAAAAATAGGAAATTTTTGAAAAATTTCCTATAAAAATAGGAAATTTTTGAAAAATTTCCTATAAAAATAGGAAATTTTTGAAAAATTTCCTATAAAAATAGGAAATTTTTGAAAAATTTCCTATAAAAATAGGAAATTTTTGAAAAATTTCCTATAAAAATAGGAAATTTTTGAAAAATTTCCTATAAAAATAGGAAATTTTTGAAAAATTTCCTATAAAAATAGGAAATTTTTGAAAAATTTCCTATAAAAATAGGAAATTTTTGAAAAATTTCCTATAAAAATAGGAAATTTTTGAAAAATTTCCTATAAAAATAGGAAATTTTTGAAAAATTTCCTATAAAAATAGGAAATTTTTGAAAAATTTCCTATAAAAATAGGAAATTTTTGAAAAATTTCCTATAAAAATAGGAAATTTTTGAAAAATTTCCTATAAAAATAGGAAATTTTTGAAAAATTTCCTATAAAAATAGGAAATTTTTGAAAAATTTCCTATAAAAATAGGAAATTTTTGAAAAATTTCCTATAAAAATAGGAAATTTTTGAAAAATTTCCTATAAAAATAGGAAATTTTTGAAAAATTTCCTATAAAAATAGGAAATTTTTGAAAAATTTCCTATAAAAATAGGAAATTTTTGAAAAATTTCCTATAAAAATAGGAAATTTTTGAAAAATTTCCTATAAAAATAGGAAATTTTTGAAAAATTTCCTATAAAAATAGGAAATTTTTGAAAAATTTCCTATAAAAATAGGAAATTTTTGAAAAATTTCCTATAAAAATAGGAAATTTTTGAAAAATTTCCTATAAAAATAGGAAATTTTTGAAAAATTTCCTATAAAAATAGGAAATTTTTGAAAAATTTCCTATAAAAATAGGAAATTTTTGAAAAATTTCCTATAAAAATAGGAAATTTTTGAAAAATTTCCTATAAAAATAGGAAATTTTTGAAAAATTTCCTATAAAAATAGGAAATTTTTGAAAAATTTCCTATAAAAATAGGAAATTTTTGAAAAATTTCCTATAAAAATAGGAAATTTTTGAAAAATTTCCTATAAAAATAGGAAATTTTTGAAAAATTTCCTATAAAAATAGGAAATTTTTGAAAAATTTCCTATAAAAATAGGAAATTTTTGAAAAATTTCCTATAAAAATAGGAAATTTTTGAAAAATTTCCTATAAAAATAGGAAATTTTTGAAAAATTTCCTATAAAAATAGGAAATTTTTGAAAAATTTCCTATAAAAATAGGAAATTTTTGAAAAATTTCCTATAAAAATAGGAAATTTTTGAAAAATTTCCTATAAAAATATGAAATTTTTGAAAAATTTCCTATAAAAATAGGAAATTTTTGAAAAATTTCCTATAAAAATAGGAAATTTTTGAAAAATTTCCTATAAAAATATGAAATTTTTGAAAAATTTCCTATAAAAATATGAAATTTTTGAAAAATTTCCTATAAAAATAGGAAATTTTTGAAAAATTTCCTATGAAAACAGGAAATTTTTGAAAATTTTCCTATAAAAATATGAATTTTTTGAAAATTTTCTATAATCTGCAAATCCAGCTCGAGAGATTAAAAACGTATTGCAATCGGAAATAGGCAAACAAAATTAATATTTATGTTTAAAAATAATGCAAAATTTGGTGCTAAGAATGAAGGAATTTAGAGTATATAATGCTGGAATTTTAAAGGGTCTAAAATTCCGATTCGAAAAACATAAAATAGTTACAGTTGCAGTTTAAAGCCTGTAAACAAACATAGGTTAATAGAAAAGTTTTGATTTTGTGTCCCAGCTTCATTTATATGGGAATATATTTAAGCTTAGGAACAACAGATCCAGCCTGAAGGGCCATAAACATGTTGGCAATCTAAATTGACAAAAAGAATGATTATTGTGTTTAGAAATAAAGTAAACTTTGATAACAAGGAATATAGAGTCTTAAATATGAGCATTTTTAACATATTTAGGGTGTGCAGATCCGGTTCGAAGGACCATAAATAATTACAAACGCAGTTTCAAGAACAAAACCAAGCCTAAGTTAATAGAATAAATATTTCTAGTTAGTCCTTGCCTTTTTTTCTAATATATACACAAATTTCCTTAGTCCTTTTAATATTGAATAATAATTTCCTTCTGTTTTTTAAGATTTTTTCTACTTTTTAATGTATTTTTTTAGTTATCAATTATTCTTTATTTATAGTATAATTTTTCTTTTAATATATATTTTCAAATACGTTTTTTTTAAGATTTCAATATATAATTTTTTTTGTTCAAGGAGTGTTTTTTTGTTAAAAAGGACGTGTTGTTCTTAATACTTTTCTTTGTTTTGCTTTCTCATCAATTCTATAAATAATTTTTTGTTAAAGTAAGTTTGAACAAAGGATATCTTTTTTCATTTTATAAAAAGTATTTTAAACTTTTTATACCCTTCACCAATAGGTGAAAGGGTATTATAAGTTTGTGATTCCGTTTGTAATTTTTTTATTAGTGATCGTAGACCCCATAAAAATTATACCGATCGACTCAGAATCGGGAGGAGAATCGATTAAGCGATGTCCGTCTGTCTGTCTGTCTGTCTGTCTGTCCGTCCGTCTGTCTGTCTGTCTGTTGAAATCAAGTTTCTGAAGCCCCTGGAGGATGGACTTACATAAATTATATATCAGATTTTAGGAAATTCTCCCGCAATGAACGCTATTAAATTTCATTAAAATCGGTTTATAAACACCGAAAATATCGAAAAAATACCAAAAATTAGACGAAAATTTGAAAATTTTTGATTGAAACACACTTTTAAATAACAAGAGAAAAAAGATACTCCTGGTGTACATGTGATAATGTGTTATATATCAGATTGTAGGAAATAGTTTCCCAAAGCACTCTGTAAAATTTTATGAAAATCGGTCCATAAACAACTGAGATATCGCCAAAACACTGAATTTGATGTATCGCAAATTGCCCAAAGTTCGCATTAGAGAATGTTTGTTGAAAAAATGAAATGCAGAAATAGGAAAAACCATCCTCCTTTAGCACGGACCTACATAAATTTTATATCAGATTTTAGGAAATTCCCCCGCCAAGTACGTTATTAAATTTTATCAAAAGCGGTCCATAAACAATTGAGATATCGCCATAACACTGCATTTGATGTACAGCAAATTGCCCAAAGTACGTGTCTAAGAAATTTTGTTTACATTTTGTAAGTATTGTTTCAGCGATATCTCAGGTGTTTATGGACCGATTGTGATGAAATTTGACATCGTTCTTTGTGTGAGGGTTTTCTAAAATCTATACTCCACAAATCTGATTACGAATACCATTCAAACAGTACCGATCAACTCAGAATCGGCAGGTGAATCGATTTTGCGACCTCCGTCCGTCTGTTTGTCTGTCTGTCTGTCCGTCCGTCTGTTTGTTTGTCCGTCCGTCTGTTTTTTGTCCGTCCGTCTATTTGTCTGTAATTTTTTCTGTTGTAGTCAAGTTTTTGGAGCTCCTGTTTTGTCGATATCTCAGGTGTTTATTTTGATGAAATTTAATAGCGTCTTTCGCAGGGGATTACCTAAATCCTGATGCATTCGGTAATTTGTGGTAGATATAATTTAGCGTTTAAGCGATGGTGTTTTGATCGACAAAGATAAAATTCAGGGTGGGACAATATCCTGAAATTTTGTGTAAAATCCAGGAGCTCCACAAATCTGATTTTAGCAGACAGACACTCTGCATTAATTTTGTGTCTGACTTTTGAACATTATGATAACATTTGAGAATGTATTATATATCAAATTATAGGTAATCTTCCTAGGAAGTACAAAAATGCAGCTAACTACATGATATCCGTTCAAAACCTACATATGTATGTAAGTATCTCACATATCAACGAAAATTTAATTTTTTTAATTGCAATTGGGAGAAATCCGTTCACGTTTGACAATTGATCCCGTATAACTTCGCCTAAAATAAGATGATGACATTTAGTAATGGGTGTTTTTTTATACCCTTCACCAATAGGTGAAAGGGTATTATAAGTTTGTGATTCCGTTTGTAATTTTTTTATTAGTGATCGTAGACCCCATAAAAATTATACCGATCGACTCAGAATCGGGAGGAGAATCGATTAAGCGATGTCCGTCTGTCTGTCTGTCTGTCTGTCTGTCCGTCCGTCTGTCTGTCTGTCTGTTGAAATCAAGTTTCTGAAGCCCCTGGAGGATGGACTTACATAAATTATATATCAGATTTTAGGAAATTCTCCCGCAATGAACGCTATTAAATTTCATTAAAATCGGTTTATAAACACCGAAAATATCGAAAAAATACCAAAAATTAGACGAAAATTTGAAAATTTTTGATTGAAACACACTTTTAAATAACAAGAGAAAAAAGATACTCCTGGTGTACATGTGATAATGTGTTATATATCAGATTGTAGGAAATAGTTTCCCAAAGCACTCTGTAAAATTTTATGAAAATCGGTCCATAAACAACTGAGATATCGCCAAAACACTGAATTTGATGTATCGCAAATTGCCCAAAGTTCGCATTAGAGAATGTTTGTTGAAAAAATGAAATGCAGAAATAGGAAAAACCATCCTCCTTTAGCACGGACCTACATAAATTTTATATCAGATTTTAGGAAATTCCCCCGCCAAGTACGTTATTAAATTTTATCAAAAGCGGTCCATAAACAATTGAGATATCGCCATAACACTGCATTTGATGTACAGCAAATTGCCCAAAGTACGTGTCTAAGAAATTTTGTTTACATTTTGTAAGTATTGTTTCAGCGATATCTCAGGTGTTTATGGACCGATTGTGATGAAATTTGACATCGTTCTTTGTGTGAGGGTTTTCTAAAATCTATACTCCACAAATCTGATTACGAATACCATTCAAACAGTACCGATCAACTCAGAATCGGCAGGTGAATCGATTTTGCGACCTCCGTCCGTCTGTTTGTCTGTCTGTCTGTCCGTCCGTCTGTTTGTTTGTCCGTCCGTCTGTTTTTTGTCCGTCCGTCTATTTGTCTGTAATTTTTTCTGTTGTAGTCAAGTTTTTGGAGCTCCTGTTTTGTCGATATCTCAGGTGTTTATTTTGATGAAATTTAATAGCGTCTTTCGCAGGGGATTACCTAAATCCTGATGCATTCGGTAATTTGTGGTAGATATAATTTAGCGTTTAAGCGATGGTGTTTTGATCGACAAAGATAAAATTCAGGGTGGGACAATATCCTGAAATTTTGTGTAAAATCCAGGAGCTCCACAAATCTGATTTTAGCAGACAGACACTCTGCATTAATTTTGTGTCTGACTTTTGAACATTATGATAACATTTGAGAATGTATTATATATCAAATTATAGGTAATCTTCCTAGGAAGTACAAAAATGCAGCTAACTACATGATATCCGTTCAAAACCTACATATGTATGTAAGTATCTCACATATCAACGAAAATTTAATTTTTTTAATTGCAATTGGGAGAAATCCGTTCACGTTTGACAATTGATCCCGTATAACTTCGCCTAAAATAAGATGATGACATTTAGTAATGGGTGTTTTTTTAGAGGTATAGAATTGCGAATTGAAATAAAACACAAGAAAATCGTTTTAATGTCCATCAATTTGGCTTTATTGGAAGGATAATTTTATGCCATTAATGTTTAAATATGATTTTGGGCATGTGGCCGCCGCGGCTGGCTCGAATAAAGCCAATTCTACAGGTCCAATTTTCAACTACTTTTTCGAGCATATGGGGCCGTATGTTGGCTTCCAAGTCGCCTAACGTTTCTGGTTTGTTGGCGTAGACGAGCGACTTCACATATCCCCAAAGAAAATAATCCAGTGGTGTCAAATCGCACGATCTTGGTAGCCAATTGACAGGTCCGCGAAATTATGCGCTCATCGAATGTTTCCTTCAATAAATCAATTATGACGTGCGCTGTGTGGCATGTAGCGCCGTCTTGTTGGAACCACAACTCATCCACATTCATGCCATCCAATTGAGGAACAAAATAGTCGGTTATCATGGCTCTATACCGGTCTCCATTTATGGTAACTGACTCTCCAGCATTATTTCGGAAGAAGTATGGCCCAATGACTCCACCAGCCCATAGAGCACACCAAACAGTCAGTTTTTGTGAATGTAATGGCGTCTCAAGGGTCTCATGTGGATTCTCTTCACTCCAAATGCGGCAATTTTGCTTGTTGACGTAGCCATTCAACCAAAAATGAGCCTCATCACTGAACAAAATTTTGCGATGAAAATCAGCATCGAGATCAATCTCATACACCAAAATCACGACGCATTGCATGGTCTCGCGGCTTTAATTCTTGCACCAGCTGGATCCTGTAAGGTCGCAAGCCAAGATCTTTGCGCAAAATCTTCCATAAAGTTGATGGACAAAGCTCCAATTGCTGTGCGCGGTGGCGAATCGATGCATTCGGGTCCTCTTCAACACTTTGCTCTACAGGAGCAATTGTTTCTTCGGTGCGCACTGTTCGACGTCGCTGCGGATGCGTATTATCACATAGAGTAAACGTAGTGCGAAAACGATCCATGGTTAACCGAATTAATTGCTCTGATGGACGATTATGTCGACCATAAAATGGACGGAGCTTGCGGTAAACTTCGCGAACTGAACCATTATTTTCGAAATAAATTTGCACGATTTGCAAGCGTTGTTCTTTTGTCAACCTGTTCATGATGAAATGGCAAACCAAACTAAATATTAATCACTTGACAGCTGACAAAATGGCCGCCAGTTAAAAAAGTGATGCCAACTTAAAGTTCTATACCTCAATAAAAAACACCCGATATAAAGACGTTGTACAATATTTATATTCAGGGCAATAGCGCCTAAAATAAACTTTCTAGAGGGACAACATTTGACAAAAGTATTTCTGATCTCTTGAAAAGTTCGATATTGAAAATGGGCGAGCTCTACTCACATTTAGTGAAATCTCCCATATAACCCCGACCGGGAATCGATTTAATGCTGATAAATTAAATCACATTAAAATTGCACAAGGAACTAGAGCAAAACTTTCCAAACATCCATCGGACAGGTCGAAAGAACAATACATCCCAAATATTATTGATGAAGTGTTCATTTTAATTAATTAACTAACTTTAGATTAATAAGTAAATCTTTAATAACTTTTCCGACAAAGCTGATATCCATCCATTCAAAAGCTATATATTTCACGTATGTATCTAAAACTAAGAGTGTATACCCTATAATTTTAAGGCTTATCATTGTTAAAGCTTTGACCTAAATCAGTTCAGAGTTTTACATAACTATTTAATCATAAACTTTTAATAGTTGGACAATTCGTATGAATTAAAGCACACAACCCTCACTGGGCACTGTGTTTTTGGATTGCATGCCAGAATACTTAAACTTCATCAAATCGATGTGCTATTGCAAATGTAAGGGCATCTACATTTTGAAGAATCTTTTCTGCATGGTTTATCTGGTCTATCGAACTTTATTAAATGTTCGTAAAATATGTGTCTATTTTATTTCGAAGCTACTGGCTGGCTTAAATATGCATTCTCTACTTGTAGTCTAGTAATCATTATTTTTCACAAAGGGACCACTTTAGAACCCAAGTGAAGCTTCCCTAGACCAGCCACCTGCCCAACCTAACCTTTGGGTGCATAACTATTCTAGATGATGACGCCACCGAAAAGCTTTTCTTTTTCCGACTCTTAATTTTAAAGATTCTTTGCATATAATACTAGTATAACCAAATTTTGCTTGGAATTACATTAAGTACTTTTGCAGCACCATTGGTGAAGGGTATCCAAGATTCGGCAAAGCCGAATATACCACTCTTACTTGTTATATTTTAAGAAAAGACTCCTTTTTTGTTAAAAATATTTTTTTTTAACAAAACTTTCTTTCAAAATTAAAGAAAAAATGTATTGAACAATAACTTATTATGTTAATTATTTGCTAACTGAGCTAGAAAGTTAGTTATTGTATTTTGTGAGTAAGTAACTTTTAATTAAATTATGTAGTGGAGTTATTGCAATTTTTTTTCACTGTATAAGACCTGAATTACTGTTTAACGTTCTCACTTTATCAAATGTCCTTTAATTTTTTTAATAAATCGTTTAAGGTTCTTGCTTTTTAAGGATTTTCTTTTAGATATTGGCTAAAATTATTTCTCAAAGAAATTTAGCATAATTTTTACAATATTTTAATTTTTATAAAGTTAATTTACCCATTTGGCCAGGATATCCTGAAATACAAAAAAACATACTTTCAATAAAAAAATGTTTCTAAAATTTAACAAATAGTATAGACCCACCTTAACATCATCCATTTCCTCTTCTGAAGAAGAGTGTGATAAGCCATTGTAGGTTTTGAATGTAGCATTTTTCATAAAGGATTTCAATAAACTGGCGCTTAATTGACCAAATTTATAGGGTACCACTGGATCAAAATCACCATGACATTGGAAAATCTTAAAAAAAAGTTATCAGTTAAATAAATAACAAAAAAATTTATTTAATTTTTTAACTCACTGGTAAATCTGCTGGATTCGTTTTTATCCCCGGAAATTGTTTATGCAAAGGCAACCAACACGAAAGGGCCACCACACCGGCCAGCGGTTTGTTGTAGGTCAATGCGGAATACAAAGCCAAGGCTCCTCCCTGTGAAAAACCACCCAAGACTATGCGTTCCGAGGGTATGCCCTTTTCAACTTCCGTATTAATCATGGTTTGTATGTTTTGGGAGGCGGACTTAATGCCTTCTTCATCCTCGGGGCCCGATATGTCAAGGGTTTTTAGATCGAACCAGGAGGGCATACGAAAGCCGGCATTAAGAGAAACCGGTTGGGTGGGCGCTGTGGGGCAAACAACTTTCATGCTGGGTGGTCTAATGGCAGCTAAAGCACTGCTCCAGCCGTGGCTAGAAATAAATAAAAAAGCAAAGTAGGAAATTAGAGAAGAGAACTAAACTAAAACTATATTAGAATTGAACTCTAAAACTAAACTGGAATTAAACTATAACTGAAACAAGAACTGAAGCAATAACTGAAAAAAGGACTGAATCAAAAACTGAATTACGAACTGAATCAAGAAATGATCATGAAAGGAATCAAGGGGTGTATCTTGAACGGAATTAAGTCTGTATGAAAATCTGTATCATAAACTGTTTCAAGAACTGTATCGATAATTGAATCAAGATCTCAACTAGAACTGAACTGATCTAGAACTGAACTAGAACTGAACTAGAACTGAACTAGAACTGAACTAGAACTGAACTAGAACTGAACTAGAACTGAACTAGAACTGAACTAGAACTGAACTAGAACTGAACTAGAACTGAACTAGAACTGAACTAGAACTGAACTAGAACTGAACTAGAACTGAACTAGAACTGAACTAGAACTGAACTAGAACTGAACTAGAACTGAACTAGAACTGAACTAGAACTGAACTAGAACTGAACTAGAACTGAACTAGAACTGAACTAGAACTGAACTAGAACTGAACTAGAACTGAACTAGAACTGAACTAGAACTGAACTAGAACTGAACTAGAACTGAACTAGAACTGAACTAGAACTGAACTAGAACTGAACTAGAACTGAACTAGAACTGAACTAGAACTGAACTAGAACTGAACTAGAACTGAACTAGAACTGAACTAGAACTAGAACTGAACTAGAACTGAACTAGAACTGAACTAGAACTGAACTAGAACTGAACTAGAACTGAACTAGACCTGAACTAGAACTGAACTAGAACTGAATTAGAACTGAATTAGATCTGAACTAGAACTGATTAAAACTGTGCATAAACGGCATTAGAACTTATAGAAGGATTCTCTTAGTGCTTTAGATTCCTTATAGGATGAAAAACAAAGACTTGTCCTTGATTAGCTTCAATTCCTTTAACAAATTTGTATTTTATCAATTAGAATAAGTTATTACTTACCCAGTATCACCCAGACCATGCATAAAAATGAGCTAAAACAATAAAAATCAATAAGTTAATCATTTATGTTAAACAAAGAAAGTGTGTGGGGAGTCATTTTACTTACAGTGGAAGTATGTTTGGCAGTAGCCTCTATAATAACTGGGGCAATCGACATGATGACAATAACAATTAAATAACCAAAACTGGCTAAAATGCTAAAGTAAAGAGTGTACAATAGAACAAGTGCGATTATTGCTTTAAAATCTTTAATGATGAGCTTCTAAGGACTGCGTAATAGGCTTTTATCTAACGACGAAGGAATATTTCTGCCCAGGTACTTTAAATTGCTTTGCTTTATGGAGACGAGCCAAGGTTTAAAATCAAGATGGTGTTAAGAGCAATTGCTGGTAGCCAATTAAATACCACAACTAGAAATGAATGAAATGGAAATTATGAAACAATTTATTAATATTTATTAATTAAAACTTTGGCCTTTACAGCCACACGTAATAGTAAAACATGTTAAAGTAAATATAATTATCAATTTTCTATTGCATTACACTGCTGTTCTTTTGCTAATAATAAATTCATTAACATGTGGCACTTGTTATTGTGGGCCAGAAGAAAAAGAACACTAAGAAAAAGAAAGAAAACCTCGAAATAAAAAACAAAAAATTCCTCTTGGTTTTTATTGATTTTTGCTTTTTTCCGGTTGTTAAGTCAAGAAGTTTTCTTCTTGGTTTTTAGCTTAAATTGTCAATATATTTTCTTTCAAATTAAACTTCATTCACTCAAAAATTTTGTTATCATTCTTTATCACTAAATTTTATTAATTTATTTGTATTATTACCCTTTATTTTACAAGAATTTTTATTGAAAATTTTCAGGCAATTAATTCTTTGATTTTTTTTCACACCACAAATGATTTTGCATCAGCTGGACGAGTAAGAGAGAGTGAGAGAGTTCTAAAATTGACTTTTGACAATATAAAAATACAGTGTTGGAAAGTGTTAAAATATAACATTAAGTAAATATAAGTGCTGTTAACGTATATATATAAGAAAAACGTTAATTTAAATAGAAATTTTAGTACCTTTTTAAATTTTGAAATATAATTAATAAATCATGCAAAACAGTATAAAAATTAACTGAATTGAAATATTTTTATAAAAAATAACTTAAAAAAATCGTATCTGTAAATAAAAGTTAAACTAATATAAAACTACCAAATGTTTAATATTATAGTATGTAAAATGGCTGTACTTAGAATAACTATACTTCATATCACCCCTGTTAAAAGGGTTAATTGGGTTTTTTCTGATATTTTTATGGATCCGCTTTACCATAATAGAGTTTTTGACCTTTACAGCCATAAATTTATCTATATTTTTTTTTATCAAATTAAGCATAAGTATTGCATATGGTTACCGAAATTAGTATCAAAGAACTGATTTTAGGTCACATCAACACAAATTATTTCCTATTTATATTTCTTACCCCGGTTATCGGTCTTTGACAACAAAGGATATTTAGATTGCAATTGGAAATTGTGACTCCAGTAAAATCCATCCGATAACGAAGCTGATTTTCGACTTAAAATTCTTAAGTCAAAGATTGTAACTAAAATAAAAAAAGTTATTGCTTTCATTATACCCACCATCAAAAAGAATGGGGGTATATTGAGATTGTCATTCCGTTGTAATTTCAAAAAACCAAAATTGATGTATATTCTGAATTCTTATGAAATTCTAAGACGATTGAGCGATGACCGTCTGTCTGTTAGACTGTCTGTATATTCGGCACGATAGGGCCTGAATGAAAGGAGCTGGGTCACTGAAATTTGCCAAAAATATTCTCAATTTCTTGGAAAATGTTGGTATTGAAATTTGGCGAAATCGGTTTATATTTGACCATAGCTCCCGTATAACATCGCCTAGGTCAATCGCTCATTTGCTAATAAATGACAAATTATAACAAATTATAATTATAAAAAGGCGTCCCAACTAGAACTCAATTTTAAAATGACTGATGTAGCAATTGTATTGTTTCTCTGGCTGTATGACATATGGCGCCGTCTTGTTGAAACCACATGCCCTCCACATTAATTTCTTCAATTATAGGCAAGAAAAACTGGTTATCATTTCACGATACCGAACTACATTGACTGTTTGCGCTTGACCTGCCTCATTTTCATAAAAAAAGGTCCAATGATTCCTCCAGCCAGCCTGCTACTCGTGAATCACCTCACCCCAAATGCGACGATTCTGCCTATTGACGAAGCCATCAAGATGGAAATGGCCCTCATCACTGAATAAAATTTCAGCATTTTCATGTTGTCTCTCCAATACCCAATTAACGAACTCCCTTCGCTGTCCATGGTCATCTGGCTTCAGTTCCTGAGTCAATTGAACTTTGTATGCATGAAGATGCAAATCTTTCGTCAACATTTTTATAGTTATCATTCTAATTTGTTATTTATTTTATAAAATTATACTAAAAATGGCGTTAAAACTATTTTCATAAGTGACGGCCGAATAAAGTTTTTAAGCCGCTATATGGCAACTCTTTGTTAACATGGCCAACTAATTCGTAGTGTTGGAAAATGTTTGTAATAACATTTGAATGAACAGAGAAAACAACTAACGGTTAACTACTCCTATAAACACAATGAAAGCGTCAAAGAAACAAGCGTTTAAAAGTAAAAGCTATAGGACTTAAATTTGTAACAATCATGAATATTTTTGATTACAAATTCTAAACAAACTCTGAAAGAGTTTTCTAAATATTTGGGAAAAACTTATTTGAATTAAAAACTAAAACAAAAGGAAATACATTTTAAATGAAAATTCAGGAGATGAAAAGACAAACTATATTGTGCTATATTTTTCCTTATAAACATTTCTATACAATAGTTTCAGAGATTTTTTTTTATATTTGAAAAAAAAAGTGATCATCCCTCCCTCCAAATAAATTATTAAAACACATTTTTTGATTTCATGAAATATATTTTATTTATTTTTGTTATTTAGCATCTCAAATATCATTTTCTTTTTATTTGTTTTATATTTTTTTTTCATGTTTTAAAAATTAAAATTATCCAATGTCTTTCTTTAATTATACTTTTCTTTACCACACATTTATATTTTTATTTTATTTTTTGTTAATAACTTTCAATATTTTTTTAAATAATTTATAATTCACATTTACAATAGTTTTTTTTAATTTTTGTTATTTTTTTATTAATAACTTCCTGTTTTTATTTCTGATGTTGTGGTTTTTGCTTAAAATTTAGGCAAATATTAAGCGGTTTGTTTTTTTTTGTATTTTTAATATTTTGTTTTAAAAGTCTTTAATAACATTTAATAGGTATAAGTAATAAATTTTTTATTTGTTTAAGTTTTTTTTTTCAAATTTTTTGAAAATAATGAAAATTATTTCATTACTTTTAAGTTTTGGTCATTTATTTTTTTAAGGTTTTTTTGTTAAAGTTTTTGATTTGTTTTAAAAATATTTTATTATTTTTCATAATAAGAAATAGTTTTTTTTTGTTTGTTTTAGTTTTAATCAGTTTTTTTTGTATTTTTTTTGAAAAAGGGCGGGTATTTTTTTAATATTTTAATATTATATTTTTTTAAGTGTAAAACGGTGATTATGAGTTTTTCAAGTGAAAGTGATTGAATATCGTTAAGTTGTTTGTTGTATTTTTTGTAGTTTTTAAAGCTGATTTAATTTGAAACTTGTTGGCGCTTGATATTTTTTTGGTTTTCATTTAATTTTTGTGTATAAATTATAAATTTAGTTTAAGTTTTAATTTTACTACAGTTTAAGCCTTATTTTGTTGTTGTTTTATATAAAATTTGTTGTTTTTTCGGTAAAGTTTTGTTAAATTTTATATAGATTTTGTTTAGGTTTTTGAAACTACTTTAACAAAATAGAAGAACAAATTAAGATTTTGAATCTAAAAAAATTAATCTATAAATTTTTAAGAATTTTTATTCAAATACATATGTACTAAACTTTTGTTAAATTTTTTAAATATTTTATTTCGAATTTGAAAATTTTGTAAAAAATTCCTTTATAATTAAAAAAAAAAAATCTTTAAAATTTTTGAAAAATTTTCTTTTAATTCATTTCTTTTCATTTAAAAATTTATAGATCGATTTTTACATTTTTTTATATCGATTTCTAATTTTTTTCCTTTTCTTTTTTAATTTTTCCATTTCTATGTTTTTCGTTAAAAATCGCAAAAGTTAGATTTAAGTTTTAGGGTTTTTAGGGCTTTTAAGAAAATTTGTTAATTTAATTTGTACACATAAAAAATCTTTTAAATTAAAGATTTTTTTTCAAAACATGTCTTTTTTAAAGAAATTTTAACTTATAAATTATTTAAAATAAACTATGAGAAATTATTAAAAATTTTAATTAAAGTAATTTTAACTTATTTTAGATTTATTAATAATATAAAATATAATTTAGGATTTCTTAGTTATTTTCGACAATTTTGTAAACCAAAATTTATTTTTCTTATATATTTTCTTTAGATTTTTTAATGAAGCTGCCTAAATTATTACAAAATTAGCCTTATTTCTTAAGATTAGATTAATATTTTATTTGTTTAGATTTTGGTTTACAAAATTGTTATAGAAAGTTTTGTTATAGTTTTTTTTAAGAAATATTCAAGAATTGTTAGCTTGGAAACCGTTAATATAATTAAATTTTAAAATTTCACCATAAAGTTTTCGTCTCTCACATTTATAAGCTGATTTTTGTTTAATTGCCCTTAATTCTCAAAGATTATAACATTTTATTTAAAACTTCCCTTTAAAATCAAAAATGTTCTTTCAAAAAAATCATTGAAATTGAACTTCTTATCAAAAAAAGTTTATTTTATTTTATTTTATTTTAATTTCTTACTTTTATTTAAATTTGGGATCCTTTGATTTATTTGATTTTGCTTTCTTTCCCTTAATTTGTAAAGAATAAAAAATTTATAAAAATCATTTAAAAGTTTTTTATTACAAAATGATTCAAAAAAGTTTTTAAACTCGTTATCCAACTGACGGCCTATGAAAGTGTTTGAAATTTCATCATAAACCTTAATTTTCTCACTATCATTCATTAATATTTTTTCTTTCTATACAATTTCTCATAATTTTTGCTTAGTTTCCATTAAATTTAAAAGTATATAATGTTTTCTGAAGTAATTTCTTTTAATTTCAAAAATTTTCTTCCATTTAAATTGATTTTCCTAACAAATTTAACAAAAACGGCGTTAAAACTCTATTTATTAGTAACGGAATAACAACGTTTCAAAATCGCCATCTGGCAACACTTTGTTTATATGGCAAAGTGATTACTAGTGTTGGAGAATGTTTGTAGTTAAATTTAAATAAAGAGAGAAAATAATAGTGTTGGCAAACATTTTTATAGACAAACTAACGGTAAACTTCTTCTGTAAACACATTAAAAGCGTCAAAGAC
Source organism: Stomorhina lunata (assembly GCA_933228675.1). Classification (NCBI taxonomy): domain Eukaryota; kingdom Metazoa; phylum Arthropoda; class Insecta; order Diptera; family Rhiniidae; genus Stomorhina; species Stomorhina lunata. Next base: position 114,380,531 of record OW121742.1, on the reverse strand, counting down.
ACAGAAAATCGAATTAATTGAAATTGTTAACAAATTCTTGAATATTTCTTGTTTTTGAACCGATTTTTTTAATTTTTCTTTATATTTTCCAAAAAAAAGTATTAAGTCTTGAACTTAAAAACTAAAATCACAGAAAGAAATTAATTTTAAACGAAAACTTTTAAGACAGGAACTAAATTTTTATACAAAAACTAGTTAATAATAGTTAACGATTAAAGAGATTTTTGTTCATAAATAAATAAATAAATTTGAAGAATTACTTTCACTAAAACTATTGAAAAAAGTTAACTTAAGCTAATTAAGAAAATAAATCTTACTTAAACTATAACTTAATTTTAAAAAATCTTGAACTTTTTTTCTTGTAATCTCGTTTTTTTGTTGTTTAAGAACTAGATATTTTATTTGGTTTCTGGAACCAAATTATTCTATTATCAAACAGCGTGGCAAATGATCTTTTAAGTATTCGAATAGTTCCTGTGACGCTCCTGGACAATTGGTCAACTCTAGCTCCTGCAGATGCCTTAGCTGTATGAGACTAGAGAGCCCGGATGAGGTGAGTAAAGGACAGCCAGCTAAAGATAAAACTTGCAGATTACGCATTGAGCATAAGTGTTGTAGGCCAAAGTCGCGAACTTGTGAGCACCAGCGCAAAAATAAAGCCGTTAGCGAGAGCATGGTGGAAATGTAGCCGACACCAATGTCGGTAATGTGAACGCATCTAGAAAGGGAAACAAAAAGAAATCGATAAACAGAATTAAATTGAATCAAAATTTGTATTTAAGAACTAAATTCAAAATTCAATCAATAACTGAATTAAGACCTAATTCAAAATCTGAATCAAAAATTAAAACAAGAACTTAATGAAGATCTGAATTAAGATCTGAACCAAGAACTCAATTAAAAACTTTTAAATGAACTGAATCAAGATCTAAATCAAGAACTAGATCCAGAATTGAGTCAAGAAAGCTATTCATTTACAAAATTTTTTAATAAAAGAGTTATAGCTTTATCGATTACTTTTTAGATTAAATAACATAGAATGCTCACCTATCCAAAGTCAATTCTTCCAATTGATTTAAATCACAGGCTATATACTCCAGCGAAGCATCTGTTATCCTAGGACACCATGACAAATCCAGGGCCCTTAATTTCTGTAAATTTTCCGCTATCAATTCAACGCCATCATCTGTCAATTTACTGCAGCCCGAGAGGCTTAATACCGTGAGATGTGGTAGAGAATGGACTGAAAGTAAAAGGAATAAAACAATTATTAAATGAAATGAAAATATTAAACAAACTTAAATTTAAATGGAAAACCTTATATACAATTTTGTGGTCAAGACATGTTTAAGGCTTCCCTCACTTTCAAAATTTACTACAAATTTCAAAAGGGAAATTGCTAAATTAGCAATGATTGAATTGAAAATGTTTATTATTTATTGAAAAGCTAAGGGACGGACGTTCTCTTTCCTTTGGCTCCAAGTTTATTAAATATGCATTTGATTGTAACAGTTATTGTTTATTATTGAATGTACAACTGCCCAATCTTTCCACTTTTGTTTCCGAAATGAAATCTCTTTCATTATGTTAACATTTTCATTTAACATTTATTGATTTTCTTTCAATCTTGTACAATCCCGGTGGTTTCAAAATGAAGGACCACAGGGTATAAGCATCAGAACATCGTCTTTAATTCGGATGACCCCTATGTGGCCGTAACATGTTCTATTGCGAACGTATACTCTTAGATAAGACATAGAGCACTAAACACGTCTTCTATATCTAAAAAAGCTTCCGTCTTTTACTCTTTTACAGCGAGTTAATAAATCAAGGAATCCTACCAAGTCACGAATCTTCTCAATAGTTTCCCTAGGATACCTAAAAAATCTTTTCTCCTATACCTTCCGTAGAACCCAAAATAGGTTGACACGTTTAAAATCAAAGACCGTTGAAAAAAATCGGTATTTAAAAATGCTCTTGTCATTGGAAGCGGTTGATAGACGACCCTTATGTGGCCCTAAATTCTAATTCGAACGTCTATTCCCACATTAGATTTGGAGTACTAAACACACCTTCTATATCTAGTCTTATACCCTTTTTAAAGGCAGTTAATAAATCAAAGAATCCCATCAAGTCAAGCATCTTCTCAAAATTTTCTCTAGGGTACCTGACAATTTGTTTCTCCAATATCTCCCGGAGAACCGAAGATAGGCTGATAAATATAAAATCAAAGGCCATTGAAATAAAATGGGTTTTAAAAATCCGCTTATCATTGGAGACGTTTGATAGCTATTTCCGGAACTGTTGGGCTAAAGTCTTCTTTTGCAACTCTTCGTCTCCTCTTTAAATGATTTTATTACATCTTATTATTATACAGTTTTCTAGTTCAATAGAACATTTTGTGGTTAAATTTAATGCATTTGAGAATGTGGTTAAGGTGGAGATACTTAAGGGGAAGTCGGCAAATGTATGCCTACACACTTTTATGACCCACTATTGCCATGGCAAAAATTAATCACTAGAATACAAACGTACATATCTCCCTTACCCAGACAGTTTCGAACAAAATTTCATAGAAAATTGACAAAAAAATAACAATTTCCAAATCACAAACTTCTGTTATCCTTGAAACTTGTGACTTTCCCGTTTACTCTCTTTAAAGAAAACTAATGGCCGTTTACCCTGCCAAAACTCTGGTATCTCTAATATGGCAACTTTTAAAGTCAAAGGTATGGCATCCTTTGTTTGTTTTCCTTCTTTTATGAGAAAGATTGAAGAGTAAGAGTTTGGAAGTTGCCAACTAGTTTTTAGTGTCAGGGCTGGTAAATCTACTGCAATCACCAATTTTCGACTTCACTGTATTTAACATTATCCTTTATAGTGCATTCAGACAGCATTAAAATCTAGTAGATTTGAGTTGAAATCTCGATCGAAATCTTCATCGTTCACACCAACATTTTTTGACATTTATCTAGATTTCAACTTCATAACAAAAACAGCTGACTCAAATGTAAATAAAAGAAAAAATTAACCGGCAAAAAATTGATACAATGGAAAATACAGCAAATATTTTATTATTTTGTGATTCCAAAGTAAAAAAAATACAAAGAGAGATAGTATTGCTGCGTATAAAGAAACGTAAACATTTGTTAAACATTAGACTTCACAAACTGATTCAAAATTATTATACGCAATGATTAAATAATTAAAATTTTTCAGCTTAAATTTTTTTCTTTTTTTTAGATTTGCCAACCACTTGTCAATTTTGTTTACACAGTGTTGTAATTTTTTGTCATTTTTGAAGAAAATCAGGGTTGTGTTGCGAGGTAGTAGCCGAAATCTACTAGATTTTGCCAAAATCTAGTGCCGAAGAAGATTTTGATTTGTATGAGAAATCTCGTCAAAATCTAGTAGATTTGCGATGAAATCTTGTAAGTACGAGATTTTAAATTGGTGTGAATTGGCTATTAGCTAATGGAAATTTAATCTTGGTTATAAACCTGCTTGTATTATTGCCCAAAAATAGGAAATTTAAATTCTATTAGAAAAATTATAGCAATTGTGACTTATGAAATCAAATCACTGAAGAAATGGTTTTAAGTGCTGCTTTTATTTAATAAATTTTGAAATTATATTAAACATTTCAACAATTGTCACCAGCAAAGTAAATGCCACAATCAAATTTAACCAATAAAACTTGAAATTAGATCCAATTTGGGTTACACATTAAGTATTGGGGGGAAGGATAAAAGTTAATCAGAAAATTGAAAGAAATGTTTAATAGAGACACAAGTCGACTATAAAATTTAGACGGCGGCAAAAATATAATAAAGTGCGCTGCGTCATGGTCGAATAATTACAGGTATCTACATCGAAAATAGGTTAACACATCATTTGTGGAGACATCCTTCTGCCGGCCATTGTAGCTTTAATCGTAAGCATCAAGACAAAGAGCTCGATTTTCTATCTTAAAACGATGGCTAATAACGCCAAGGAGAGGAAATTGTTAAAGAATCACTGGCAGAGCGTTCTTAAGTTCGAAAGAATTTACAACTCTACCAAAGATATCTCGGTCATTTCCTCAAGTTTTATCCAACGAGATAAAGCTGGATGGCAATAAAGTTTGGGGGAGTAAACAGCTAACGCTTGTGGAATAGAATGTAATGCTCATGCTGCCGATGCGATCAAGGATGCAGCCGCAAAAGTCAGTTAGAAGATTGTGGAGGTTTTGCGAGTTTCATTACGATTCACATGGTGCTTTCCGAAAACAAAGGGCAGAGAGCCAGATCGAGCAATTAGTAACCCTTTCAAGTTGGGACATCCTTTAAGCAGGCATCGTTTATTCCAATGTCAGAATGAAAACTGATCTTAACAAGCTGGTTGAGGCTCAGCTATTGAAGCGAATCGCCCCTTTTAGAGCACCCAAGGGTGTTGGGTGCAGAATGACAGAAGGGGGTAAAGTTTGTCAACTGCCGAAATACGAAATTTTTTGATTTTTTGAAATGAAATGGTTGAGAGGTGGCAGCAAACTCCGGGATTCTAATCAGGCAAGTGGAGATCCCAGTTTCTGTCAGATATACTGAGACCCCGGAGAATCTTAAATAAGACAAACTTATTTAAGATTCTCCGTGGATAAGAAGACTTTTGACAAATTAGACTCGGAAAATGTGGAAATAAGATATACTAAACAAGGGCCCTAGGAAGTTGCTAGTGGTGAAGTTAAACCTTAAAGAACTTTGGTCTAATTGGAAAGGCTAATTGTAGACTTCGATCCAGAAATCATGGATTCGTAATAACAAGATTTGAGGCCTCAAAGTCGTGGTCTAAGACATATAGACAAAGACTAAGACATAGACTAAGACATAAACTAAGACATAGACTAAGACATAGACCAAGACATAGACTAAGACATAGACTAAGATATAGACTAAGACATAGACATAGACTAAGACATAGACTATGAAATATTCAAAGACATAATTTAAGATATATTGGGTTCTAACTAACGCATACCGGTTTATTAAAAATTATTCTGAGATAGTGTGTGCCTAATTTAGTATTGGTGTGTGTGCATGTGAGTTTTTCTTTGATGATGTTAGTTCATTTGTGTGGTTAACTGCAGTGCCCCAGTTTAGAAAAATTGAACGTTACAACAACTTTGTCTTCATATATTTAAAAACATTTTCATACTCTTTCCTTTAAATTTCAGTTTATATTCGTAAGATACTTTTTCAGATTTTTTTAGTATCTACTTTTGCAACATTCGCTTTTGCTACTTTGTGTGTGTGTATGTATGTATGTGTTTGTGCTATTGTTTTTACTGTTTCAAAACTTTTTTTATTCATTTGTTCCAAGAGGTCATATGAAAATAAAGCCACTTTTTATAAATATGTGTATCTTTTTTTTGCTAGTTTTTGTTTTAAACGTACAAAAAAAAAAAATTTCAAAACTTTTGTTGGGCTTCTTACCAAACAAAACCAATACAGGGCAAACAAACGAAATGAACGAATGTAACAGAGGAAACTCATCCTCCTCATACATAGGAACGAACATATCAACCCAAACTTAACTCAAACTTAAACCACAAACTATAGATTTAAATTACAATATGAAACGATAAATGGAAAATTGAAAAAAAAAATCGAAAGACTAGAAAAATAAACTAAAAACCTAAACTAACTAAATTTTAGCTAGACAGGCAAATAAAAACTAATAAAATTTAAAATATTGTTAAAGTTGTTTAATAGAAAAAGTTTAAAAATATTCAAGTATTTTTTAAAAAAGTTTTAGAAACAAAAACATTCAAAACCTTAAAGCCATGTACTCCTACTTAGAAGCTTTTTTATATAAAAATCTAAGTCTATGTCTTAGTCTATGTCATAGTCTATGTCTTAGTCTATGTCTTAGTCTATGTCTTAGTATATGTCTTAGTCTATGTCTTAGTCTATGTCTTAGTCTATGTCTTAGTCTATGTCTTAGTCTATGTCTTAGTCTATGTCTTAGTCTATGTCTTAGTCTATGTCTTAGTCTATGTCTTAGTCTATGTCTTAGTCTATGTCTTAGTCTATGTCTTAGTCTATGTCTTAGTCTATGTCTTAGTCTATGTCTTAGTCTATGTCTTAGTCTATGTGTTAGTCTATGTCTTAGTCTATGTCTTAGTCTATGTGTTAGTCTATGTGTTAGTCTATGTCTTAGTCTATGTCTTAGTCTATGTCTTAGTCTATGTCTTAGTCTATGTCTTAGTCTATGTCTTAGTCTATGTCTTAGTCTATGTCTTAGTCTATGTCTTAGTCTATGTCTTAGTCTATGTCTTAGTCTATGTCTAAGTCTATGTCTTAGTCTATGTCATAGTCTATGTCTTAGTCTATGTCTTAGTGTATGTCTTAGTCTATGTCTTAGTATATGTCTTAGTCTATGTCTTAGTCTATGTCTTAGTCTATGTCTTAGTCTATGTCTTAGTCTATGTCTTAGTCTATGTCTTAGTCTATGTCTTAGTCTATGTCTTAGTCTATGTAATAGTCTATGTCTTAGTCTATGTCTTAGTCTATGTCTTAGTCTATGTCTTAGACTATGTCTTAGTCTATGTCTTAGTCTATGTCTTAGTCTATGTCTTAGTCTATGTCTTAGTCTATGTCTTAGTCTATGTCTTAGTCTATGTCTTAGTCTATGTCTTAGTCTATGTCTTAGTCTATGTCTTAGTCTATGCCTATGTCTTAGTCTATGTCTTAGTCTATGTCTTAGTCTATGTCTTAGTCTATGTCTTAGTCTATGTCTTAGTCTATGTCTTAGTCTATGTCTTAGTCTATGTCTTAGTCTATGTCTTAGTCTATGTCTTAGTCTATGTCTTAGTCTATGTTTTAGTCTATGTCTTAGTCTATCTCTTAGTTTATCTCTTAGTCTATGTCATAGTCTATGTCTTAGTCTATGTCTATGTCTATGTCTTAGTCTATGTCTTAGTCTATGTCTTAGTCTATGTCTTAGTCTATGTCTTAGTCTATGTCTTAGTCTATGTCTTAGTCTATGTCTTAGTCTATGTCTTAGTCTATGTCTTAGACTATGTCTTAGTCTATGTCTTAGTCTATGTCTTAGTCTATGTCTTAGTCTATGTCTTAGTCTATGTCTTAGTCTATGTCTTAGTCTATGTCTTAGTCTATGCCTATGTCTTAGTCTATGTCTTAGTCTATGTCTTAGTCTATGTCTTAGTCTATGTCTTAGTCTATGTCTTAGTCTATGTCTTAGTCTATGTCTTAGTCTATGTCTTAGTCTATGTCTTAGTCTATGTCTTAGTCTATGTCTTAGTCTATGTCTTAGTCTATATCTTAGTCTATGTCTTAGTCTATGTCTTAGTCTATGTCTTAGTCTATGTCTTAGTCTATGTCTTAGTCTATGTCTTAGTCTATGTCTTAGTCTATGTCTTAGTCTATGTCTTAGTCTATGTCTTAGTCTATGTCTTAATCTATGTCTTAGTCTATGTCTTAGTCTATGTCTTAGTCTATGTCTTAGTCTATGTCTTAATCTATGTCTTAGTCTATGTCTTAGTCTATGTCTTAGTCTATGTCTTAGTCTATGTCTTAGTCTATGTCTTAGTCTATGTCTTAGTCTATATCTTAGTCTATGTCTTAGTCTATGTCATAGTCTATGTCTTGGTCTATGTCTTAGTCTATGTCTTAGTCTATGTCTTAGTCTATGTCTTAGTCTATGTCTTAGTCTATGTCTTAGTCTATGTCTTAGTCTATGTCTTAGTCTATGTCTTAGTCTATGTCTTAGTCTATGTCTTAGTCTATGTCTTAGTCTATGTCTTAGTCTATGTCTTAGTCTATGTCTTAGTCTATGTCTTAGTCTATGTCTTAGTCTATGTCTTAGTCTATGTCTTAGTCTATGTCTTAGTCTATGTCTTAGTCTATGTCTTAGTCTATGTCTTAGTCTATGTCTTAGTCTATGTCTTAGTCTATGTCTTAGTCTATGTCTTAGTCTATGTCTTAGTCTATGTCTTAGTCTATGTCTTAGTCTATGTCTTAGTCTATGTCTTAGACTATGTCTTAGTCTATGTCTTAGTCTATGTCTTAGTCTATGTCTTAGTCTATGTCTTAGTCTATGTCTTATTCTATGTCTTATTCTATGTCTTAGTCTATGTCTTGGTCTATGTCTTAGTCTATGTCTTAGTCTATGTCTTAGTCTATGTCTTAGTCTATGTCTTAGTCTATGTCTTAGTCTATGTCTTAGTCTATGTCTTAATCTATGTCTTAGTCTATGTCTTAGTCTATGTCTTAGTCTATGTCTTAGTCTATGTCTTAGTCTATGTCTTAGTCTATGTCTTAGTCTATGTCTTAGTCTATGTCTTAGTCTATGTCTTAGTCTATGTCTTAGTCTATGTCTTAGTCTATGGCTTAGTCTATGTCTTAGTCTATGTCTTAGTCTATGTCTTAGTCTATGTTTTAGTCTATGCCTATGGCTAGTCTATATCTTAGTCTATGTATGAAAATTTAACTAATTTTCTTTAAGATTCTTAACTTTTCCTTATAATTATTTTATTTTGGTCGTGTTAATACTTTATTCTTAAATAATTCTTTATCATATTTCCTCTGTCATATTTGGTTACCAGAAGCCTTGGTATTTCATATTTTTGCATAAAGCTTAAAAGATTTGTTAAGGAATTTATATATATTTTTTTGTTTTCCTTAGATTTGAAGCCTATTTAATCCTTTATCATGTTGTTTTCTTAAATTACACCAAACTCATGGGGTTTTTTGTATTGTTTTTTGCTAAAAATATTTTTTTTACCCAAGTTTGGATTTTCGTTTTTCATTTTAAGTAACAGCAACTAAAATAAAAACATAAACCTTAGTAATCCTCTTAAAAGCACCTACAACATACACATTAAAAATTACTATTCTCCGACTATGGCAACAATTTATATACTAGGGAAAACCCGATTATAAAAGATATTATTTCAAACTAACCAACATTCCAAAGAGCCCTGCTATTGCAATCCCACCCTTTCCTGGAATATAGTAAAAATGCAAATGCATGTGAACTTGTATACGTACAAATAACGTTAATTTCGTCTGCTTTGGAATGCCCCTTTTTAAGGGCTAGCCCATTATTTATGCCCAGAATACATATGAATGCAAAATAATTATTTACTTAACAAATACAAATGCTATCGCATCCTTTGCTTATGCACAAACACGTATACACTCACACACATAAAGAAGAAAATATCCGTTCGTTTGAAAGTTTTTATTTCGAAAGTTAACTGCCCCCAACCGAACAGTTGGTGGGTAATAAAAAATGTCTTCTTGCGTCTCCTTTTTCCCAGGAAACTATGAATCATCATAACAATAGTAATCTATAGCCATTGCCATTTGCCAGGAAACACATAAAACTATGGAATCTCTATGCATGAGGAGAAGCTTTTAAAAAGAAGGTATATTAAAGAAATGGGCTATCAAGTTTCCAGTTTATGAAGGATGGGTTTTTTTAGAAGAAAAAAAATTCATTTTGAAGAATATTTTCCAGAAGTAATCTTTGAATTTAAAGCTAAAAGTCTAGGTTTTAGACTAGATCTTAGACTTTGTTTAAGTCTGTGTCTTAGTCTATGTTTTAGTCTGTATATTAGCCTTTTTCTATCTAATCAAAGATTTTAGTAAGTGAAGGTCTTTTTAAGAATTTTCTATTTGAGGTCGTTTTATCAATGAAACCCATTATTCTTTTTAGTCTAAAAAGAAAATTATTAAAAAAATTGTTACACTTAGTTTCAGTAATTCCATATAAATCTTAAATTTATAATCTCCCTCTTTCACTGTTAACCATAATTCCTCTCTCCCAAACCCTACCAACCAGGGATGGCAAACATGGTACAATTGTACTTTTTCCGATAAAAAATTTTCTATAGAAAAATTTTTATAACGAAAAATTTTCTATAGAAAAATTTTTATAACGAAACAATTTCTATTGAAAATTTTTTTAAAGATAAAGTTTCTATAGAAAAATTTTTATAGAATTTCTATAGAAAATTTTTTTAAAGATAAAGTTTCTGTAGAAAAATTTTTTTAACGAAAAATTTTCCATAGAAAAATTTTTATAACGAAAAATTTTCCATAGAGAAATTTTTATAACGAAAAATTTTCTATAGAGAAATTTTTATAACGAAAAATTTTCTATAGAGAAATTTTTATAACGAAAAATTTTCTATAGAGAAATTTTTATAACGAAAAATTTTCTATAGAGGAATTTTTATAACGAAAAATTTTCTATAGAAAAATTTTTATAACGAAAAATTTTCTACAGAAAAATTTTTATAACGAAAAATTTTCTATAGAAAAATTTTTATAACGAAAAAATTTTCTATAGATAAATTTTTATAACAAAAAATTTTTATTACGAAAAATTTTTGTAACAAAAAATTGTATAAAGAAAAATTTTCCATGGAAAAATTTTTATAACAAAAAAATTTTCTATAGATAAATTTTTATAACAAAAAATTTTTATTACGAAAAATTTTTGTAACAAAAAATTGTGTAAAGAAAAATTTTCCATGGAAAAATTTTTATAACAAAAAAATTTCTATAGAAAAATTTCTATAACAAAATGTTTTATATAGAAAAATTTTTATAACGAAAACTTTTCTATAGAGAAATTTTTATAACAAACACTTTTCCATAGAGAAATTTTTATAACGAAAAACTTTCTATAGAAAAATTTTTATAACAAAAAAATTATCTTAGAAAAATTTTTATAACGAAAAATTTTCTATAGAAAAATTTGTATGACAACAAATTTTCTATAGAAAAACTTTTAAAACCAAAAATTTTCTATAGAAACATTTTTATGACGAAAAATTTAAACCGAAAATTTTTCTATACAAAAATTTTCATAACGAATAATTTTCTGTAGAAAAATTTTTATGACGAAAAATTTTCTATAGAAAAATTTTTATAACGAAAAATTTTCTATAGAGAAATTTTTATAACGAACAATTTTCTATAGAAAAATTTTTATAACGAACAATTTTCTATAGAGAAATTTTTATAACGAAAAATTTTTACAACGAACAATTTTCTGTAGAAAAATTTTTATGACGAACAATTTTTGATAGAAAAATTTTTATAACGAAAAATTTTCTATAGAAAATTTTTTATAACGAAATATTTTCTATAGAAAAATTTATAACTAAAAATTTTCTATAGAAAAATTTCTATAACAAAAACTTTTCTACAGAAATATTTTTGTAACGAAAAATTTTCTATAGAAAAATTTTTATAACGAAACAATTTCTATAGAGAAATTTTTTAAAGATAAAGTTTATATAAAAAAATTTTTATAATGAAACATTTTTTATAACGAACAATTTTCTATAGAAAAATTTTTATAACGAAACATTTTCTATAAAAAAATTTTTATAAAGAAAATTTTTCTATAGAAAACGAAAAATTTTCTAAAGAAAAATTTTTATAACGAAAAATTGTTTATAACAAAATTTTTTTAACGAAAAATTTTCTATAGAAAAATTTTTATAACGAAAAATTTTCTAAAAAATTTTATATAGAAAAATTTTTTTAATGAAAACTTTTCTATAAAAAATTTTTATAACGAAACAATTTCTATAGAAAATTTTTTAAAGATAAAGATTCTATAGAAAAATTTTTATAACGAAAAATTTTCTATAGAAAAATTTTTATAACAAAATTTTTTCTAACGAAAATTTTTTTAAGAAAAATTTTTCTAACGAAAAATTTTTTTTACAAAAATTTTTATAACGAAACATTTTTTATAGAAAAATTTCTATAACAAAAACTTTTCTATAGAGAAATTTTTATAACGAAAAATTTTTTATAGAAAAATTTTGTTTTCATATTTGGTACAAAATCAAGAGAGTCATTTTCCATCCCTGACTAACATTTTAAAACTCTCTTCGCTTAAAGGGAAACCGCAGAAAACAACAACACATCAAATCATTTACTTACACACTAACCTAAAAATGTCTTATGAATATATGTGTGTGTGTGTGTTAGTGTGTGTGTTTAAACAATTTCTAATCATTAATTAATCTCTAATATTAAATATTTATTTGTTAATTACCAATAACATTTAATTTATGTCATGACGCCATGTTAAAATCTAATGACTCATAATTTTTGGTTTGTTTGTGTGTTTGTCTAGGTGTTTGTGGGTGGTGGGTGTATGTATGTGTATCAAAGTGTTAGTTTACCTAAGGCACACAGACACACACACATAGAATGGAAGTTTATGTATTTCTAATACTATCAAAAGTTCATGTTACCGCAAAATATACAATGACTACTTCTTAGACAACTTAGAAATACTAAGACTAGCAAGTACTAAGTTGAAGAGAAAATGGGAAGGAAGACGAGACTAGTCAGTGTCTAAGCCTATGTCTTAGTCTATGTCTTAGTCTATGTCTTAGTCTATGTCTTAGTCTATGTCTTAGTCTATGTCTTAGTCTATGTCTTAGTCTATGTCTTAGTCTATGTCTTAGTCTATGTCTTAGTCTATGTCTTAGTCTATGTCTTAGTCTATGTCTTAGTCTATGTCATAGTCTATGTCTTAGTCTATGTCTTAGTCTATGTCTTAGTCTATGTCTTAGTCTATGTCTTAGTCTATGTCTTAGTCTATGTCTTAGTCTATGTCTTAGACTATGTCTTAGTCTATGTCTTAGTCTATGTCTTAGTCTATGTCTTAGTCTATGTCTTAGTCTATGTCTTAGTCTATGTCTTAGTCTATGCCTTAGTCTATGTCTTAGTCTATGTCTTAGTCTATGTCTTAGTCTATGTCTTAGTCTATGTCTTAGTCTATGCCTCAAATTTCAGAAGTATTAAACCCGATCCGTCTCAAAATTTCTTAAAGCTCGAAAAACAACCCCTAAATATTCAGGCAAAGTTCAAACTTATAATTTTAGAAACAGAGAATACGGCCCGCCTCAGAGTATTTTAAAACTAAAAGTAATTCGCCCTTAAATTAAGATTTAGTATTTAAACTTCTTTAAAATCGAATACTTAATGAGGAAATCTCGAATATTAGTATTATTAAATATGGCCCGCCTCAAAAAAGTTTGAAATCAATCAATTGTTGCCCATTAGCAATAATTTTGGCTTTAAAATTATTTTAAATTTTACATTTTGTAATTGGGCTTTCATTTTTTAAACCATTGAACGTGGCCCGCCTTAAGGTTTCTTGAAACTAAAAGTATTCTACCTTATAATGTTATAGGTCGAAATTTTTAAAAATTATGTATTTTAGAGTAAAAGCTCCAATTTTAGAAGTAATGAATATGGCCCGTCTCAAAGTTTCTTGAAATCAAAAGTATTTCACCTCTAAATATAAAGTTAGGTTAGACTTTTTAAAAATCGCTCAATTTAGAGTCCAACGATCAAATTTAAGATTTAATGAATATGGCCCGCCTCAAAGTTTTTTGAAACTATAAGTTGTCTACTTCAGAATGTTAAGGAAGGCCTTGGCATCTAGAATAGAAAATAATTAAAAGTCTACGACCGTATTTTGAGTAATATAGGATGTGGCCCGCCTCAAAATTTCTAGAAACTTAATGTAGTCATCTGCTTTATATTAGTTTTTGGCTCAAATTTAATAGTTATACGGAATTTTTAGATTAATTCTTGATTTTTTACAAATATTAAAGATGGCCCGCCTCAAAGTTTCTTGAAACTAAAAGTATTTTGAACGTAGATGTTAAAGTAGAACTGAGTATTAATAAAAATTAAGTATTTAAAGTTTTAGGCTTAAATTTTAGATATATTGCATATGGCCCGCCTCAAAGTTTCTTGTAATTAAAGTTATTTTACCCTTTAATATAAAGGCAGCTCAAAAAATTATTTAAAATCTTAAACTTTATTGAAAAATCTCAAAGTTTAGTGAAACTAAAAGTTTTTAGACCCTAAGTATTAAATCAGAACACAAATTTGTTAAAAATTATATATTTTATCAAAAAAACTTAAAATTTAGAAGCTCCATAAATAGCCCGCCTCAAATTTTCTTGAAATTAAAAGTATTATCTCTAAATTTTATAGTAGTTGTCAAAATATGTGAGTGAACCTTAGTTTTTCTTAAAAGCCTTGTTCATGTGTCTTGATGGGGATACCTTCCCTTGAAAATCTTTTGTATTAGAAATAATTTTCGTATTGATTTATTTTAATCAAAGCTTTACTTTATATTATTAAATCTAATCTCAAATGTATGGAAAGACTCTTGCTGTATCTCTAAGCCTCATCTTTGATGAAAACCTACAACAACTACAAACACAAAAGGGAGGCATTGATTACAATTGATTCCATTTGATGCAACAATTGCATTTTCATAATTAATAGCGACAAAATGCGCATATTTAGTGCGCGTTTTAATTCAGTTTTCAAATCATTTTCTTATCAGCACTCAAAACGTTTAGAGGCTTAGCAAAAAAGTGTAAAGATTTGAAAAGTTTAGACAAAAATATTGTTTGAAATAAATGGATTTATTTAAAAAAGTGTTTAGTTTTCACGAGTTGTTACAATTTTATTTTGTGACCGACACTAACGGGTAAAAGTGGATAAATGTGGTTAAAGCATTTTTCTAGGATTTTATTTAAAATTTACTCGTTTTTGCGATCACAATCTACAAAATTGCAATAAAATGCAGCATTTGGAGGCAGAAATATTTGCTACCTACAAAAAGGATTTCAAAAAAGTGAATTTCAAAAAAGGACTACAAGGATGAACAAAATTCTTTGAGTTTAAAGTGTGAAACAATTTTCAAAGTCGAGGATTAAGGGTTTTAAAGAAAAATATGAAGAAATTTCCTAAAAAAAGTAAAATTTTAATTCAAACTAAATTCGAAGAAAATTCTCTTAATGTTAAATTTAAGAAAAAAGTTTCCTTAAAATTTTAGTTCAAGGACGAAATATAAATTAAAATATTAAATTTTTCCACCCAAAATAAATATCCTCTTTCCTTAACTAATTCATAATTTTCATACAAAAAAAAAAAAACAGTGGGACGAAATTAAGGAAAACAAATTCTAACATATTTTCGGATTTATGTCTTGTATTTTTTTTCTTGTTGTAAAACTGAAATTTGTTATATAAATATAAACAAAATTTATTAAATAATCTTGAATATTATTTTTTATATATAGAAATATTCCCCATAAATGTGAAAATATATAGTATCTAATATATAAAGTTATTTTAAAACTTGTATATATAAAACTATTGAAACTAATGTACCCTAAAACTACAAAAACGAGGTTTGGTCGTAAAAGTAATTTTACCTAAAAGTGTATAACTTTCTGAAATCCTAAGAAAATAAAGTGAAATTTATAGGACCAAAAGTTAAAAATATAAACTCTCAAATAATATAAAAATATTTTAATTATCTTTAAAAGAAAAAATTTTATCCAAACTCAAACTTAAAAAATTTAATTAAAAATTTTAAATTTTTGAAAAATTTTCAAACTAATCCCTAAAAATTTTAGCATATTGTTGCAAATTTTCTTTCTATGCATACATATGTATATGATGAACAAAATTTTTGTTCTAGTAAATGTGTTTAAAACTTCTCTCATATACTGCAAAGTATTATTAAGGATATAAATGCAAATGTGTGCAAAACAAATTGTATGCGTAAAAATAAACTGAATTTGCAGATTTAAAAAAATGTTCAAATAAATTTATTTGTCCTAAGTATTTGTTATTTAAAGCAATTTTTTATTGTTAGCAATTTGTTTTGATATCTAAAAAAATTTGTTAAATAAACTAAGAACAAAGTCATGTTAAAAAATAGAAATAGAAATTTTTGTTTAAAGTAAATTTTTTGCAATTTTCTTATATAAATTTAAATTTTAGAAAAATTGTTCTTCATATAAAATCTTTAAGATTTAATTTTTCTTTAAATAAAGTCAAGCCTTAATCTTTAGGGGTAAAATACTTTTAGTTTTGAAAAACTTTGAGGCGGGCCATACTTATTTTTCCTAAAATTAAAACCTTAATCCTAAAATATTCGATATCTAATAAGTCTAAGCCATGCCTTAGTACTAAATAGTATAATACTCTTAGTTTCAAAAATCTTTGAGGCGGGCCATATTCAATATTCCTAAAATTTAAGCCTAAATCATAAAATATTTAACATTTAATAAATTTAAACTATGCTTTAATATTTACTTCCAAAATGCTTCTTTCTCCAAGAAATTTTCAGGCGGGCCAGATTCCATGTTTCCAAAATTAGAACTTTAATCATAAAATAAGCTATACTTAAAAAATCTAAGCTCTGCCTTGACATTTAAATACAAAATACTATAACTTTTAGGAAAATTTGAGACGGGCCATAATTATTGTTATTTAAATTAGAGCCTTAATCACAAAATATACGATATTTAATAAATCTGAGTCATGCCTTTATAATAAGGTGTATAATACTTTTAACTTAAAAAAACTTTAAGGCGGGCCATATTCAAAAAATCTAAAATTTAATCTTAAAGTATAAAATATTCTTTACATAATAAATTTAAGTCGTACGTTAATATTCAGGGCCAGAATACTTTAAAATTTAAGAAAATTTGAGGCGGGCCATAATCATGCTTACTTAAATTAGATCCTAAATCAATATACGATATTTAATAAATCTAAGTCCTGCCTTAATATTAAGGTGTAAAATACTTTTAACTTAAAAAAACTTTTCGGCGGGCCATATTCAAAAAACCCAAAACTATAAATTTAAGTCGTGCGCTAAGATTTTGGGTAGGAATACTTTAAGTTTAAAGAAAATTTTAGGCGGGCCATTCTCACTTATCCTGAAATTGGAAGCTTAATCATTAAATATTTAATATTTAAAACGTCTGAGCCTCGCCTTAATATTTAGAGTTAGAGTATTCATAGTTTTAACAAATTTTGAGGCGGGCCAAATTCGTTATTTGAAAATTTTTTAGGATTGTTCATAAAATATAAAATATTTAATAAGTCTAAGACGATCCTTAAGATTTAGATAAAAAGAGAAGTTTTCCTAATGATCTGATAGAAAATATTGAAATTTAGCAAATTATGTCACTAATTTTGAACATATAGAATATGGCACGCCTCAAAGTTTTATAAAACGAGAAGTTTTCTTCGTGATCTTCTAGAAATATTAAAATTTATGAATTTTAGACTCTAATTTTAAATATAACAAACATGGCCTGCCTTAAAGTTTTATAAAACTAAAAGTTTACTTAATGAGTTTTATAAAAATAATGAACTTATGGCTCTAACTTAAATACAACGAATATGGCCCGCCTTAAAGTTTTATAAAACGATAAGTTTTCTTTTTGATCTTCTAGAAAATATTGAAATCTCTAATTATGAGTAAATAGAATGTGGCACGCCTTAAAGTTTGATAAAACGAGAAGATTTCTTCATGATCTTCTAAAACATATTAAAATTTGTGAAATAAAGACTCTAATTTTAAATATACCGAACATGGCCCGCCTCAAAGTTTTACCAAACTAGACGATTTTTTTATGATTTTCACAAAAATACTATGGTCCTCCTCAAATTTTATAATAAGAGAAGTTTTCTGATAGAAAATATTGAAATTTATTAGATTATATCTCTAATTTTGAATATATAGAATATGGCACGCCTCAAAGTTTAATAAAATGAGAAGTTTTCTTTGTGATCTTCTAGATAATATGTAAATTTATGAATTTAAGATACTAATTTTAAATAAACCGAACATGGCCCGCCTCAAAGTTTGATAAAACGAGAAGATTTCTTCATGATCTTCTAAAACATATTAAAATTTATGAAATAAAGACTCTAATTTTAAATATACCGAACATGGCCCGCCTCAAAGTTTTACCAAACTAGAAGATTTTTTTATGATTTTCACAAAAATACTATGGTCCTCCTCAAATTTTATAATAAGAGATAGAAAATATTGAAATTTAATAGAAAATATTGAAATTTATTAAATTATATCTCTAATTTTGAATACATAGAATATGGCACGCCTCAAAGTTTAATAAAATGAGAAGTTTTCTTTGTGATCTTCTGGAAACTATTAAAATTTATGAATTTAAGACGCTAATTTTAAATAAACCTAACATGGCCCTCCTCAAAGTTTTATAAAACGAGAAGATTTCTTCATAATCCTCATAAAAATACTGAACTTACGGCTCTAACTTTAGTTATAAGGAATATGGCCCGCCTTAAAGTTTTATATAAAAAGAAACGTTCAGAAATATCTTCTTGAAAATATTGAAACTTATTAAATTAAGGCTCTAATTTTGGATACACTAAATATGGCCCGCCTCAAATTTTAGAGAAATTTAAAGTTTTGAGTATTTTTGCTTTAATTTTATAAATATTAGATTTTATGACCTTAATAAAATTTAAAACTTCTTATAATCTTTGAAATTTCCTTTTTAAATGTTATTTTTATTTTAACTCTAAAGTTCTTATCAGTTGCATTTTTCTCTAATAAACTCGCAATTTTTCTTAGAACTTTATGATTAAGAAAAATATGCGGAAGTTTGAAATAATATTCAAGAAAAGTTTTCTTGAAATAATAAGAAAGAAACTATAATTCCTCTGGAAATGTTAAGAAATGCATGTATCTATGACTAGAGATAAAATTTAATAAAATCATGGAGGAAACTCAAACAGTTCTAGAAAAAACTCAAGAAGCGTGAGAAGAAAATGTGTTAAAAGTGTGTGAAAACTTGGAATATAAAAGTTTTTTTTTTTGTAAAGCAAAGTTTTTCCAAAAACTCAAAGAAGCGTATGAGCAGTATTAGGAATTGGGGGAACGTATGATTAATAAAGATTTGGCTTTATTTAGTTTTTCTTAAAATTTAAAGAGAAAATTAGGGTAATTTGAAGGTTTAAGGCAAAAAATTATTTCTAGATTATGTTTCATTTCCTTAAGCTTTCAAATTTGGTTTTATTTTTATTCAAGTATTTGACCTATGACCTTTCGTAAATGAAAAAAATCCTCTCGTTTTGTTGTTTAATAAAAATGAGACAAAACAATTCAATTCCTTTCATTATTGTAATTTGAAATCAAAAAAATAAATCTTTTACTCTATCTCTTTATTAAACTCCCAAATGTCTACCCACCCCTTTCCCAGAACAATAAAATCATGACTTTATTTAATGGACTCCTTGGAAACCATCAAAAATCCCTGGTAAGAAATTAGGGCAGACGAAAACGAATGTTAAATGTGCTAAAATCTTTAAATTTTACATTTATATCTAAAACACTTCAGTTTTTTTTAAGAAAAACTAAAAAAAATCAAATTTTTTGAAATACTGAATATGGCCCGCCTCAAAGTTCTTAGAAACTAAAAGCGATTTTCCTCAAAATATTAAAGCAAGCTTTAGATTTATAATATTTTGAATATTTTATGATTTCGCCTTTATTTTTAGTAACAATGAATATGGCCCGCCTCAATTTTGCTCAAATCTAAAAGCATTCCTTTTCTAAATATTAAGTTAGGTCTCCAAATTGTAAAAAGTTTCATATTTTATAATATATGGCTCCAAATTAAGAATTATTGAATATGTCCCGCCTCAATTTTGCTCAAATCTAAAAGTTGTATTTCCCTAAATATTAAATTAGGGCTCAAAATGATAATATAGGCCTTCAAATTTAGAATTATTGAATATGGCCCGCCTCAAAGTTTCCTTAAACTAAAAGAATTTAACAAATGAGAAATATTAAACTTGGTCCGCCTTAAATTTTCTCGAATCTAAAAGTTTTCCACCCCTGAATTTAAACAAAATCTCAAAGTTGTTAAAAATATTATATTTTATAATAAACAGCTTTAAATTTAGAAATATTGAATACGGCCCTCCTCAAAATTTTTAGAAACTAAAAGTTTTCCATCCAAAAATATGAAAAAATTATAAAGATTTAGAAAATATAGAATATTTTATAATTTTGTGTTCTAATAATGAATTGGCCCGCCTCAATTTTACTCGAATCTAAAAGTATTACACTCCAAAAATTTAAGTGAAAGCTCAAAATAGCAAAATATCTAAAATTTCATAATGAACGGCTCCAAATTTAAAAATATTGACTATGGCCCACAAAATTTCTAAAAACTAAAAATTATCCACCTCTAAATATTAAAACAATAATCAATATTTTTGGATAACGACTATTTAATGATTAAGGCTAAAATTTTTGATATACTAAAAAAGTCCCGCCTCAAGGTTACTTGAAATTGAGTGAATTTTATCCCTTGATATTAATTCAAGGCTTAATTTGATTAATAACTAAATATTTTATAAATTATGCTACCATTTCTATTGTAATGTATATGGCCCGCCTCAAAATTTCTTGAAACTAAAAGTAGTTTAACCCAAAATGATAAAGCATTGCTTAATTTGTTAAAATGTTATATATTTTATGATTTATACTTAAACTTAAGAAATATTGACTAAGGCCCGCCTCAAAGTTTCTTAAACTGTAAAGAGTTATACCAGCAAATACCAAAATAAGGTTCAATATTATAAAATATTTTATATTCTTAAGTTTCGGGTCAAATTTTACATATTTTAAATATGGCCCGCCTCAAAAATTCCTTAAAACAAAGAAATTTTACTCATAATTTTCAAGGCAGGGGTCAAATTTATAAAATATTAAACATTTTAAGGTTTAAGCTTCAATTTAAGAAACTTTGAATACATGGCCCGCCTCGAGGTTTCTTAGCAGGGCTCAATATTACTAAAAACCTTACATTTTTTGCTTTGGGCTTTAGTTTTACAATCATTAAATATGGCCCGCCTCAAAAATTCTTTAAAACAAAAAAATCGTACTCATAATTTTCAAGGCAGGAGTCAGATTTATTAAATATTAAATATTTTAAGATTAAGGCTCTAATTTAAGAAACTTTGAATATATGGCCCGCCTCAAAATTTCTATAAAATTAAGCTATTCTAAGTTTAGATATTATGGCACCTTTTAAATCAGTTCAATATTAAAAATTTAATGACTGCATATGGCCCGCCTCAAAGAATTTTAAAACTAAAAGTTTTCTGAAGCAAAATATTAAGGAAAACTAGGTTATATTAAAAATTTGATGATAACAACTCTTATTTCATTAATAGGGAACATTTTAAGATTAAGATTCCAAATTTATCAAGATTAAATGTATGGCCCGCCTCAAAGTTTCTCAAAATTAAAAGTTTAATACTTTTAAATGTTAAGACAGAACTTAAACTAATTAAATATCAAACATTTTATGTTTAAAACTCTAATTTTAGAAACATGGAATATGGCCCGCCTCAAAAATTCTTAAAACTAAAAGTTTTCAGCTGCAAAATATAAGGGAAATATAAGATATAACAAACATTTTATGATTATGGTCAAATTTGAGAAATAGAATATGGCCCGCCTCAAAGTTTCTCAAAATTAAAAGTATAATACTTTTAAATGTTAAGACAGAACTTAAACTAAATAAATATCAAACATTTTATATAAAAAACTCTAATTTTCGTAACATAGAATATGGCCCCCCTCAAAGATTCTTTAAACTAAAAGTTTTCTGCAACAAACAATTAGGGAAATGTAAGATATAACAAAAATTTTATGATAAAAAATCAATTTTGAGAAATATAGAATTTGGCCCGCCTCAAAGTTTCTTGAAACTAAAAGTATTCTTAAAAAAAATATAGAAAACTTCGAAAACGTGAAAAATTATTGTTAAAATTTATTAGTCTTAATAAACTTATAACCCTCATTATTTATGATGAAGTGTATACAAAATCCTTCAAATTCCCAGGTAAATATTAAGCAAATGCCGTTGCTAATGGAGACTGCAATGAAGTAGAAGATAGGGGGAGTTATTTGCGTATGAGGCAAACGCCTACATACATTTTGGATAAATTAAGGTGAAAGTATATAATTTGGAAAATAAACATTAATGGGGAGAAAAATACAAAAAAGATGAGATAAAAATATAATTAAATGGTATTAAGTTAAGCCGATTATTAAGCAGAAATAAGCGAAATAAATAAAAATCTGAAGTCAGACACGTGTTGTATTAAATGATAACAAAAAAAAAAAAAAATGTAAAAAAGTTAATTTAAAAATTATAAAGGTCATTGGAAAATATGCTAAAAATTTGTTATACAAAAAATTAAATCTTCATTAAACGTTAAGTCCCTTACTCTAGCTTTAAATTGAATTTTCCTAGATCCTTTAATATTTGTCATATTATAACTTAATTTCTTTAATTGCTCATAAAACTAAAGGAAAGCGATTTTGCTAGAATAGAATACTTTCAATATCATTTTACATTTGCCTTCTTTTACTCTGATAAGGAGTAAGAGTAGAAAATAATATAATTAATGAATTTTGTTAAGTAATTTAAGTAATATATAAGTTCTAGGAATAAATAGTTATTAAACCCAAACCATTGAATTAAAGACATAACAAAAACCCATTAACATTGTCTTTATAGGAAACTAACAATAGAGTAAAATAACATACAATATGTGAACGTATTATTAATATTATTTGATATAAATTCAATTAATATTAATCATACGCTTCAATGATTGAAAATAAGGATTAAAATAAGAGTTTTTTTACTTTTTCTTTAAGACAATTTTAATTCAAATTTTTATTTGAATTCAATTTTTTCTTAGACTTAAATTTTATTAAAAAAATTTCTTTAACTAAATTTTAAGAAAAATATTTCTTTAAATCTAATTTCTACAGCATTTTGTTATATAATTAAGTTTTAATAAACTTTTATTCTTATTTTTTTGGTAGTTTTTAAGCAAAGCTAAAAATTCCAGGAAAGTTTGAGGCGGGCCAAATTTTTTTTATTCTAAAATTCAATTAATTAAAATTTTCTAAGACGGTTGTTAAAAAACCTCTTAAACTTTCTTAATTTTAAGTCATATCATGTTTTATCTTAATTATAGGAAACGCGGGCCAAAATGTATTTTTATTCAAAACAGAACTAAATATTAATTTTTCTGAGGTAGATTTAAAAAAAAAAATACTTGAATTTTCTCAATTTAAAGTCGTGGCATGTTATCTCTTAATTTCAAGAAATCCTGAGGCGGGCCAAAATGTCTTCTTAGTCAAAAATGCAATAAATCTTAATTTTTCCGGGATGGTTCAATACAAAAAATACTTGAATTTTCTTTTCTTTTGTCATAAATTATTCTCTTTTAATTTCAGGAAACTCTGAGGCGGCCCATAATGTATTTTTATAAAAAAAGGCAATAAATACAATTTTTTTTTGTGGTGGATCTTTCAAAAAGTATTTCAATTTTTTTAATTAAAAGACACAACATGTTATCTTTTTATTTCAGAAAACTTTGAGGAGGGCCAAACTTTCTCTCTTTTAAAAAAATGCGATAAATCTAAATTTTTGTAAACGAATCTTTAAAAAAAGTACTTGAATTTTCTTAACTTTAAGTCATAACTTATTATCTTTTCATTTCAGGAAACACTGAGGCGGGCCAAAATGATAAAGAGCTTAAACTTTGTTAAATATTAATAAGACATGTTTTCTCTTTTAATTTTAGGAAGCTCTAAGGCGGGCCAATATGAATTTCTATTCGAGAAATCAATAAATATAAATTTTTTTGAAAATGATATTTACAAAATACTCGATTTTTTTTTATTTTAAGGCATAACATATTATCTTCAAATTTCCGTAAACTCTGAGGCGGGCCAAAATGACTTTCTTAAAAAATAAACATTAAATATCGTTTTTTTTTCGAGGCGGATTTTTAAAAAATTATTTGAATTTTTTTATTTCTAAGTCATGATATATTCTCTGTTAATTTCAGCAATTCCCGAGACGGGCCAAAATGTATTTAAATCAACAAAGGCAATAAATATAATTTTTTTCGAGGTGGATCTTTCAAAAAGTATTTGAATTTTCTTAATTTTATATCATAACATTTTATTTTTGTGTTTCAGGAAACTTTGAGTCGGGCCAAACTTTATCTCTATTAAAAAATGGAATAAATCTAAATTTTTTTGAAAGAATCTTTAAAAAAGTATTTGAATTTTCTTAATTTTAAGTCATAACCTATTATCTCTTATTTTTCAGAAAAATTTGAGGCGGGCCATATTGTATTTTTTCTAAATTTATTTATTTTAAAACCTGAAAAAGTGAATGATTTTAATATTTTCAGGTACATAATAAAGAAAACTTTCAGTTTCAAGAAATTTTGAGGCGGGCCTTATATAAGTTTTCTAATATTTTAGTCATAAACTTTAAATTATGAAAAAATATAGATGTATTTTATATGAATACATTTTAGGACAAATGCCATAATGGCCCGCCTCAAAAATATCAGTTTCCTAAATTTTCTAAAGGGCGCTTTTGGAAAATCTTTTAATTTTCTCAAAATTAAATATGGCCCGCCTTAAAGAGTCAAGATTTTAAGGCTATTCTTTCTTAAAATAATGAAAACTATAGAATTATTTTATATGAATACATTTTAGGAGAATTGAGATTATGGCCCGCTTCAAAGTTTTCTTAAATTAAGAGTTTTCTTTCCAAAATTTATAAAAATATTGAAATATTTATATTTTAGATAAGCTTTCTTTTTAAAATTTGTAAAAATTATGAAAATTTTAATATTTTAAGATAAGTTAGAGCTTAAATTGTATTTATGCCAAATATTTTATGTTTTAGGCTAAAAATTTTGAAATATTAAATATGGCCCGCCTGAAATTTTCAAGAAACTATAAGTAAAATTCCCATAAATATTTATGCAAGGCTCAAATTTATTATTTTTTTACATTTTATGACTTAATCCCAAATTTTTGATAATATTGAATATGGCCCGCCTCAAAGGTTCTCGAAATTAAAAGTATTCTACCCCCATATTCGGATGCAGAGAACAAACTTATAAAATATCAACTGGGACAAATATAAAACTTAATTAAAACGAATATTTTACGATTTAGGATCTAAATTTCGAAATATTGAATATGGCCCGCCTCAAAGATCCTTGAAACTAAAACTTATCCATCCAGTGATGTTAAGAAAAAGCTCGAATTAAATTAAAACCAAATATTTTGTGATTATTTTTAAATTTTTGAAAAAAAATATGGCCCGCCTCAAAAGTTCTTGAAACTAAAAGTAATCTACAATTTTATTATTGAAATAGACTCAAACGTAAAAAATGTTGAAGATTTTTTCTTTAAGACTTTAATTTAGGAGATTTTGACTATGGCGCGCCTCAAAGTTTCTGGAAATTTAAAGTATTTTCGCCTTAAGTGCTAAGGAAATCATTGTTTAGGACTTCTTCACTCATTTTAGGGGAATTGTCATAATTTAAATTTTTCGTATAAAATTTAATTTTAAGAGTAATTCTTAAGAAAAAATTTTCTTTCCCATAAATTTTAAGGGATTTTCTTTAAGTATAAGGCATTTTTTTAATTATGTATTCATATTTTTAGGATTAATTTTCTTATTACGAAATTTTCTGAAAAACTTATTTTCTTAATAAATTAATGGGAAAATTTTTCTTTTAATGAAATTTCTTGGCAAATTTAATTTTTTTGTTTTTCTCAATTAATTCTAATTGTTGGCATAAATTACCGCATGTCACTTTAAATGACATTTTTAATTATTATTAAAACTGTCAAGATTGAGTAATTTTTGAAATACCTTTAGATATGTTAACATTAGTTGCTGCTAATGAATTTGAATTTTTTTAGGTGTTTAAGAGATATAGGGAAACTAGTTTGACACAAGAAGATGTGTTATATTAAAATATAAATATTTTTAATTTCAAAAACCAAAATTTTTTTAAGAAATATTAAAGCTTTTTTCAAGAAATTAAAATATTTTAATGATAAAGAAGATTTTTGGGATATTCTAGATATGGCCCGCCTTAGAGATGCTTAAAATTTAATTTTAAAAGGATCATAAATAGATTTTTTTATAGCTTAGTGAGCTTTTATTCAAATTTTGATAAAAAAAATTATGGCCCGCCTCAGAGTTTGCTTAAAATAATTCCTTTAAGTTTTAAAATATGTTTTCTTTAAAAGGATCATAAATAGATTTTTTTATAGCTAGTGAGCTTTTATTCAAATTTTGATAAAAAAATTATGGCCCGCCTCAGAGTTTGCTTAAAATAATTCCTTTAAGTTTTAAAATATGTTTTCTTTAAAGCTTAAAATATTTGATATTAAATTTTAAGGTTTTTCTTTTTAAATTCTTCTTGAATAAATATTTTTCTAAGCAATGAAAAATGTTCTTAAGTCTCAAAATTTCCTAAAATTTGTTTCTAATTAAACAAACACCCTTTTTATTTACCCTTTATTTATTTCCTCTTAATTTCATTTATGACATCTTAATCATCTTAAAGAAAAGCCAACCAGCCAACAAAAATCTCAACAATTGTCATCAGCAACATCATCATCATCGTCATCAGTCAGACATCAAAACAAACAAATATCATAATTTATCAGAAAAATATTATGTAAAATAAAACAAAAATAATCTCTAAAAAAGGTAAATTTGTTTTTAAGAATCAAATAAATGTTATGCTATTTATTTTACTTAAAATAAACTTGTGTAAAAATTTGTTTTAATTTCTTTTCTTACAAAAAGAAAATAAACATAAGAAAAATAAAAGATTTTTCGAATAACAAACAATAAAAAACAAATATTTAAGAAAAAAACAAAACTTTTTGATGACTTTTAGTAACAAATTAAGACACAAATATTTTTAAGATAACAAATTTATGATTATTTTGATATCAAAATATTTTTTTTTAATTTGCGCATTTTTTATTTAGAAAAATATATTGCGATTGATGTTTTTACTTCAAAAATAGTTCAATGGAACGGTTTCTAAAAACTTTGAGGCGGGCCAAGTTGTAGATTTAAGAAATAAGTAAAACTAAAAATAATTTTTTATATTCTTATGAATAAAAGTAAGATTATTTAAACCTTTAAATGAAAAATAACAGGAAAATTTATTGCGACTTATGTTTTTGCTAAAATTTAATGCAACGAAATTATTTCGGCAATCTTTGAGGCGGGCCACAGTTTATATTTAAGAAAAAAAATGAAGTAATGTAATAATTTTAATTTAAAAATATCATAAATTGTTTATGTACTCGAAACTTGAGGCGGGCCATGTTTTGTTTAGCAATATTTAATGCGGTCTAAGTTTTTAGTTAGAATATACTCCAAAGAAATTATTTCTGCAAACTTTGAGGCGGACCAAGATTTATGTTTTATATATAAGAAGAAAATTAAGTTAATCGAAAAAAATTTAATTAAAGTAACAAATAATTAATATCTGGCTAAAATTTGAGGCGGGCCACGTTTTCGTTTAGCAAATTTATTGCGATTTATATTTTTGCTTAGAAAATATTTCAATTGAATTATTTGTGGAAATTTTGAGGCGGGCCAAAATTTATATTTTTATTAAATTAAGATTATTGAGATTAAAGCATAACGAAATTAAAGCAAAACTTAAAAAATTAAAGTCTTGACATTTTGTATACAAACAACTTATTTCAGTCAAAATTTTCACTAGAACAAAGCTTTGGCCCGCCTCAAATTGTATGACAATTATTTAATTTAAGTGTTTTTTATCTGGTAACATATAAAGAAACTGAACTTTTATAACAAAAATGTGGCCCGCCTCAAAAGTTGTGAAAATATTTTAGTTTTGACATATGTTTCCTAATAATATCATATTTAATCAACCATTTTCCTTAAAATAGCCTCATATTTTATGAAAATAATTTTTCTAAAGTAGTTTTTAAGCAATTGAGATTTTATATATATAAAGTACTTATTTTACTTGACATTTTAATTGAAATAAAGTTTTGGGCCGCCTCTAAGTTTAGGATAATTTTTTAATTTAAGTCTTATTTATCCAATAATATAAATCGTAGCTATACTTTCCTAACCAAAATGTGGCCCGCCTCCAATTTTTTGGAAATAACTAAGTTTTAATATATTTTTCTTAAGACTAACATATTTCTTAACCTTTTCCTTAAAAATAGCCTGAAATTTATGAAAACAATTGTTTTCAAGCGGTTTTTAACTAAAAATCTAAATAAGAGTTAAATTTTTATAATTAAAAAGTTACTTTTGAGGCGGGCCATAAAACTATAATAAAACAAAAGTGCGATAAAGTTTAAAAAATTTTAAATTGTTTTCATTCTTAGACCTTAAAAAGGTTTTTGGTTTTTTAAAAATCTTCTATGATTTGGCCCGCCACGAATTTTGCACAAAACTCTTAGTTTTAATATTTAATATACAAAATACTCATTGCTCTTAACATTTTGATTGAAATAAAGCTTTGGCCCGCCTCAAAGTTTATATTAATAAACTTATTTAAGTGTTGTTTATTTAATAATATAAATCGTAACTAAGGTTTTTAAACACAAATGTGGCCCGCCTCAAACTTTGTGAAAATAACTTAGTTTTGATGTATTTTTTCTAAGAATACAATTTTTACTAAATCTTTTCCTTTAAAAAGGTCTCGATTTTTTTAAAAATAACTTATTAAAAGTAGTTTTTAAGTAAAAATCTAAAACAAAGTTAAATTTTCCTAATAGAAAAGTGACTTTTGAGACGGGCCATATTATTATAATGAGACAAAAGTGTGATAAATTTCAAAAATATCAAATTATTTTAATTTTTAAGCCTTGAAAAGGTTTTTTCTTCTTGAAAATCTTCTTAAATTAAATTAAAATAACCTTTTTTTAAGTTCATTACTTACTTAAACAATTTCCTTTTAAATTCTTTGAATTGTTTCTGTTTGAAGCATTTACCTTTTATCATTTTATCAATTGTCTTGATGTATTGATTCATGATAATTTTCTGTCATATTTTTTTTTTGCTGTACTTTGATTTTCATCTTTTAGTGATTTTTCAATATTCGATTATTTTAATTTAAGTGAATTTTATTTTTCATAAAAGAAAATCATACAAAAGGTATTGCTAGGATAAGGGACAGGTAAGGGAGGTCGGACAGACAGACAGACAGACGTTTAGTGTCTGTATTGTGCCAAATAATGTGACACAATATAAAAACACCATTTACAATCTAATAAAGTGGATAGTGGAGGGATGGGTTCGAATCGTTCGTGAACGTGAATGAATGTTTCATTTCAATCGAAGCCGGCTGCCATTATTTTGGCTAGATATCGTTTGTCAATGGCATAAAGCCAAAAGTTACTAAAGAAACGAAAACAAAATAACGAGAGAAAACAATAAGATAAAAGGTAATTTTTTTCACTATTTTTTTTTTCTTTATTTTCTGAAAGACAAATCATTGTAACGAAGCGGAAAAAAACAAAACAAACTTAAAAGTTCTATAGAATTTTGCGAAAACATAACAAACAAATACAACAAATTGATGCTAAAAAACAAACATGATTTTCAGAATTCTGGCCAAATATAGAGATTTTGTACAAATATAAACATATTATACTAACACAGATTTTGTTAGGGCTTTATTTTTTTAAATACAAAAGACAAAATTGATTGAAAAATATATAGAGTACTAGTATCTTTATGTTCATCATCATGTATTTAAATTGGTTTTGAATAATTCATTGTTTCATTTAATTTCCCAAAAAATTATTATTCTTTCTGCAAATTTGTGATACACTGAAAAGGATGCCAAATATTTAAAGTTGAATTTCACAAAATGAAATTAAATTGTGAATAAAATAATAGGAATTGTTAACATATTCATATATTAATTCAACAATTTTCATAAT
This sequence comes from Stomorhina lunata, assembly GCA_933228675.1. Classification (NCBI taxonomy): domain Eukaryota; kingdom Metazoa; phylum Arthropoda; class Insecta; order Diptera; family Rhiniidae; genus Stomorhina; species Stomorhina lunata. The sequence continues at coordinate 114,350,808 of OW121742.1, read as the reverse complement.
ATGTTCCAAAAATTATAAAAAACTCAATTTTTTTTAAGATTTATCATAAAAACAACATCAAAACTCAAGAAATTCTTAAAAACTTGAGGCGGGCCATTACTCACATACCACAAATTTAAATGAAAAGTAAAATTTTAAGTAAAATTCATTTAAATGATGTTATTTATAAAGATTTTGAGGCGGGCCATATGTTTCGTAAGTAAAATTTAACTAAAAAATCGATTTTGTTTAAGTTTTTAATCTTTAAATGTAGTTTTTAAAAACTTTGAGACGGACCATCTGACAAATATGAAATTAAAATCCTTGTTAAATTCAACAATTCTCATTATATATTCCAAAAATTATATAAAAGTTCAAATTTTTTTTAAATTTATCATAAAAATCACACCAAAACACCAGAAATTCTTAAAAATTTGAGGCGGGCCTATACACACAAACCACGAATTTATCTATAAAATTTATTTTTAGGTAAAATTAATCTCAATGATGTTAATTATAAAGATTTTGAGGCGGGCCATATGTTCCGTAAGTAAAATTTAACTAAAAATTAGATTTCCTTTAAATTTTAGCCGTATAATGTAGTTTACGAAAACTTTGAGGCGGGCCATATGACAAATATAACCTAAAATTAAGATTTTTGTATAAATATTGTCTCTCTTATGCTTTTTCTGATAATTTTGAGAGGGGCCATTATTAGATTAAGATATTTTTTATACATTATATTATTTTCTTAAAAAAAATACAAAAATTGACAGTTAATATATTAAATATTAATTTCATTTATTATTTTGTCCATAATAAAACTTTGGCCCGCCTCAAACTTAAATGAAAATATTTCTTTAACGCATTTTCTAAGTGAAAACTAAAAAAAGTAATAAATTTCCCTAACAAATATGTGACCCGCCTCAAATTTAATGTAAGCATTTAAGCTTTCTTATATTTTATAAAGAAATTGTTTTTGGGTTTCTGTTTTTTAGTAAATCAAAATCATGGCCCGCCTCAAACTTGATAAAAATAGTTTCATTAGAGTCTTTGGTATGTAGAAATATAAGATATTATAAAATTATTCATATTAAAAATGTGGCCCGCCTCAAATATTGTGGAAATATTTTAGATTTAAAATTTTTTACTCATCTTTTAAGTTAAAACCTAAATAAGAGTTCCATTTATTAGAATAAAATATTTGGCCCGCCTCAAATTTTGCATTAAAAAACATTGTTTCGACAGTTAATTAAAAAATATTTATTTCTTTTAGGATTTTGTTTGGAATAAAACTTTGGCTAAAACTAAAATATATAAAAAATTCTTAAACGCATTTTCTAAGTGAAAACTAAAAAGTAATAAATTTCCCCTAACAAATATATGGCCCGCCTCAAATTTTATGTAAGCATTTAAGTTTTCTATATTTTATAAAGAAATTCTTTTTGGGTTTCTCTTTTTTAGTAAAATAAAATCATGGCCCGTCTCAAACTTGATCAAAATAATTTCATTAGGGTATTTTTTAAGTAGAAATACAAAATGGTATAACATTTTTCTTATTAACAATGTGGCCCTCCTCAAATATTGTGGAAATATTTTATATTTGATACATATTACCTTTCTTAAAATAAAAACCTAAATTGGAGTTCAAATTAATATTTGGCCCGCCTAAAATTTTGTATATAAAAATATAGTTTTAACATTAAATTTATAAAATATTAATTTCACTTAAGATTTCGTTTAATATAAAGCTTTGGCCCGCCTCAAAGTTTATGCTAGCAAACTAATTTGAGTGTTATTTATCCAATAACATTAATCGAGACTAAAATTTCCTAAGAAAAATGTGGCCCGCCTTAAATTTAGTAGAAATGACTTAGTTTTGTAATAATTTTCATAAAAATATTATTTTTCCTTAAACTTTCTTATGCAAATATTTCATTTTATTATTTCTTTAACTAAAAACTTAAATAAACTTATTAGGCTTTTCCGTATAAAATATTTGGCCCGCCTCAAATTGTGAAAAAAAAATCTTGATATTGACATTTTATACACAAAATACTAATTTCACTTAAGATTTGTTCTGTTATAAACATTTGGCCCGTCTCAAATAAACTAATAATAAAAAAATTAAGTGTTTTTAATATTATAACAAAATTTGTACCTTAACTTTCCCAAGAAAAATGTGGCCCGCCTCAAAGTTTATGATAATATTCTAATTTAAGTATTTTTCATCTAATAAATTAAATCTTACCTAAACTTTCCTAGCAAAAATATGGCCCGCCTCAAACTTTGTGGAAATGACTTAGTTTTAACAGATTTTACCTAAAAACCACATTTTTTCTTGACCTTTTCTTAAAAAAAAGCTTATGAAAATAATTTAGTTTAGGTGGTTTTAAGTAAAAACCTAAACTAGAGTTAAGTTTTTCTAATATAAGAGAGACTGGCTTTAAAATTTGTGAAAAATTTTAGTTTTGCCATTATTTTCATAGAAAAATTTAATTTCAATAATTTTCTTGTATGAATATAATATTTCGCCCGCCTCAAATTTTACTAAAATGATTTATTTGATAAGTTTTCGATGAATATTCGCACATTTGAAGACAAAATTGCGTAAAATATGGCCCGCCTCATATTATTTACAAATATCTTAAAAAAAACTTTTAAATGTAAAAACCTGCACATATCAGAACAATTTTTTCTAAATTTCAAGAAAAATTAAAAAAAAATATATGATCCACCTCAAAGTTTAGACAAATTACATCAAAAACTCTTAAATTATTTAAAAAAAACTCATATTTTAAAGCAATTCTCTCCTGTCCTTTACTCCGACATTATTAATTATCTTCATATGGACAACATTTTGTGCAGTCCAAAAAATCCACATTAATTAGTCCCAAAAATCATTGGAATTCTTAATTGTAACCAAAACTTAATTACGAAAACCGAAAAAAAGCAGCATAAATTTTGCTCTGAAATATTTATGAATGGGTAGAAAATGAGAATGAGTTGTTGTTTTTTGTATAGGTATGGGTAAATGCAGTTACAAGCATGGGCAAATGCTTGCACAAGCATGAGTGCGAATGTCCTTGTATTAATATATTGAAATGGTCATGTAAGTGTGAGAGTGTTTTGTATCTCTGCCACTAGATGCCAATTATTGAAACTGCAACAACTCTTTAAAATTTGTGGCTCTATGTGGTTCGTTAATAATTATGACAATTAATTTACTTACACACATTCATACACTCGCATACTTACACTATAATTTATGTTTATGTACACATTCGCACTCATATTTAATTAAAGCCAGAGAAATTTATCAAAAAATCATTTGAAAATTTTTATTATTCCCCATTGATTATAGGGTTATTTGTCCGCAAATGGTGTTAAAATGTGGACTGCTGTAGGTCAAGTAATAATCTAAATGTCATGACAAATTATAGTTATTTTGCAGGCGTGCTTATCAAATATAAGCTTAAGCTAATTTGTATTCAAATGAAAATATACAGTCATTTCGACTGCACAACAAGGCAATAATAATTGAAAAAACTTAATACAAAAATTGTTCTAAGTACTTCAAAGTCTTGTTAAATTTGAGTATTTGTTAAAATTTTAAAATTCCAATTAGAAATAATTTTAAATAATTTTTGAAAAAAAAATGTCAAAGAATTAATATCAATCATACGCCATGATAAAATTATAAGGAAAAAGTCATAACTTGAAAACGGTTGAAGATTTTGAAATAAAATTTCGCATAAGTATTCCAAGGAATTACATACGTTTCTAGAAAATATAATTTTTAAGGAAAACACTTTCTCAAGAAATTTTTTTGGAAAAAAAACTTTTCTATAAATTTTTTTTTTATTTTTTTGATACTTTATTTTTATTGCACTTTTTGCAATTTAACTTCCATTTACGTACTTTTCACTAATTGTGTCATGTTTAACTTTAGTTTTATTTACTGTGTTACTTTTCTTTCTAGTTCCTTACGGCTACGTGAGTTTAGGTTTCTAAGTTCTTTCTTTCTTTCCTAATTTTTTTCGGTTGAAAACTTAAGCTTTTGTCTTACTTTGATGTTTACATGCTTACGTGAGTTTTTAGAGCAGCCAATTGAGTTTGAGTAAACTCATGAAACTTATGCTGGAAACACATATTCTTTTCGTTGTCTATATGTAAAACACAAATACTAAATAATAAAAAAAGGAAAATGTGTTCAAAAGTGTCTTCAACACAAAACCCATATTCATTAGGAATTTAGTTTTACTTTTACTTTAAGTATTTTTTCAGGCATAAATATTTAATGCAGTCGTTTACTCAGACCTACAATGACAGATAGGCAAACAGTTAGATGCAGAATTAAGGCAGGTGTTAGGGTTTTTTGAGAAAATTTCAAAGATGCCAGAAGGAGATAAAATGTTAATAGGGAATTTTAAGGGGAAAAGATTTAAGAAGACTTCATGTATTTAATGCAATTTTATTCTTTACAGTCTTTTAGAATTTCAATTTTTGTTAGAAATTTTAAAATTGTAATGGAAATATTTTAAAATAATTTTTTAAAAATATTAAAAAAAATTAATATTACTCATACGTCATGTTGGACTTTTAATAAAATAACTATAACTCTGAAACCTCATAGGATTTTGAAATGAAATTTAACACAATAATTTGTCATAGCTTAAGGAGCTTGTACAAGTAGAATTAAGACAGGGGTTAGGGTTTTTTGAGGATATTTTGAAAGATGCCAGAAGGAGAAAAAATGTTAATAGGGGGTTTTAAGAGGAATAGATTTAAGAAGACTTCGGATATCTAATGCAAATTTATTCTTTATGGTCTTATAGAATTTAAGTTTTTGTTAAAAATTTAAAAATCCTAATGGAAATATTTTTAAATAATTTTCAAAAAAAATTTCAAAAAATTAATATTAATCATACGTCATGGTGGACTTTTAATAAAATGACTATAACTGTTAAGGGATTTTGTTCTTTAAAGTCTTATTGAATTTAAGTTGTTCTTTAAAATTTAAAAATATTGCTTTAAAAAATTTTTAAAATATTTTTGAAAAAATTTCCTAGCAATTAATATTAATCATACGTCATGGTAAAAATATAAAGAAATGACTATAACTTGGAAATTGTTAAAGATATTTTTACGAAATTCGGCTCAATAATTTTCAACAGTTTTAGGAGTTTGTCTTTATATAAACTTTGACTAAAAAAACTCTCAATTTGTAAAAATTTTGAGACAAACATTCTCTATGAAAATTTAAGGGCCTAGAATAACTTGTATCAAAAATGTTATTTCGGTAGTTCTTGCTTTAAAGTTTTGTTGAATTTCAATTTTTCTTAAAAATTTTAAAATCTTGCTTTAAATACTTTTTTAATATTTAAAAAAAAAAATTCCTAGCAATTAATATTAATCATACGTCTTGAAGGAATTATTAATAAATGCCTATAACTTGAAAACCGTTAAAGATTTTATAATAAAACTTAAAACAATAATTATTTACCATTTTAGGCATTTATATATGTCTAAACTTTGGCTAAAGCTATTCCCCATTAAGAGAAAAAATTAGAAAAAAATTTTAGATAAATATTTTCTATAAAATGTTTAAGGTCTATTATCTATATTTACGTCAATTTTTTTATTTTGTTAATTTGTTCCTCTAAGACTTATTGAATTTGAATTTTTGTTAGAAATTTTAAAATCTTGCTCTAATTAATTTTAAAACATTCTTTTATAAATTCTTAGCAATTAATATTAATCATACGCTACAAATAAATTATAAAGAAATGGGTATAACTTGAAAATCAGTTGAGATTTTGTTATGAAATTTGGTACTGTAATTTATCACAGTTGTAGGAGTTTGAATATGTCAAAAATTTGGCTACAAATATTTGTAGTCGTGAACAACTTTAAGAAAAATATTTTGTCTTAAATTTCAAAGGTCTGGATTGATGTGTATCTAATACTTTCTTTTATGATTTTTTCCTTATAGTCTTATTGAATTTTGATTTTTGTTAGAAATTTCAAAATCGTGCTGTAAGTATTTTTAAATTCTTTTTAAAAAATTTTCCCAACAATTAATATTAATCATACGCCTTGGATAAATTATAAAAAAATGGCTATAACTTGGAAACTACTTAAGATTTTAAAACAATACTTGGCACAATTAATGCTTACAATTTAGAGAATTTTTAGACTAAATTAGCTTTTCAAAACTATGTTCCATAAACAAGTATTTGACATAAACAAGTATTTTGATAAAACTTTTCTACAGATTTTATTTTTGGTATTTTTTCTAATTCTGTCACTTGTAACCCCTTTTCAAAATTATTGTCACCTTAAGCCTCTGTGGGTCTTTCAGAAACTCATTCGTATATATTTATTTCGAATTCCCTACGTGTTTTTAACTCTTCCACATGAAGGAGGCAATTATCTGTTGGATTTATTTTATCTTGTGCTCCTCATCAGTAAGTTCAAGTGTTTGCTGAAGTGTGTATGTGTATGTGTCTGTGTGTATGAGTGCGTATGAGTAACACTTACACTTACACCAACAAAGAATGTAACAACCAGCATTTATAAGCGACAAGGATTTCTTTTATATTCCAAGCTCTCGCTCAACAAATTGAGGTTAAATACTAAAATGTTGAGGAAACAGAAGGAGAAGCAGTTGAAAAAAAGCAATAAAAACTGAAATTATCATTTCGCAATTTTATACATGAAATGAATAAATGGATGAATGTGAGGATAACGAAAAAAAAAAACACACAAAATAGGTATCTAGAGATGAGTGACAAGGGATGTTAAAAATGAACTATTTAAGGCAAGAGAAAATTACGAAATTGAAAAGTTATTTTAGTATGAAATTAACATGACAAATTTGTGCAATGAAAAGTATTATACAACATTTTTTCTAAAATACTTATATTTTGCATAAAAATGTTTTTAACATTTTTTTAAGTCCTTTAATTTTTAGTTTCAATTTATTTTACTTCGAGATTTTATAAGTAAAATTGTTTTTTGTTCCAAATTTGTGCTGAAAGATTCTTTAAATTATAAAGATTCTTTGTCCAAAATTTCATTTCAAAATCTTAAGGGACTCCCAAGTTTTTTAAGTTTATTTCTGTTTTCAACAGGGCGTATGATTAATATTAATTACATGGTAACTTTAAAAAAAAAATTTTTTAAATATTTAAAGAAAGATTTAAAATTTTGTAACTAAAATTCAAATTAGACAAGAGTTTAAGAAATGTTAAACAATTATAAATATTTTGCTATAAGTAAAAACCCAAGCGTATGATTAATAAATAATTCCATCAACAAATTTTTGGTAAAAATTTTTGTTAAAATTTCTGTAAAATTAGTTAAAAATCCTGTACAAAATTTTTAAAAATTGCAAAAAAAGTTTGTAGCAAATTTCCATTCAAAATCTTAAGCCAATTTCAAGTTATAGTGTTTTCTTCTTAAGTACAACTGAACGTATGATTAATATTAATTTTTGGGAAATTAAAAAAAAAATTTTTAAATAATATTTGCAATCAAATTTTAAAAATTCTGACAAAAATTGAAATTCATCAAGACTTTGAAGTATTAAATAAAATTAAGATAAAATATATTCTTGTATAAATTAAACATATTTTTTACCAAATTCTATAGAAGTTTTTTTTTTTTGTAAAGACAAAGTGTATTACACTTTTTATTTAATTTCTTCTGTTTACTTAACATTTGCAAGTTTCTTTGTTTTCTGAGTCTTTGAACAAGACAAGAAATTAAATAAATAAAATATATTTTATTATTAGCATTTACATAAATACGTAACAAAATGATCAGAGAAGACAAAGACCCAAATACCTTGAACTCTAAATAAATTAAATGTAAATTGTGATGCTGAGTGTATGACTGACTGACTGGCTGGCTGACTTTAACGGCGTGTGTATTTTAGTATTATAAAAATAAATCAAAAAGTTAAAGAGGGTTGTCCAAAAAGGTCTTGAGAAATTTAAGAAAAAAAATTTGTATGTAACTTTTTATTAAATTTTTTAAAAAAAATTATCAAAAAAGTTAAGAAAATGCCATTAGTTTTTAATACTTTAAAGTCCGCTTGAATTTTAATTTTTGTTAAAAGTTTCAAAATTTTATTCTAAATAAGTTTTTTTTTAAATAAAAAAAATTAATTCTATTGAAAAATAAACATTTCTTTCTTAACGAATTTTGAAAAAAAAATTATCAAAAATATGTAGATTACAATTTCTTTAAAGTCTCGAAAGTCTGCTTGTATTTCAATTTTTGTTATAAGTTCCAAAATTCTTTTGTACATAAGTATTTTTTAATTAAAAAAAAAATTGAAAAAAATGTCTCTAAACAAATTTTGAAAAAAAAAAATATCAAAATTATTTGAGTGAAAAATGTTTAAAAAAATGTTTCAAATCTTTAAAGTCTGCTTGAATTTTAGTTTTTGTTAAAAGTTTATTATTTTATTCTTATGTGGGGTTTATATAACTCAAGCGGCTGACGATTGAGTGAAATTTGCATGTATTTTGTTTTTGTAACAATAACAAAGCACATGTAAATTTCACTCAATCGTCAGCCGCTTGAGTTATATAAACCCAACATTAATAAGTTTTTTAATTAAAAAAACTTTTTTGAAAAAAAAAAAAAAAAAATTTTCTAAACAAATTTAAAAAAAAAAATTGTCAAAATTATTTGAGTTAAAAATTTTTTAAAAACTTTCAAATCTTTAAAGTCGGCTTGAATTTTAATTTTTGTTAACAGTTTCAAAATTTTATTCTATATAAGTTTTTTTGTAAATTGAAAAAATAACTTTTATTGCAAAATAACATTTTTTCCAACCAAATTTTGGAAAAAATTATTAAAAATATTTAGAATACAAATTTTTTAAAAACTTCAAAATCTTGCAGAATTTCAATTTTTGTTAGAAATTTTGAAATCTTTTCCGAAATATTTTTCAATGATTTTTCGAAAACTTTCCATCTTAATGTTATTAATCTGACCCTTGGGTATACTTTTAATTCTAATAAACATTACAAAAAGTTTTAAAAAATCTTCTGATAAATTCCTTAAAAACTATATACTCTTGCCAAATTTCAATATTTGTTAGAATTTTTTAATTTCCAGCCTAATTATTTTTAAATAATTTTTCAAAAACTTTTCTTATAATTAATATGAACCATACGCTAAAGTGTACTTTTCATTTAACAAATTTCGAAAAGAAAAATTTTTTTAAAAATTTAGGCATAATTTCTTTAAAAGGTTTTAACTCTTGCCAAATTTCAATATTTTTTAGAAATTTTTAAATTATAGCCTAAATATTTGAAAATAATTTTCAAAAAAGTTGTCTTTCAATTAATATAAATCATACGCTTAAATGTATTTTTCTAATAACAAATTTTGAAAACAAAAACTATAAAAAAAAATTTAGTTGTAAATTCTTTAAAAAGTTTGAACTCTTCCCGAAATTTAATATTTATTAGAAATTTTTAAGTTCCAGCCTAAATATTTTAAAATAGTTTTTAAAAAAATATTGCTTTGAATTAATATGAATCATACGCCTAAGTCCATTTTTTAAAAACAAATTTTTAAAAGAAAAAAAATTTTCAAAAATTTAGATATAATTTCTTTAAAAGGGTTGAACTTTTTCCGAATTTTAATATTTGTTAGAAATATTTAAGTTCCAGTCTAAATTTTTTAAAATAATTTTCAAAAAAGTTTTCTTCTAATTTATATGAATCATAGGCTTATGTGTACTTTTCTAATAAAAATTTTTAAAAGAAAAAATTAAAAAAAAAAAAAAATTAGTTGTAAACTCTTTAAAAAATTTGAAATCTTGACGAATTTCAATATTTGTTAGAAATTTTTAAATTACAGCTTAAATATTTTAAAATAATTAAAAAAAATATGGCTTTAAATCAATATGAATCATACGCTCAAGTCTATTTTTTTAATAACAAATTTTGAAAAGAAAAAAATATAAAAAAATTTTTGTTATGGATTTTTTAAAAACTTTGGTCTAATGGCAAAATTATATTTTTGTTAGAAATTTTGAAATCCTTTAGTAAATATTTTGAAATAATTTTTAAAAAATGTTTTTTTCTTTAAAAATAACAATCAAGCGTAATTCTATTAAAAAATCTCGGATTTTATTAAAAACTTTCGGATTATATTTAGGCTCTTCTTCTTCTTCTGTTATCCCTGAGCTCTTACCGAATTTTAATTTTTGTTAGAAATTTTGAATTATTATCCCAAATATTTTAAAATAATTTTTAAAAATTTTCCATCTGATAACTATGAATTACTTTTTTTAATAACAAATTTTGTAGAGAAATTTTATCAAAAACTTTTAGATCGTAAAATTTTTGAAAACCCAGAGGACTTGCCGAATTTCAGTTTTTATTAGAAATTTTTAAATCCTAACCTAAATATTTTAAAATAATTTTTCAAAAAATGTCCATCTTAATAATATCAATCATACGCTTAGTTGCAACTCAAACAAAACTAGCCATAAGTCGGAATTCAAAAAAATCTTTCCAATGAAATTTGCTACACATAATCGTAAGCTTTTCTTCTTTATTTTCTCAAAGACCTTTTTCTGCTAACCTCGTTTTATTGGCAAGTGTGTAAATGTTTTGTTTTTTCATTTTTAGGAAACATCCTCTGATATGTGAATTTAATTAGTTGGCATCTTACACACATCTTGTTGTTGGTTTTGTATTTGGTAGCCAAATTTATTTAATCAATTTAAATTTTTTTTATTTTAGTTCTCTCAATCAAAAGAAATACTAGCAAAAAATAGTAAAAATAAAGCAAGACTAAAGCAAATAAATTCAAGCCAATTTCACAGTGTGTAAACACTTGGTCGTATGATTAATATTTAATTAAATAACAATCATACGTCAGGGTTTGTATTTAGCAAAAGAGGAAAGGGACAAGAATGGGAACCAAGAGGAAGTCATTACATTGTAGTTAATTGAAAGACAAGAAATCTATTAAGCGGATTTAATTAACACAGAAATAAAGAAATCAAGTGTTAGACAAATATTTGAGATTTTATTAGATTTTTGGTAAATTTTATTCAGTGGCAAAATACATATTAATTTACTAAGGAAGCTGAAAGTCTGTTTTAATTTGAGTTTTAGTTAAATATTTTGAAATTGTATCCAAAAAAATTTTAAGCAATTTTTTTAAAAATTATTATTAATTAATATTAATCATACGCTTATATTCAATTTTAAAAAATTTCCAAAATTGTTAGATAATTTTTCCTTAATAGTTCAAAGGCTTTTTTAATTTGAATTTTAGTTAAAAATTTTAACATTTGGTTACATAATATTTTTAAACATTTTTTTAAAAAAGCTTTATTAAATAATATTAATCATACGCTGAAGTAAAATTTTTAATAAAATTAAAAAAAAAAAATTATATTTCTCTGAATACCTCAAAATCTTATTTAATTTATATTTAAGTCATTTTAAATAAGATTTAAAATATTAATTTTTGTTTTTGAAATATTATTATTAACTAATATAAGCTCAAAATTTAATTAAAAAAAAATATAAAATTAAATTTTCAAAAAACTTTTAACATTTTTCTTAATACTTCAAAGTCTTCTTTAATTTGAATTTTAGTTAAAAATTTCAAAATCTTATTTAAGATACTTTTAGACATTTTTTAAAATATTATTATTGATTAATATTAATCATACGCTCAAATTAAATTTTAAAAAATGTTCTTATATTTTTTTTATAAAAAAGGCTTTCTTTAATTTGAGTTTTAGTTAAATTAAATTTTAAAAAATGTTCTTATATTTTTTTTTTATAAAAAAGGCTTTCTTTAATTTGAGTTTTAGTTAAAAATTTTAAAATCAGATTCATTATATTTTAAAACATTTTTATAAAAATTATTATTTTGAATATTAATCATACGAAAAATTGAAAATATTTTTAATATTTTAGTATTTTTTTTTTAAATACTTCTTAGTTTTCTTTAATTTGAGTTTTATTTGAAAAATTTAAAATCGTTTGTAAAATATTTTTAATCATTTCTTGAAAACTTGTCATTATTTAATATTAATCATACGCTCAAATTAAATTTTTAAAAGTTTCTAAAAAAAATTTAAAATGTTTTCCTTAATACTTCAAAGTCTTCTTTAATTTGAGTTTTATTTAAAAATATTAAAATCGTTTGCAAAATATTTTTAAACATTTCTTGAAAAATTGTTATTATTTAATATTAATCATACGCTCAAATTAAATTTTTAAAAATTTCTAAAATTTTTTTAATATTTTTATAATTTTTTTCAAAGTCTTCTTTAATTTGAATTTTATTAAAAAAAATAAAATCGTTTGCTAAAAATTTTTAAACTATTCTTGAACAATTATTATTATTTAATATTATTCATACGCTCAAATTTAATTTTAAAATTTTTTTTTAATATTTTTCCCTAAATACTTCCAAGTCTTCTTTAGTTTGAATTTAATTAAAGATTAAAATCGTTTGTAAAATATTTTTAAACATTTCTTAGAAAATTGTTATTTTTAATATTAATCATACGCTCAAATTAAATTTTTAGAACTTTCTTAAAATTCTTTAATATTTTTCCCCAAATACTTCAAAGTCTTCTTCAATTTGAATTTTATTTGAAAAATCTAAAATCTTTTGCAAAATATTTTTAAACATTTTTTGAAAATTTGTTATTATTTAATATTAATCATACGCTCAAATTAAATTTTAAAAAATTTTTAAATATTTCTAGAAAATTTTTTTAAATTTTTTCCCTGAATAATTCAAAGTCTTTTTTAATTTAAATTTTATTTGAAAAATTTAAAAAGTTTGCAAAACATTTTTAAACATTTCTTGAAATTTTTTTTTTAATTAATATTAATCATACGCTCAAATTAAATTTTAAAAAAATTCTAAAAATTTTCTTAAAGTTGAATTTTATTTAAAAAATTTAAAAACGTTTGAAAAATATTTTTTAAAATTTTTTGAAACATTTTCATTATTTATTATTAATCATACGTCAAAATTATATTTATTAAAATTTCTATAAATCTTTAAATAATTTTATTGAAAACTTTTTAAATCGAGTTTTTAAAGTCTTTTTCAATTTAAGTTTTAGTTAAATGTTTGAAAATTGTTTTCTAAATATTTTAAAAGATTTTTTGAAATATCATTATTTAACAATATTAATCATACGCCCAATAAAATTTAAAAAATTCGAAAATTATTTTAATAATTTTTTCTTATTACTTCAAAGTCTTCATTAATTTGAGTTTTCTTAAAAATATTAAAAATCCTGTTAAAAATATTTTTCAAAATATTTTAAAACATTTTTTTTTCAATCACTTTTAATTTATATTAATCATACGCTCAATAAAATTCAAGAAAAATTCGACAAATCTTTTTATAAATTTTTCTTATTACTTTAAAGTCTGCTTTCATTTGAATTTTATTTAAAATATTAAAAATTGAGTTTAAAATATTTTTTTAAAATTTTTGAAAATTGAAAGCGTATGATTAATATTAATTAGCAAAAATTTTTTTTCAAATATTTTTTAAAAATATTTGAAGTAACATTTTAAAATTTCTAACAAAAACTCAAATTCATTTAGACTTTAAGGTATTTTACTGAATTTATTCTTTAAGTTTATTTATAGTTTTTAAGCTTTATTTTCATACTTTCTCTAACTATCTCTTTAGTCTTAGTTATCATTTATCTCCATATTTCTTATACCTCTCAGTTTTTGTTTTTGGAACAAAATCAGTTGACTTGACATTTACAAGAATTTTTGGGATTCTTTTGATTTATTAGTTGAATTTCATTCATTCATAGCTTTTGTTTCAAGCTCCTTTTTTGTGTTCGGTCTGCTTAAAATAATAATTTTTCTTCATCTAATAAGACAAGCTAAATACAACTTTGAATAGACAATGGAATTGCTAAAGAAATATTAAATAAAAATATTTTTCTTATATTATCCTTCGCCTTAAAGATGGAAAAAAATTTTGCTTACATTTGCATTGTTTTATTTGTATTTTTTTATGTTAAGACATTTTGGCTTGACTGCAAAAAACATTTCGTATCAATATCAATCAGTTGCTTTTTATGTAGATTTTCATAAAAAGAACAAAGGAAATTTTTTATTAAGGTTGAAATATATTAGAGAACAGAAAAAAAGAGGGTAAATTCCTAAAAAAAAAATATATCATAAAATAATAGGAAAATTTTATGAGACAAATTATTGGGGTTATTTATTATTTGATGGGGGCGTATGATTGATATTAATTATTTTGAATTTTTTAAAAATTAAAAAAAAAATATTTAGAGGGAGTTTTAAAAATTTCTAAGAAAAACTCAAATTTAAAAAGACTTTGAAGTATTAAGAAAAATTATTTGGGAAGGTTCAGCTTAAGTGATGGGTTGAATTTGCACCAATGTTGAAAACACTTTCGCAGTATAAGAAGAATTAGAACACCTTTTGTCTCAACATTTAATTCATTATAAGATTTCATGTTTAAACTGACTTCAAAGCCCCTTATATTCATGTTAATCAAACAAATTTAATTTCCTTTTCCATAGCCTACTTTTAAGGCATCACTTTTTCATATTTCTTTAGCATACTTTCAGGAACTTTCAATTTTATATTTTGTTTAGCTCTTTCGCTTTTCTTAATTGAAAAAAAAACAAGGTCTTTCGTTCTGTTTAAACTAACAACAACGAGACATTCTTTGTTCAATTTCAAAGTTACCATGTATTCCAATCTCCTTTAAAAAAAATGTCGTGGCTTTAGAAATTCTACCTTAAGCAAATACCTGTGAGCCTTTAAAATCTTAAGCAGAAAAAGTCTAGAATGTAATGGAAAAATGTGTAGAAATATTAAAGAAAACCTAAATATAATATCCTTTTAAAACATCAACTCGTATGAAGGATTTGCTGTCAAGCTTAAAGGTTGTGTTATGTACAAACAGGATGTTTTTTAGAAGCAGCTGATTTTTTAGAGTGTTAGTGAAGGTTTCCCTGAACGTTATTCCTTTTATTCTTAATGCTCGCCTTTTTATTATCCCATGCCTTTGTAACATTAAAAAAAAAACTCATTGCCAGCCAGCCAGAATCTTTTGTTAGAAAAGTCTATACGTTAACTCTATTATTTACAACACAACAATCAAAGGCTGAAAGTCTTTTATCATTCAACAGGATTTTAAAGCCTTCAAAGAAAGTGTTAGAAGATGAATGAAAGCTTCTTTTTCAATTTTCAAAAGCTTAGAATTTTGATTTGCTGGAAAAAACTAAAGCCATTAACCTGCGAAGAAATACTTCAAATTAAAATTAAACTAACAGGATTTTAAAGAAATCAATTTAAAAGATTTTACTTTATTTATTCTAAAAAAATCAAAATGTAATTTGAAATATTCCTAAAATAAGTCTTAGTAATCTCTTTTCACTCACTTATACTTACACACACATGTCTTTTTTTCTCATAACTTTATGAGTTTTAAGATATTAAAAAAATACTTGCATACTTTTAGGCTTACATTATTATGTTGATAAAATGTAACGGCTCAACTCTTTAAATTAACTCATTCGGAAAAGCACAGAGTAAAAATTTGTATAAATGTTTATTAAACATTTGTTTGGCTTAATTAAACTTAAACATATGAATAAAGTGTAAAAGGAAGATATTTAAAATTTTAATTATGTCTTAGAAATACTGCGACAAGCCTTAAAGTAGGCAATGACATTTTATGCCTATTTTTTAAATTAAATTTTAAGGTCCAAAACAAAACGTATCTTCTCATTTATAAAACCTTTTAAGTTCATTTAAAAATTTTAATGACATTTTTTTTCTTTCGAAAAAATATCAATAAACAATTTTTTATATAGAAAAACCATCAATAAAAAGTTTTTTCTATAGAAAAAATTTATACAAAGAATTTTTTCTTCAGAAAAAAATCAATAAAAAATTGTTTCCATAGAAAAAAGTTCAATCAAAATTTTTTTCTGCAGAAAAAATTTCAATAAAAATTTTTTTCTGCAATAAAAATTTCAATAAAAAATTGTTTCTATAGAAAAAAAGTCAAGAAAAAATTTTTTTCTATAGAAAAAAATTTCAATAAAGAATTTTTTTCTATAGAAAAATTTCAAAAGAAAATAGAAAAAAATTTCAAACGAAAATATTTTTTTATAGAAAAAATTTCAATCGAAAATTTTTTCTATACAAAAAATTTCATTAAAAAATTTTTTCTATAGAAAAAATTTCATTCAAAAATTTTTTCCATAGAAAAAATTTCATTAAAAAATTTTTTGTATAAAAAAAATTCATCAAAAAATTTTTTCTATAAAAAAATTCATTAAAAAATTTTTTGTATAGAAAAAAATTCATCAAAAAATTTTTTCTATAGAAAAAATTTCATTAAACATTTTTTTCTATAGAAAAAACTTCATAAAAATTTTTTTTCTTTTTTTCCTTTGAAAAAATTTCATTGAAAATTTTTTCTATAGAAAAAATTTCATAAAAAATTTTTTCTATTGAAAAAATTTCATTAAAAATTTTTTCTATTGTAAAAATTTCATTAAAAATTTTTTCTATGGAGAAAATTTAATTAAAAAATTTTTTCTCTAGAAAAAATTTCATTAAAAAATTTTTTCTATAGAAAAAAATTCATTAAAAATTTTTTATATAGCAAAAAATTCATTAAAATTTTTTTCTATAGAAAAAATTTCATTAAACATTTTTTTCTATAGACAAAATTTCATTAACAAAATTTTTCTATAGAAAAAAATTTATTAAAAATTTTTCTATAGAAAAAAATTCATTAAAAATATTTTCTATAGAAAAAATTTAATTCAAAAATTTTTTCTATAGAAAAATTTCAAAAGAAAATAGAAAAAAATTTCAAAAGAAAACTTGTCTTATAGATTTCAATAGAAAATATTTTTTATAGAAAACATTTCATTAAAAATTGTTTTTCTATAGAAAAAAATTCATTAAACATTTTTTTATATTTTATTATATTTCATTATTTATATTTTATTATATTTCATTATTTATTATATTTCATTAAAAATTTTTTTCTGTAGAAAAAAATTCGTTAAAGCATTTTTTCTATACAAAAAAATTTATTAAAAATTTTTTCTACAGAAAAAATTTCATTGAAATTTTTTTTTATATAAAAAATGTAATTTTTCTATCAAAAAAAAAAATTTTTCTATAGAAAAAATTTCCAATGAAATTTTTTCTATAGAAAACATTTCATTAACAAATTTTTTTCTATAGAAAAAATTTCATTAAAAATTTTTCTATAGAAAAAATTTCATTAAAAAAATTTCATTGAAAATTTTCTCTATAGAAAAAATTTCATAAAAAATTTTTTCTATTAAAAAAATTTCATTAAAAATTTTTTCTATTGAAAAAATTTAATTAAAAAATTTTTCTAAGGAAAAAATTTTTCTAAGGAAAAAATTTCATTAAAAATTTTTTCTATAACATAAATTACATTCAAAAATTTTTTCTATAGAAAAAATTTCATTAAAAATTTTTTCTAGAGAAAAAATTTCATTAAACATTTTTTTATAGAAACAATTTCTTTAAAAAAAATTTTTCTATAGAAAAAATTTCATTAAAAATTTTTTTCTATAGAAAAAAATTCATTAAAAATTTTTTTCTATAGAAAGAATTTCATTAAAAAAAATTTTAATAGAAAAAATTTCATTAAAAAATGTTTTCTATAGAAAACATTTCATTAACACATTTTTTTATATAGAAAAAATTTCATTGAAAATTTTTCTATAGATTAAAACAATTTTTTCTATAGAAAAAAATACAATCATAATTTTTTCCTATAGAAGAAATATCAATAAAAAATTTTTTCTATGGAAAAAATTTCAATAAAAAATTTTTTTCTATGGAAAAAATTTCATTAAAAAATTTTTTCTTTAGAAAAAAATTTCAATAAAAATTTTTTCTACAGAAAAAATTTTTCATATAAATAAAAAAATTTTTCTATAGAATTTTTTCTGTTTTTTTTTTTTTTCAATAACAATTTGTTTCTATAGAAACAATTTAAATAGAATATTTCATTAACAAATTTTTCTATAGAAAAAATTTCATTTAAAAATATTTTCCATAGAAAAAATTTCATTAAAAAATGTTTTCTACAGAAAAATTTCATTTAGAAATATTTTCTATAGAAAAAATTTTATTAAAAATTTTTTCTATAGAAAAAATTTCATTAAAAATTTTTTCTATAGAAAAAATTTCATTAAAAATTTTTTCTATAGAAAAAATTTCATTAAAAATTTTTTCTATAGAAAAAATTTCATTAAAAATTTTTTCTATAGAAAAAATTTCATTAAAAATTTTTTCTATAGAAAAAATTTCATTAAAAATTTTTTCTATAGAAAAAATTTCATTAAAAATTTTTTCTATAGAAAAAATTTCATTAAAAATTTTTTCTATAGAAAAAATTTCATTAAAAATTTTTTTTATAGAAAAAATTTCATTAAACGTTTTTTCTATACAAAGATTTCATTAAAATTTTTTTCTTATAGTTTTAAATTATATTTCTTCTAATGATTAAAGTCATTTCCTTTTCCTATATTAAATCATAACCTTCTACTGAAAATGTAGGTTATTTCGCTTTGTTTGGATTTCTGTTTTTTTTTTCTATTTAATCCTGCAGCTGATCATAACCCTCATCATTGATTTCCTGATGATTTTACCTGTTTGTTTTAGCTGCTTTTTTTCAATTTAATATAATACTAACGAAGTTGTTATTGTTGCCATTTGTTGCAAAATTTCCTTTGATTCGAGTGCTTGTGAGTGAGTGTTAATGAAAAACTGGAATTTCTAATATTTAGAAAAACCTCAACCACCTTTTAACCTTGTGCGTATACAACGACGACTATGACTATAAGAGGAATACATTTACCACGAATTTAGGTTTTCTTGTTTTATGGCCCCTATTTTGTACGAGAAAACCCATGGCTTTGTTGCTAAATACATGTTTTTGGCGAACTTGTATTTTTTCATTTGTTGTAGCCTCGAACATGCAATTGGTGAAACTAATGAATATGTATGTATGTATGTATTGCTATTAGCAGTAGCAACAAAACAAACAACTTCTAACATTATTCTTGTTTACTGTTATTGAGGTGAAATTAAAACAGAATAAACCTACACATACACACACATACACTAATAAAAAATTACAATGAAAAGAAAGTATGTAGTTAGGGGTAGGGAGAATATTTAAGTAATGGAGAATAACTGTAACAATTATATTTTAACAGAAGAAAAAAGGAACAAAATAATAACAACATGAAGGTGATGATGTTGATAACAGTTAGAGAAATGGATTTTTTTTTTGTTAGTAAACCGAGAACAACAACAAAAAATAACTAAAATTACTGTTAATTTATAACATTTGCAAGGTTATTTAAAAGGTAATAAGGATTACATTTTCCAATTTCTAAGAAAATATTTTGTTCACAAAAATTTCAATTAAACATGTTTTCTATAAAAAAATTACAATAAAAATTGTTTCTATAGAAAAAATTTCAATAAAAAAATTTTTCTCTAGAAAAAAAATTCAATAAAAAATTTTTTCTATAGAAAAAATTTCAATAAAAAATGTTTTCCATAGAAAAAATTTCAATACAAAATTTTTTCTATAGAAAAAATTTCAATAAAAAATTTTTTCTATAGAAAAAATTTCAATAAAAATTTTTTTTCTATAGAAAAAATTTCAGTAAAAAATTTTTTTTATATAAAAAATTTCAATAGAAAATTTTTTCTATAGAAAAAATTTCAATAGAAAATTTTTTTTATAGAAAAAATTTCAATAGAAAATTTTTTCTATAGAAAAAATTTCAATAAAAAATTTTTTCTATAGAAAAAATTTCAATAAAAAATTTTTTCTATAGAAAAAATTTCAATAAAAAATTTTTTCTATAGAAAAAATTTCAATAAAAAATTTTTTCTATAGAAAAAATGTCAATAAAAAATTTTTTCTATAGAAAAAATTTCAATAAAAAATTTTTTCTATAGAAAAAATTTAAATAAAAAATTTTTTCTATAAAAAAAATTTCAATAAAAAATTTTTTCTATAGAAAAAATTTCAATAAAAAATTTTTTCTATAGAAAAAATTTCAATAGAAAATTTTTTCTATAGAAAAAATTTCAATCGAAAATTTTTTTTATAGAAAAAATTTCAATAGAAAATTTTTTCTATAGAAAAAATTTCAATAGAAAATTTTTTCTATAGAAAAAATTTCAATAGAAAATTTTTTCTAAAGAAAAAATTTCAATAGAAAATTTTTTCAATAGAAAAAACATAAATAGAAAATTTTTTCTATAGAAAAAATTTAAATAGAAAATTTTTTCTATAGAAAAAATTTAAATAGAAAATTTTTTCTATAGAAAAAATTTCAATAGAAAATTTTTTCTATAAAAAAAATTTCAATAGAAAATTTTTTCTATAGAAAAAATTTCAATAGAAAATTTTTTCTATAGAAAAAATTTCAATAGAAAATTTTTTCTATAAAAAAAATTTCAATAGAAAATTTTTTCTATAGAAAATTTTTTCTATAGAAAAAATTTCAATACAAAATTTTTTCTATAGAAAAAATTTCAATAGAAAATTTTTTCTATAGAAAAAATTTCAATAGAAAATTTTTTCTATAGAAAAAATTTCAATAGAAAATTTTTTCTATAGAAAAAATTTCAATAGAAAATTTTTTCTATAGAAAAAATTTCAATAGAAAATTTTTTCTATAGAAAAAATTTCAATAGAAAATTTTTTCTATAGAAAAAATTTCAATAGAAAATTTTTTCTATAGAAAAAATTTCAATAGAAAATTTTTTCTATAGAAAAAATTTCAATAGAAAATTTTTTCTATAGAAAAAATTTCAATAGAAAATTTTTTCTATAGAAAAAATTTCAATAGAAAATTTTTTCTATAGAAAAAATTTCAATAGAAAATTTTTTCTAAAGAAAAAATTTCAATAAAAAATTTTTTCTAAAGAAAAAATTTCAATAGAAAATTTTTTCTATAGAAAAAATTTCAATAGAAAATTTTGTTCTATAGAAAAAATTTCAATAGAAAATTTTTTCTATAGAGAAAATCTCAATAAAAATTTTTTTTATATAAAAAATTTCAATAGAAAATTTTTTCTATAGAAAAAATTTCAATAGAAAATTTTTTTTATAGAAAAAATTTCAATAGAAAATTTTTTTTATAGAAAAAATTTCAATAGAAAATTTTTTCTAAAGAAAAATTTTTTTTATATAAAAAATTTCAATAAAAAATTTTTTCTAAAGAAAAAATTTCAATAAAAAATTTTTTCTATAAAAAAAATTTTAATAAAAAATTTTTTCTATAGAAAAAATTTCAATTAAAATTTTTTTCTATAGAAAAAATTTCAACAAAAAATGTTTTCTATAGAAAAAATTTCAATAGAAATTTTTTTTTCTATATAAACCTAGAAAAAATTTCAATAGAAAATTTTTTTTATAGAAAAAATTTCAATAGAAAATTTTTTTTATAGAAAAAATTTCAATAGAAAATTTTTTCTATAGAAAAAATTTCAATAGAAAATTTTTTCTATAGAAAAAATTTCAATAGAAAATTTTTTCTATAGAAAAAATTTCAATAGAAAATTTTTTCTATAGAAAAAATTTCAATAGAAAATTTTTTCTATAGAAAAAATTTCAATAGAAAATTTTTTCTATAGAAAATTTTTTCTATAGAAAATTTTTTCTACAGAAAATTTTTTCTATAGAAAATTTTTTCTATAGAGAAAATTTCAACAAAAAATTTTTTTTATAGAAAAAATTTCAATAGAAAATTTTTTCCGTAGAAAAAATTTCAATAGAAAATTTTTTCTATAGAAATAATTTCAATAAAAAATTTTTTCTATAGAAAAAATTTCAATAAAAAATTTTTTCTATAGAAAAAATTTCAATAAGAAATTTTTTCTATAGAAAAAATTTCAATAAAAATTTTTTCTATAGAAAAAATTTCAATAAAAATTTTTTCTATAGAAAAAATTTCAATAGAAATTTTTTCTATAGAAAAAATTTTAATAAAAAATTTTTTCTATAGAAAAAATTTCAATAGAAAATTTTTTCTATAGAAAAAATTTCAATAGAAAATTTTTTCTATAGAAAAAATTTCAATAGAAAATTTTTTCTATAGAAAATTTTTTCTATAGAAAATTTTTTCTACAGAAAATTTTTTCTATAGAAAATTTTTTCTATAGAGAAAATTTCAACAAAAAATTTTTTTTATAGAAAAAATTTCAATAGAAAATTTTTTCCGTAGAAAAAATTTCAATAGAAAATTTTTTCTATAGAAATAATTTCAATAAAAAATTTTTTCTATAGAAAAAATTTCAATAAAAAATTTTTTCTATAGAAAAAATTTTAATAAAAAATTTTTTCTATACAAAAAATTTCAATAAAAAATTTTTTCTATAGAAAAAGTTTAAACAAAAAATGTTTTCTATAGAAAAAATTTCAATAGAAATTTTTTTTCTATAGAAGCAATTTCAATAGAAAATTTTTTCTATAAAAAAAATTTCAATAAAAATTTTTTCTATAAAAAAAATTTCAATAAAAATTTTTTCTATAGAAAAAATAAATTTTTTTCTATAGAAAAAATTTTTTATTAATGTATTTTCAAGATAAAATAAAATATTTTCTAAAGAAAATCTTTTGTAAGTTTTTGCCATTTGCGATTTTTTATGAATTTTTTAATAAATAAATTTTTTTCGATTTTTCTCGAATTTTTTTTTTTTTTTATAATGTATATAACTCCAAACCCGTTGAACACACAAAAATCTTGTGTTGGCACATCTTAAGGTCATTTGTATTCTACATTATTTGATGTACTTTTTAATAAAATTGGACATGTAGTTTTCAAGTTATAGTAAACTAACTAGAACATCATTTTTAAAAATTCCAAGTTTTGGAAATAAAAAATGTTTAACATTTCTTTTTAAATAACTATAAAACTGCTGCATACACAAAAATCTTTTGTTAGCATGTCTTAAGGTCTTTTATGTTTTTAATTAATTGGTGTATTTTTTACTAAAATGGGACAAGTTGTTTTCAAGTAATGGTAAACTGACTAGAACAACCACTTCAAAAATTTCAAATTTAAAAAAAAAAAATTCTTAACATTTCTTTGTAAATAACTCCAAAACCGTTCTTCACACAAAGAACTTATGTTAGCCTGTCTTAAGGAAAATTTTGTTCTTAATCTTTTGATGTATTTGGCAATAAAATTGAGCAAGTCGTTATCAAGTAATGGTAAACTAACTAGAACAACTTTCACTAATAATCATAATCATAATATAAGGCTTATTTTATTCCCAGTATTCATAGTTTTACGATAATAAAGTAACGTTGGTAAGTTTTTGCCATTTTTTAGGAATTTTTAAAATTTTTTTTAGATTTTTTTTAAATTTCTTTGCAAATAACTCCAAAGCCGTTTTTAACACAAAGAACTTGTTTTAGCCTGTCTTAAGGGAAATTTTGTTCTTAATCCATTCATTTTTTTTGTAATAAAATTGAACAAGTCGTTTTTATGCTATGCAAAACTAACTAGAACAAGATCTTCAAAAATAATAAATTTTAGAAAAAATTGGAAAAAAAAATAGTTTGAAAAATTTTCAATTTTAGGTATTTTTGTATTAAGGGGATCAAAACGCATTAAAAATAGTTTTAGTTTATTGAAAATGTTTGCTTTTAATTAATGTAATTGGTTCTTCAAAAGAAAAAAAAAATTACGATGATATCTGACAAACTTTTTGTTTTATTTGAATTTGGAAAAAAATAAGCTTTTAATGAATCACCCTTTTTCAAACCGCAAAAACTCAATTCCATTTGTTTTAAGTTGTTTTTCCATTGTCCTTCCTTTACATTTTAAATCCTAAAACGAATTTCTGCTTTGATGATAATGGCCTTTGTGGTTTTGTCCACAGGAACAAACAAAAAAGAGCCGAAAGAAGAAAGAATTTAAATGGAATTGGATTTGTTTGGCCCCAGCAGGAATTAAGAAAATCATAAACAGGAAATGGAATATAAAATGTTAAGACAAAAAAATTACATAAAATTAAAATATAATTAAAAAGTGGCCTCGACACAACAAAGACACGAGCCTAGAGAGTCATTCTAGCGAAAAGTTAATGGAATAATGAACAGAAATGAATAAAAATGACTTACCAATATTAACAATACCATGATTGGTTAATTCCCAACATGATTGTAAGCGTAATATACTTAAACTATGACTTTGTTTCGGTGAAAAATAGCCCAAAGCAGCATCTGTAACATGATAAGCCTGCAAAGAGAAAGAGCGAGAAAGAAAATGTAAATGTTATGGAGAGTGTCTAGTAGAAATTAGCATAATAGGAGAAAAGAGTAGTAATCCAATTCCACTTACTTGTAATGAAAATTCATATAATGATGGCAATAATTGAGCCACCGCCCCCACAGCCTCATCAGCGATATTTATGCAATCAGCCAGCGATAATGAGACAATGCGTGGTGTCAAACATGCCCAAAGGCCAGCTTCGGTGACCTCATTACAACCAGCCAGTTCCAATTCAAAAAGACTCTAAAATGATTACAAAACAAACCAAAAAAAAAACAATAAGAATATAAGTACCCGTGTAAAATTATTATCATAATTAAAATGTAATTACGCCGAAAAGCTAAAAAAGAGAACAGCAGCAGCACTTAAGACAATTTTGACTCAAGATAATTAAGGTCTAGGAAAAGGTAAATTACAAACACCAAAAGGATAAGTATTTTCCTCTCAAAGCAAAGGGAAATGGAGACCAAGTGTTAAGAGATTTAGGGAGGACTTTTGTACCTTTGAATGCTGTCAACTTAAAGGTGGGTTTGTTTTACAGATTTTCAAGTACTTAAAAATTTAATGGTTTCTTCAGCTGATGCCACAAAAGGCACACAAAGAGCAATAAAAGTCCAAAAAGATATGAAATCTGAGTATTTTTTGCAAAGACTTATAACAAGACATGGACATACCCATACTAATACTCACACCTATACTAAAACAGCCTTTAATACTTACTAAAATTTTCATAACACACAAACAAATACTCATACTAATAGTCACACTGATACTAATACTAATACTAATTTCAATAGAAAATTTTTCATAGAAAAAATTTTAATAGAAAATGTTTTCTATAGAAGAAATTTCAATAAAAAGTGTTTTTCTATAGAAAAAATTTCAATACAAAATTTTTTCTATAGAAAAAATTTTATTAAAAAATTTTTTCTTTGGAAAAAATTTCGATAAAGAATTTTTTCTATAGAAAAAATTTCAATAGAAAATTTTTTCAATAGAAAAAATTTCAATAGAAAATTTTTTCCAAAGAAAAAATTTCAATAGAAATTTTTTTCTACAGAAAAAATTTCAAAAGAAAATCTTTTCAATAGAAAAAATTTCAATAGAAAATTTTTTCTATAGAAAAAATTTCAATAGAAAATTTTTTCTATAGAAAAAATTTTAATAGAAAATTTTTTCTATAGAAAAAATTTCAATAGAAAATCTTTTCTATAGAAAAAATTTCAATAGAAAATTTTTTCAATAGAAAAAATTTCAATAGAAAATTTTTTCAATAGAAAAAATTTCAATAGAAAATTTTTTCCAAAGAAAAAATTTCAATAGAAAATTTTTTCTATAGAAAAAATTTCAATAGAAATTTTTTTCTATAGAAAAAATTTCAATAGAAAATTTTTTCTATAGAAAAAATTTCAATAGAAAATTTTTTCTATAGAAAAAATTTCAATAAAAAATTTTTTCTATAGAAAAAATTTCAATAGAAAATTTTTTCTATAGAAAAAATTTCAATAAAAAATTTTTTCTATAGAAAAAATTTCAATAGAAAACTTTTCTATTGAAATTTTTTCTATAGAAAAAATTTTCTATTGAAATTTTTTATATAGAAAAAATTTTCTATTGAAAAAATTTCAATAAAAAATTTTTTCTATAGAAAAAATTTCAATAGAAAACTTTTCTATTGAAATTTTTTCTATAGAAAAAATTTTCTATTGAAATTTTTTATATAGAAAAAATTTTCTATTGAAATTTTTTCTATAGAAAAAATTTTCTATTGAATTTTTTTCTATAGAAAAAATTTTCTATTGAATTTTTTTCTATAGAAAAAATTTTCTATTGAAATTTTTTCTATTGAAAAAATTTTCTATTGAAATTTTTTCTATATTGAAATTTTTTCTATAGAAAAAATTCTTTATTGAAATTTTTTCTTCTTTTTTCTTCTATAAGATTTTGTATTGAATTTTTTTCTATAGAAAAACACTTTTTATTGAAATTTTTTCCATAGAAAACATTTTCTATTGAAATTAGTATTAGTAAAAAAATTAGTATTAGTAAAAAAATTTTCTATTGAAATTTTTTCTATAGAAAAAATTTTCTATTGAAATTTTTTCTATAGAAAAAATTTTCTATTGAAATTTCTATAGAAAAAATTTCAATAAAATTTTCTATTGAAATTTTTTCTATAGAAAAAATTTCAATAGAAAATTTTTTCTATAGAAAAAATTTCAATAGAAAATTTTTTCTATAGAAAAAATTTCAATAGAAAATTTTTTCTATAGAAAAAATTTCAATAGAAAATTTTTTCTATAGAAAAAATTTCAATAGAAAATTTTTTCTATAGAAAAAATTTCAATAGAAAATTTTTTCTATAGAAAAAATTTCAATAGAAAATTTTTTCTATAGAAAAAATTTCAATAGAAAATTTTTTCTATAGAAAAAATTTCAATAGAAAATTTTTTCTATAGAAAAAATTTCAATAGAAAATTTTTTCTATAGAAAAAATTTCAATAGAAAATTTTTTCTATAGAAAAAATTTCAATAGAAAATTTTTTCAATAGAAAAAATTTCAATAGAAAATTTTTTGCAAAGAAAAAATTTCAATAGAAAATTTTTTCTATAGAAAAAATTTCAATAAAAATTTTTTCTATAGAAAAAATTTCAAAAGAAAATTTTTTCCAAAGAAAAAATTTCAAAAGAAAATTTTTTCCAAAGAAAAAATTTCAATAGAAAATTTTTTCTATAGAAAAAATTTCAATAGAAAATTTTTTCTATAGAAAAAATTTCAATAGAAATTTTTTTCTATAGAAAAAATTTCAATAGAAAATTTTCAAAGAAAATTTTTTCTATAGAAAAAATGTCAATAGAAAATTTTTTCTATAGAAAAAATTTCAATAGAAAATTTTTTCTATAGAAAAAATTTCAATAGAAAATTTTTTCTATAGAAAAAATTTTAATAGAAAATTTTTTCTATAGAAAAAATTTCAATAGAAAATTTTTTCTATAGAAAAAATTTCAATAGAAAATTTTTTCTATAGAAAAAATTTCAATAGAAAATTTTTTCTATAGAAAAAATTTCAATAGAAAATCTTTTCTATAGAAAAAATTTCAATAGAAAATTTTTTCAATAAAAAAAATTTCAATAGAAAATTTTTTCAATAGAAAAAATTTCAATAGAAAATTTTTTCCAAAGAAAAAATTTCAATAGAAAATTTTTTCCAAAGAAAAAATTTCAATAGAAAATTTTTTCTATAGAAAAAATTTCAATAGAAATTTTTTTCTATAGAAAAAATTTCAATAGAAAATTTTTTCTATAGAAAAAATTTCAATAGAAAATTTTTTCTATAGAAAAAATTTCAATAAAAAAAAATTTTTTCCAAAGAAAAAATTTCAATAGAAAATTTTTTCTATAGAAAAAATTTCAATAGAAAATTTTTTCTATAGAAAAAATTTCAATAGAAATTTTTTTCTATAGAAAAAATTTCAATAGAAAATTTTCAAAGA
The DNA here is from genome assembly GCA_933228675.1 of Stomorhina lunata. Lineage (NCBI taxonomy): Eukaryota > Metazoa > Arthropoda > Insecta > Diptera > Rhiniidae > Stomorhina > Stomorhina lunata. Next base: position 114,322,943 of record OW121742.1, on the reverse strand, counting down.
AAATTTTTTCTATAGAAAAAATGTCAATAGAAAATTTTTTCTATAGAAAAAATTTCAATAGAAAATTTTTTCTATAGAAAAAATTTCAATAGAAAATTTTTTCTATAGAAAAAATTTTAATAGAAAATTTTTTCTATAGAAAAAATTTCAATAGAAAATTTTTTCTATAGAAAAAATTTCAATAGAAAATTTTTTCTATAGAAAAAATTTTAATAGAAAATTTTTTCTATAGAAAAAATTTCAATAGAAAATCTTTTCTATAGAAAAAATTTCAATAGAAAATTTTTTCAATAGAAAAAATTTCAATAGAAAATTTTTTCAATAGAAAAAATTTCAATAGAAAATTTTTTCCAAAGAAAAAATTTCAATAGAAAATTTTTTCTATAGAAAAAATTTCAATAGAAATTTTTTTCTATAGAAAAAATTTCAATAGAAAATTTTTTCTATAGAAAAAATTTCAATAGAAAATTTTTTCTATAGAAAAAATTTCAATAAAAAATTTTTTCTATAGAAAAAATTTCAATAAAAAATTTTTTCTATAGAAAAAATTTCAATAGAAAATTTTTTCTATAGAAAAAATTTCAATAAAAAATTTTTTCTATAGAAAAAATTTCAATAGAAAACTTTTCTATTGAAATTTTTTCTATAGAAAAAATTTTCTATTGAAATTTTTTATATAGAAAAAATTTTCTATTGAAATTTTTTCTATAGAAAAAATTTTCTTTTGAATTTTTTTCTATAGAAAAAATTTTCTATTGAATTTTTTTCTATAGAAAAAATTTTCTATTGAAATTTTTTCTATTGAAAAAATTTTCTATTGAAATTTTTTCTATAGAAAAAATTCTTTATTGAAATTTTTTCTTCTTTTTTCTTCTATAAGATTTTGTATTGAATTTTTTTCTATAGAAAAACACTTTTTATTGAAATTTTTTCCATAGAAAACATTTTCTATTGAAATTAGTATTAGTAAAAAAATTAGTATTAGTAAAAAAATTTTCTATTGAAATTTTTTCTATAGAAAAAATTTTCTATTGAAATTTTTTCTATAGAAAAAATTTTCTATTGAAATTTCTATAGAAAAAATTTCAATAAAATTTTCTATTGAAATTTTTTCTATAGAAAAAATTTCAATAGAAAATTTTTTCTATAGAAAAAATTTCAATATTTCTATAGAAAAATTTCAATAGAAAATTTTTTCCATAGAAAAAATTTCAATAGAAAATTTTTTATAAAGAAAAAATTTCAATAGAAAATTTTTTCTAAAGAAAAAATTTCAATAAAAAATTTTTTCTATAGAAAAAATTTCAATAAAAAATTTTTTCTATAGAAAAAATTTCAATAAAAATTTTTTCTATAGAAAAAATTTCAATAAAAAATTTTTTCTATAGAAAAAATTTCAATGAAAATTTTTTTATTTTAGAAAAAATTTCAATACTCAGACATAGACTAAGACATAGACTAGGGTATGGGTATTAGTACGAATGTAAGCATGAGGCTTAGTATGCTTACTAGCATGAGTACCAAGTAATATGAACATTATGTGTATAAGTGTGAGTAATATCATGAATTTTAGCGTGTGTCTTAGTATTTATTTATTTTAGTCTATAGTTATTTTGTTGACTTAGTCTATTCCTGATTTTATATCTAGAAAAATAAACACCTTTAAAATTTCATGGGACATTTTAGTGCTTTTATGGCTGCTTTATTTTAATTAGTTGATACAAATTTATTTGTTTATTTTGGGATTCTCAGAGAATTTGTTGAAGATTTATGCCAATTATCAGATTATTTAACATTTGAACATGTTTTTTTTTCTTGTTTCGCTTTATTTATTTTAATATAAGACTTTTCATTTCTTTTTCTGAAAAGTGTTGATGTTTTACAATAAAAATTTTCACTTTTGATAATTAATTCGTTGTATTTGAATTTTTTTTATTATTATATAGAAATGTCTATTTTTCAAACACATTTTCATCACACGATTTTTTAATTTGAATTTTGTTAGAAAAATTCTAACATTTAATAAAAGATGACCTTGTTTAAAAAACAAAAAAAAACAAAAAATAATTTTTGTTTTAAAATTAGACAAAATTATGAATTTTTAGATATTTGTTGTTGAGAGGCAAAATTTTGGACTCAGGTGAAAATTGAAATGATACATATTTTTAGATGCTTTTAAAATAAAAACAAAAATCAGGCGGTAAAAGATGAAAACCATAATTTTCTTTGAAATTTTTGTTTCAAAAATTTCACAAAATATTTAAAATATTGATTTATTTAATTCAAGTCTTGTAAATACCACAAATGACATTTGCATGTTGTATTTTAAATTTAATTTGAGTTTCTTTTCTATTACTGGTTTCATTTAGTTGACACGCACTGTAGAAATATAACAGATGATTATCGTACATTACAGTTATACTAAACATGATTGGTCATGCAACAGAATTTTGAAAAAAAAATCTGTTTTAACAAAAAATTTTAATATTTCCGTTACATTTTCCAATTACCTTCATAGAAAAGTTGGAAAATTTTAAAAAAATTTTCAAACATTTATACTCACATTTCCTTTTGTCAGTACTTAAATTTATATTTCCTTTTCGTCTCTATGTAAATTTCAATTTAATTTCTTTGTAGAACAAAAAAAAAACCCTTAAATCCCCTTAACATCCCAGTCCCCCTCCCCAACCATAACAACTGACTATTAAATCCTAGTCATGGCAATAAAATTTTAGCTGTTTTTTTTATTTTCTTCTCTAGTCAGAGCCGAGTCAGCACAAAACAGCAAAAAAAAAGGCAACAGAAAAGACCTTAATTGTCTAAAGAAAAGTATTTGGAAAAACAAATTACCATATAAATGATGTCTAAACAATAATTCCACTTAATATTCTATAAATATTGTATTTCTTTCACTTAATGGCACTTAAATCAAAAATACACAAACAAAAATTCTTTCTCGAAAATCATCAAAATAACAAAATTAAAGGCAAAAATTATTGAATCGAAAAGTAGACGGACAGATAGACAGTAGGACAGACATTATATTTGTAAGTCGATATAATACAAAGGTATTAGGTATCTTAAATATAAGCTAATATAAGTTAAAATATGCTAAAAACATGGACATTTTGATAAATTACCTTATATTTGCTTAAAATGGAGGATGGATGGGAAAATTTGTAAAAGTTTATTACATGACTTTTGAACTAAGCAAATGGTCAAAGGAAAAACTTTGGCAAAGATTTTCGAAAACATCATAAATCATGAGAATTTTGCAAAAAGTCAAAGTTATTTTCAATAAAATTATACCTCAATTATATATGACTGAAGATGATATGACTAATACTCACAGTCATACTAAAACTTCCACTAATATTCCAAATAATATAATATCCATACTAATATTTATGTAATCATCATACTAATACTTAAGCAAACACTCATGCTATTACTAATACTCATAAAAAAAACTCCCACTAACACCTATACTTAAACTAATTAGTTTAAGTAGTAATAGTAGTAGTAGCAGCAGTAGTAGTAGTAGTAGTAGTAGTAATAGTAGTAGTAGTAGTAGTAGTACTAGTAGTACTAGTAGTAGTAGTAGTAGTAGTAATAGTAGTAGTAGTAGTAGTAGTAGTAGTAGTAGTAGTAGTAGTAGTAGTAGTAGTAGTAGTAGTAGTAGTAGTAGTAGTACTAGTACTAGTAGTAGTAGTAGTACTAGTAGTAGTAGTAGTAGTAGTAGTAGTAGTAGTAGTAGTAGTAGTAGTAGTAGTAGTAGTAGTAGTAGTAGTAGTAGTAGTAGTAGTAGTAGTAGTAGTAGTAGTAGCAGTAGGAGTAGTAGTAGTAGTATGTAGTAGCTAATACATACTACATAAAACTAATACTGTAAGTATGTCTTAGTGTAAGTTTTTGTATCTAAGTAACACCTAAATAAAACACATACTAATACTCAAACTAATACCCTGTAGTAAAACTGGGGTCATGTGTCTCCATGTCAACACTTTGTGTAACATCAATTCAAATGTCCCCAATTTTAGTTCAGTACTGAAATAGTGAATATATAGAGACAACTATTCTAGTATATATCTGGTGCCATTGTCAACGAATGTGTCAACATATATGTATACCAATAGGCCCCGATTTGATCCCAATGTCTCCATTTGGACCAAAAGAACTACAAAGTCAATACTAAGTAAATAGTTGTAATGTCTACTGGTAGATTTCGTAGGAACTCTAAATGTTAAATGTCAATAGTAGATAACATTGGATGGGGCAAAATAGGCAAGTAGTACTGGAGACATTGTCAATAGCAAAACAGTATTGTTTCTCTGACGGCATTTACTGCAGGGATACTTTCACTTATACTAGTACATGTAATCTTGCTCATACCAATACTCTAAATACTAAAATACACTAATAATAAAAAAAACTCACACTAATACCAAAACTAATACTTATATTAGTACTAACACTAATAAATAAAAACTGGGACTCATACTTCCCTGTAGTAAAACTAGGATCATGTGTCTCCATGTCAACACTTTGTGTAACATCAATTCAAATGTCCCCAATTTTAGTTCAGTACTGAAATAGTCAATATATAGAGACAACTATTCTAGTATATATCTGGTGATATTGTCAACGAATGTGTCAACATATATGTATATCAATAGGCCCCGATTTGATCCCAATGTCTCCATTTGGACCAAAAGAACTACAAGGTCAATACTAAGTAAATACTAAATACTAAGTGGTAATGTCTACTGGTAGATTTCGTAGGAACTCTAAATGTTAAATGTCAATAGCAGATAACATTGGATGGGGCAAAATAGGCAAGTAGTACTGGAGATATTGTCAATAGCAAAACAGTATTGTTTCTCTGACGGCATTTACTGCAGGGTTATAATCAAACAAATATTCAAACTAATACTCACACTTATACTAAAAACATAATACTTTCAATTAAACTAACAAAAAAACAAACTAATACCAATACTCATGCTAATACTCACACATATACCAACTAATACTAGTACTAAGACTAAGTCTTTGCCTTACAATAAGGAATTTTTTCTATAGAAAAAATTTCAATAAGGAATTTTTTATATAGAAACAATTTCAGTAAAGAATTTTTTCTATAGAAAAAATTTCAGTAAAGAGTTTTTTCTATAGAAAAAATTTCAACAAAGAATTTTTTCTATAGAAAAACTTCAATAAGGAATTTTTTCCATAGAGAAATTTTTAATAAGGATTTTTTTCTATAGAAAAAATTTCAATAAAATTTTTTTTCTACAGAAAAAATTTTAATAAAGAATTTTTTTCTTTAGAAAAAATTTTAATAAAGAATTTTTTTTTAGAAAAAAATTCAATAAAGATTTTTTATATAGAAAAAATTTCGATAAAGAATTTTTTATATAGAAAAAATTTCAATAAAAAAATTTTTTGTAGAAAAAATTTTAAAAAGGAATTTTTCCTATAGAAAAAATTTTAATAAGAAATTTTTTATATAGAAAGAATTTCAATAAAAAAATTTTTCTATAGGAACAATTTCAATAAGAATTTTTTTCTATAGCAAAAAATATAAATAAAATTTTTTTTCTATAGAAAAATATATAAATAAATTTTTTTCTATACAAAAAAATTTCAATAAAGAATTTCTTCTATACAAAAAAATTCAATAAAGAATTTCTTCTATACAAAACAATTCAAAAAGAATTTTTTATATAAAAAATTAACATAAAGAATTTTTTCTATAGAAATATTTTCAATAAAGAATTTTTTCTATACAAAAAGTTCCAATAAATAATTTTTTCAATAGAAAAATTTTTAATAAGGAATTTTTTCTATAGAAAAATTTTTAGTAATGAATTTTTCTATAGAAAAAATTTAAATAGAAATTTTTTTCTATAGAAAAAATTTCAATAAATAATTTTTTCTATACAAAAAATTTCAATAAAAAATTGTTTCTAGAGAAAAATTTCAATAAAACATTTTTTCTATAGAAAAAACTTTAAATAAATAATTTTATTAAAATTTTTTATATAGAAAAAAATAATTTTTTCTGTAGAAAAAATTCTTTATTGAAATTTTTTCTACAGAAAAATTCTTTATTTAAACTTTTTCTATAGAAAAAATATGTTATTAAAATTTTTCTATATAAAAAAAATTCTTTATTGAAATTTTTTCTATTGAAAAAATTCTTTATTTTAATTTTTTCTATAGAAAAAATTATTTATTTTAATTTTTTCTATAGAAAAAATTATTTATTTTAATTTTTTCTAAAATTATTTGTTTTAATTTTTTCTATAGAAAAAATTCTTTATTGAAATGTTTTCTGTAGAAAAAACTATTCTATGTCTATGTCTTAGTCTATGTCTTAGTCTATGTCTTAGTCTATGTCTTAGTCCAAGTCGTAGTTTATGTCTTAGTCTATGTCTTAGTCTATGTCTTAGTCTATGTCTTAGTCTATGTCTTAGTCTATGTCTTAGTCTATGTCTTAGTCTATGTCTTAGTCTATGTCTTAGTCTATGTCTTGGTCTATGTCTTAGTCTATGTCTTAGCCTATGTCTTAGTCTATGTCTTAGTCTATGTCTTAGTCTATGTCTTAGTCTATGTCTTAGTCTATGTCTTAGTCTATGTCTTAGTCTATGTCTTAGTCTATGTCTTAGTCTATATCTTAGTCTATGGCTTAGTCTATGTCTTAGTCTATGTCTTAGTCTATGTCTTAGTCTATGTCTTAGTCTATGTCTTAGTCTATGTCTTAGCCTATTTCTTAGTTTATGTCATAGTCTAAGTCTTAGTCAATGTCTTAGCCAATGTCTTAGTTCATATATTTGCCTGTGTATTGATCTATGTCTCTATCATAAACTTTAGCTCTTTATAATTTTAAAGCCTACTTTTAGGTGTTTTCTTTTAAATTTTCTTAAATTTCTTATTACTTCTTTTTTAAATTTTGCTAAATTTGCTAAATTTCCTTTATTTATGATTTATCTATCTTGGCACTTGAATCAATGCGTCAAATGCAAATGTATTCGTTTGGAAAACTAGAATGTCATTCTGACAGCTGAGCAAAAAAAAAAACACAAATTCCAAATAAAATTTTACTTAAATAGTAGAAAAAATCTATATCAAAATCACGTTTGAATCAAAAAGTAGATGTAGAATAAAATTAGATTACAGAAACTGAAACTGGAAAATAAGAAAAACATATTTTTGGAAAACAGAGAAAAATGTGTTGCTGACAATTGACATGACATTTAAGAGGAGTTAGGGTGTAAGAGTGTTAGTAGAGTGGAAATTACTGGGATAACTTGTAATAGTTTTCACTCATACTTCAAAGCAAGAAGAAATTAAGTGAAAATTGTTTTTTTGTTGGGAGGGCTCTGAGAACTAGGCTTTGATTTTTGTATAAATTATTAAGCAACTAAAAGTAGGCAATGATTTTTGTTGTTCAGAAACTAATTGGTAAGACAGCTTCCAAGAAATGTTTGCTCAATGTTAGTTAGGAAAATTTTGTTACAATTTAGTCATTAGCTTAATTTATATTAAAAAATTTGTTATATGCCTTAAGGTATGTGACAGTTTTTGTTAAAATTATTCGGGAAAGGTATGCTACACATGTTAACCATATTAAATTATATTTAATATATGTTAATAATAAAATTTAGGACAAAAGTTTGACTTTAGTACCTCAATCATAAGCCAAATCTTAGTGACAGTAACATTTGAAATAAAATTTATTTTTCCCCTAAAAAGCTGCCATATAATTTGAATCTTGTTAAATAACTAAAAACATGAATTTCTAAAATATTCAAGATTTTCTTATCTTTGAAATAAATCCAAATAAAATCCAGGAAATTTGTTAATAAAAAGATTTATATTAAAGCGACTCAGGAAAAGTCTAGGAAATAGAAAACTGAACAAAGGTATATGTTAAGCAAAACGATTTACAAAGAAAAACTAAATTTTATTATAATAAGAAAAAAATTTTTGTAGCAGAAAAATAAAGAATTTCCCAATAAATATGTAGAAAAAATTCCTATAATTTTTATTAGACTACAACAACTACAAAAGGTTATAAAAGTTATTAACAAAGCAAAAATCATAAAATTTTAATAATACAACAAATAAAGAAAACTTTTGATAGCATATGACAAAGGCTAATTGAGAGGAACTAAATTAAAGCATACTTTAGGGAGGTCATAAAAAAAGTAAATAAACTCAATTTAAATCTAGAACAAACAGATCTAGAATACAACAGAGCTAAAACTAGAGCCTTAAACTGAGAGTTATCTTAACTCTTGACAAAAATATGTCACTTTTTTTTTAAAAAATCTAATATTTACTTAAGCAAAACTGAACCCCGAGACATGTGTGTATTTTTCTAATGGCATTAAATGTAGCGCAAATGTACATAAAATAATATCAAGAAATGTAGAAAATAAAAAATAGATGAAGAAAATATTAGATCATAAAAAATGTATGTTTATAAAAAATATAAGTAAATGTGCATAAATTTTACACATTTACATATTAAAAACACCCACACACATTCACATCCATTTTACACACATTTATTTCTTTACGTGTAACAACAAATGTTAAAACATGTATGTAAATGTGCAGAAGGAAGGAAGCCAAGAACCAGATAAATTGAAAAAGAGTTCCCCTAGAGACCCCTCAAGAGCTGTCGGGCCACAACAGCACCCACTACAACAAAATTTATTCATAGTATTTTCTTGATATTGTTGTTGCTGCTGCTGTTGATTTTCTATAGTTTTTGCCCACTTCTCTCATATGAAACAATTTAAATACATTTTTATAAGTTCTTTATCATTGAAAGAATTTTTGTGGTCAATGAGCTGTAAAGTGTCTAAGAAGACTTTGTATGTCGGTCTGTTAATATCGAAATGTTTGTGAATAAAAGCCAGAGAAGCCAATTTTAAAAAGATAACAAAAATAAGTCTTAATCTATGTCTTAGTCGATGGCTTAGTCTATGTCTTAGTCTATGTCTTAGTCTATGTCTTAGTCTATGTCTTAGTCTATGTATTAGTCTATGTCTTAGTCTATGTCTTAGTCTATGTCTTAGTCTATGTCTTAGTCTATGTCTTAGTCTATGTCTTAGTCTATGTCTTAGTCTATGTCTTAGTCTATGTCTTAGTCTATGTCTTAGTCTATGTCTTAGTCTATGTCTTAGTCTATGTCTTAGTCTATGTCTTAGTCTATGTCTTAGTCTATGTCTTAGTCTATGTCTTAGTCTATGTCTTAGTCTATGTCTTAGTCTATGTCTTAGTCTATGTCTTAGTCTATGTCTTAGTCTATGTCTTAGTCTATGTCTTAGTCTATGTCTTAGTCTATGTCTTAGTCTATGTCTTAGTCTATGTCTTAGTCTATGTCTTAGTCTATGTCTTAGTCTATGTCTTAGTCTATGTCTTAGTCTATGTCTTAGTCTATGTCTTAGTCTATGTCTTAGTCTATGTCTTAGTCTATGTCTTAGTCTATGTCTTAGTCTATGTCTTAGTCTATGTCTTAGTCTATGTCTTAGTCTATGTCTTAGTCTATGTCTTATTCTATGACTTAGTCTATGTCTTAGTCTATGTCTTAGTCTATGTCTTAGTCTATGTCTTAGTCTATGTCTTAGTCTATGTCTTAGTCTATGTCTTAGTCTATGTCTTAGTCTATGTCTTAGTCTATGTCTTAGTCTATGTCTTAGTCTATGTCTTAGTCTATGTCTTAGTCTATGTCTTAGTCTATGTCTTAGTCTATGTCTTAGTCTATGTCTTAGTCTATGTCTTAGTCTATGTCTTAGTCTATGTCTTAGTCTATGTCTTAGTCTATGTCTATGTCTTAGTCTATGTCTTAGTCTATGTCTTAGTCTATGTCTTAGTCTATGTCTTAGTCTATGTCTTAGTCTAAGTCTATGTCTTAGTCTTAGTCTATGTCTTAGTCTATGTCTTAGTCTATGTCTTAGTCTATGTCTTAGTCTATGTCTTAGTCTATGTCTTAGTCTATGTCTTAGTCTATGTCTTAGTCTATGTCTTAGTCTATGTCTTAGTCTATGTCTTAGTCTATGTCTTAGTCTATGTCTTAGTCTATGTCTTAGTCTATGTCTTAGTCTATGTCTTAGTCTATGTCTTAGTCTATGTCTTAGTCTATGTCTTAGTCTATGTCTTAGTCTATGTCTTAGTCTATGTCTTAGTCTATGTCTTAGTCTATGTCTTAGTCTATGTCTTAGTCTATGTCTTAGTCTATGTCTTAGTCTATGTCTTATTCTATGACTTAGTCTATGTCTTAGTCTATGTCTTAGTCTATGTCTTAGTCTATGTCTTAGTCTATGTCTTAGTCTATGTCTTAGTCTATGTCTTAGTCTATGTCTTAGTCTATGTCTTAGTCTATGTCTTAGTCTATGTCTTAGTCTATGTCTTAGTCTATGTCTTAGTCTATGTCTTAGTCTATGTCTTAGTCTATGTCTTAGTCTATGTCTTAGTCTATGTCTTAGTCTATGTCTTAGTCTATGTCTATGTCTTAGTCTATGTCTTAGTCTATGTCTTAGTCTATGTCTTAGTCTATGTCTTAGTCTATGTCTTAGTCTAAGTCTATGTCTTAGTCTTAGTCTATGTCTTAGTCTATGTCTTAGTCTATGTCTTAGTCTATGTCTTAGTCTATGTCTTAGTCTATGTCTTAGTCTATGTCTTAGTCTATGTCTTAGTCTATGTCTTAGTCTATGTCTTAGTCTATGTCTTAGTCTATGTCTTAGTCTATGTCTTAGTCTATGTCTTAGTCTATGTCTTAGTCTATGTCTTAGTCTATGTCTTAGTCTATGTCTTAGTCTATGTCTTAGTCTATGTCTTAGTCTATGTCTTAGTCTATGTCTTAGTCTATGTCTTAGTCTATGTCTTAGTCTATGTCTTAGTCTATGTCTTAGTCTATGTCTTAGTCTATGTCTTAGTCTATGTCTTAGTCTATGTCTTAGTCTATATCTTAGTCTATGGCTTAGTCTATGTCTTAGTCTATGTCTTAGTCTATGTCTTAGTCTATGTCTTAGTCTATGTCTTAGCCTATTTCTTAGTTTATGTCATAGTCTAAGTCTTAGTCAATGTCTTAGCCAATGTCTTAGTTCATATATTTGCCTGTGTATTGATCTATGTCTCTATCATAAACTTTAAATGTTTTCTGTAGAAAAAATTATTCTATGTCTATGTCTTAGTCTATGTCTTAGTCCAAGTCGTAGTTTATGTCTTAGTCTATGTCTTAGTCTATGTCTTAGTCTATGTCTTAGTCTATGTCTTAGTTTATGTCTTCGATTCTGTTCTCGGTTCTGTTCTCGATTCTGTTCCCGATTCTGTTCTCGATTCTGTTCTCGATTCTGTTCTAATTCTGCTCTAGTTCTTCTTTTATTAAAGCTAGAACTAAACATAACCTTGACTATTGAAATTATTTCCTTATTTTATAGCCTACTTTTAGGCTTTTATATTTCAAATGAATAATTTTAGTTTATTTTCCATTTCACATAAAATTGTTATCTAAATCGCTTGTCAGTTGCATGTTCTTTGAAATGTTAAAAGCTTAGCAAAAGCTTTGGGGCACGTATTCGTTGGAAATTTAGATTAATTTATAGAGCAACTTTTGCGGCATATAAACAAAAAGACAAAGTCTTCCAAATAAATTTAGATGATGTTCATGTTTATCTGAGATAAATTATTAATATAGATGCAAAAATATAAGATAAATTATTTGAAGGAAGCAACTTTGTTGCTTGGAATAAGGAATAGTTATAATAAATTTAGATAGAATTTTTAACAATAATAAAATATGTTTATTTTAATTAAATTAAGTTTTGCTAGAAAAATTCTAGCTCCAATTCCCTTAATATTCAAATCTAAATAAGTTTTTTCCTTGCATTTACATCATGTAAAAATTTTATTACTTTTTTTTGTTACTTCGACATCCCATATATCAAGTTCTATTGTCTAGAATGACATTGACATTTTTCTATTGCAGCGGCAGCAAAAAAAACTAGCCCGTTTTTTCTAGAGGCCTCGTTAGCTTTTCCATTTTTTTTTAATGAAACAATCGACATGTTCTAACATGTTCTCTAGTAAATATTTGCAAATAAAGTGATGGAATATTTTCAGTCATTTATTCATGCGTTCATTCATTCAGGCATGAGTATCCCGATATTAGTTGATTGTCAATGCAAGCAAAGCCTGTAAGTATGCAATTATTTCGACAAATTGTTTGATTGCGTTTTTGTTTTAACTGAAATATTCTATCGTAAAATGTGAATGAGTAGTTGTTTAGTTGACATTTAAATGTCATCATTAAGATGATGGAGAGGAGGTGGAGATAAAGGCATATTTTTGTCCTTGCGTACTTAATGAAAAGAACTTAATAAGGATTTAGACAAATAAAAATGACAAAATTAAAGCATAACTTTAAGGGGTCAAATAAAATGGAAGGAACTTTAATTTATTGTAATAAAGTGAAGCTACTAAATTTTAGATTGAAATCAACTTTTTATAAAACTAAAAGTTTTGCCTGATTTTGGGGACTTAAAGCTTTAAGACCCCCAAACAAATTTTCAAAACTTTATTTTTTTCTCTCCAATAAGTCTATAAAATAAATATTAAACAAAATTTTCGAGGATTTTAGCAATTTTCGAAAATTCGAACTTAATTTCGAATTGAAATTTAGAGCTTAAAAGTAAAGTAAAGCCTATTTGAAATACCAAATTATCATATTACCCCATATATAAGTCACGCTTCAATAATTAAGAGCATTTTAAGATGTTCGAAAATTCGAAGTTAAATTCGAATTTTGACTTAAGGTGAAGAAAAAGTATTGAAATTGGATTTTTTTTGGCAGAAATTTGAATTCTAAACTACAACTTAATTGATTTAATACATTTGAAACGATTTTGGCAATGTTCGAAAATTCGAACTTAATTTCGAAAATCAATTTAAAACAGAAAAATAATATTATAGTTGATTTAAATACCAATGTTTTCATATTACAGCATATTTGTGTCATTATTTAATGTTTAAGAGCCTTTTTAGGATGTTCGAATATTCGAACTTAATTTTAAATTTTGTTTTAAGTCGAAAAATATATTAAAACTATGTTTTTTGAAACGAATATTAAATCTAAATTACATTTTTTCTTTAGTTAAGGGTTTTAGGGGCATTTGAACTATATTCGAAAATTCGAACATAATTTCGAAATTGAATTTTAAGAAGAAAAATACAATTTAAGCATATTTTTATCGCAAAATTGTAGTTCTTAAACTTTTTAAAATTTTTGATTTTGTTTGAGATCATTTTAAATATGTTCAAAAATTCGAACTTAATTTCGAATTTTGATTTAAGGCCAAAAATGTTTTAAAACTAAGTTTTTTTAATACAAATATTATTCCTTAAATACTTTTAAATTTACTTAATGAATTTAGGACGATTTGGACTACGTTCGAAAATTCGAACTTAATTTCGAAATTCAATTTAAAGCTAAAAATTCTATTATAAATTATTTTAACTATCCCATTTTTGTATTACGGCATGTTTTTGGCATCCTTTAGTGTTTTTAAGCATTTTGATGATGTTCGAAAATTCGAATTTAATTTCGAATTTTGACTGAAGGTCGAAAACGTATTAAAACTAAGTTTTTTTGATACAAATGTTAACTCTAAACTAAAATATTCTTTAGTTTACAAGTTTAAGATCATTTGGATTATGTTCGAAAATTCGAACTTAATCTTGAATTTCGGGTTTTTTAAGAAAAAACTATTCTACCCTATTTTTATAACAATATAATGTTTCTAACTTATATTAATAATTTTTCAATATGATTTACAGCTTTTCAAAAATATTCGAAAATTCGAACTTGTATTCGAACTTCAGTTTTTAGATAACAATCCTAAATTTACATATTTTTTATAAGATTTACATGAATTTATCATTAGTTTTTTAGCTTTAATTTTTTTTACTTTTTTAAGTCATTTTCGAAAATTCAAACTTAATTTCGAATTTTGGATTTCTGACAAAAAGTCCCTAAGTTACTTATATTCTTTAAAGAATTAGTTTAATTAAACAGTTTTACGCATTTATGTCGATTTTTTTGTATATTTTGTCATATTCGAAAATTCGAACATAATTTCGAATATTAAAAAACCGCTATTTAATCATGAAAATGCACGATTTACTTAAAGACGTTAAGTATTAATGTTTTTTTTTTATTTTAATTGTTTTGTAAACATTTTGGTCATGTTCGAAAATTCGAACTTAATAGGAAAATTCGAATTTAAGTTTGTTGACGAAAACTTAATAATTTATTGTTTTTTTTTTTCTTAAAAAGATCTCAAAAAAATCATTTTTTTCGGATTTCGTCAATTTTGGACATTTTTGAAAAATCGAACTTAATTTCGAATATTTTAAAAATGCTATTTAATTAAGAAATAGCCTGTTTTTCTTTTAGGTATTTAGTTCTTAATGATATTTTGATATGATATTTTTTTTGATAGGTGTTTTTTACACATTTTGGTCATGTTCGAAAATTAGAACAAAATTTCGTACTTAAGTTTTCTACTTTAATATCAATAATTTAATTTATTTTCAAAAAAGTAACACATGGGTTAATAAATTTTATTGTATTTTATTAAGATTTTTGTAAATTTAATGATATTCGAAAATTCGAACATAATTTCGAATATTATAAAACCGCTTTTAAATGATGAAATAGTCTATTTTTTAAAGGCATTTAGTTCTTCTTGACATTTTTGATCTTAAAGGTGGTTTTTACGCATTTTGGTCATATCCGAAAATTCGAACTTAATTTTCAATTTTAGTTTTTGGTTCAAAAATATATTTTTATTTTATTTTTTTTGATAGGCATTTGGTTTTTTGTTGACATTTTTTATCTTTAAGGTGGTTTTTACACATTTTGGTCATGTTCGAATATTTGAAATTAATTTTCAATTTTAATTTTTAGCCCAAAAATATATTTTTATTTTATTTTCTTGAAAGAATTTTACGCCTTGATAATTTTTATTGCTCTTAGTGAGGTTTTTTACAATTTTGGTGACGTTCGAAAATTCGAATTTATTTCGAACTTAAGTTTTAAGCTTAAATATTTCAAAAAATTTGTTTTTTTTAAAGAATTTTATTTCTTACTAGTTTTAATTGAATTTTGTGGAGTTTTAAGAAGTTTGGGTCATGTTCGAAATTTTGAACTTAATTTCGAATTTTTGTGTTTTTTGCAGAAAATCACTTAAATTTATATTCTATTTAAAATTTACACTTACACAATAATTTTCACTGCATTTTGGGGTTTTTTTTTGATAATTTTGATCATATTCGAAAATTCGAACTTAATTTTTAAATTTGGTTTCAGACCAAAAACTTTTTGTATTAAAGATTTTCCTCTAAAATTTTAACTTATTAAAAGATTTTTCATAAATTTTTCCTTTTACTAATTTACTTAAATAAGAGTTTCTTTCAATCCCCTAAAAACATACTTTACTTTTTCTGTTTATTTTTTGCATTAATAGCATTATTTCTGCAAACAATAAAAATTATTACAAATTATAGCAAATTTTCTATCGTAACACTTAAATTTTGGAACATGTCTCTTCTCTTACGAGCTACTATGTCTCAATGCTTTTATCGTTTTGCCTATAAGTATGCCATCATTTTGTAAAAGAATAAATAAAATTTATTTATTTTGTTGACAAATTACTAGTGGCTTAATGCAGAAAAATGTGTATGTGTGTTTGTGTGTTACTATGTAGTGTAAGCTTGTGTTTGTATAAATGCTCTCGTTAGAGCTTAACACATAAATGTCAGTGTTAAATTGATTGTATATTCTAAGGAGGTTAGTAAAAATACCAAAAAAAAGTATTTATCAGGGAGGGTTTATGGCAAACGATAAATAACTAGAACATATTTTATTTGAAGGGAAAGGCGGTTGTGGTTCCTCTTTAGAAGGCTTTTACAGATTTTTTTAAATTAGATTGGTTTTTATATGAAATTTTTGTTTTAACAATTTTTTTTTTCATTTTTTGAAATCTTGAGCTTTTGTTCTGTTAAATTTTTTTTCTAAGCTTCAATTAATTTCCTTTTAATTCTTGAAATAGTTTTTTCATTATTTCTCTGGGGTTTCTCTATTTAATATTTAACTATTTAAAATGTGTGCTTAAGGCGTTTGTTTATAATTAATATTTAAAGCATACTTTAAGGTTAAAAAAACAATCAAACTTAGCAAACAATATTTAAACAGTTTTCTTTGAACACAACTTAGTTCAATCTTTTTGTTGTGTCCCCTCCCTTTCCCAAAGCTCTTTTCATTGTAAATTCTTTTTATTAAAATTCTTTTAATTTGCATTAAGAAGAATTTTTCTTCTTAGTTTTAAAGTGCTCAAGTGTGTAGAAAACTGTGAAAAAAGTGACACGGCACGTTTTGAAAGTTTACCAAAAACTACTGGCTATGAAATGGAAGTGAAGACAAAAAATCACACAAAAAACTTTTTGTGTAGTATTTTATAATAATGAAGTAGATTTCTGCTGCTATTCTACTGAAAAAAACTCCTTGACCCCAATAATTATGCAACATTTTTTGTTTCTTCGGAAAAACTGCTGCACAATTTCACACACATACACAAAAGTTTTTGTTATTATTGTTTTGTAAATGGTTATTGTTGCTGTTGTTCTTTTATAGATTTGCATAAAGAAACGCCATGAAATATTTAAAGTTACCCGGTAAGAAATACAAAAATTTCAACCATCAAAAAATTTATTATTTAAGCATGCAAATGTAATGTAGAGCGTGTCATTTAAAGTTCTTACACAAATGGATTTTTTTGCATAAATAAAACATATGTTAGAAATTTGCTTAATAATAAGTCAATGTTAACTTTTGAATTTAAAAATTTCATTTTTTCGAACTAACATGTCCATAATGGCTTAAATACACCATGAAAATAACACAAAATAACCTTAAAACCGGCATTTTTCTAACAAAAATAACGATTTTATACTTTTTGAGCGAAAAACTGAAATTCGAAATTAATTTCGAATTTTCGAACATGACCAAAATTGACAAAAAACCCCATAAAAATGGTCTAGAAACCATAAAGATAACTTATTTTTTAAATAAAAATACAAATCTATCGATTTTTTTGCCTAAAACTAAAATTCAAAATTAAATTCGAATTTTCGAACATGATCGAAATGTGTAAAATTGACCAAAAAAATGAAAAATATTATTTGGAAGAAAATGCTTTGAAGAAAACAGGTTATTTCATTATTAAATTAAGATTTTTTAAATTCGAAATTAAGTTCGAATTTTCGAACATGACCAAAATTGGCAAAAACACCATAAAAATGCCCTAGAAACCAAAATGCAGTAAAAATTATTGTGTAAATGAAAATCTTTAAATAGAATAAATAATTTAGCAGTTTTCTGCAAAAATCTGAAATTCAAAATTAAGTTTGGATTTTCGAACATGGTCAAAACTCTACAAATCTCAATAAAAACTAGTAAAAAATATAATTCTGTAAAGAAACTAAACATTTTTTAAAATTTTTTAGCTTTAAACTTAAATTCGAAATTAAATTGGAATTTTCGAACATGATTAAAATTGTAAAAAACCTCACAAAATGTAAAAACAGTAATCAAGGCATGTAATTCTTACAAGAAAATAAAATAAAAATATATTTTTGAACTAAAAACGGAAATTGAAAATTAAGTTCGAATTTTCGAACATGATCGAAATGTGTTAATATTTTAATAATTTTTTTAAAAAATATTATTTAGAAGAAAATGCTTTGAAGAAAACAGGTTATTTCATTATTAAATTAAGATTTTTTAAATTCGAAATTAAGTTCGAATTTTCGAACATGACCAAAATTGGCAAAAACACCATAAAATGCCCTAGAAACCATAAAGAAAATTTATTCTTTAAATAAAAATACAAAACCATCGATTTTTGTGCTTAAAACTAAAATTCGAAATTGATTTCGAATTTTAGAACATGATTAAAATGTGTAAGAATCACATAAAAATTTCGAACATGATTAAAGTGTGTAAGAGCCACATAAAAATCAAACATATTATTTGGAAGTAAATGCTTTGAAGAAAAAATGCTATTTCATCATTAAATTTAGATTTTTTAATACTGGTCGAACATGACCAGAATTAACCAAAAACTAATAAAAATTAAATAATGGCTTAAACACAGCATGAACAGAACACAAAAAAATCCTTAAAACCAGCATTTTTCTAAAAAAAATAACAATTTTATGATTTTTGGGGAAAAAACTGAAATTCGAAATTAATTTCGAATTTTCGAACATGACCAAAATTGCCACAAACCCCATCAAAATGCTCTAGAAACCATAAAGAAAAGTAATTCTTTAAATAAAAATACAAAACCATAAATTTTTGTGCTTAAGACTAAAATTCGAAATTAAGTTAGAATTTTCGAACTTAATCAAAATGTGTAAAATTAACCAAAAAATGTGTAAAATTAACCGAAAATATTATTTGGAAGTAAATGCCTCTAAGAAAACAGGCTATTTCATGATTTAATTTAAATTTTTTAATATTCGAAATTGAGTTCGAATTTTCGAACATGACCAAAATAAACAAAAAACTAACAAAAATTATATAAAAACTACTTATAAATGTAATTCTTTAAAGAAAATATCAAAAAAATCGATTTTCTGACTCAAAACTAAAATTCCAAATAAAGTTCGAATTTTCGAATATGAAGAAAATGAGTAAAAACCTCATAAGAAATTCAAAATATTCTTAAAAACTATACACTTATTAGAAAAACCGGCTATTAAATCATAAAAAGGCGTTTTTATAATATTCGAAATTAAGTTCGAATTTTCGAACATAATTCAAGACGACGAAAATCACACAAAAATGCAATTTATAGTATGAAGTGGCCTAAAATCTTATAAATATGTTTTATAAATGTTATTTACTTGTGCTATTTTTGCATAAAATATAATTTTGAAATTAAGTTCGAATTTTCGAACTTTGTTAAAAGTAGTTGAAAATGTCACAAATATGTTTTAATATCATTATTTTTAATAGTTTAATTCATTTTTGTATAGATTCTTAATTCTTAAATAAGTTCGAATTTTCGAAATTAATTTCGAAGTTTTCAAACTTTGTTAAAAATAACACAAATTGTCAAAAATGTGATTTGTAATAGTTATTTAGCTATAAAATTAGTAAATATACATTATTTCTTTATAAAGTCAAAGTTCGAAGTTAATTTGGAATTTTCGAACATTGTCAAAAATTGCAAAAATTGATACAAATTTGTTTTATAATAGTTATTTTTAGAAAAAACCTGCAAAACAACATTATTTCTGCTTAAAATCTATATTCGAAATTACGTTAGAATTTTCGAACATTGTATAAAATGGTCCAAATTATCATAAATGTGTTTTATAATAGTTATTTTGCAATAAAACCAGTAATTTAACTTTATTGCTTTATAAAATCTATATTCGAAATTAAGTTCGAATTTTCGAATATTGTCTAAAATAGCCTAAACTTTCATAATTGTTATTTAAATATTTTTCATAATATTTTTGCAAGAAAACAACATTATTTTAGCTTAAAACCTGTATTCGAAATTAAGTTCGAATTTTCGAACATTGCTAAAAATGGCTCAAAATTTAATAAATAAGTTTAAGTCAAGTAATTATGGTCTCAAAATAATGAATTAGCTTTTTTTCCGCAAAAAATCCAACTTCGAATTTTCGAAATTAATTTCGAATTTTCGTTTTATGTCCAAAATATCAGATTTTAGTGAAATAAAATAATAAAAATGCTTAAAAGTGAAAGTTTTGGATAAATAATATACAAAAATCATTTATTTTTAACGAACAATGAGAATTGAACAAAAATTTGTAGCATACTTTTTGACTCTGAAAAAAATCTTAAATTTATATAAATAATAAAAGTCATAAATTAAATTGTGGTTTTGGTTCAACCATCAATGGTCTTTTTAATTGTGTTTGCTTTTATTATTTATTTTCAGTTTTTTTTTTGTATGCCTCTGCTTCCGCTGCTGCTGTTGCTGTGGTCAGTGTGTGCCATAAAAAAATATAGTTTATATATAGGCTTTATCGCATAAATATTCATATAAATTTACTTGTGTGTGTGTGCTTAATATTTTTCTAAAGGCAAATGTTATTGGGTTTGGATGTGTCACCACCAACCGACCAACAATTCGATGTCATCCGCTGCTGCTGATGGTAGTGTCAACATTTTTCATGTTTTTTATTCTTCATTGTCTTTGGCGAATAAAAAACTAAATGATGTGATGAATGAAAGTGTGCCATAATTTAAAGAAATTGTCATAAAGAAACAATAAAAACAAAAATTTAAATAAATAAGAAAATTTTTAAAACAAAAAAATTGTATCATAGAAAAAATTCTATAGCAATATTTTAAACATAAAATACTTTTCGTTATTTTTAAACAAAATTTTGTTTGATTTGATTAAAATAGTAATTGAGTCACACTGAAAAAGAGTGGAAAAATTTTTGTTACAAAAGTAAGTGGGCGTTAAAAGCGTCACAGGGGGGGCGGGAAGTCATTTATGTTGATGTGTGAAAAATGTCAAACGAAAGTGTGAGAATTTATTTCTGTGACGAGAAAAAGTGAAAATCTTTGCAAAACTGTCAAATTCAACTTAATTATAAAAAGACAGACGGACATCCTCAAATTTAGTCAATCATACAGAAAATGAAATTTTAAATTAATTTAATTGAGTAGAAAATGAAAAGAAAATTAAATAAATTATTATAAATAATAAATAAACAAAATCTAAAATCAACAAATTAATCAAATATTGTACACTTCAATAGACTAGAACAGAACTAGAACAGAACTAGAACAGAACTAGAACAGAACTAGAACAGAACTAGAACAGAACTAGAACAGAACTAGAACAGAACTAGAACAGAACTAGAACAGAACTAGAACAGAACTAGAACAGAACTAGAACAGAACTAGAACAGAACTAGAACAGAACTAGAACAGAACTAGAACAGAACTAGAACAGAACTAGAACAGAACTAGAACAGAACTAGAACAGAACTAGAACAGAACTAGAACAGAACTAGAACAGAACTAGAAC
Organism: Stomorhina lunata; assembly: GCA_933228675.1. Taxonomy (NCBI): domain Eukaryota; kingdom Metazoa; phylum Arthropoda; class Insecta; order Diptera; family Rhiniidae; genus Stomorhina; species Stomorhina lunata. Next base: position 114,301,788 of record OW121742.1, on the reverse strand, counting down.
AGAACTAGAACAGAACTAGAACAGAACTAGAACAGAACTAGAACAGAACTAGAACAGAACTAGAACAGAACTAGAACAGAACTAGAACAGAACTAGAACAGAACTAGAACAGAACTAGAACAGAACTAGAACAGAACTAGAACAGAACTAGAACAGAACTAGAACAGAACTAGAACAGAACTAGAACAGAACTAGAACAGAACTAGAACAGAACTAGAACAGAACTAGAACAGAACTAGAACAGAACTAGAACAGAACTAGAACAGAACTAGAACAGAACTAGAACAGAACTAGAACAGAACTAGAACAGAACTAGAACAGAACTAGAACAGAACTAGAACAGAACTAGAACAGAACTAGAACAGAACTAGAACAGAACTAGAACAGAACTAGAACAGAACTAGAACAGAACTAGAACAGAACTAGAACAGAACTAGAACAGAACTAGAACAGAACTAGAACAGAACTAGAACAGAACTAGAACAGAACTAGAGCAAAACAAAATAGACTTTTAAAAAATAATGTATTATTGCAATTGAGATTAAAAGATTAAGGAAGAATAAAAATTTGCAAATTCCCTAAGGTAGACTTTAGTTTTAGTTGAAAATAAGCAGCCCCAAAGGTATGCTATAAAAATTTATTAAAGAAATTAAAATTTAAAAGATTTTTTGTTTCATTTAAAGACTTAAAAGCTAATGGTATACAAATTCAAAGTAAAAATTTGTCTTTTGCTTTTTTTCACTGCCTAGATTTAGGGATTGGAAAATTGAATATTTAAGCATGGGAAATGTCAAGCGATTACTTATGTTTTATTTTTTGAAAAAATTTCCTTCAAATGTCATATTTTCTATACATTTCTTCAGCTTTTTCTTTTGAGCATTCCATTAACTACTTGTGCCATATTTTATGATTAAAAAACCATAAACTCTCAGAAAATTTAACAAGAAATATGTTTAAACGTCAACACATAAATATTTATTTATGACATTATCCTTGTATGTTGATGCTGCCTGCTGTTGTGCTGCACTACAAAACTTAATAAAAACATTTTTATAGCATACTTTTAGGATGCTTAAAAAATACATTAAATACTTAAAGCATATTTAAAGGAGGCAAAACCGTTTAAAGGGAGATGAAAATATAAAATCAATGTCAAATCTTTCTAAAAGCTTAAAAGGGAATTGCAAAGGAAACTATAAAAAATAAATATATAGAAAAAAATATAAAAAGAACATGACTTTTAGTCATGAGCATGGAATTTTAGAGATTTTTAGAGGAGGCAAATAAAAAACAACTTTTATTAGAGGTTAAAAGAAAAGTGATTTAAAAACAAGGTTTGTTTAGAGGATTTTATAAAAAGTACTTTAAGATCTTAAAAGTTCTAACGAGATTTCCAAATTAAAATAACTAAAGACTACAGAATACTTTTAGGCTTTATCAAAACTCTTTATCAATTTTCTAAACTTATTTTCATATTTCCATCTAATTATTTTGCCAATTATTAGTTTTTTGGCAAGTTTTAGCTCAAGAAAACTTTATCAAAGTGTTATCAAAGATAAATTGCCTACTTTTGGGCTGGATATTTGTATAATATAGAAGAAAAGTTTTTTGATTAAAATCAAATAAATATAAAATGTTGTTGCTGTAACAACTACATAATTAAGTTGTACTCAAAGAACAAAACTTTATGATTGGCATAAGTTTTTAACGCTATATGTACTTATATATGAGTAATAAGCGATAACAGAAAAGTAAAGCATAGTTTAAGGGCTTTAAGCCAGCTAAAGTTTTACCTAACAAGATAACAGGTTTTCAAAAGGTATACAAAAGACATAAATACAAATTTTATTACATTTAATATTTTTTTAATCACAAAAACTATAGCATGTTTTCAGGTTAACGAAAAAAAACAAGTTAATAATTCCCATTAAACCACTAAGACCGCCATCATCAATGTAAAAAAATTATATCAGTTCATCAAAGAAACATGTCACAGTTTTGGTTAAAAATTTAAGTGCATTTTCGGCTTTTCTTCATTTCATAGTAGGCTTTTAGGTTGCTTTCAACCGAAATGCTTTTAAATCATTTGTCATTTTCAATTAACATCGGGGACAAGTGCAAACTAATGTCACAGTAATATTTTAGTTTATCAAAAGTTTGTTTTCTTGGCAAACATTTTAGGTTTTACAAAATTTAGTACTTGGCATAACGAAATTACTTAATATAGCCTACTTTTTGGTGGCAAACAGAATATTGTAAAGAAAAGTTAAGTGAAAGTAAATTATAGCAACAGCTGGATTTGAAGGCTATAAGGAGAAAAAATCGTGCTAAAAAAGGAAATAGTTTTAGTCTTAATAACTTTATAAAAATTTAAGGAACATTTTATATTTTTCAATGCCTGAAACTATGCAGTGAAATTAAATCAAACCAAGATAAAATCTTTAAAAAAGAGATAGCAGTAAAGTCTTAAAATCGCACAATTTATTAAGTCTTCATGGCTTTTAGTAAATTTTTAAAGCATAAATTGGGGCTGCTTATTATAATCTAAAACTGAAGTATACTTTAGGGAGTAAGGGTTTTTATTTCTGCTTTCTCCCTATATAATTATATTAAAAGTCCTGTTCTAGTTCTGTTCTCGATTCTGTTATCGATTCTGTTGTCGATTCTGTTCTCGATTCTGTTCTCGTTTCTTTTGTCGATTCTGTTCTCGACTATGTTCTCGATTCTGTTCTCTATCATGTTCTCGATTCTGTACTCGATTCTGTTCTCGATTCTGTTCTCGATTCTGTTCTCGATTCTGTTCTCGATTCTGTTTTCGATTCTGTTTTCGATTCTGTTTTCGATTCTGTTTTCGATTCTGTTTTCGATTCTGTTTTCGATTCTGTTCAAGTTCTGTTCTAGTTCTGTTCTAGTTCTGTTCTAGTTCTGTTCTAGTTCTGTTCTAGTTCTGTTCTAGTTCTGTTCTAGTTCTGTTCTAGTTCTGTTCTAGTTCTGTTCTAGTTCTGTTCTAGTTCTGTTCTAGTTCTGTTCTAGTTCTGTTCTAGTTCTGTTCTAGTTCTGTTCTAGTTCTGTTCTAGTTCTGTTCTAGTTCTGTTCTAGTTCTGTTCTAGTTCTGTTCTAGTTCTGTTCTAGTTCTGTTCTAGTTCTGTTCTAGTTCTGTTCTAGTTCTGTTCTAGTTCTGTTCTAGTTCTGTTCTAGTTCTGTTCTAGTTCTGTTCTAGTTCTGTTCTAGTTCTGTTCTAGTTCTGTTCTAGTTCTGTTCTAGTTCTGTTCTAGTTCTGTTCTAGTTCTGTTCTAGTTCTGTTCTAGTTCTGTTCTAGTTCTGTTCTAGTTCTGTTCTAGTTCTGTTCTAGTTCTGTTCTAGTTCTGTTCTAGTTCTGTTCTAGTTCTGTTCTAGTTCTGTTCTAGTTCTGTTCTAGTTCTGTTCTAGTTCTGTTCTAGTTCTGTTCTAGTTCTGTTCTAGTTCTGTTCTAGTTCTGTTCTAGTTCTGTTCTAGTTCTGTTCTAGTTCTGTTCTAGTTCTGTTCTAGTTCTGTTCTAGTTCTGTTCTAGTTCTGTTCTAGTTCTGTTCTAGTTCTGTTCTAGTTCTGTTCTAGTTCTGTTCTAGTTCTGTTCTAGTTCTGTTCTAGTTCTGTTCTAGTTCTGTTCTAGTTCTGTTCTAGTTCTGTTCTAGTTCTGTTCTAGTTCTGTTCTAGTTCTGTTCTAGTTCTGTTCTAGTTCTGTTCTAGTTCTGTTCTAGTTCTGTTCTAGTTCTGTTCTAGTTCTGTTCTAGTTCTGTTCTAGTTCTGTTCTAGTTCTGTTCTAGTTCTGTTCTAGTTCTGTTCTAGTTCTGTTCTAGTTCTGTTCTAATTCTGTTCTAATTCTGTTCTAGTTCTGTTCTAGTTCTGTTCTAGTTCTGTTCTAGTTCTGTTCTAGTTCTGTTCTAGTTCTGTTCTAGTTCTGTTCTAGTTCTGTTCTAGTTCTGTTCTAGTTCTGTTCTAGTTCTGTTCTAGTTCTGTTCTAGTTCTGTTCTAGTTCTGTTCTAGTTCTGTTCTAGTTCTGTTCTAGTTCTGTTCTAGTTCTGTTCTAGTTCTGTTCTAGTTCTGTTCTAGTTCTGTTCTAGTTCTGTTCTAGTTCTGTTCTAGTCCTGTTCTAGTTCTGTTCTAGTTCTGTTCTAGTTCTGTTCTAGTTCTGTTCTAGTTCTGTTCTAGTTCTGTTCTAGTTCTGTTCTAGTTCTGTTCTAGTTCTGTTCTAGTTCTGTTCTAGTTCTGTTCTAGTTCTGTTCTAGTTCTGTTCTAGTTCTGTTCTAGTTCTGTTCTAGTTCTGTTCTAGTTCTGTTCTAGTTCTGTTCTAGTTCTGTTCTAGTTCTGTTCTAGTTCTGTTCTAGTTCTGTTCTAGTTCTGTTCTAGTTCTGTTCTAGTTCTGTTCTAGTTCTGTTCTAATTCTGTTCTAGTTCTGTTCTAGTTCTGTTCTAGTTCTGTTCTAGTTCTGTTCTAGTTCTGTTCTAGTTCTGTTCTAGTTCTGTTCTAGTTCTGTTCTAGTTCTGTTCTAGTTCTGTTCTAGTTCTGTTTTAGTTCTGTTCTAGTTCTGTTCTAGTTCTGTTCTAGTTCTGTTCTAGTTCTGTTCTAGTTCTGTTCTAGTTCTGTTCTAGTTCTGTTCTAGTTCTGTTCTAGTTCTGTTCTAGTTCTGTTCTAGTTATGTTTTAGTTTTGTTTTAAATTCTTGTTTCCTCCTAGTTCTATTTTTTTTAGGCTCAATTTTTTGTTGCATACTTTTGGGACCCAACAAATTTATTACTAATAACCAAATTTTATTAAACCAGCTTAAAACAATTAACATATAAACAATTATTCCTAAAAGCCTTCAAAATCCTAATAAGCCTTAATTATTTATTATGAATTCTAGTTTATTTTTAGATATGCATTGTCTACTTTTAGGCATTTTCAATTGTCAATTGTAATCTATGGATATTAAATTATAAAAGCTTTTGTTATTATTAATTTATAATTAAATAAATTTTATTTGAACTTAAAATATTACATTCGAAATTAAATAGTTTTAATTTTAAAGCAAATTGAAATAAAATATTTAAATGTATTTGAAATACTTTTTTAAGTTGTATTTATTTGTATTTAGTTATTTTTAATTAGCATGTATTCAATAACAGTCTTTAATTAAAAATACTGTTGCATACTTTTTAGGTCTCATTAAAAATAATGAAATAGCCAAAGAGAGAGAAAGGAGAGAAAGGAATATTTAAAATTCATTTTAAAAATGCATTTGAATAATTAAAAAGGAAACATTATTTTAATGTTTTAACTGAAAATTAATTACAGTAGAATCTTAATGGTTCTAGCAAAGATTCAAATTTTCGAATATATTATTAAATGATTTCAAAATGTTTAGGAATTTTAGAAATTTTCAATTAAAATTTGAATATAAGTACCTCTATATTCGAAATTCTACTGTTTATAAAAGGTAATTATTGATTTTGAAAATCTAGGAAATAGAAAGGGAGCATAAGAGTATACATACAAGCTCGGTCAAGAATTTAAGGAAATTTAAATGTAAATGAAATTTTCGTTTCGACGCAAAAAATTGCGTTGCATACCTTTAGGATGATTCATACATTTTTTCAGAAAAATTGAACTTATTTTCTGCTCATTCATGTGACTTTTAAGATCGGATCTTATATGGCGGCTATGGTCAAATATGGACTGATATAGACTTAAGACGATAAATTGATAAAAAAAATTTTCTATAGACAAATTTTTGATAAAAAATTTCTATAGAAAAATTTTTGATAAAAAAAAATTTTCTATAGAAAAAAAAATTTTTGATTAAAAAAGTTTTTATAGAAAAATTTTTGATAAAAAATTATATGTAGAAAAATATTTGATAAAAAAATTTTCTATAGAAAAATTTTGATAAATAAAATTTTTATTGAAAAAATGTTTATCAAAAAAAAATTCTATAGAAAAATTTTTGTTAAAAAAATTTTCTTTAAACAAATTTTCTATGGAAAAATTTTTTTTAAAAAAATTTTCAATAGAAAAATTTTTGATACAAAAATTTTCTACAGAAAATTTTTTGATACAAAAATATTCTACAAGAAAATTTTCTATTTTTGAGAAAATGTTCTTATAGAAAAATTTTTGATAAAAAATTTTCTATAGAAAAATTTTTGATAAAAAAAATGTCTATAGAAAAATTTTAGATAAAAATATTTTTGACAAAAAAAAATTCTGTAGAAAAATTTTTGATAAAAAAATTTCTATAGGAAATTTTTGTATCAAAAAAATTTTGATAAAAAAAATTTTGTATAGATATATTTTTGATACAGCATTAGAAAAATTTTTGGTAACAAAATTTTCTATAGAAAAATTTTTAATCAACAATTTTTTATAGAAAAATTTTTGATAAAAAAATTTTTCACAGAAAAATTTTAGATTAAAGAAGTTTCTATAGAAAAATTTTTAATAAAAAAATTTTTGATCAAAAAAAATTTGTAATAGAAACATTTTTGATAAAAAAATTTCTACAGAAAATTTTTGATAAAATTTTTTTATAGAAAAATTTTTAATAAAAAATAGAAAAATTTTTGATAAAAGAATTTTCTTCAGAAAAATTTTTCATTAATTTTTAATTTTTCATAATTTTTCTATAGAAAAAATTTGACAAACAAATTTCAATAGAAAAATTTTTGATAAAAAAATTTTTAATAGAAAATTTTGTTACCAAAAATTTTTGATAAAAAAATTTTTTTAATAAAAGATAGAAAAATTTTTAATAAAAGAATTTTCTTCAGAAAAATTTTTCATTAATTTTTAATTTTTCATAATTTTTCTATAGAAAAAATTTGACAAAAAAATTTTCAATAGAAAAATTTTTGATAAACAAATTTTTAATAGAAAATTTCGTTACCAAAAATTTTTGATAAAAAAATTTTTCACAGAAAAATTTTAGATTAAAGAAGTTTCTATAGAAAAATTTTTAATAAAAAAATTTTTGATCAAAAAAAATTTTTAATAGAAACATTTTTGATAAAAAAATTTCTACAAAAAATTTTTGATAAAATTTTTTTATAGAAAAATTTTTAATAAAAAATAGAAAAATTTTTGATAAAATAATTTTCTTCAGAAATATTTTTCATTAATTTTTAATTTTTCATAATTTTTCTATAGAAAAAAATTGATAACAAAATTTTCAACAGAAAAATTTTTGATAAAAAAATTTTCAATTGAAAAATTTTTGATAAAAAAATTTTCAAGAAAAATTGTTGATAAAAAAATTTTCTATAGAAACAATTTTTATACAAAATTTTTTTCAAATTTTTGATGAAAAAAATATTCTGTACAAAAATTTTTGATAAAATAATTTTCTATAAAAAAATTGTCTATAGAAAAATTTTTGATAAAAAAAAATTTCTATAGAAAAATTTTTGATAAAAAAAACTTTCTATAGAAAAACTTTTGATAAAAAATTTTCTATAGAAAAATTTTTGTTAAAAAAATTTTCTACAGAAACATTTTTCATAAAAAAATTTTTGATAAAAAATTTTTGATATAAAAAAAAATTTCTTTACAAAAATTTTAAATAGAAAAATTTTTGATAAAAAAAATTTTCCTAAAAAAATTTTTAACAGAAAATTCTTTATAAAAAATTTTTCGATAAAAAAATTTTTAACAGAAAATTTTTTATAAAAAAATTTTTTATAAAAACATTTTCTATAGAAAAATTTTTGATAAAAAAATTGCCTAAAGAAAAATTTTTAGTAAAAAAAATTTTCTATAGAAAAAATTTTTAATAAAAAAATTTTCTATAGAAAAAATTTTTAATAAAAAAATTTTCTATTAAAAACTTTTGATAAAAATATGATGTAGAAAACTTTTTCCTTTTTTAAACATCAAGATTACACATTAAAAAAAATACCAATTTTAGTTAAAAGTATAAAAAACGGCAACTCTGCTGAAGATCCTGTTCTCTTTGTGCCGACCTCTGCTTATAATGAATTTCTTTATTTCACTCACCTGCAAATGATCCAGCAAAGCCTCTAGACCCCGATCCGATATCGATGAACAACGCAGCGACAACGAATGTATATGTTTCGAGGCCAAGGTAAACGAGTGCACCACATCATAGGCATCATCATCATTCGCCCCCACCAAAGCCAAAGCATGAAATCCGCGCCTGATTAAAGTATTAAACAATTTCACACGATCCGACGCCGACATTTGTCTCAACTCTCGACACTGTAGCGTGGGCAAAAGCCCGGACCAATATCTTGGACTCCGGTATAAAACATCACGCCATTTTGTACAAACTTGAGCTAAAATTCTACGCTCATAGGAGGAGAAATAAAGGAAGAATTTATTTAGGAAACGATCATCCATCATGAGAAGCTCTAGGCTAGTGATGGCAGGCGGTAGTTTGGGCAATATAAGTGCCGACTGTGTAACAGCCTGAGCCAGCTGTGAGCCGCCGCCGGCATACGGATGATGCATATGAGGATTGGGTAGTTGTTTGCGCATTTGTAGAGGTGTAGCGGACTGAGATTTTTGAGCTGCTACCATGCCCATGGTGGTGAATTGTGGTGAGCCGGGTATGGTAATGTTCATTTGCTTGGCTATCGAGGTGACCGAGGGCGCTGGAGGAGCTCCCATTGGAATGCCTGGTACTGGTGGCGGTGTGGCGGCGGAGGATGATGAGTTCATGAGATTTGAGTTGATCAACGTTGAATTAGCTATCTGAGAGCTTAAATACTGTTGATGATGCTGCTGTTGCTGCTGCTGGGACTTTTGCATCATTTGATAGTTGGAGACGGTTATTGAAGAATGTTGTTGCTGTTGCTGCTGCTGTAGAACAGTAGTATTGCCCACCATTACCTGATGTTGCTGGGAATTTGGTGTTGTATTCAAAGTCCCAGCTCTGGAGGGCTTATCGGGTGTTGTGGCCGCTGCCGTAGGACTTATTGTTGTATTACTGTTATTAGCATTATTGGAATTTGTGTTAGAGTTCGAGTTCGAGGAATTGCCACCACACAAAGCATTCGTTACTCTTTCCATTACCGAAGTCTTGCCTGTTGACGAGGAGGAGGAGGATGATGATGAAGATGCCGATGAGCTAGAGGAATTCGTTGAGCTGGAACTATTGGAGGAAGAGCCCCCACCACCCCCTCCCGCCGTAGTATTGTTGCTATTGTTGGAGGAATTCGTATTGTTACCGCTACTGCTGCTGTTGCTGCTGCTGCTACTATTGCTGTTGCCATGATGATGTTTCGAACGCAAGCCGAGGCCGTTAATACGCTTGGACAGTTCAGCGGAGGCACGTTCGACCACGCCTTGCGCCGATATCGAGGACATGGTATGCTGGAATAAATTCACTTTGTCGCTGTATTATTAACAACGGCGACAGAATTTATTTTTTTGTTTAATTTTTCTTTGAAAAATTTTTAGGATTTTGTTTTAAAAAATCACTTTATCACTCTCATAAGATTTTTTTGGCTAACTGAAAGCTTAAGGAGACTTTCATAAGTATTTATTAGACAAACTAAAGCTTTTTGGTTGAATTCCTTTAAATAAATTAAAGGAAAGCTTTTAAGTTAAATCACAAATTCACCAAGTCGTCTATTTATTAAAGCTTTTTCTTTTACAAAAGCTTTATTAAAATCTCAGTAAAATATTAAAGCTTTTATGGACTTTTAAAAGACTTTAGTAGGTTACTTTGTTTAAAACTTAAGCTTTTTCGATAAATTTTGTTTAAGAAATTAAGGAAAAGCTTTTAGTTTACTTGTTTAATATTATAGCAACATTAAGCTTTTCGTTTGGAAAAGCTTAGTTTTCTTTATTTAGTAAAAAATTCTTTATAAAACACTTAATAGCTTTTTAATTTTCAAAAGCTTTTGAAAATCTTGATGTGTTTTTACAAAGAATATAACTATTTTGGTTTTTTTAAAGCACCGAAAAGCTTTTGTAATGTCTGTTTTATTTGTATTAATATAAAACTTTCTAAGCTTTTAAAAATTCTTTATGCTTGTAAGCTTTTAAATAATTTTCTAAGAATACTACTATAGCTTTGTTACTTTAGACTATTAAGCTTTTACAGTTTTAAATTTATAAAATGTTTAAAGACGTTTAGAATTTTCAAGCTAAAGTTATTTGAGATTTATTAGATAACACTGCTTATGTTCCACTAAAAAGCTTTTTTATTAAATCTAAGCTTTTTCAATGTAAAACCAAACACACTTCTCCTTTTTCATTGAAATTTTCTTGAAAAACTTACTTTAATTTTTTATTTCTTTATAAGAAAACTTTTAAGCTTTTAGATAATTTCTCAAAAAGAAAAGCTTTTATCTTAAAAGCTTTAATAAAATTCACTTAACTTGATTTTGCACTTCAAATTTTCTTTTTTACAAAATTTCTTTCCAGCTTTTAATCTTCACACTAAAAAGCTTTTTAATCCTTTAGTTGCTGCGTATTTCCTTGTTAAAACCAAGCCTGAAAGATAAGAAAAAAATATTTTTTTAGAAAGTTTTATAAATTTATAAAAAAGATTTGAAAAAGATCTAAAATTGACGAAATGTAGAAAAGTTGACGATAGAAAGAAATTTCTACAAAAAAGTTGACGATAGGAAGACATTTCAATAAAAAAGTTGAAGATAGAAAGACATTTCTATAGAAAAGTTGACGATAGGAAGACATTACTATAAAAAAGTTGACTATAGGAAGACATTTCTTTAGAAAAGTTCACGATAGGAAGACATTTCTTTAGAAAAGTTGACGATAGGAAGACATTTCTATAGAAAAGTTGACGATGGGAAGACATTTCTATAGTAAATTGACGATGGGAAGACATTTCTATAGAAAAGTTGACGATAGGAAGATATTTCTATAGAAAAGTTGACGATAGGAAGACATTTCTACAGAAAAGTTGACGATAGGAAGACATTTCTACAGAAAAGTTGACGATAGGAAGACATTTCTATAAAAAAGTTGACGATAGGAAGACATTTCTATAGAAAAGATGACGATAGGAAGACATTTCTATAGAAAAGTTGACGATAGGAAGACATTTCTATAGAAAAGTTGACGATAGGAAGACATTTCTATAGAAAAGTTGACGATAGGAAGACATTTCCATAGAAAAGTTGACGATAGGAAGACATTTCTATAGAAAAGTTGACGATAGGAAGACATATCTATTGAAAAGTTGACGATAGGAAGACACTTCTGTAGAAAAGTTGACGATAGGAACACATTTCTATAGAAAAGTTGACGATAGGAAGACATTTCTATAGAAAAGTTGACGATAGGAAGACATTTCTATAGAAAAGTTGACGTTAGGAAGACATTTCTAGAGAAAAGTTGAAGCTAGGAAGACTTTTCTAGAGAAAAGTTGACGTTAGGAAGACTTTTCTATAGAAAAGTTGACGTTAAGAAGACTTTTCTATAGAAAAGTTGACGCTAAGAAGACTCTTCTATAGAAAAGCTGACTTTAGGATGACATTTCTAGAGAAAAGTTGACGTTAGGAAGACTTTTCTGGAACAAAGTTGACTTTAGGAAGACATTTCTAGGGAAAAGTTGTAGTTGGGAAAACTTTTCTAGGAAAAAGTTGACATTAGGAAGATTTTTATACTGAAAATTAAATGTCTTAATCAAAAACCTTTAAAAGTAACGTTTAATAAAAGATTACGCCTTTACGATAGGCTACAATAAACTGCCTTAAGTTATCTTATGCTATGTTAACCTCCCCCTTAAAGTTATGCTTTACGTTTTTATTATATAGAAAATATATATAATAAACCAACAAAATTAAATCTTGTTCTGAGCAAAATTTTACTTCCTTTATTTTTCTTTACAATGAAAATATTTTTTTCCGTTTTTAACAACAAAAGCAAAAACTAAAAGTTATTGTTATTATTATTGTTATACATTTATTATTATAAGTATTTTTTCGTATTTTTGTTTGTTGCTACTTCATAATAGAAGAAGAATTGAGTTATCCTGCAAATCATACAAATAAAAATAAATCATTTTCCAAGAACTTGAGTTGGAAGAAAGAAGGAGAAATACTCGAACAATAAATAATACTCGTACTAGTAAAGACTTAATGAAAATTCTGATATTATCTCAGATTTCTTTTGTTTTGTTAATTCATATTTAGCGGGATAGGAACTCCACTCCCTGCAAGAAATTAGGAGATTTGTATGAAATAATGTAACCATACATTATTAGAATCCAAACGATTTCTTAAGAACATTTTAAAATGTCTTCCTAACGTCAACTTTTCTATAAAAATGTCTTCCTATCGTCAAATTTTCTATAGAAATGTCTTCCTATCGTCAACTTTTCTATAGAAATGTCTTCCTATCGTCAACTTTTCTATAGAAATGTCTTCCTATCGTCAACTTTTCTATAGAAATGTCTTCCTATCGTCAACTTTTCTATAGAAATGTCTTCCTATCGTCAACTTTTCTATAGAAATGTCTTCCTATCGTCAACTTTTCTATAGAAATGTCTTCCTATCGTCAACTTTTCTATAGAAATGTCTTCCTATCGTCAACTTTTCTATAAAAATGTCTTCCTATCGTCAACTTTTCTATAGAAATGTCTTCCTATCGTCAACTTTTCTATAGAAATGTCTTCCTATCGTCAACTTTTCTATAGAAATGTCTTCCTATCGTCAACTTTAATATAGAAAAGTCTTCCTATCGTCAACTTTTCTATAGAAATGTCTTCCTATCGTCAACTTTTCTATAGAAATGTCTTCCTATCGTCAACTTTTCTATAGAAATGTCTTCCTATCGCCAACTTTTCTATAGAAATGTCTTCCTATCGTCAACTTTTCTATAGAAATGTCTTCCTATCGTCAACTTTTCTATAGAAATGTCTTCCTATCGTCAACTTTTCTATAGAAATGTCTTCCTATCGTCAACTTTTCTATAGAAATGTCTTCCTATCGTCAACTTTTCTATAGAAATGTCTTCCTATCGTCAACTTTTCTATAGAAATGTCTTCCTATCGTCAACTTTTCTATAGAAATGTCTTCCTATCGTCAACTTTTCTATAGAAATGTCTTCCTATCGCCAACTTTTCTATAGAAATGTCTTCCTATCGTCAACTTTTCTATAGAAATGTCTTCCTATCGCCAACTTTTCTATAGAAATGTCTTCCTATCGTCAACTTTTCTATAGAAATGTCTTCCTATCGTCAACTTTTCTATAGAAATGTCTTCCTATCGTCAACTTTTTTATAGAAATGTCTTCCTATCGTCATCTTTTCTATAGAAATGTCTTCCTAACGTCAACTTTTCTATAGAAATGTCTTCCTATAGTCAATTTTTCTATAGAAATGTCTTCCAATCGTCAAGTTTTCTATAGAAATGTCTTACTATCGTTAACTTTTCTATAGAAATGTCTTCCTATCGTCAACTTTTCTATAGAAATGTCTTCTTATCGTCAACTTTTCTATAGAACTTTTCTAGTGAACTTTTCTATAGAAATGTCTTCCTATAGTCAACTTTTCTATAGAAATGTCTTCCTATCGTCAACTTTTCTATAGAAAAGTCTTCCTAACGTCAACTTTTCTATAGAAATGTCTTCCTATCGTTAACTTTTCTATAGAAATATCTTCCTATCGTCAACTTTTCTATAGAAATGTCTTCCTATCTTCAACTTTTCTATAGAAATGTCTTCCTATCGTCAACTTTTCTATAGAAATGTCTTAGCTTTTGACGATTACTGGGAGCTGCTATATTTTATATTTGTTAATAAGCTCCACAGCATGTGGCTAATTATAAAACATTTCTTTCACCCTTTATTTAATATTTACCAAAAAAACATTACAGTGATTCTTAACGAAAACCACAAATCCTTAAAGTATGCATTAAAAAACAACAAATGCAAAAATATGAATGAAAAAAACCCAAAAACAAACGAAAACATTTGTATAATTTTGACCATAATAAACAACCCTGAGTGGTTAGTTTCCGGTAACCAGACCTTCCTTGTTATGTTTCCCTCAAAATCTCTAAAGAAAATAGTTAAACCAGAACTATTTACTCCGTTATTCATCAAATAACTGGAAACAGAAGAATAAAAAAACTTTAATATGTAAAAAATTTTGTATGTGTGTTACTGATCGCTTTTTAAGTAAAGTACTGAACCGTTGCACAGTGGGGTGAATGGTACAGAAAGTGGCGATTAATTCATAAAAGTCGTAATTTTAAAATATTGTTATTTTTTAATGATAAATATTAATAAGTACATAAAAGCCCAATATTTAAAAGAACAAATTTTGAAAAAACATAAATTGTTAACCTTTTATGGGCTTTTTTCTATTTCGGATAAAATTGTCTTATTTGACTATTTTTGCTGTAACTTTGAAATTAAAAACGATAAATTAATAAATTAAATTGTAAATTAGAGCATACTTTATGTGTCTTTAGAAAAAATATTTTTTTTTTTTTGCTTAAATAAATAAAATAAATATTAAATATTTGTTTATGTTTAGTTTTAACAAAAAATACGTTTTTTTTCAAAATTCATAACTCCAAAGATTTTACTCAAAAAAGTCAAATTAGAAAATATTATTATTTTTTATTTATAAATATTTGTAAACACAAAACAAACATTTCAGAAAATAATCATTAAAAAAATATAAAGCTTCTTTATTTTCTTCATTTAGTTATTTATAAAAGCAATATTTACTACATAATCATCATACTTTTAAAATTTCGCGGAAATGTAATTTTTTGGTCATAATTTGAGAAGGTGCTTGGTAAATTTCACTTATGTTTAAATTTAACAATATCTTAATGCATATTATTGTCCAGTATATAGAGAATGTATGCGGGATGTCTTTTTGAAATTGTATGACATTAACCCTTTCTTTCCCGGGCTCAAAAGTAAAAATTTGGATTTTTTAGTTTTTTCATGACAAAATTAGGGAAATTTAAGAATTTATTAGTGAATTCATATAAAATCATATAAAAATAATTATTTGTATCATTAATTTCATAAAAATAATTATTTGATTATTGTTATATTACCATGAAAAATAAAAAAATAAAAATTTGAGCTTTGCCCCGGGAAAGAAAGGGTTAAAATTATCCAATTTGAAAAAAAGACTCACTATAAATTTTTTATATACTGAGTAATAATATTGATTAACAGTTTTATCAAAATTGAACAGAAATAAATTTAATAAGCACTTGTAAAATAAAGACCAAAAAATTAAATTTTTCGCCGAAAATCGGCGAATTAAAATCGTTGGTACGGCGAAACTGTTAAAGAATTGACCTCAATTTTTCATTAATTTTATTTTCCTAGTTGTATATTTTTAATTACCGGTAAAATAATTTTTATATTCTTATATTTTCTAAGTAAAATTTTCGAAAATATAAAAAATGAGTTTTGAAACCGACCTGTCGGCAACTAGAATTCATTCACAAAAACTTCCATAACTCAAAAATCGCACTAACGCGCAACAAAATATTTTGGGATTTATTAGCTAAAATATTATATTTTATGACCATATAATCATTTTTGCCTGCACTCATCCCCAAAGTTGTTGAAACTCAATGTATATATTAAAATTACCAAATTTTTAGAGCAATTTATTTTTTTATTTTTTAATATTTTTAAAACATTTATTTGAATAAAAAATATCTTTTTAAATGCTCATATACCTGAAGTTAACGGTTCCATTAAAAAACTTTTACTTATAAAAGTTTTAATAAAAACTATAATCACTTGAAATATCAAAATGTTTTCTTTTAATCAATTCGCGCAAAAATGACAAAAATTATTGAACTTTGAACACAAACTGTAAATAAAATAAATTACCAAGAACTTTTATTTTTGCAGTTAGTGATGTAGAATTTCATCTACTTTCATATGGTACCAAATATGGTTGTGAAAGTTAAAGTTTATCTCTTGAATTAATCGCCATTATTGAAGGCTTTCGCCCCAAAGTGCGTTGGGATTGAAATTTGTGGGATATTTACTTAGGGGGTTAGAGCGGAGTTGTATATATTAAAGGTCTCAATAGATGAAGTTTTAACAAAGATATAAACTTTTTATCATATGAATTTTTTACAATTTTTTATTTTATTAAGGTATTGACGATGTCTGCCGGGTTTCCCAGGTAAATCATAAAAACCTATAGTGAAAAGCAAAAATTCTCATAACTCTATTTGCTGGGCTTAATTATGAGTTTTGTATTTATTTCATTTCTTCTTCTCTCTATGATTTTTTGATGTTTTTACTCCTCTGGTATTTGGTCAGGTTTTAAAGAAGCAGGTTCCTTTCACCAGGATTTTGATTAAAAAACACATTAAAGGTGAAATTTCGTTGCTTCTATTTTATTTAAGCACGAGCTAATATTTTATTTAAATATAAAAAATGTCCATGGTTGAATGAAATTCTTAACCAAGGAATCCCAGTAAGAGTTCACTGAACTCCTCTCATTCACGGTGAAAAGCACCTGAGTCAAAGTAATGATTCATAAAAATTTATTTAATATTTTATGGAAGAGAAATGTTCATAAATTTGTTCAAGTAAATAAATTTTTCATGGGATTTTCCAGTCATCAACAATTTTTGTGATTAATTTCTAATGATTTAATAATAGCCAGTCTAAAAGTATGCAAAGAAATTCTCACGCTTTTTAGCCTATGAAATAGGCAATTAGAAATGGTGTTTTAATAAAATTTTATAACTTTTGAATAAATTTTGTTTAATATTAAAATTTTATTTAAATAATTTTGTGAAAGGAAATTTAATTTAAAACTTTTCAAGAATTTGAAATCAGAATTAATTGAATTCTAGGCAATTAAGGTAAATGTGTAATAGAAAGTAAAAACAGAAGTTTGAAGATTTTCTCCCTTTAGGAAGACATTTTCTATAGAAAAGTTAACTAGAAAGACATTTTTATAGAAAAGTTGACGATAGGAAGACATTTCTATAGAAAAGTTGACGTTAAGAACACATTTCTAAAGAAAAGTTGACGATAGGAAGACATTTCTATAGAAAAGTTGACGTTAGGAAGACATTTCTATAGAAAAGTTGACGTTAGGAAGACATTTCTATAGAAAAGTTGACGTTAGGAAGACATTTCTATAGAAAAGTTGACGTTAGGAAGACATTTCTATAGAAAAGTTGACGTTAGGAAGACATTTCTATAGAAAAGTTGACGTTAGGAAGACATTTCTATAGAAAAGTTGACGTTAGGAAGACATTTCTATAGAAAAGTTGACGATAGGAAGACATTTCTATAGAAAAGTTGACGTTAGGAAGACATTTCTATAGAAAAGTTGACGATAGGAAGACATTTCTATAGAAAAGTTGACGATAGGAAGACATTTCTATAGAAAAGTTGATGATAGGAAGACATTTCTATAGAAAAGTTGACGATAGGAAGACATTTCTATAGAAAGGTTGACGATAGGAAACATTTCTATAGAGAAGTTGACGATAGGAAGACTTTTTTATAGAAAAGTTGACGATAGGAAGATTTTTTTATAGAAAAGTTGAGGATAGGAAGACATTTCTATAGAAAAGTTGACGTTAGGATTACATTTCTATAGAAAAGTTGACGTTAGGATTACATTTCTACAGAAAAGTTGACGTTAGGAATACATTTCTATAGAAAAGCTGACGTTAGGATTAAATTTCTATAGAAAAATTGACGTTAGGAACACATTTGTATAGAAAAGTTGACGATAGGAACACATTTTTATAGAAAAGTTGACGTTAGGATTACATTTCTATAGAAAACTTGACGTTAGGATTACATTTCTATAGAAAAGTTGGCTTTAGGATTACATTTCTATAGAAAAGCTGACGTTAGGATTAAATTTCTATAGAAAAATTGACGTTAGGAACACATTTGTATAGAAAAGTTGACGATAGGAACACATTTCTATAGAAAAGTTGACGTTAGGATTACATTTCTATAGAAAACTTGACGTTAGGATTACATTTCTATAGAAAAGTTGGCTTAAGGATTACATTTCTATAGAAAAGCTGACGTTAGGATTAAATTTCTATAGAAAAATTGACGTTAGGAACACATTTGTATAGAAAAGTTGACGATAGGAACACATTTCTATAGAAAAGTTGACGTTAGGATTACATTTCTATAGAAAACTTGACGTTAGGATTACATTTCTATAGAAAAGTTGGCTTTAGGATTACATTTCTTTAGAAAAGTTGACGTTAGGGAGACATTTCTGTAGAAAAGTTGACGTTAGAATTACATTTCTATAGGAAAGATGACGTTGGGAACTCATTTCTTTAGAAAAGTTGACGTTAGGAAGACATTTCTATAGAAAAATTGACGTAAGGAAGACATTTCTTAAAAAAATTAGCCTTAAAGTATGTAAGAGAACTCATAAAATTAATTTATATATTCTGTATAGCCCTAAGCATATCATTTATGCTCATCCTTGAAATTATTTCTTTGGAATTTTCCAAAAAATTTAATTTAATTTCTGAAAAATTTTCCCCTTCAACACTAAACAAACACCGGAAGTAAATTTATTTATAGCTGCTGGCTCTGTCTATTTCCTCCTCTACAAAGGACCCCAGTTCTAATCATATATTAAGCCTAGAATATAAAACCCTGACCTACTTTGAAATCAGCAAATATTTTACAATGGCCTACATAAATTGAAAACTAAAATATTGAAAAAGGTATCAAATATTAGCAGAAAAAGATAAGTAAAAAAGATGTTTAAAACAACAACAAAACTACATAGGAAAAAAAGTTAAAAGCAACAAATTTAATTTATGTTATGTTGTATCAATGCAATAAATATTTTGAATAATGAAATTAAATATGAGAAAATAATCCAATTAACAATTGGTTGGAGGGACATTTTAATATTGTTAAATAATGTCAGGAGCCACCCACAGCATTATTTAAAAAATTGAAGAGGTTGCTCGAAAAATATTCGTATAACTCGAAAACTATATAATTTCTTGAACTAAGGAAAAAACCGAAATTCGGTAGCTAAATTAGTTTTTAGGAGCACTAATTATCTTTTTAATACCAGCAGTCGTCTTGGAAATAAATTTTTTTGTGTGCAAAATAAATAATTTTTTTGAAAAATCAAAAACAAATCAAAAAAAAAATATTTTTGTCTGCAAACCAAAATTTTGTTTTAAAAAACTACTGCTCAGATTAAAAACATATTTAGTGTTTCGGAAAGATAATTTTGTTGATGAATTTCGGTTTTTTACTTAGTTCAAGGAAATAAAAAGTTTTCGAGTTATGCGAATATTTATTGCTCAACCTCCTCCATTTTTTAAATAGCGCCATAACTTGAAAACTAGAGGTATCCAAAAAAAAACATTGAATTCAGCATACTCGTATTATCTCTACCCACTAGGTCTCCCTTTTGTCAGTTTTTTAACAATCATAGTGTTGGCGTTAGGAAGACTTTTCTACAGAAAAGTTGACGTTAGGAAGACTTTCCTATAGAAAAGTTGACGTTAGGAAGACTTTTCTATAGAAAAGTTGACGTTAGGAAGACTTTTCTATAGAAAAGTTGACGTTAGGAAGACTTTTCTATAGAAAAGTTGACGTTAGGAAGACTTTTCTATAGAAAAGTTGACGTTAGGAAGACTTTTCTATAGAAAAGTTGACGTTAGGAAGACTTTTCTATAGAAAAGTTGACGTTAGGAAGACTTTTCTATAGAAAAGTTGACGTTAGGAAGACTTTTCTATAGAAAAGTTGACGTTAGGAAGACTTTTCTATAGAAAAGTTGACGTTAGGAAGACTTTTCTATAGAAAAGTTGACGTTAGGAAGACTTTTCTATAGAAAAGTTGACGTTAGGAAGACTTTTCTATAGAAAAGTTGACGTTAGGAAGGCTTTTCTATAGAAAAGTTGACGTTAGGAAGACTTTTCTATAGAAAAGTTGACGTTAGGAAGACTTTTCTATAGAAAAGTTTACAGACACACAGAGAGACAGACACACAGAGATACAGACACACATGCAGACACACAGACAGATAGACAGACAGATAGACAGACAGACAGACAGAATTAGAATTTCATAAGGATTCAGAATATACATCAATTTTGGTTATAGATCCAATTTTATATTTATTTCAATATACCCCCCCACTCTTTTTCATGGTGGGTATAAAAAGGAGCCACCCTACTATGCATATCTCCCCATTGCACTAAGTCCCTCCCTAGACGTATGATTAATATAAATAGTTTTATACATTCGGAACATCTACTAAACTCGTGTTTCTCGTGGACTTTAACCTTTAATTTAAAACTAAAGCTATAAAAACGTATTTATTTTTCTAGCAGCTAAATTGCTTTACAATAAATTTTCTTGGCCATTTTATGTTTTTATAGCTCTTAAAGACTCTCTTCTCTACTGTTTATATGTGGGAGTCAACTCCCGTTTATATGTATGAGGGTTTTTTTTTAACGAAGTTTTCTAGATTTGTAAATGTATTTGTAAATGAATGTATGTTTGGGTGTCTATATATGTAAGTCTCTCCCTCAATGTATTTGAAGTTATATAGAAATGATGTTATTTGTGTTTTTGTTGGTTTTTTGTTGTATTACTTGTGAAAAAGTTGTTTCTACCTTTAAGTATTTTTCTATGGATCCTCTAGCCTTAAGCCTAAATAAAATATTCTGTGTCATGGTTGTTCGACGGATTTGTTATTGTTATTATTTTGCTGTTGTTTTGTATTTTTGTTTTATATATTTGGAGTTGTATGAGCTAACACATACATTTAAAGGTATCAAAGTGTGTGTGTCTCTAGAAATGTGTGTTTTCATGGTTTCGTGGTTGGGAAATTGTATTTTTTATTGATTTTTCGTTTCTGTTTTATTTCTACAAACAACAGAAAAACAACTATGTACTATTATATACATAAAATAACCAAAATAAAAGGTTTACATTTTTTTAGTGTTAGCTAAAGGCAAAAGGACTCAAGTGACAAAATTAAAAAAAAAACTGTTTTTTACTATAAACCTATTTAGTTTTAATCCACTAACTAAAATCCTTAGAAAATTCAATTTTACCATAATGTCACTTAAGCCCTTTTGCCTTTTAGTTGATGTTACAAACAAAGTTGTAGGTTTGAAGGTGTTTGTCTGTGTTTATGTTAGTATTTATAAACAAATGTCGTTTTGGGTGAATTTTTTTTTTTTTTTTTTTTTTGACAATTTCACAGTTTATTCTGGTTTAGTAGTTATTTTTATTGCTGTTGAAATAATTCTAACACGTATAAAAACACTGCAACTAAGAACAATTTCATCAAAAAAAAATACCCAACAACGTGCCTTAGTAAAACACCTAAGGTTCTAAACAAAAGGACCCAAAACTTATATAGAAAAATTTTCCATAAAAATAAAAAAATTTTTCTATAGAAAAATTTTCAATAAAAAAATTTTTCTATAGAAAAATTTTCAATAAAAAAATTTTTCTGTAGAAAAATTTTCAATTTTCAGTAGAAAAATGTTCAATTTTTCTATAGAAAATTTTTCAATAAAAAAATTTTTCTATAGAAAAATTTTCAATAAAAAAATTTTTGTATAGAAAAATTTTCAATAAAAAAATTTTTTTTTATAGAAAAATTTTCTATAAAAAAATTTTTCTATAAAAAAATTTTTCTATAGAAAAATTTTCTATAAAAAAATTTTTCTATAGAAAAATTTTCTATAAAAAAATTTTTCTATAGAAAAATTTTCTATAAAAAAATTTTTCTATAGAAAAATTTTCTATAAAAAAATTTTTCTATAGAAAAATTTTCTATAAAAAAATTTTTCTATAGAAAAATTTTCTATAAAAAAATTTTTCTATAGAAAAATTTTCTATAAAAAAATTTTTCTATAGAAAAATTTTCTATAAAAAAAATTTTCTATAGAAAAATTTTCTATAAAAAAATTTTTCTATAGAAAAATTTTCTATAAAAAAATTTTTCTATAGAAAAATTTTCAATAAAAAAATTTTTCTATACAAAAATTTTCAATAAAAAATTTTTCTATACAAAAATTTTCAATAAAAAAATTTTTCTATACAAAAATTTTCAATAAAAAAATTTTTCTATAGAAAAATTTTCAATAAAAAAATTTTTCTATAGAAAAATTTTCAATAAAAAAATTTTCTATGGAAAAATTTTCAATAAAAAAATTTTTCTATAGAAAAATTTTCAATAAAAAAATTTTTGTATAGAAAAATTTTCAATAAAAAAATTTTTTTTTATAGAAAAATTTTCTATAAAAAAATTTTTCTATAAAAAAATTTTTCTATAGAAAAATTTTCTATAAAAAAATTTTTCTATAGAAAAATTTTCTATAAAAAAATTTTTCTATAGAAAAATTTTCTATAAAAAAATTTTTCTATAGAAAAATTTTCTATAAAAAAATTTTTCTATAGAAAAATTTTCTATAAAAAAATTTTTCTATAGAAAAATTTTCTATAAAAAAATTTTTCTATAGAAAAATTTTCTATAAAAAAATTTTTCTATAGAAAAATTTTCTATAAAAAAAATTTTCTATAGAAAAATTTTCTATAAAAAAATTTTTCTATAGAAAAATTTTCTATAAAAAAATTTTTCTATAGAAAAATTTTCAATAAAAAAATTTTTCTATACAAAAATTTTCAATAAAAAATTTTTCTATACAAAAATTTTCAATAAAAAAATTTTTCTATACAAAAATTTTCAATAAAAAAATTTTTCTATAGAAAAATTTTCAATAAAAAAATTTTTCTATAGAAAAATTTTCAATAAAAAAATTTTCTATGGAAAAATTTTCAATAAAAAAATTTTTCTATAGAAAAATTTTCAATAAAAAAATTTTTCTATAGAAAAATTTTCAATAAAAAAATTTTTCTATAGAAAAATTTTCAATAAAAAAATTTTTCTATAGAAAAATTTTCAATAAAAAAATTTTTCTATAGAAAAATTTTCAATAAAAAAATTTTTCTATAGAAAAATTTTCAATAAAAAAATTTTTCTATAGAAAATTTTTCAATAAAAAAATTTTTCTATAGAAAAATTTTCAATAAAAAAATTTTTGTATAGAAAAATTTTCAATAAAATAATTTTTTTTTATAGAAAAATTTTCAATAAAAAAATTTTTCTATAGAAAACTTTTCAATAAAAAAATTTTTCTATAGAAAAATTTTCAATAAAAAAATTTTTCTATACAAAAATTTTCAATAAAAAATTTTTCTATACAAAAATTTTCAATAAAAAAATTTTTCTATACAAAAATTTTCAATAAAAAAATTTTTCTATAGAAAAATTTTCAATAAAAAAATTTTTCTATAGAAAAATTTTCAATAAAAAAAAATTTCTATAGAAAAATTTTCAATAAAAAAAATTTTCTATAGAAAAATTTTCAATAAAAAAATTTTTCTATAGAAAAATTTTCAATAAAGAAATTTTTTTATAGAAAAATTTTCAATAAAAAAATTTTTCTATAGAAAAATGTTCAATAAAAAAATTTTTCTATAGAAAACTTTTCTATAAAAAAATTTTTCTATAGAAAAATTTTCTATAACAAAATTTTTCTATAGAAAAATTTTCAATTAAAAAATTTTCTATAGAAAAATTTTCTATAAAAAAATTTTTCTATAGAAAAATTTTCTATAAAAAATTTTTCTATAGAAAAATTTTCTATAAAAAAATTTTTCTATAGAAAATTTTTCTATAGAAAAATTTTCTATAAAAAAATTTTTCTATAGAAAAATTTTCTATAAAAAAATTTTTCTATAGAAAAATTTTCTATAAAAAAATTTTTCTATAGAAAAATTTTCTATAAAAAAATCTTACTACAGAAAAATTTTCAATAAAAAAAATTTTTCTATAGAAAAATTTTCTATAAAAAAATTTTTCTATAGAAAAATTTTCAATAAAAAAATTTTTCTATAGAAAAATTTTCTATAAAAAAATTTTTCTATAGAAAAATTTTCTATAAAAAAATTTTTCTATAGAAAAATTTTCTTTGTATAAAAAAATTTTTCTATAGAAAAACTTTCGATCAAAAAATTTTTCTATAGAAAAATTTTTTTATACAAAGAAAAAATTTTTCTATAGCAAAATTTTCTATAAAAAAATGTTTCTATAGAAAAATTTTCTATAAAAAAATTTTTCTATAGAAAAATTTTCTATAAAAAAATTTTTCTATAGAAAAATTTTCTATAAAAAAATTTTTCTATAGAAAAATTTTCTATAAAAAAATTTTTCTATAGAAAAATTTTCTATAAAAAAATTTTTCTATAGAAAAATTTTCTATAAAAAAATTTTTCTATAGAAAAATTTTCTATAAAAAAATTTTTCTATAGAAAAATTTTCTATAGAAAAATTTTCAATAAAAATTTTTTTCTTTTGAAAAATGTTTCTATTAAAATTATTTGTTGTTTCCGAATTAGAATAAAAGCGGTATACTCTTTATGGGACTTTTCAAAACAACCATAAAGCAAATCAATGTATGAAAGTCTTTGAAAGAGTCTTTGCTTAAAGCTAAGTCTTGATTTTTAAAGACTAGTATTTCATTAGTATTTTTCTATTTCAAAAGTTCTACATCCTTTTGTCCTTCCCTCCTAATTTCAATTTCAAACAACTGCCCTTTGACTTTCTACTCCCAACAAAAGCCGATTCATAATTACATATATAAAAATGTCATAACTTTTTTGTTTATTCTTTTACAAATTTTCCGCTTTTGTTTAGAAAATTATACAATAATAAAACAAGAAAATTCTTTATATATATAATATAATAACATATAACTCATGTAAATCTAAAGTGTATAATTATGTTAATTCATTTTTCATTACAAAATTGTGGAAAATTCAACAAAAAGAAATTTTTGAATATCAAACAAAAAACTTTTATTATGTCAACTTAGAATGAGAGTTTGTTTTTTTTTTGTTCAAAATGTGAAAAGAATAAAGAATTATATACATTTCTTTAATTTTTAGTCTTTCTAGTTTGTTTAGACATATGATTTGAATAACATTCTGTTATTCTGTTATTCTGTCTGTCTGTCTGTCTGTCTGTCTGTCTGTCTGTCTGTCTGTCTGTCTGTCTGTCTGTCTGTCTGTCTGTCTGTCTGTCTGTCTGTCTGTCTGTCTCTGTCTGTCTCTGTCTGTCTCTGTCTGTCTCTGTCTGTCTGTCTGTCTGTCTGTCTGACTGTCTGTCTGTCTGTCTGTCTGTCTGTCTGTCTGTCTGTCTGTCTGTCTGTCTCCGTCAGTCTCTGTCTGTCTCTGTTTGTCTCTGTCTGTCTCTGTCTGTCTCTGTCTGTCTCTGTCTGTCTGTGTCTGCCTTTGTCTGTCTCTGTCTGTCTCTGTCTTTGTTTGTCTGTCTCTGCCTGTCTGTCTGTAGGTCTGTCTGTCTGCCTGTCTGTCTGTCTGTCTGTCTGTCTGTCTGTCTGTCTGTCTGTCTGTCTGTCTGTCTGTCTGTCTGTCTGTCTGTCTGTCTATCTGTCTGTCTGTCAGTCTATCAGTCTATCTGTCTGTCCATCTGTCTGTTGAAAGCACGATAACGCCTAAACGAAAGTAGATAAGTCACTGTAACTTGGCAAATCTATTCTTCATTTCTGGGAAAATTTTGATATTGAAATTGGGCGAAATCGGTACACATTTGCTCATAGCCCTAGTATAACCTAATCGCTTATTTGCTAATACATGATAATTTACAACAGCTATGATGATAAAATTTAGCACAGTGAAGTTTTACATGATCATTACGTAGCGTATAAAATTTCATCGAAATCGGTTTACATTAAACCATAGCTCCCATACAAAATACTAACGAAAACAGCCTAAATTGCACCTAAAACATACTTAAATGCGTATAAAAGATAAACTATAATAGCTATGTCCACTAAGTTTAGTACAAGGAAGTCTTATTTCAATGCCAGCCAGTGTGCAAAATTTTGTCGCAATCGGTCACCATTTGACTATAGCTCCCATACAAAATACTTACGAAAACAGCCTAAATTGCACTTAAAATATATTTAAACGCTTATAAATGATAAACTTTAATAGTTATGGCCACCAAATTTAGTACAAGGAAGTCTTATGTCAGTGTTAGCCTGTGTACAAAATTTTGTCACAATCGGTCACCATTTGACCATAGCTCCCATATAAAAAACTTACATAAGCACAAAAATATCAAAAAGATAGGGTTTTATGTCCGTTTAGATAAAAGCACGATAGAGTCTTAAAAAAAGAGCTAGAGGAAAAAAATTTTACAAAAGTATTTTCAATATCTTGAAAAAGTTGTGTATTGCAAATGGGCGAAATCGGATTACATTTACTTAGAGCTGCTATATAACCCCGCCTCGGGAATCACATTAAAGCTGATAAATTGAATACAAATGTATTAGCTATGACGACTAAATTTAGAACAGAGAAGTTTTATGCAATTATTGTTTAGTTTATCAATTTTTATAGGAATCGGTCCATATTTGACTATAGCTCTCATATAAAAAACACTCCCGGAAACCAAAAAAAATGTAGCAAACTCCAGTTAAAAGCTATTAACTTATAAACTATGATAGCTAGGGCCACCAAAGTTTGCACAAATAAGCTTG
The DNA here is from genome assembly GCA_933228675.1 of Stomorhina lunata. Taxonomy (NCBI): domain Eukaryota; kingdom Metazoa; phylum Arthropoda; class Insecta; order Diptera; family Rhiniidae; genus Stomorhina; species Stomorhina lunata. The sequence continues at coordinate 114,275,233 of OW121742.1, read as the reverse complement.
ATGTAAATACCAGACAGTGTATAGAATTTTATGACAATCGGTCAACATTTGGCTATAGTTTTTATATATATAACTTTCCTTTTTTATATCTACAATCAGAAAGATTTGAAGGTATATAAAGATTGCACCTACGAAATTAGATAGCTATCCATAAATGTTAAGTCCAGACTTTATATATGGTAGATGCCTTAGAAACTCCTAACAAAATATATGGACCTGTCGTATTACTATCAACATGTTTATCCTATAACTACATATTAAGCGCAACAAAAGGTATTTAATAGCTTATAAACGTTAAACTATACCCGGTTATGGGACAAAATTTTGTGCAAAGTAAATACTAGGGTAACCACTTAAGATACTTTTAAATGTTGAACTATAAAGCTACTACAACCGAATTTAGTCCAAATATTTTACCAACAATACCAACTAGAGTAACAAGTTTTTTTCGAATTTGGTCCTTATATTGAATTAGCTGCACCCTCGTAGATATATAAGATATGTTTCAAACTTTAACAAAACTTGATGGTGGGTATATAACATTCGGCACAGCCGAATATATGTACCTTTTTTTTTGTTTTGTGAAAAAGAAAAGGTTTTTTAAAGGAGTTTAAGTTGGGTTAGGGGTTTTGTGAAATAAAATTTACATTTGTTTATTTGTAGGTAAAATTGAGAATTATAATTAGAATTTTTCTAGGGTTTCCAAAGGCATGAATAGTTTGTTTTTCTAAGGAATATAAAGAAATCAAAGGAATTAATATTAATCATACGACTGAGTGGTTTATAGTATATTTTAAGGCTTTTTGTACAAGATCTATGTTTAATATAGTCTTTAATAGTCATTCTTTAAAACAAATTTCTTTACCATTTTTACCCCAGACTTCCCTATACTTTGTTTGATTATTTAATTAATCATTTATCCTTTTTTCCAGTATCCTTTTCACTTAATTCTATTTGCTTTTTCATATAATAATGATGACGTTGATGACACAATACTAAAACTTTTCAAAATAAAATATAATTTTTTCTTTACCTTTATTTACATTTTACATATGTACGTTATTTTTTTCAAAATTTAACAAAAATCACCACCACTACCACCCCATCAACAACAACATCATCAAATACTCATACAGAACTTTGTCAAATAGGATTCAATGTTTAGACTTAAACTTCCTTTCAATCGCTGCTGGCTTCTCGTTTTCATTTTTCATTTTAATAAAGTTACACTTATATGATTCTAAAGAGTCGATGTAGGTGTAAATGTGTATGCGTGCGAAAAGAAAGGGTGAAAGAGAGAGCAAGAGCTAGCTAGGAGTTAGTGAATACTTCAAAACAACCATAAATATGCATAAAAAAATCAAAATCTCTTTATAAACATATTTTCCATAGTATATTTACAGGCGTCTATCTATGTCTGTGTTCGAATGAATCATGAGACCTTTTTTTATACCCTTTCATCGAGCGCCAACAATGTTTGAACTATAAAAAATTGTTATTTCAAATCTAATAAGCAAAAAAGGTCCCATCTCAATTGTTTACAATAAAAAAAATTTTTCATAAAAAAATTTTTCTATAGAAAAATTTTAAAAAAAAAATTCTATAAAAAAATTTAAAAAAAAAATTTAAAAAAAAAATTTATAAAAAAAAATTAAAAAAAAAATTTTCATAAAAAAATTTTTCTATAGAAAAATTTTCATAAAAAAAAATTTTCTATAGAAAAATTTTCATTAAAAAAAATTTTTTATAGAAAAATTTTCATTAATAAAATTTTTTATAGAAAAATTTTCATAAAAAAAATATTCTATGGAAAAATTTTCATAAAAAAATTTTTTCTATAGAAAAATTTTCATAAAAAAAATTTTTCTATAGAAAAATTTTCATAAAAAAAATTTTTCTATAGAAAAATTTTCATAAAAAAATTTTTCTATAGAAAAATTTTCATAAAAAAATTTTTCTATAGAAAAATTTTCATAAAAAAAATTTTTCTATAGAAAAATTTTCATAAAAAAATTTTTCTATAGAAAAATTTTCATAAAAAAAATTTTTCTATAGAAAAATTTTCATAAAAAAATTTTTCTATAGAAAAATTTTCATAAAAAAATTTCTATAGAAAAATTTTCATAAAAAAAAATTTTCTATAGAAAAATTTTCATAAAAAAAATTTTTCTATAGAAAAATTTTCATAAAAAAAAATTTTCTATAGAAAAATTTTCATAAAAAAAAATTTTCTATAGAAAAATTTTCATTAAAAAAAATTTTCTATAGAAAAATTTTCATTAAAAAAAATTTTTCTATAGAAAAATTTTCATTAATAAAATTTTTTTATAGAAAAATTTTCATAAAAAAAATATTTCTATAGAAAAATTTTCATAAAAAAAAATTTTCTATAGAAAAATTTTCATAAAAAAAATTTTTCTATAGAAAAATTTTCATAAAAAAAATTTTCATAATTTTCATAAAAAAAAATTTTCTATAGAAAAATTTTCATAATTTTCATAAAAAAAAATTTTTCTATAGAAAAATTTTCATAAAAAAAATTTGTCTATAGAAAAATTTTCATAAAAAAAATTTTTCTATAGAAAAATTTTCATAAAAAAAATTTTTCTATAGAAAAATTTTCATAAAAAAAATTTTTCTATAGAAAAATTTTCATAAAAAAAATTTTTCTATAGAAAAATTTTCATAAAAAAAATTTTTCTATAGAAAAATTTTCATAAAAAAAATTTTTCTATAGAAAAATTTTCATAAAAAAAAATTTTCTATAGAAAAATTTTCATAAAAAAATTTTTCTATAGAAAAATTTTCATAAAAAAAATTTTTCTATAGAAAAATTTTCATAAAAAAAATTTTTCTATAGAAAAATTTTCATAAAAAAAATTTCTATAGAAAAATTTTCATAAAAAAAAAATTTCTATAGAAAAATTTTCATAAAAAAATTTTTTCTATAGAAAAATTTTCATAAAAAAATTTTTTCTATAGAAAAATTTTCATAAAAAAAACTTTTCTATAGAAAAATTTTCATAAAAAAAATTTTCATAAAAAAAATGTTTCTATAGAAAAATTTTCATAAAAAAATTTTTTCTATAGAAAAATTTTTATAAAAAAAAACTTTTCTATAGAAAATTTTTCATAAAAAAAAAACTTTTTTATAGAAAAAATTTCATAAAAAAAATTTTCTATAAATTGATATAGGGCCTTTTTATTCAACATTAATACTCATATGTGAAAACAAAGTTTTTTCGTTAAAATATGAAGTATAACAAGTAAGAGTATTATATTCGACTAGGCCGAATCTTATATACCCACCATCAAATTGTTTAAAATTTAGAAACGCGCTAAATCAAAATGTGGACCAAATTCGAAAAAAATTGTTACGCTAGTTGGTATTGTTTACAAAATATTTAGACTAAATTCGGTTGCAGTAGCTTTAAAGTTCAACATTTAGAAGTATCTGGTAATTTAAATGAACTGAGAGCACATATGCTCGGCATTGCCCTACGTGATTGTAAAACTTTTAGTAGAGAGTGTGCGGCGTCCTATAGAAGCCGTTCCTGCTGCGAATAAAGGCTATACAAAATATGAAATTCAAAAATAATATTAAATATGTAAATTAATCTAAAGCAAAAAACTGTCCCAATGAACATTTTCTTTCGGAGTTTTTTATATGGTCGTTAACAGGAATCCAATATACAAGAATACATAATATCAGAGAGATTGGGCTAACAGCTTTATTGTTACACTCATATTCGTAAACAACTTAAAAACATTGGGACAGTAATTTGAGTATCTGTATATAAGAACTATAGCTACCGATTGTCAAACAATTTTACACACTGGCTGGTATTTATATAAATATTTGCAAAATTTAGTGGTCATAGTTTATAATTTAGCTTTAGTTTATAATAACCGTCATTTTAGTGGTTTCCGGGAGGGGTTTTTATATGAAAGCTATAGCCAAATATATACCGATTCCTATAAAATTTGATATACTGACCAATAGTTGCATAAAACTTCTCTGTTCTAAATTTAGTCGTCATAGCTATTACAATTGTATTAAATTTATCAGCATTAATATGATTCCCGGGGCGGGGTTATATGGGAGATCTAACTAAATGTGAACCGATTTTGTTCATTTTCAATACACAACTTATTCAAGATATCCAAAATACTTTTGTAAAAGTTTGTCTCTCTAGCTCTTTTTGTTAAGGCGCTATCGCGAAGGACAGACGGACACAAACTCCCTATCTTTTTGGTATTTTTGGGTTTCCTTAAGTTTTTTATATGGGAGCTATGGTCAAATGTTGACCGATTCTGACAAAATTTTGAATACTGGATGGCATTGACATAAAACTTCCTTGTGCTTAATTTAGTGGCCATAGCTATTATAGTTTATCATTTATTGGCTTTTAAGTATATTTTAGGTGCAATTTAGGCTGTTTTCGTAAGTGGTTTGTATGGGAGCTATGGCTGAATGTGAACCGATTTCGATGAAACTTTATATGCTGAATAATGATCATGTAAAACTTCTATGTACCAAATTTTATCATCATATCTGTTATAATTAGACATTTATTAACAAATAATCGATTAGGATATACGAGGGCTATGGTCAAATGTGAACCGATTTTGCCCAATTTCAATACCAAAATTTTCCCAGAAATGAAGTATATATTTGCCAAGTTACAGTGACCTAAATCCTTTCGTTTAGGAGTTATCGTGCTTTCAACAGACAGACGGACAGACAGACAGACAGAAACAGACAGACAGACAGACAGAAACAGACAGACAGACAGACAGACAGACAGACAGACAGATAGACAGACAGACAGACAGACAGACAGACAGACAGACAGACAGACAGACAGACAGACAGACAGACAGACAGACAGACAGACAGACAGACAGACAGACAGACAGACAGACAGACAGACAGACATACAGACATACAGACATACAGACATACAGACAGACAGACAGACAGACAGACAGACAGACAGACAGACAGACAGACAGACAGACAGACAGACAGACAGACAGACAGACAGACAGACAGACAGACAGACAGACAGACAGACAGACAGACAGACAGACAGACAGACAGACAGACAGACAGACAGACAGACAGACAGACAGACAGACATACAGACAGACAGACAGACAGACAGACAGACAGACAGACATACAGACAGACAAACAGACATACAGACAGACAGACAGACAAACAGACAGTAATCGCTCAATCATAGAATTTCATGACAATTCAGAATCCTTTTACCTTTCGAGCCAATATTAAGGAAGTTACAAACGAAAATTACAATCTCAACATACCCTTCATTTTTTTTGGATGGTGGGTATAAAAAACAAACTAACATAAAAAAAGAAACTACTGCAGTTAATGGCAACCAGCTTGACGTTACTCTATTTGCCTTAAACAAATATTGAAAACAAAAAATATGAAAAATTATGATACGAGTATAGAAATATGGTTGGAATTTTAAATTTTGTGCAAAGTTAACCAGAAAACAAAGGATAATGTTACCAGCTAAAAATGAAATCTAGATCAAATTTGGTTAAAAACCAGTTTCAATGGGTTAATTACGATAATCCCAAGCGCAGAAAATCATAGAGATAAAATGGTCAAAATTAAAAAAAAAAAAAATCCATGGATTTTAAATATCGACTTATGAATCTATAAAAGATTTAAAAAGCATTTTATAACGAAAATAAAGCTTCGTTAAGTTTTCAAAATGACCAAAATTATTAAAATTTCTATGGAATATCAATTACCGGTTTCAAATTAATAACAAATCTTAAAAAAACATTCGTTAAGTTGCACTTCGTTAAGAAAATAAAGCTTCGTTAAGTTTTTAAAATAGCCAACTTATTAAATGTTTGATAGATTTTAATTATCAGTTTTAAATTATTAATGAATTATAAAAAACTTTCGTTAAGTAAGTCTTCTTTAAGAAAATAAAGTTTCGTTAAGTTTCAAAAATGGCCAAAACTAAAAAAATATTAATTGAATTTGAAAATAGGTTTATTATGGTTAGTAAATCTATAAAAAGTTTCGTTAAAATACTTTTATTTTCGAAAATAAAGTTTCGTTAAGTTTTAAAAATGGCAAAATTTAAAAAATGTTGATGTATTTTAATTAAAGATTTTGTTTGATTAAAGAATCTTAAAAAAAACTTTTCATAAAGAAGAGCAATGTTAAGAAAATTAAGTTTCGTTAAGTTATTAAAATGGTGATATTAAAATAATAATAATGAATTTCGAAACTTAATTGGGTTTAAGAAATCTACAAAACGTCTCATTAAATTACTTTCGATTGCTGAAATAAAGTTTCGTTAAGTTTTAAAAACTTACAGAAATTCAGAAATTTTGATGAATATTAATAAATGGTTTGATGTTTATAACAAATTCTAGAAAAAATCTTGTTTAAATGCTTTAAGTTTCAGAAATAAAGTTTTGTTAAGTTTTAAAAATGTCCAAAAACTGAGTAAGTTTAAAAAACATGAATATATTGTCTCATGTACATAACGAATACATAAAAAGTTTCCTAAAAATGTTTTTATTTTAGAAAATAAAGTTTCGTTAAGTTTTTTAAATGACCAAAATTTAGGAAATTTTTAACGATTTCACTAAATAATTTAATATACTTAACGCACTATAAAAAATTTCTTTTAATTGCTTTTGGTTTCAAAAATAAAGTTTCGTTAAGTTTTTTAAACGACCAAAAACTAAGAAATTTTGAAATATTTTATTAAAGAGTGTTTTTTATTAAACGTTAACATAAAATTTTTCTTTTTTATGCTTTTCGTTTCAAAAATAAAGTTTCGTTAAGTTTTTGAAATGACCAAAATTTAAAAAATTTTTAACGGTTTGATTTAATAATTTAATATAGCTAACGTAAGTATAAAAAATTACTGTAATTTGGTTTTGGTTTAAAAAATAAAGTTTCGTTAAGTTTTTTAAATTACCAAAAATTAAAAAATTTTTAAATATTTCTTAAAAGAATTACGTTTTTTAAACGTTAAAATAAAATTTATTTTTATTTGGTTTCAAAAATAAGGTTTCGTTAAGTTTTTAAAATGACCAGAATTGAAGAAATTTTTAACGATTTCATTAAATAATTTAATATAATTAACGAAACTACAAAAAATTTCTTTAAATTGATTTTGGTTTCAAAAATAAAGTTTCGTTAAGTTTTTAAAATAGCCAAAAATTAGGACATTTTTTAATATTTTATTAAAGAATTTTATTTGTTAGAAGTTACAATAAAAATTTTCTTTTATATGCTTTTGGTTTCAAAAATAAAGTTTCGTTAAGTTTTTGAAATTACCAGAAATTTAAAATTTTTTAACGATTTAACAAAACAATATTATCTACTTAACATTGCCATACAAATATTTTTTAATTTGCTTTGGGTTTCTAAAAAAAAGTTTCGTTAAGTTTTTTAAATGACCCAAACATAGAAATTTTTAACGATTTTATTTAATCACTTAATATACTTAACGTTTTTATTAAATTTTTCTTTTTTATAATTTTAATTTCAAAAATAAAGTTTCGTTAAGTTTAATTTTTAGGATTTTTTTAAAATATTTTTGCCTTATAATAATCAGCAATTAAATCCGTTTCCATTTTTAATAGTCTTCCTGCTTTATTTCTTGTTATAAATTGTTTATAACAGCCTTAAAGTATACAATACTTAATTTGCTTTATTCAGTTTTCTTGTTTTCCCATTATATATTTTAATTTGCCTTCAAGTATGCAGTTATTTATTCTTATTTGCTTTTTCTCTGGTTTTTATATAAAAGCCTAAAAGTATGCAGTGTTTTTTTTTAGAGTTTGCCTTTGTTTTTTACATAATGTTCTCTAGGCTCATTAGTCAAGCATCGTTTATTTTCATTAGGGTGGGGAGATTTCGAAAAATAAAAGACATACCCCTGTGCTTATTAGGACATTGACGGCATTCAAAATTTATTTTCCTTGAAACGAATGCGTTTTAAACACTTTTTTCTTTTTGAGAATAAATTCCTTTTTTATAATTTCGAATGGAAAAAAAATAAAAATGACATCACACATTGCTCTGTTTTTGTTTGAAGGGGGGAGGAAGGTTTCTTCAAACAAAAATATTCAAAGGAAATTTAATGTTCGGTAAAAATGATTTGGTAGAGAAAAATTAATTTCTAAGGAAATAATATTATATTAAAAAAATTTTAAAATTTATAGTTTTTAGTTTTAAATTTTTTTGGATTTTCTAGATTTTGTTTGTATTTAAATTTTTATTGTAAATTTAAACCCTTACGCAAAAAATCACGTGCTTAAATTTTCTTTAGCTTTTTTGTTTTCTTTTATTTTTTTTTTTTTTTTTGCCAAAAGATTTATTTTTACCATTACGTCAAGTCAAGAAAATTACAAAATTTTGTTCTTTCTGCTTTTTATTTTCTTTTTAGCGAAAGAAAATTGTTATAAATGGTGGTAAGATTTTCTTTCCCAATTAAGGCTAAGCTAAATGTTATAAAGGGAGTAAAATGGAAAAATTTGTCATATTTAAAAAATCACCTTTTATTATATGAAAATATTCCTTTTACTGAAGAACCGAAATTTTTAGAAGCTTTAAGCAATTCTCTTAGAATTTTTTATTTAAATTAAATAAATTTAATTTTTTTTAAATGATTTTTGGTTTTAAATTCTTTTTTATTAACTTGTATAGTAAAATTTTTGTTTTGATTTTCATCAACTATTTTTTATATTATAATTTATTTTTTATTGATTTTTTTTATTTTAATTTTATTTCCTATTTTTTCAATTTTATTTAAAATTTTTTTTAAAATTTACTTCTGGGTTTTTTTGTTAAATTTCAAATATTTTATTCTTTCTTAACAGAAAATATTTTTCTTAAATTTTCCTTATATTTTTTTCAAATTTTACACACAAAATTTATTTTTTTTATATATATTTTAGCGTAAATTACAAACGAACATAACAGCGCACGACTCAAAACTGCAGTTGACCAACGAACGAAGAAAAAAACTTTTAATGAAAAATCATCATTTTGTCAAAAAAGACCCCTTAACGTATTCCTTCATACCAGAAAAAAAAACACCTTTAAAACAAATGAAAGAGTCCAAAAAATCTCTTTAACACTCTTTTTCTAACAAAGAAAAAACAAAATAACAGTAAATCAAAAGCAAGAGAATCAAACAAAGAGCGAAATTTTTAAGAAAAATCTCAAAATTTCCAAGAGTGGGAGCGATTTTGCGCCTTAAAAATGTTATTGTTTTGCTAAGTTTTTGGTCTTACACACAAAATACCAACATCCAAAACAACAACAACAAAAAAATAACATTAAATTTCTTTAATAACAAAAAGTTTAAATGCTACAACAATAATAACAACAAAGAACTCATACAAAATAACAAATTCACCCCTATTTTGTTCATGATTAATATGGCAACACTCGCTTTTGCGAAGAAAAAAAGTCAAAGCCTGAGAATATGCTAATGTTTTTAATGAGTATTAAAAACCAACAAAGAGTAAGTACCGTTATCAAAGAGTTAACAGGGTTGTATTTTTAGGCAGGAAATGAAGTAAAGAAACAACAAGAAAGCAGTTTAACAACTTGACGAAACTTAAAAACAACTAAACGAAAGTTTGCAAACTTAACGAACCTTTTTTTTTCAAGAAAGCGAAAAAAATTAACGAAACTTTTGTCAAAACTTTTTACGAAATTTTATGCATATTGAACCATTTAACAAAATTCTGAAACATTTCTTAATTTTTAGACTTTTTTAAAACTTAACGAAACTTTATTTTTGAAACAAAAAGCATTTTAACGAAACTTTGTATGGAATTTTTATGGTTACTAAATCATTTAAGGAAATCCAGCAAAATTTCTTCATTTTTGGACTTTTCAAAAACTAAACGAAACTTTATTTTTAAAACCAAAAGCAGTTCAACATAACTTTGTATGGAATTTTTATGGTAACTAAATCATTTAAGGAAATCCAGAAAAATTTCTTCGTTTTTGGACTTTTTTAAAACTTAACGAACTTTGCTTTTGAAACAAAAAACAGTTCAACGAGTCTTTTAATGGAATTTTTATGGTTACTAGATAATTTAAGGAAAACCAGCAACATTTTATCTTATTTAGAATTTGTAAAAACTTAACGAAACTTTATTTTTTAAACGATAAGCAATTTAACAAAACTTTGTATGGCGTTGTTAAGAATATTAAGCTGTTTCCCAAAATTTTGTAAAATTTCTTCATTTTTGGACTTTTTAAAAATTTAACGAAACTTTATTTTTGAAACAAATAGAAATTTAACAAAACTTTTTATGGAATTTTCATGGTTACTAAATCATTTAAGGAAATCCTGTAAACTTTCTTCATTTTTGAACGTCTTTAAAGCTTAACGAAACTTTATTTTTTAACGATAAGCATTTTTACAAAACTTTTTATGGCATTGTTATGAATATCAAACCTTTTATTAAAATTCTGTAAAATTTCTTAATTTTTAGACTTCTTTAAAACTTAACGAAACTTTATTTTTGAAACGATAAGTAATTTAACAAAATTTTTTATAGAATTGTTATGAATATTAAACCTTTTATTAAAATCCTATTAAAATTCGTCACTTTTGGACTTTTTAAAAACTTAACGAAACTTTATTTTTGAAACGATAAGCAATTCAACAAAACTTTATTAATATCCATAAAATCTTTTTAATTTTTTGACTTTTTAAAAACTGAACGAAAGTTTATTTTCAAAGCTAAAATCATTTAAAAGAAACCTTTTAGATTCTCGTTAAGTATTTTAATCGAGCTTCCTAGTTCGAGTTTTTTTAGCCTTTTTAAAAATATGACGAAAACATATTTTTGAAACCAAAGGAATTTAGAAGAAAATTGTTATGGAATTGTTGAGTGTACAAAACTTGCTTTTAAAATCGATCCAAAGGAATTTAAAACTTGAATCAATCAAGCATTTTAAAACTTAACGAAACTCTAGTTTTGCTCCAAAAACGCTATTTGGGAAAAGTTTTGGTAGATTATAGTTTTTATAAATTATGTAATAAAATTCGGAAACTTTATTTATTTAATCACACGCAGTTACATGAAATTTTTTTTAGAATCATTTTCTATATATAACCTTTAGTTAAAATTCATCAAAATTTCTTCAGTTTTGGTTAATTAAAAAACTTAACGAAACTTTATTTTCGAAACTAAAAAAAAAATTTATAAAATTTGTTATTGAATCGTTTTGTATATAAAATCTTTAATAAGAATTCATTACAATTTCTTCAGTTTTGGTTAAATAAAAAACTTAACGAAACTTTATTTTCTTAACCATTAGCAGTTTAATGAAACTTCTTAAAGAATTGTTTGGTATATGAAACCATTGGTTAAAATCTCTAAAAATTTCTTCAGTTTTGGTTAATTTAAAAACTTAACGAAACATTATTTTCGTTACCAAATGCAGTTGAAAGAAAATGTTCATAGAGTCGTATTTTATATAAAACCGTTAGATAAAATTTATTAAAATTTCTACAGTTTTAGTTAAATAAAAAACTTAACGAAACTTTATTTTCGTAACTAAATAAAATTTGACAAATTTTTTTATAGAACCGTTTTGTTTATTAAATTTTTAGTAAGAATCCATTAAAATTTCTTTAGTTTTGGTTAATTAAAAAACTTAACGAAACTTTATTTTCTTAACTATTAGCAGTTAAATAAAAATTTTTATAGAATTGCTTGGTATATAAAACCATAAGTTTAAATCCATCAAAATTTCTTCAGTATTAGTAAGTTTAAAAACTTAACGAAACTTTATTTTCGTAATTAAGGGAAATTTGATTAAACTTTTTAAAAAATCATTTTGTATATAAAACCTTTAGTTAAAATTCATAAAAATTTTTTTAATATTGGTTATTAAAAAAACTTAACGAAACTTTATTTTCGTAACAAAATAAAATTTTACAAAAATTTTTATAGACTTACTTTGTTTATAAAACCCTTAGTAAATATCCATATAAATTTGTTTATTTTTGGTTACTAAAAAAACTTAACGAAACTTTATTTTCATAACCAAATGCAATTTGACAAAACTTTTTGTTTTAAATATTTTGTATATAAAACTTTAAGTTAAAATCCATTCAAATTTTTTGAGTTTTGTTAAATTAAAAAAACTTAACGAAACTTCATTTTCGTAACCAAATGAAACTTGCCGAAATTTTTTATGGATTTGTTTATAATATTTCCGGAACTATTTAATCTTGTCCTAATTTTTTTAAATCTTGACTAATTTTGTTTCCTATTTATTCAATTTAAGGCTTTTTTTAGTTTTTTTTTTACTGGTTTTAAACCTCTAGAAGTTAATTCTCATGACAAAAAAAAACTAAATCCTGCAATAATTTATTATGAATTTACTCGAACAACCAGCAACACTTTACAAACTACGTTCTTCCGTTTCCCATTTTTTTTCTTTTTAAACCACCAAGTTTTTTTTCTGCTATTATTTTCCATTTTACACATTTAATACCTTTTGCTTTCGCACCGACTGACGTCAGTAGACACAATAAATAGTGACATGTATAGTGAATTACTGAAACAACAAAATAAAACACAATTACGTACAAAAAAAAATAAAAGAAAAGCATAAATGAAAATTTCTTTAAGCAAAAAATAAAAACCCAAACGTTTCGTCGAATGCACTAACGTAAACAACATTTTATCAAAGAACCAGCAAAAGAAATGAATGAGTTAGAACAAAACATATCCATACAAGGGACCGACCGACAGACAGAGCCAAGTAAAATCCAGTTAACATTGAAAAGAAAAGCTCCAGCGAAGGCGTTCAGTTCAAACAGTAGACACATTATTTTCAATAGAACATTAAGTTAAAAGCTAAAATAAAATAAAAGCAACAATACTCATATGCACCAGTGCCTCACAAAAAACCTATACGGGGCTTTGGTATCACTGGGGAGAAAAAACATGAATGCTCTCTCTCTTTTCCTCTCTCTTTACCCATCACTCTGTATTAGTAAAATAGAGTCTGAATGTGAGATATGCACTAGAAATTAAACTTTCAAATGAACCTAAAACTGAACTTTTAACTCAACCTAGAGTTTCAGAACTGAACTTAAAACAAAATTTTGAACCTTTAACTTGAAAAATTTCATTATTCCCCTATTAAATATTTAATTTTTTATGTTTTATATTTGTAAAAGTTAGTCCCCTAGTGCTATTTATTACAACCGTTCCATTACTTTTCACTTTTTCTTTACATTTCCCCAGAAATCCTCGCCAATAACAAGTGAAAGTTGAAGAAAAAATCCCCTTACCACTTAAATTAAAGCAAACCCCTTGATATGGCAGCACCAGACTTTTGGGGAAAGAGTAACCACAAATCAGAGAGTGCGAGAGAACCACAATAAAGACACAAAGAAGATAACGGCAAAAACAATTGAAGCAAATAAAATGAAAGCGAAAAAAAAACAAAAACACAAGTAATTGGGGAAAACAATTAGCACACATAACTAGAAGAAGAGACTAGAAAAAAATGTAAATAAATAATAGAGCAAGGGAGTTGTTGACAGGAGAATAGCAGGGCAGGGATGGAAAATGGATTTCTTAATGTGGTAACAACAATGAAAACAAAATGTACTGTTTATAACGGTTGATGTAGGGGATGTTGGATACCAAGCAACGGTTCTGATTGGTCTTAAAGTGGTTGGCCCAGACTTATCTTGGTCTATCTTTCATCTCATCTGTGGACCCTGACTTACTCGCGGTATCACCCGTTAAAGTAGCGGACCAGCATGTGCATCGGACATCGGGCTAGTAACCCCCTCCTGAAAAAAATCACTATTAAAAAGAAACAAAAACAAGTGAGAGTGTTATATTCGGCTGTGCTGAATCTTATATACCCCATCATCAAGTTGTGTAAATTTAAAAACATATCTCATATATCTACGAGGATGGAGCAAATTCAAAACGCGGACCAAATTCGAAAAAAGTTGTTACGCTAGTTGGTAAAATATTTGGACTAAATTCGGTTGCAGTAGCTTTCTAGTTCAACATTTAGAAGTATGTAAGTGGTTTCCCTAGTATTTACTTTGAACAAAATTCGTTATCGTAACCGGGTATGGTTTTATATTAATAAGTTGTTAAATACTTTTCGTTTATTTTAATATTTAGTTAGGATAAAGATGTTGATAGTAATACGACAGGTCCATATATTTAGTTAAGAGTTCCTAATGCATCCAACGTATATAAAGTCTGGACATTGGTGCAATCTTAATATGCTGCTTGTACCTCCGAATCTTTTGGATTGTAACAAAATTTTACACACTGGCTGGTATTTATATAAAGCTTATTCTTGCAAAATTGAGTGGCCATAGCTATAATAGATTCTAATTTAATACCTTTTAACTGGCCTTTGCTACATTTTTTTGGTTTCCGGGAGTGTTTTTATATGAAAGCTATATAAATATGGACCGATTCCTATAAAATTTGATATACTGACCAACAGTTGCATAAAACTTTTCTATTCTAAATTTAGTCGTTATAGCTATTACAATTGTATTCAATTTATCAGCATTAATATGTTTCCCGGGGCGGGGTTATATGGGAGCTCTAACTAAATGTGAACCAATTTCGCCAGTTTTCAAAACACAACGTTTTATGTTTTGTAAAATTTTGTCTCTCTAGCTCATGTTGTTAAGGAGCTATCGTGCTTTTATCCGACGGACAGACGGACATAAACCCCCTTTTCTTTTTGTATTTTTGTGTCTCCGTAAGTTTTTTATATGGGAGCTATGGTCAAATGGTGACCGATTGTGACAAAATTTTGCACACTGGTTGGCATTGACATAAGAGGTTATATCTGTTATAATTTTAAATTTATTAGCATTTAAGTGTATTTTAGGTGAAATTTAGGCTGTTTCTGTAAGTTTTTTGTGTGGGAGCTATGGCTAAATGTAAACCGATTCTTATATACTGCCTAGGGCTTATGTAAAACTTCTATACACCAAATTTTATCATCATAGGTGAGGTTATATGGGAGCTTGTTAACCGATTTTGCCCAATTTCAATACCAAAACTTTCACAGAAATGAAGAATGTTTTACTAAGTTTCAGTGAGCTAGCTGATTTCATTTAGGCGTTATCGTGATTTCAACAGACAGACAGACGGGCATCGCTCAATCGTCTTAGAATTTCATAAGGTTTCAAAATATATATCGCTTTTGGGTTTTGAGCCAATATTAAGGAAATTACAAACGGAATGACAATCTCAATATACCCCCCATTCTTTTTGATGGTGGAATGAAGAATTTAAACGGCCTCCACTAATTTTGACTTACGAATATCAATACTCGCTAGATCTGATAAATCATGCCCCCAAATAAAGAGCCTTTAAAGTTGAAAGAGCGGGGCAGTAGCAGAGAAGATGAGCTACTGTCTCCTCCTCTTCTATGTTGTGACAACTGCGACTGTAGTTGTGATATCGAAGGTTAAGACTTCTGGCATGTAGCCCAAAAAACGCAATGACCTGTTAAGGTAGAAATTAGATTGCGGAGTCTGTGGCGAGTTAGAGATACCAAGCATTTTGAACGTTTAATGTTGTAAGTGGGCCATGTTTACCTGGATATTGAACAAGTGGTTTCCAATGACCAATTGCTCTGCATTGACGCGTAAAGAGATTGCCGAATTATTGATTTGCAGGCGGCTGTAGATATACCTGTAAATTGGTCGATGTTATTCTGACTCAGGAGATCACCGGATTTAGCAAGTTTGTCCGCAGTGGAGCTACCAGGTATGTTGTTGTGCCCGGATACATAGAAAAGTTCGATATTGCAATGTCTCGCAATCTCGTTAAGAGATGTCGGCATTAGCGGGTAAAAACAGATGTCGTTTGAACATTAGGTAGAGATTTTATGGCAGCCTGACTGTCTATACAGAAACTAATATCCCTGTCGTATATTCTGCGGTATCTTAACCAATTGACTGATTTATGTATGGCCGATATCTCGGATTGAAGAATACTACATTGATCAGGGAACCTAAAGCAAATTTCCTCCCCCCCTACGCATATTTTTGACTTGGATCCGTCCGTGTATACCTCCAGACAGCCGTCGTCGAGGAATGATTGATCTCATAGCTCATGTCTTGCGTATGGATGAAAATACTCCAGCAAAAAATAAGTTCAAAAATAATCCCGAGGGAACTCGTAGAAAAGGACGTCTTTCAAAGATTTAACTACGAAATTATAAGCTCGAAGCTCATGTAATTCTAATATGCTCGGACTTTGACCTTAACAGGTTGTAAATACAGGCCAATTTTGTAAGTAAGTGAAAAATACTTTGATTACAAAAAAAAAAGAAAATATTTTTTTTTCATGAATTTTGTAAAATATTATTTATTTTAGCGAAATTTTTATTAAATATTAGTAAATATTTCTTGGAGATTAACATTTTTTCGCGCTAGTACCTCAATACTAATCAATTTAAAATTTTACAAAAAAAAAAAATACAATTCTACCACGTTCTCCATCCCTGAACAAAAAGTAAGGGTGAGTATGTTAGGCAAAATGGCTGAAGATTTGTTTATCAAAGTTGTTATGGCAGCTGTTAAATAATGTGAAATGTTAAAGAGGATGAGGACAATAATGATACTGTTGCTCTGTCTACTAACATTTATGTTATAATTGTTGCTGTTATTTACAAATTTATAACATGGGAGAGATGATGTTGGAAAAAAAACTCGTATTAAGTCTGTGTATTGTTATGAATTTTTCATAACTTTGTTTGTATATGAAAGTATTCATGTAAAAAGACATTTTTACTATGTAAATGTGAATGTTTCTATTATGATAAATAAATAATAAAATATAAATGGAACATTTTGGCGTCAATGTGTCTGGGCAGCTGAATTTATTTATACTTTCGTCGTCTTAAAATCTCCGGTAAAAAAAGAATGGAATTTATTCCCATATGTTCTAAGTAAAACTTTGCAAGTAAAGAAGACTATTTCATGAGTTTTGTAAGAAAATATGCTTGAGTTGCTGGTAAATGTATAAATAAATAGTACTTGCTTCTTATATTCAAAATGGTATTGAACTTTTCCTAATCCTCTTCGCTCGACTTTCAAAACTAAACAAAGACTTTATGAAATATAAAAGAATGAAGAAAAAAAGTTTTAAGAGATGAAAAATATTTAAACAAGGACATTCTTTTTAAGGAATTGAAACTAACAGCAGAAGAAAAAAAATGTCTTTGTCGAAGTTTAATAAGTATCACTGACAAGGGCAACATTCTGTTTTTGAAACTATTTTTAGTTGCAAATTTCAGGACTTTAAGCTTTATTTAAGCATTATTCTAAAAATAAGAATTTCAAAGGGATTTGTAACAAAACAAAGGAATTAATAAGGTATAAGGTCCAATAAGAATATAAGATAAATAATTTTCAGAATCCCTTTCATTCATAAATAATGGTAAAAACTTAAAGAAGATTAAAGAACTAGAACTGAATCTATGAATAAAGAAAATTTACAAAAATTTATTTATTTTTAAAACTTAACGAAACTTTATTTTTGAAACAAGAAGAAACATCACAAAATCTTTTATGAAATTATTAAGTATATACAACTTTTTATTTAAATCCATTAATTTTTTTTTTAAATTTAAACATTTAGAAACTTAACGAAACTTTATTTTTGAAACCCTACAAAACTTAGCGAAACTTTTTTTAGATTCGTTATCAATACAAAGCCCTCAAACAAAATACATTACAATTTTTGAATTTAGCTTCTTTTAAAAACTTAACGAAACTTTATTTTTAAAACCAAAAGCTAAATAACAAAATTATTTATGGAACTTTTAAATACTTGCTATTTGCTATGAATTCTATAAAAATATTTTAATTTTTGCTAATTAAAAAAACTTAACGAAACTTTATTTTTGAAACCAAAAGCAATTTAGCCAAAAATGTTAATGGCATCGCTATTTATTTTAAACCGTTTATTAATTCTATTTAAAATGTCTTAATTTTTGGACTTTAAAAAAACTTAACGAAACTTTATTTTTTAAACGAAAAGAATTTTTACTAATTTTTTTGCTGCTTTATTTTGTTATTTAAAATTATTTATTGGATTTTTTTAAAATTTCCTAATTTTTAGATTTTTTAAAAACTTAACGAAACTTTATTTTTGAAACCAAAAGCAACTTAACAAAATTATTTATTGGGTCTTTAAATACTTTCCATTTGCTATTTAAATCTATAAAAAGATCTTATTTTTTGGTAATTAAAAAACTTAACGAAACTTTATTTTGCTAACCAAAAGCAATTTAACCAAAATTTTGAATGGAATCGTTATTTACATTAAACCATTCATTAATTTCATTTAAAATTTCTTGATTTTTTGTGTTTCAAAAACTTAACGAAACTTTATTTTTCAAACAAAAAGCTTTTAAACAAAAATATTTATGTAATCTTCAGTTATATAAAGCCCTTGATTAAAATTCATTTAAATTTTCTTATTTCTGAACTTTTTAAAAACTTAACGAAACTTTATTTTTCAAACAAAAATAATTTAAACAAAAATATTTATGTAATCATTAGTTATATAAAGCCCTTGATTAAAATTCATTTAAATTTTCTTGTCTCCGAACTTTTTAAAAACTTAACGAAATATTTTGTTAACCAAAAGAAATTTAACAAAAAATTTTATTGGAATCGTTATTTATTTTAAATTGTTAACTAATTTTATTTAAAATTTCTTGATTTATGGACTTCAAAAAACTTAACGAAACTTTTTTTTTAAACAAAAAGCATTTTTACTAATTTTTTGTTCCTATCTCTTGTTATTTAAAACCTAAATGGAAATTCATTAAAATTTCCTAATTTTTAGACTTTTTAAAGAGCTAACGAAACTTTATTTTTAAAACCAACTTGTTAAATCAGATCTCAAACTGATTCCTGTAAACATTTGAAATTAACGGCTTTTTGTGTTGACTTTTATTTAATAAAAATCCACCACCTTTAAAACATTTTCAATTCATCTGACACACCCTGTTATTGGTTTAGATGCATCCATGCCATCAGCTGATTGTCAAAACCATGACTATTGTCATTTTCCCTCTTCCACTCACTACAATTTCTCTATGTATGCATGTCACCACCCTGTCAGGCCTTTCGCATATTTTTGCGGTCGGTGTGCTTTTTTTCGAGTCTGCTGAAAAATTAAAAATTTGCCTAAAAACAACTCACAAATCTGGGCAAAAACTCTTCCTGATCAAACATTAACCCACAACAATGTCGAGTTATATGAAGATTTCATGTTTTCTCTCTTAAAAATCGAGAAAAAGTTCGAAGAAAAAAATTTGCTACGAAAATTTCTTCACACATTGAGAATCCACACACCAGCGAAAACAACGACGACGGGAACAGCAACGACAGCACCAGCAAGATAGCACAGCTACAGAAACAACACAACACTAGGCGAGGTAAGAAACAAAATACAAAAATACGACTGACGGCAAATGTCAAACTGAAATTGACACATGCGAATGTTGTGTGTTGAGTTTGGGCAAAAAGCAACAAAAAAACACGCTGATTTTCTTTGGCAACATGTGCCAAGGTGGGTTTTGTTGAGAGCGCAACGGTGTGTTGCCAGATGTGGGTAAACTGTAATAGCAACATGTTTATATAACACAAACAAAATGTTGAATAAAATTAGACAAGAGCGTAGCTTTTTTGTGAAGATCCCTTATTTCACAAAAATAGAAAAATTTTTTATTTTTATAGGAAATTTTTAGAAAAATTTCTATTTTTATAGGAAAATTTTCAAAAATTTTCTATTTTTATAGGAAATTTTTCAAAAATTTTCTATTTTTATAGGAAATTTTTCAAAAATTTTCTATTTTTATAGGAAATTTTTCAAAAATTTTCTATTTTTATAGGAAATTTTTCAAAAATTTTCTATTTTTATAGGAAATTTGTAAAAAAGATTTCTATTTTTATAGGAAAATTTTCTATTTTTATAGGAAAATGTTCAAAAATTTTCTATTTTTGTAGGAAAATTTTCAAAAATTTTCTATTTTTATAGGAAAATTTTCTATTTTTATAGGAAATTTTTCAAAAATTTCCTATTTTTATAGGAAATTTTTCAAAAATTTCCTATTTTTATAGGAAATTTTTCAAACATTTCCTATTTTTATAGGAAATTTTTTAAAAATTTTCTATTTTTATAGGAAATTTTTCAAAAATTTTCTATTTTTATAGGAAATTTTTGAAAAATTTTCTATTTTTATAGGAAATTTTTCAAAAATTTCTTATTTTTATAGGAGATTTTTCAAAATTTCTTATTTTTATAGGAAATTTTTCAAAAATTCTTATTTTTATAGGAAATTTTTCAAAAATTTCCTTTTTTTATAGGAAATTTTTCAAAAATTTCTTATTTTTATAGGAAATTTTTCAAAAATGTCTTATTTTTATAGGAAATTTTTCAAAAATTTCTTGTTTTTATAGGGAAGTTTTCAAAAATTTCTTATTTTTATAGGAAGTTTTTAAAAATTTCTTATTTTTATAGGAAATTTTTCAAAAATGTCTTATTTTTATAGGAAATTTTTTAAAAATTTATTATTTTTGTAAAATATTTTTTAAAAATCAATTTTTAAAAAATCAATTTTTAAAAAATTTGTTATTTTTATAGGAATTGAAAAAAAATTACAGTAATATTTTTATTTATTAATCGTACACTTTTTACCTATCTACCTTTTTCGTTGCAGCCCCTATTTTTCCAGCCATTTAAAATACCCTTATTTTCAAATCCTTCCTACAAAATGTCCTCTGCACCCGCCTCCTCTACAACAAGCGGCGAAGTCAAATATGTCACCGAAGTGCCTAGTAGTCTTAAACAATTAGCCCGCCTAGTAGTGCGCGGCTTCTATACCATCGAGGATGCTTTAATCATCGATATGCTGGTGCGTAATCCCTGTATGAAAGAAGATGATATAGCCGAGCTATTGCGCTTCGAAAAGAAACAAATGCGTGCTCGTATTTCCACCCTACGTAATGATAAATTTATACAGATAAGATTAAAAATGGAAACTGGCCCTGACGGTAAAGCACAAAAGGTCAACTATTATTTTATAAACTATAAGACCTTTGTAAATGTGGTGAAATATAAGTTGGATTTAATGCGCAAGCGTATGGAGACAGAGGAGCGTGATGCTACCAGTCGTGCCAGTTTTAAGTGTACGAATTGTGATAAGACTTTTACGGATTTGGAGGCAGATCAATTGTTTGATTTTGCCACGCAGGAGTTTCGTTGCACCTACTGTGGCAGTACAGTGGAAGAGGATAGTTCGGCCATACCTAAAAAGGATTCGCGTCTGATGTTGGCGAGATTCAATGAACAGCTACAGCCTTTGTATGATTTACTAAGGGAAGTGGAGGGTATCAAATTGGCGCCGGAGATATTGGAACCTGAACCAGTGGATATAGATACCATAAGAGGGTGAGTTTACAAATTCATAAAACAAATTAATATTATCTTAATTATTTTAATTGTTTTCCTTAAACAGACTCAATAAACCCGCTAACCAAAGAGGCGAGGGTCAAATGTGGTCAGGTGAGGCTACACGTAATCAAGGTTTCGCTGTGGAAGAGACGCGTGTGGATATTAATATTGGAGGCGATGATTTGCCCGAAACAGTGGCCGAACGCAAGGCCAGACCTATTTGGATGACAGAGAGTACCGTTATTACCGAAGATAATGGCGATAATACGGATGCCATACTGAATGAGGCCGCACAAAGTTCTCAACAAAGCGGTGGCCTCTCAGGGTCATCAACTACCTCAACAGCGAATAGTAATCGCAAAAAAGAACAAGAAGATATTATGGCTGTATTATTGCAGCATGAAAAGCAGCCCGGACAAAAGGAAAATCACCTTAAAGGCATTAAGTCTAATGCCAATTCAAGTGATTCCAGTGAAGATGAAAATGATATAGATAACGCCAAAATACGTAAGCTTTTCTTTTCAGATTGAGTTAAAGGAAATCCTTAATAATATAAATTCATTCTTTTACTAAACTAGCCAAAAACGATTTCAATAATTTTATCAATTCCGAATCTGAAGAGGAGGCTGACGATGATGTTCCTTCTGTGTTAGTAGCTGGCCGTCCTCATCCGATTGATCAAATCAACGATGATTTAATAGCCCAAATGTCTCAACAGGAAAAAGAAAACTATATACATGTTTATCAGCAGCACTATAGTCATATCTATGATTAGAAACTAACATACATATTACATACCTTATATTTCTCCATTTCACTAGTTAATTATGTATAAAAAAAATACAAAAGATTTAAGTTTTCTTAAAAAAAACAAAATAATTATAACAAATAAAAATCTTTCCCGTATTCAATTTTTTTAAAACGATAAACAAAAGGTTTTGTTTCAAATGGACGGCGATATTTTTCTGTTTTTAAAAGAAATTTTTCAAAAATTTTCTATGTCTCAACGATAAACAAAAGGTTTAGTTCAAATGGACGGCGATATTTTTCTGTCTTTAAAAGAAATTTTTAAAAAATTTTCTATTTTTATAGAAAAAATTTCAAAAATTTTCTATTTTTATAGGAAAATTTTCAAAAGCTTTCTATTTTTATAAATTTTTTAAAAAAATTTCTATTTTTATAGGAAATTTTTCAAAAATTTCTTATTTTTATAGGAAATTTTTCAAAAATTTTCTATTTTTTTAGGAAATTTTTCAAAAATTTTCTATTTTTATAGGAAATTTTTTAAAAATTTTCTATTTTTATAGAAAATTTTTTAAAAATTTTCTATTTTTATAGGAAATTTTTTAAAAATTTTCTATTTTTATAGGAAATTTTTCAAAAATTTTCTATTTTTTTTTTAATTTTCTATTTTTATAGAAAATTTTTAAAAAATTTTCTATTTTTATAGAAAATTTTTAAAAAATTTTCTATTTTTATAGAAAATTTTTAAAAGATTTTCTAATTTTATAGAAAATTTTTAAAATTTTTCTATTTTTATAGAAAATTTTTAAAAAATTTTCTATTTTTATAGGAAATTTTTCACAAATTTTCTGTTTTTATAGGAAATTTTTCACAAATTTTCTTTTTTATAGGCTATTTTAAAAAGATTTTCTATTTTTATAGGAAATTTTTCAAAAATTTCTTATCTTTATACAAAATTTTTCAAATTTTTTTATTTTTATAGGAAATTTTAAAAAATGTTCTAATTTTTATAAACATTTTTCATTCAAATTTTCACCGGCAATGATATTTATACTTGATGGATTTAAAAAATAAAACCATCTCCGGTCTCGGCTTTTTATATATAGAAGTTTGTTTTTTATGAAGCTGTCCCTTCTTTTTTATATATTTTCATCCACCTCTGTTGTATGTATACAATCTTAGGTTTATAAACATAATTTATCGTTTTATGATTTTAAATATTTGTTTTATATTCTTTCAATTCCTTTTTATTGTTGATTATCTCAGAAAATAGAATTTTGAAATTGTTTAGTTTTAATGTTTTAATTTATACAAATCAATTTATTTCCATATTTCGAACTATTAAATGTTTATAAAAATTTTTGGAAAAATGCTTTTGAACTTTATTTCAAATTCTGTTTAAAAATTTTTTGAATGAATTAATTATCAAAATTTATATTTTTGGTTTTTTAAATTAAATTCTTCGTTAATTTGTATAACAAATTTTGTAATTGTTATATTTTATTTAATTAAACAGATTTTTTAATGTAATTCCTATAGCAACATTATTTCTTTATGCTTAGCAACATTTGTTTCAAAGATTTTCCGTTGTTTTGTTTACTTGCTTGTTTATGAGTCTGGCATCTTCATTAATTGATAATGCTCTCTTTTGATAACTTTTTTTTCGCTCTCTCTCTCTCTCCCTCCTTTTTCTTTTGGTGAATTTTGCAAAGCGACTTCTCAACAAAAATAAATCATTCAGTTGTTTTTTATTAAGAAGACTTATTAAGCGTAGTTTTTTTTTTGTTTTGTACAATAATTTATGCAATGATTTAGAACAAAATGTGTTAAAAATATTAGAAAAAAGAAAAGTTAAATTTTTTTTTTATATATTACAATTAAGAAAAAAAGAGTTATTAAGTGAGAAAATGTAAATTATTTAAGTGAAATTCATCACAATTAGCAAAAAAAAAAAAGTATGTGAGCAAGCAGATGAAAAGAAAAAAAACATGTATGCGGCTATTTTTTAATAATTAAAGTGTTAACAAAAAATTCTTACAAAATTACAACAACAGAAATAAAAGAAATAACAAGTTAAAAGCTAGATATTGCAACAAAAAGATTTTAGCTAGAAAATTTAACAAAAATTTCTTTCTATTACGGCGACGGCCAGTTTTCCTCCGTATAATCATAATTTTTTTATTGTTATTGCTATTGTTGTGGCATGTTTAACAAAAACAACAGCAACAACAAGAACAACGTAATCGCCAAACGTCATAATTATTGTTTTAGTTGCTTAACGTCCAACTTAATAATATAGAAAAATTGACCCCATAATTATTAAAACACTACATTTTAGTTTTTAAATAAGACCCAGCAGTTCAAAAGTATTTCTAGTAAAGGACTTTTTAACCGGTTATACAATTTTTATAGAAAAATTTACATATCTTTACTAGGTCTTCACTTGGAGACCCAATGGATTCATTGTAATACTTCCAAATAGAGCTTAGAATTAAAAAAAAAATAATAATAAAGAAGGGAAATGCTTAGGTAATTGTGAGAGTCTGTTTATCAGACTCCCTACGACCACGGAGTCCATTGTGTTGCCACTGATCTAAGACATCTGCAATTTCTAAGGTAGTCCCAAGTCTTGTTAATTCTCTGCCCGGTACCAACATAAGTTGAATACGGAACTGCTGAATCGTCTCATTAAGAAATCTCCGATAATTTAGAATAAACAGAGGTGGGAAATGCTTTTAGAAAACCTGGATATCAGACTCACTTCGACCACGAATTCCATTTTGTTGCCATGGATCTTACTCATCTGGGATTTCTAAGATGAGTTACTGTCGTTCCCACGGCAGTCGGTTCTTCGTACCGAAACGAATCGGAAATCTAAGGATTCCGACCAAGGACTGTCACTTCTGCGATATTACCATTAATATCGCAGTTACAATAACAACATGAGTTACTGTCTCCTCCTCTTCAATGTTGTGACAACTACGACAGTAGTCATGGCGTTGAAGGCCAAAGTGTTGAAGATTAAGCCTTCTGGTGAGCAACCCAAAAACGCAGTGACCTGTTAAGTTTGAGATTATGTTGCGGAGCTTGTGGCGAGATCGAGTAACCAAGCATTTTGAACTTTTATAGTAGTAAGTGAGCAATGTTTGCCTGGATATTGAACAAGTGGTTTCAATGGACTAAGTGTTTTGCGATGTTAATCCAGGCCACCAAACTAGCGCACTATACATTAGTATAGGCTTGAAAATAATGTCGAAGAGCCAGGCAGTGTTGGTAGGCTTAAGTCCTAAGGTTTTGCTCCTCTACATGAGTAGAGTGCAATGTATGTTTTGGACACCCTGAATTGGGTATTTAGGCTCCGGGACAGTTTTAAGTCCAAAATGACCCTAAGATATTTGGCATGGTCAGTGAGCACAAATTTTACCTGATTCAATTTTGGAAGTGTAAAAGTGGCTATTTTGTATTTCCGCAAGAAAAGTACAAGTTCCAATTTAGTGGGATTGATTTCCAGTTCTTGGTCAGGTATAATGTTTATGTGTACTTTGTGACCCTACCTATTTCTCGACCATTGTATTGTAAAAGCTCTCCTAATCTAACTGCCGTACAAGAAGAAAGTTTGAAATTTAATTATGTCCAGAGGTAGCAAATATAGAATGGCATTTAAAGCATTCCATGTAGTGGTTCGAAGCGCACTCGTGACATACCATTCGCTAAATCCTTTCGCCAAGTAGAGTCATTTCCACATTTTATTTTGAACATAGAGATCTAGTGTTGTTGTGTTTACAATTTTTTATTTTTTTTATGGGGGATCTGTGCTACTTCCGCTGGATGAGTTCACGAATCCTCAGGACTTAGTGAAGTAGGGTTGGTGGTATAGTTGAAAATGCTGGGTATCATGAGCTCCCTGAACACAAGCTGGGTATACGTTAGGGACGGCACTGTCTATGCGGGACCAAAAAATGTTAAATCTCTTGCTCCATCCGAATAAAACATTCATGCGATTACCAGAAATCGTGGAGTTGGTGTCATCTCTATGCTTTAATGCTGCCATGTGCGAGGTATGATTTAAAAGATCAAGTACATATGTATCGTATGCTATCCTCATACACGCGAATATCTGCAAACTGTGTAATGTTAAAAGTTGGATATTTTCGATGCAATCCCAAAAGGAACTGCTGAGATAGCATATGTTGTTTAATGCTGCCATGTACGAGGTATGATCTAAGAGATCAAGTACATATGTATCGTATGCTATACTCAAACACGCGAATATCTTTCCTGACATGCCTCGGGGAAGATGTCAACTGTGTGATGTTAAAATTTGGATATTTCCGATGCAATCCCAAAAGGAACTGCTGAGATAGCATAATGTTGTGTTCCTTAACTGGAAGGATCAGTGTTTTCTCATGAAGATGATGTGGTGAGGTAATTTGTAGGCAGCCTGTTATAGTTCTGCATTTTGGCAGTACTGTATATTTCTCCAATAAGTATTACTTATCGTTTCTGACCACACTGGAGCAGCATATTTTGTCACTGATCGACCAACCACTTTATAGGTAGACAGCAATAACGTATTTACAACAGAGATCTAGAAATTAATGTTAGCTCACTCAGACTTCGAAGACTTGTAGCAATTATAAACGGCGTTAAAAGTATTTTTTTTATTTTTAGATTTATATAGAAAAGTCCGTTAGAAATCTCACAATTTAGTTAGAAAGTTTTTAAATGTTATTTTAGTTTATTTTTCGATTTCTCTAGAAAGCCTATAAGCTTTAAAGATTTTCTAAATTTTGAAACTGCTGGGTTAACATTGTTGCCTTAAAGTCCTAGAATGTAAATAATTTTGCTTGGGCATTGCTGGCGACGCATTCTCAGAACAATTCCATGTTTTGTTTGTTTTTTTTTTTTGATTCTATGCGTGTTTTCAAATGTGCAACAAATATAATTTCTCTAATTTATACTATAACTATAAAGTTAATGTTTTAATTAAACTTCCTCTCTCTTTCTTTCCAAAGTTCATGTAAATATAGAAAAAATAAAAACATATAATATATATAAATTTATTATACACCCAATAAATAAGAAGACTTCAACAAACAACAAAATGAGACCAAAAATCGACAAAGATTTACTGCCTATGAAGGCTCATTATTTTTTATTCAATGCTGGTAAGTTTGAAAATTGTTTAAAAATATATTTGCTTATTTATCTAAAATTTTCAATTATTTAAACAGGCGACTTTTCTGTAAAAAAAACCTATAGAACGTTTTAAAGAAATTTAAAAAAATCGTTCAAAATTTTCTTAAGAAATTTATTAACGGCGTAAAAAATTGTCTATAGCAATTTTTAAACGTCGTTAAAAGTTTTCGAAAAAAAAATTTATAACGGCTTTAAAAATTTTCTCTAGAAATTTTATAACTGCGTTAAAATTTTTCTATAGAAATCTTACAACGGCGTTAAAAATTTCCTAAAGAATTTTATACAAAAAAATGTTATAGGTATTTTATTACAACATAAAAAATGCTGATTAACTCATTTTAATTATAAATTTTCTCATTTAACCCTTTTAAATCTAAATTATAAGCTACGTCTTATAAATGTTTTCAGCTTTTTCATTTTTATTGCATTCATTTAGTTTAATTGCTATGACTAACTTATATCCAGCCCTAGAAACAAACAAAACAATTAAGATAACACTTTAATCTGTTTTAAACTAAATTTCATAATTGTGGGTGTTTAAATAATTTTCAAAGATTTTTCTTTTTCATTCACATTATTAAAGTATTTTCATGTTAAACAAAGAAAAGCAATAACTCTTTTTGAAAAGATAAAGAAAATCTTATCTGAAATAAAAAACGTTTGTCATCAAATGCAGTATTCAAAAGCTACCATATGTTTTAGGTGAGGTTATAGAAATACGAGGTCTACGTTTTATGTTACGAAATTGGTCCATAATAGTGCTTATATCTGGCAACTGACATGCCTACTTATAACATTAACATTGCCCGATTTTGAAACATAAATGCAACTCTCTTATTTGTATACCTATGTCGTATTAAATACAAGTATTATCTTTGCTAAATTATTTCTTATTTCTATACCTCGAATCTTAGCCTTAATATCGCTTTTATATGTCAAAAGATAGGAATGATTTACATTTAGTTAAATAACTTTAAATTTTGTAACCGAAAAAAAATTTATATTTTTATGAAATGATTATTTCTAAGTTTAACAATAACTTTTTCTCACTAATAATGGACCATAATAAATTGCACTTCAACGACAGGTGTTAAATATATACATATATATATTTAATAATTTCCAATGAAAAAATGTGTAAATTGAACACAATTTTATCAATACATACATGTATTAAGTTGTATATTTTTAAATGAAATTTTAAGTAATTTCAAAGGGATTTTTAGTTTTACAAAATTGTAAACGCCGTTAAGAGATTTTCTATAAAAAAAAACTAAACGCCGTTAATTTTCTATAGAAAATTTATAACGCCGTTAAGAGATATGCTATATAAAATTTTTAACGCCGTTAAGAAATTTTTTGTAGAAATTTTTAACGCCGTTAAGAAATTACTATAGAAAATGTATAACAACATTTAGATATTTTCTAAAAAACAAAATTAAAATTAATTAGGGATTTTCTATAGAACATTCTTACCGCCGTTAAGAGATTTTCTATACAGAAAATTTTTAACTTCGAGATTTTCTATAAAGAAAAAAATTTTAAGCTGATAAGGAATTTTTTATAAAACATTATTACCACCGTTAAGAGATTTTCTACAAAGAAAATTTTATGCAAAATTTCTGTTATAACATTTCTATAGAAAATGTTTAACGCCGTTATAAAATATCTATAGAAAATATCAAACGCCGTTATTAAATTACTATAGAAAATTTATAACGGAAATTTTTAACGTCGTTATATAATTTCTATAGAAAATTTTTAACTCCGTTATAATTTTCTATAGAAAATTTTTAACTCCGTTATACTCCGTTATAAATTTTCTATAGAAAATTTTTAACTCCGTTATACTCCGTTATAAATTTTCTATAGAAAATTTTTAACTCCGTTATAAAATTTTATTAGAAAATTTTTAATGCCTTTATACAATTTTAATAGAAAATTTTTAATGCCTTTATAAAATTTCTATAAAATATTCTTAACGCCGTTATAAAATTTCTATAGAAAATTTTTAAGGACGTTATAAAATTTCTATAGAAAATTTTAAACGCCGTTATAAAATTTCTATAGAATTTTTTTTATAAAATTTCTATAGAATTTTTTTTATAAAATTTGTATAGAATTTTTTTTATAAAATTTCTATAGAAATTTCAAACGCCGTTATAAAATTTCTATAGAAAAATTTTAACGCCGTTATAAAATTTCTATAGAAAATTTTAAACGCCGTAATAAAATGTATAGAATGTTTAAACGCCGTTATAAAATTTCTATAGAACATTTTTACGCCGTTATAAAATTTCTATAGAAAATTTTTAATGCCTTTATAAAATTTCTATAGAATATTCTTAACGCCGTTATAAAATTTCTATAGAATATTTTTAACGCCGTTATAAAATATCTATAGAAAATATCAAACGCCGTTATTAAATGACTGTAGAAAATTTCTATCGGAAATTTTAACGCCGTTATAAAATTTCTATAGAAAATTTTTAAGTCCGTTATAAAATTTCTATAGAAGAGATTCTATAGATTAAGAGATTTTCTACAAAGAAAATTTTATACAAAATTTCCGTTATAACATTTCTATAGAAAATTTTTAACGCCGTTATAAAATTACTATAGAAAATATCAAAAGCCGTTATTAAATGACTTTAGAAAATTTCTATCGGAAATTTTAACGCCGTTATAAAATTTCTATAGAACATTTTTACCCCGTTATAAAATTTCTGTAGAAAATTTTGAATGCCTTTATAAAATTTCTATAGAATATTCTTAACGCCGTTATAAAATTTCTATAGAAAATTTTTAAGGACGTTTTAAAATATCTATAGAAAATATCAAATGCTGTTATTAAATGACTTTAGAAAATTTCTATCGGAAATTTTAACGCCGTTATAAAATTTCTGTAGAAAATTTTAAAATTTATAGAAAATTTTAAACGCCGTTATAAAATTTTTATAGAAAATTTTTTCCCCTTTATAGAATTTTAAATGCCTTAAAAAAATTTCTACAGAATATTCTTAACGCCGTTATAAAATTTCTATAGAAAAATTTTAACGCCGGTATAAAATATCTATACAAAATATCAAACGCCGTTATTAAATTACTATAGGAAATTTTTAACGCCGTTATAAAAAAAATTTAACGCCTTTATAATATTTATATAGAAAATTTTTAACGCCGTTATAAAATTATTATAGAGCTTTTTTAAAGCCGTTATAAAATTATTATAGAACATTTTTAACGCCGTTTTAAAATTTATAGAAGGTTTTAAACGCCGTTATTAAATTTAGAAAATTTTTATTGCCGTTTATAGATTTCCTATTGAAAATTTTTAACGCCGTTAAGAGATTTTTTATAGATAATTTCTAACGCCGTTAAGAGATTTTCTATAGAAAATTTGTATCGCCGTTAAGAGATTTTCTATAAAGAAAACTTTTTACTCCGTTATTAAATTTCTATAGAAAATTTAACGAAATTATTAAATTTTTATAGAAAATTTTTAACGCCGTTATAAAATTTCTATAGAAAATTTAACGAAATTATTAAATTTCTATGGAAAATTTAACGAAGTTATTAAATTTCTATAGAAAATTTCTAACGCCGTTAAAAAATTTCTATTGAAAATTGTAACGCCGTTATTAAATTTCTGTAGAAAATTTTTAACGCCTTTAAGATATTTTTTACAAAAAATTTTTAACGGCGTTATGAGATTTTCTAGAGAAAATTTAACGCCGTTAATAGAATGTGATATTATTTAAAATATTTGAATAAAATTATTTCCCAAATCTAAAAGTTTTTCTAAGTAAATTAATTGTTATAAAAGTAAATATGTATATTTTTTATCTTAATTGCTTGTAGATTATAACTGCTCTAGATTTTTTATTTACCTAAATTAATTGAATTAATTTCAATTAAAGTCTTAAAAAAGTATTTCAAATATTTTAATAGTCTTTCAACAATTAAATTGTCTTCAAAATTCTGATATCTTTTAGCGACAACTGTCACAATTAACATACTTGGTTTAATATTTCAGATACTTCCTATTTAAAGGGAATTAAATATCATAAACAAAATGTTACAAATCATTTTTTTTTTTTTGAAATGATAACACAACTTAAATTTTTTAACAGGGAAATTTTTAAAATTTACTATTTGTTTATAATGATTTTATTGTGGTTTGCATTGTATTTCCTGGTAAAAAAAAGTTATATATTTATTTAAGATTGACATATGTACATATATTTTATTTACCTATTTTTAATTATCAACATATTAGACTAACATTTCTCCCCATTCTCTATTGCAGGAACTGCACCTGTTGTCCCCTTTATGCCGACACTGGCTAAACAATTGGGTTATTCCAGTGTAGTTGTGGGCACAATGTACACAATATTGCCTATAATAGGCATGTTAGCAAAACCAATATTTGGTTTTATTGCAGATCGGTAAGAGACCACAAAAAAAAAACAAATTTTTATTAAATTTGTAATAAATGTTTACATAAGATAAATTGATTATTATTTATGAGACCCATAAAGTCTACTAAACATTCTAATTCGTCCGTCTATGTTTATTGATAATAATAAACATAGACGGACGAATAAGTAAAATTTTTAACGCATTTGAGAAATTTCTATTGCAAGTTTTTAACGCAGTTAGAAAATTTTTATGAAATAAATTTCTATTGAAAATATTTAACGCAGTTCAAAAATTTCTATAACAAATTTTAACGCCCTTCGAAATTTCTGTAGAAAATTTTAACGTCTTTATACAATTTCTATGAAAAATGTTTAACGTAGTTCAAAAATGCAAAATAAAAAATTTTAACGACTTTCGAAATTTCTGTAGAAAATTTTTAACGCAGTTAGAAAATTTTTATGAAAAAATTTTAACGCCGTTATACAATTTCTATGGAAAATATTTAACGTAGTTCAAAAATGCCAATAAAAAATTTTAACGACTTTCGAAATTTCGTAGAAATTTTTGAACGCAGTTAGAAAATTTTAACGCCGTTAAAAAATTTCTATCGAAAATATTTAACGTAGTTCAAAAATTTCTATAACAAATTTTAAAGACTTTCGAAATTTCTGTAGAAAATTTTTAACACAGTTAAAAAATTTATACTGCGCTGAGAAATTTCTATAGAAAATCGAATTTAAAATTTTCTCTACCAGATTATAATTGTGCATTTTCTCCCTATATCTATATTATTTACAGCTATCAACGTCATCGTTTATTATTCATTATCTCCGAAGTACTAACAGCTATTGCTTTTTTTCTCATCATGTTCACACCAGTCATACACAAAGACCCCATAGCAGTGGAATTCCATTGCCACGCAGGCGTAAACGATCTGCGGTACTGCTCGCCCTTCGACAAATGTGCAGATAATGACCTGAAAGAGCACTACGCAAATCAAACGCTCAACTGTAAATTGCACTGTCAAGCTAAGCCCTTTATGTGGGATATAATTTGTGAAAATTGGTTAAATTCCACAAATTGTCTACCCAATAATACAGCGTCGCTTGACATAGAAACCACCGTGAATATGGGTCACATGGAAGTGCAGGGTTCCTGTATGTTCTTTATGATACCCCATTCCAAGGGGGTAGTAAATAATCAAAATACTACTATGTATTGTCCTAAGGATAAGGACTATTTTAATGCTTCCTGCAGTTTAGATTGTAATGATGAATTCTTAGACAATAAGTTGGGCCTAAGTCCGGTAATTGATAATAAATCGGCCTTAGGTCTATATCAATTCTGGTGGTTCTTTGCCATGTTAATAATATCGTGGATCGGTATGGCTGCCGTTGTGAGTATTGGCGATGCGATTTGTTTTGGTATTTTGGGTGAAAGAGCACATTTGTATGGAAAGCAACGCTTGTATGGTTCTGTGGGTTGGGGTATATTTTCCATAGTTGCTGGAGTTTTGGTGGACAACATGTCCAAGGGTGTGGAGAAGGATTATACAATAGTATTTTGGATGACGCTGGTGATAATCGCTTTGGATGTGGTGGCCTCCACGAAGTTAAGGGTGAGTGTAAACTTTTTATAGAAAATTGTTGAAGCTGTTTTAAAATTTCTATAGGAAAATTTGTAATCCTTTTTTAACTTCTATAGAAATGTTTAACGCCGTTGTAAAATGTGTATAGAAAATGTTTACGCCTTTAAAAAAATTTTTAAAGAAAATTTTTACCGCCGTTAGAAAATTTCTATAGGAAATTTTTAATACCGTTATAAAATTTCTAAAGAAAAGTTTTAACGCCGGTTTGAAATGCCTTTATAAAATTTTGAACGCCGTTATAAAATTTTTATAGAAAATTTTAAACACGGTTAGGAAATTTTTATCACAATTTCTATAGAAAATTTTTAACGCCGTTAGAAAATTTTTATAGAAAATTTTTAACGTTATTATAAAAGTTGTAGAGAAAATTTTTAACGCAGTTTTTACAGAAAAATTTTTGACGTCGTTTTAAAATTTCTATAGCAATCTTTTAACGCCGTCCATAGAAAATTATAAAAAAATTGTAACGCCGTTATAAAGTGCCAATATTATATGTATATGTAACGCCGTTATATAATGTCTATAGAAAATTTTTAACGCCGTCATAAAATTTCAGTAGAAAATTTTTAACGCCGTTATAAAATTTCTATTAAAATTTTTAACGACGTTATAAAATTTCAATTAAAATTTTTAAAAAATTTTTATAGAAAATTTTTATCGCCGTTAAAAAATTTCTGTAGATCATTTTTCCGCATTTAATTTTTAAAGAAATTTTTTTTACGCCATTATGAAAGTTCTATAGAAAATTTTTAACGCCGTTATAAAATTTCCATAGAAAACTTTTTACGCCGTTAAAAAATTTCTATTGGAAATATTTAACGCATATTTAACTCCGTTATAAAATTTCTATAGAAAATTTTAAATCCCGTTAAAAGATTTCTGTAGAAAATTTTTACCGCCGTTATAAAATTTCTATCGAAAATTTTTAACGCCGTTATAAAATTTCTGTTAAAAATTTTTAACGCCGTTATAAAATTTCTGTTAAAAATTTTTAACGCCGTTATAAATTTTCTGTTTAAAATGTTTACCGCCGTTAGGAAAACTTCTATAGAAAATTTTTAAAGCCGTTGTAAAAGTTCTATGGAAAATTTTAAACGCCGTTATAAAATTTCTATAGAAAATTTTTAACGCCGCTATAAAATTTGTACGAACCGCCGTGGTATAGCAGGTTAGTCATCCGCCTAGCATACCAGAGGCCCAAGTTCGATCCCTGGCCAGACTCACTTGAAAAAAAAAAATTTTCAAAAAGCGGCGGTTCACCTCATAACTCAGCTAGCCACTGGTTAATGAGTATTAGGCTATGTAAAACTTCTCTAACTAATGCATTTGCCGTTCGGAGCCGGCGTTAAAACGTAGGTCCCTTTCAATGAGTCTAAAAATAGAATCGGATGCAGCTCATTGTCTGAGAGAAGTACCCCTTGTTCCAATTGGAATGTTGTCGGGGAATTATATATTATATATATAAAATTTGTACAATAAATTGTTAACGCCGTTAGAAAATTTCTACAGAAAATTTTTAACGCCGTTACAAAATTTCTATAAAAAATTTTTAACGCCGTTATAAAATTTCTATGGAAAATTTTTAAAGCCGTTATAAAATTTCTATAAAAAATTTTTAACGCCCTTATAAAATTTCTATAGAATATTTTTAAAGAAATATTCTATAGAAAATTTTTAACGCCGTTACAAAATTTCTTTAGAAAATGTTTAAAGCCGTTACAAAATTTCTATAGCAAACTTATAACGTCGTTATAAAATTTCCATAGAAAATATTTAACGCCGTTATATAATTTCTATAGAGAATTTTTAATGCAGTAAGTTTTCATAGAAAATGTTTGACGCCGTTAGAAAATTTCTATAGAAAATGTTTAATTTAAATCTATATCTTTTTTAGCACACTCAAACCCATCTCTCACCCAACATTCTCAAAGATATCGGTCAAATGTTCCTCTCCGTACGCTGTGTCGTCTTCTTTGTTTGGTGCGTTTTCATAGGCCTGGGCACAGCGCTCATTTGGAATTTCCTCTTTTGGCATTTAGAAGAATTGGCGGGCTGTGAAGAGACCTCAATGAAGACACTCCAAGGAGCTGTCATGGCTATACAATGTTTCTGTGGTGAACTGCCATTTTTCTTTTTCTCAGGATGGATCCTTAAGAAAATTGGACACGTAAATGCTATGAGCCTGGTGCTCTTTAGTTTCGGTGTACGTTTTATATTATACTCAATGCTACAAGATCCCTGGTATGTTTTACCCATAGAACTAATGAATGGCCTAACATTCGGTTTGTTCTATGCCACAATGGCTTCATATGCCAGTATTGTGGCGCCGCCGGGCACAGAAACTACAATGCAGGTGAGTTTTTTGCATTTGTTAAAAAAATGGGAATGTTTTAAATTTGTGAATGTTATAAATTTCAGGGTCTTGTGGGTGCTATTTTCGAGGGTGTTGGTGTTTCTATAGGCAGTTTTATTGGTGGCCTCTTATTTGAATCGGTTGGCCCAGGTCATACCTTTGAAATATTTGGTGTTAGTGCCTTTATAGCCTTTGTGGTGCATGTTTGCGTGCAAATGTATTTGCAACGTCATCATTCAAGTGATATTGATAATGGTAAGCAAATTCTTCCAGAAAGTCAAACAAATGATACCTTAGTAGCTACTCAGATACCAACTGATAATGATAATCCTAATCATATTACCAATTCTACCAACAATTGCATTGAGTCCGTAGACACTAATACGAATAGTCAAGCAAATTTCAAATACTGATTTGAATTCATAATTTACATACACGTGTTATGTAGCTTTTAAATACTATTCATAATGAATTTAAGTTTTGGGTTTCTGGTTTCATTTGTTATAAGAAAACGACATTATTTTTGTTTTTAAACTCCCAAAAGAGGCATATTTTTATTAGTCTATTTAAGTATAAATTGATTTTTCTGTTAATTAAGCAGATTTTTTTCTATAAGTTATTTTATACTTGCCTTTTATTATTGTAATTTTTTAAGACTTTTGATATTGGAATTTTTATTCAGTTATGGTTTTTCTTTCGTTTATTATTGTTCAAATAAAAGTTTTGTAAAAAAATGTATATAAATAGCTCAAGTTATGATTATGACAAAGATAAACACTTTCAGTTTTTATCTATTGTCATATAGAACATTGTTGCAATTATTTACAAAAATTATCACAAATATTGCTGATTACACTGGTCAACTGGCAAAATAACGTTTGAGTTAAACTTTGCTCTTTTTGTTTTATGGTCCCCTAAGTACAAAATTTTTCTAAAATTTAAGATTTTTGAAGAGTCTTTCCTAGTTAGTTTACCACATCTTGAAAAAGACTTGTCCAATTTCATTGAAAAATACCTCAATGGATTAAGAACCAAATTGGGTTTAGGACGTGTTAACATAAGTTTTTTGGATGAACTACGGTTTTAGATTTATTTACATCGCAATGTAAAAAAAAAAAAATTTCAACAAAATCGAAAAATTTTTATTTTTTTAAATTTCATGAATTATTTTTAAAAATATAAGTCCAATTTAATTCAAAAATACATCAATGAATTAAGAACAAAATTGACCTCAAGACGTGCTAACATAAGTTTTTTGTGTGATCTACGGTTTTAGAGTTATTTACATCGCAATGTAAAAAGTTTTTTTTGAACAAAATCGAAAAAAAAAATATTTTTTTTTAAATTTGTTAAATATCTGAAAAAAACTAGTTCGATTTTATTGAAAAATACATTAATGGATTAAAAACAAAAATTATCCTTAAGACGTGCTAACATAATTTTATGTGTGATCTACGGTTTTAAAGTTATTTACATCGCAAGGAAAAAAAATTGAACAAATTTTTTTTTAAATTTCATGAAATATTTTAAAAAAAGATTTGTCCAATTTTATTGAAAAATGCATCAATGGATTAAGAACAAAATTGGCCTTAAGACGTGCTAACATAATATTATGTGTGATCTACGGTTTTAGAGTTATCTACATCGCAACGTAAAAAAAAATTGAGCAAAATCGAAAAATTTTTATTTTTTTGAAATTTTATGTAATATTTTCAAAAATATTTGTCCAATTTAATTGAAAAATACATCAATGGATTAAGAACAAAATTGACCTTAAGACGTCTTAACATAAGTTTTTTGTGTGATCTACGGTTTTAGAGTTATTTACATCGTAATGTCAAAAAAAAATTTTTTTTGAACAAAATCGAAAAATTTTTATTTTTTTTTAAATTGCATGAAATATTTTTAAAAATATTTGTCCAATTTAATTGAAAAATACACCTATGGATTAAGAACAAAATTTAGAGTTATTTACATCGTAATGTCAAAAAAAAAAATTATCAAAATCGAAATTTTTTTATTTTTTTTTTTTTTAATTTCATGAAATGATTTATAAAAAGATTTGTCCAACTTAATTTAAAAATACATCAATAGATTAGGAACAAAAATTAGCCTTAAGACGGGCCAACATAATTTTATGTGTGATCTACGGTTTTAGAGTTATTTATTCGATTTTTTTTTTAATTCTCAAAATATTGAAAATGGCAAAAATTTATGATCGTTACTGGACGATCGTAAAACAATGAGTATTCCAAATAATCCATCGATTAGTGGTGATTTTACGTTTTTTATGAAAAATTAAAAAAATTTAAAATTTTTTATAAAAAAATCGAATGAATAAAAAAAAATATTGCTAATCAAACATAAAGCAAAAACTTGAATTCTGTGAACTATTGTAAAATGGAGCCAAAGATAAGTTATAAATCGTTTTAATAAATGTCACAAAGGTCTACAATATCCCCTTAACAATTTAAATGTGATCTTATTTTAAATGTTTGCCCTTACTTCTGTGTCGCATTTAATAAAACATAATTTTTCTACAACAAAATTTTTATTTTAAATAATTTATTCTACTTTCAAAGGGACTTGAAACTATCCCATATAATTCTCTAAAGGGATTGAGGCTATAAAAATATACTTTTTTTCAATATTGCATGTCTGTTGAATGTTTAAATGAATATATCAGCTAAAAGCGTAGAAAATATGCACTTATTGATTTTTTTGTCGTTTTTTAGTTTATAATTTTTACTTGTAGACTTACACATAACATTTTATGTAGGAATTTTTATTTTTACTTTTTTGTGCAAACGACGAGCCTACCAATAATAAGTGGACAAGGAGATTTGTATATTTTTGAATATCAAACTTTTAAGAATTATATTGAAGTGCGGGTAATATGGTACACCTATTTGTTTTTAGCTTACGAAGTTTTTACTTTTTGTCCGATTAAAATATGATTTAAAGCTCCACATGACACTTGTGTAGTGCTCAGAGATATTTGAGAAAATATTTAAATCCCATCAAAAGCCATTTTC
This sequence comes from Stomorhina lunata, assembly GCA_933228675.1. Classification (NCBI taxonomy): domain Eukaryota; kingdom Metazoa; phylum Arthropoda; class Insecta; order Diptera; family Rhiniidae; genus Stomorhina; species Stomorhina lunata. The sequence continues at coordinate 114,236,304 of OW121742.1, read as the reverse complement.
AAAAAGGTTCAGGTAATGTGGTACACCTTATGCTGATGTGTTGTAGTGTACCAAATTATTTCATTTTTGTTAGACTTTTACGGTGAATATAACAAATTGACAAATCGTATAACAAATCGTTCCCACGACAGTCGGTTCTTCGGCTCGGAAATCTCAGAATTCCGACAAAAACTGCCACTTCTGCGATGTTACAAAAAATAATGCAGTTACAACAACCAGAGACTCTCGCTCGGCTGATTTCAATGAGATAGCTGCACATAGGTCATCCACAATGTATAACGTCACCTTTGTCCGCCTAGAGGTACTCCCTGTTGAACTCTACGTTGATCTCTAAACTCTAAGAACGACGTAATTTTAGTTCAGTTCTAGTTCAGTTCTAGTTCAGTTCTAGTTCAGTGCTAGTTCAGTTCTAGTTCAGTTCCAGTTCAGTTCTAGTTCAGTTCTAGTTCAGTTCTAGTTTAGTTCTAGTTCAGTTCTAGTTCAGTTCTAGTTCAGTTCTAGTTCAGCTCTAGTTTAGTTCTAGTTCAGTTCTAGTTCAGTTCTAGTTCAGTTCTAGTTCAATTCTAGTTCAGTTCTAGTTCAGTTCTAGTTCAGTTCTAGTTCAGCTCTAGTTCAGTTCTAGTTCAGTTCTAGTTCAGTTCTAGTTCAGTTCTAGTTCAGTTCTAGTTCAGTTCTAGTTCAGTTCTAGTTCAGTTCTAGTTCAGTTCTAGTTCAGTTCTAGTTCAGTTCTATTTCAGTTCTAGTTCAGTTCTAGTTCAGTTCTAGTTCAGTTCTAGTTCAGTTCTAGTTCAGTTCTAGTTCAGTTCTAGTTCAGTTCTGGTACAATTCTACTTTAGTTCTATTTTAGTTCAGTTCTAGTTCAGTTCTGGTACAATTCTACTTTAGTTCTATTTTAGTTCTAGTTTAAATCGAGTTCAGTTCGATCCTCATTTAATCTCATCGTTTTAAACCTACTATGATATTTTTCTTACTCATTTCAGTTAACCCAGTTCTTTTTTTAATTGAGCACCCCTAACATAAAAAACTCAAACTTTTTAAATGTTTAACTTTTCTTCCTTCTATTTTAAATTATTAAATTTTCATTTTGTAACTAACATTTTTTATTTATTTTAATTGTTCTTAATTTTTTTTATAGGAACAGTTAAATATTTAGCGCCTACTGATGCCATGCATATGCTTAACGATCAAGAATATATAATAACGTAGATGGACTGTAATAATTCTTTAAACTTGATTCCTTATCTCTTTCTTTATGTATGTGCGTATTTAATTTCATTTGTAATTTAAAAAATAATAATTGTGTATTGTAGTTTAATAGAAGCTAAATCAAATTAGTTTTTAATTTTCTCTTAATTTATAAATTTTATTGAAAACAATAATTGATTGTAAGTTTTTTTTTTTTTTGTTTTAAATTTTCTCATTTTGTAATTTAAAAAAAGAAAACAGCATGTTTTTAATATTTATTTTAAAAAAACTAAGAATTTTTAAAAATAGTAAAGTAAGTTTAAATATTTTTTAAAAAAGTTGCAGAATTTTAGCATGAATTTTGTATTTAGTAAAAAAATTGTGTACAATTCATAAACCATTGCAGATAGTCTATAATTTGCAAATCTTTTAGCAAATGACAAATTTTTTATTTAAGTTAAATTTCATTTGCTTTACGATTTGCAAATGCTACGATTCTGTTTGTCAAAGGATTGTGAACTGGGTTATTTATTAAAATGAATTTTTGCATGTTATATCACTGATCAATTTTAGGTAGAAGTTTATTTTATTAATATATTTTGTAATTAATTAGCCTTAGGATTTTTCCAAAAAGCATGTCTTTGAATTTATTTATTTTTTAATAAAAAAATGTATTTAAAAAGACCAAAGTTTTTGTTTAAAGAAATAATTTTAGTTGTAATTTTTCTATACATAAATATACATTTTAGCTATAGTTTTATTTTTAACAAAATTATAATGAGTGTTTCGAATAAAATATGCATTTACTATTCCGGCAAAACTTATCCATAGACAAACTTTTTTAAAAAATTTCTATAAAAATTTTGAAAAATTTCCTATGAAAATAAAAAATTTTTAAAAAATTTTCTATAAAAATAGAAAATTTTTCTATAAACGTAGAAAATTTTTGAAAAATTTTCTATAAAAATAAAAAAATTTTGAAAAATGTTCTATAAAAATAGGAAATTTTTGTAAATTTTCCTATAAAAATAAGAAATTTTTGAAAAATTTAAAAAAAAATAAGAAATTTTTTAAACATTTCCTATAAAAATAAGACATTTTTTAAAAATTTTCTATAAAAATAGAAAATTTTTTAAAAATTTTCTATAAAAATAGAAAATTTTTCAAAAATTTTCTATAAAAATAGAAAATTTTTCAAAAATTTCCTATAAAAATAGAAAATTTTCCAAAAATTTACTATAAAAATAGAAAATTTTTAAAAAATTTCCTATAAAAATAGAAAATTTTTGAAAAATTTCTTATAAAAATAGAAATATTTTGAAAAATTTCCTATAAAAATAGAAAATTTTTGAAAAATTTCCTATAAAAATAGAAAATTTTTGAAAAATTTCCTATAAAAATAGAAAATTTTTGAAAAATTTCCTATAAAAATAGAAAATTTTTGAAAAATTCCCTATAAAAATAGAAAATTTTTGAAAAATTTCCTATAAAAATAGAAAATAGAAATTTTTTATGAAAATCATTTTTTTTAATTTTCGGATAAAAATATAAAATGTTTAAAACATATTTCAACAAACAAATTTTATTCGGAAAACTCTTTATATGTATGTATATGTGTTTAAATAAATTAAATTTATTTAATTTATTTTTTAATATTTTTTTTATTTATGAATATGTATAAAAAATGGGTAACAATTATTTTATAATTTAAAAAAAAAAAGTCTTCGTATAATATTTTTTTTTTAATTTTTCTACTTGTAATTATTGTTGTTGCTGTTTACCTATTAAGGATTCTTCCTGCAGCTGTTTTTGTAATTTGCGCTGTAATTCTTTTTCTTTACATATTTGTATATTTATGGCTCTTTTCTAGAAGTAAATTAAATATTTTTTTTATTTTTAAACAAAGTTTTTTAATCATAACTAAAATTTTAGCTAAAAGCATGCGTTTACAATTAAAGTATAGAATCTTAAAAATTTTATTAAATAAATTTAAATACTAAAGAATATAAAGATTACAGCTTTTTAAAGGAAAACTTAACGCAGTAAGTACTAAAGCCATTTAGAGTTAGATTAGTTCCTACCTCAGTTTTAAAACAATTCTAGTTCAGTTCTAGTTCAGTTCTAGTTCAGTTCTAGTTCAGTTCTAGTTCAGTTCTAGTTCAGTTCTAGTTCAGTTCTAGTTCAGTTCTAGTTCAGTTCTAGTTCAGTTCTAGTTCAGTTCTAGTTCAGTTCTAGTTCAGTTCTAGTTCAGTTCTAGTTTAGTTCTAGTTCAGTTCTAGTTCAGTTCTAGTTCAGTTCTAGTTCAGTTCTAGTTCAGTTCTAGTTCAGTTCTAGTTCACTTCTAGTTCAGTTCTAGTTCAGTTCTAGTTCAGTTCTAGTTCAGTTCTAGTTCAGTTCTAGTTCAGTTCTAGTTCAGTTCTAGTTCAGTTCTAGTTCAGTTCTAGCTCAGTTCTAGTTCATTTCTAGTTCAGTTCTACTTCAGTTCTAGTTTAGTTCTAGAAGTTCCTGATCAGTTTTTATAAAGTTCTCTTACTTCTTTTTTTGAAAATTGCCTTTTAGTGTACTTACCTTTAATACTTTTGTTCGCTGATAGATATTCTGCATGTGTTTCTTAATTTTTAACAATTTCTCTCGACACACTTTAACGTTATTCATCTAAAATAAAGATTAAAATTTATAGACATGATCATTGATAAAATTAACAAAAAAGAGAAAGAGTTAATTACTGAAATATGCCTTATTTTTGATAAGATTTGGTTTAATTAGCCCCAATTTTCAAAAAAAAAAAAAAAACGTCGTTACACAATTACTTGGTGTGATAAAAATCTATTGATTGGAGGTCTATATTAAAGAAATATAAGCTACGTATAAGTTATTGTAGCTAAAAGTTTACGATAGTGTTTATAGGCCTTTGGAAATAAGGGAAATAAAACGATTAAATGAAATGATTAGCAGTTGCTAAGGTGGCTAGAAACAGATATTATGTATTAAAGAAAAATCTGTTTAAAACTTTACTTACCATATCTTGCAATTTGGCTACCTCTGCATTGTCTAGTTTAAATTTTTCCGCCGACAAGTCAATATAGATTTTATTCTGCTTTTGTCTGCAATAGAAAAATGGTTACAGATTATTAAAGATTAACCCTCTAATTCAATTATAAAATTATCAAAGGCTTTTTGTAGAAATTTTGAATTCCTGTTCAGATTATGTCCGGCATTAGTTAAGTTTAGTTTTAGTTCAGTTCTAGTTCAGTTCCAGTTCAGTTCTAGTTCAGTTCTAGTTCTGTTCTAGTTCAGTTCTAGTACGGTATTAGTTCAGTTCTAGTTCTAGTTCAGTTCTAGTTAAGTTCTAGTTTAGTTCAGTTCTAGTTCAGTTCTAGTTCAGTTCTAGTTCAGTTCTAGTTCAGTTATAGTTCAGTTCTAGTTCAGTTCTGTTCAATTCTTGCTCATTTCTAGTTTAGCTCTTAGTTTAATTCCAGTTCAGTTCTTGTCCACTTCCAGTACTATTTTTATGTATTACTTACATTAATTCTCTTAGTTGTGCTTTGGCCTTGACTATGGGTGGAGCATATGACTGCAGCATTCCCGCTGTCAATTGCATAGCAGCTAAGGAGGTTGTTTCCGGCATGACTGGCTCCTCTTCGAATTTGCAACTGTTTGTGGCAACATTAGAAATTTTATTATTATTGTTAATATTTTCTAAACATTTGGTTGGTTCTTCTTCCGGCTGTAATGCTGTGCCAGCACCTCCAAAAGCTTCCACGTTTTCTTTTGAACTGAAAGCTGATAAATCATCGACAATACTTTGGCCGTCATGAAATAAATGATTAATTTAAGATAATAAAAACGAGCTATTAGCTATTAAAACAATGTATTTTATCTTTACTAATAAAAAGATTGTATAAATTTATTGTCTTTAAACAAATTACTGAATTTTTAGCTAGTTTTCACTGGTCTTTGGGTGGTGGTCTTTTCATTTACCTATTAAAATTATTGCTTTTCAACATATTTGGTATTTCTTTTTAATAATTTATTATATTATTTAAAATGAAGTTAATATAAATAAAAAAAAAACTAACTTTTAACAAATAATTAGAAAGTTTGTAAAAAAAATCTATTAAAAATGAGAAAAACAGTAAACAATAAAAAATACAACAGCTCTCAGCTGTTTTTGACAGTAACAGTATAAAAACTCACCTCATTGGTATCGAAGCTTATATACATTTGTATAAACATGTTATGGCAACACACATATTGTTATAACTGTTTTGCTATAGAGTGCTTCTAAACAAGTGTTTTAACATGAAATGGATATGCAGCATGTAGTTTACAGATGTTTATATTGTGTTTAGAATCAACATTTAACATAACATATTAGTAGAAAACAAATTATTCTTTATAACACTAATGTTAATTTACATACATAAATATATTGCTCCAAATAAATTATGTTATTTTTTGTTGTTTGAATTTATTTAAAAGAAACTTCGTTTTTCGAACAGCAACATTTAAGATATAATATTCATAATGTCAATTTTTCTATAGAAAAATCTTCCTATCTTGAATTTTTCTGTAGAAAAATCTTCCTATCTTGAATTTTTCTATAGAAAAATCTTCCTATTTTGAATTTTTCTATAGAATAATCTTCCTATCTTGAATTTTTCTATAGAAAAATCTTCCTATCTTGAATTTTTCTATAGAAAAATCTTCCTATCTTGAATTTTTCTATAGAAAAATCTTCCTATCGTCAATTTTTCTATAAAAAAATCTTCCTATCTTGAATTTTTCTATAGAAAAATCTTCCTATCCTGAATTTTTATATAGAAAAATCTTCCGATCTTGAATTTTTCTATAGAAAAATCTTCCGATCTTGAATTTTTCTATAGACAAATTTTCCTATCATCAACTTTTCTATATAGAAAAGTCTTTTTCTCATTATTTATTTTTCTATAGAAAACTAAAATAAACCTCTTTGAACACATTTAATTTTATTTATGGTATTTTTTATTTATGTACTTTTTTCTTTATTTTGTAAAAAACTATATCTAAAAAAAGCCATGAAATAATTTTTTTTATAAAACTAAAATTTAACTAAAAATTGTTATAGTTAAAAATAAGGGAAGTAACGAAAGGAGTAAAAATCAAACTATATTAAAATTAAAATTATTTAAATTAGAAAAGATTAAGTCCCATTTTTATACTATATACAAAGATTTAACTTAAATAATAAAAAAGAGAGGAAATTGTAAAAAATCTACAAAATTTGTGAATATTAAATAAAATTTACAAAATTTGTTCTTTGATACTTGGAGTAAATGGACCAGGAGTTATCCCAAAAATTTAGTTTAACCTTTTTTAAAATCTAACAAATCGTCTATTTCCACAACTTTTGTCACAATTTTACCCTCGTCATCCTTTTCCAGCTCGGCTCGTGTACAACGACCACAACAGTCCGCCTTGGGTTTATTCTCACATTCCCCTAAGGCTGGAGGTTTAAAATTGGGTGTCCAGGGTCCTAAACTGCCGCTGGCGTAAAAGTCCATGGGATAGGAATCTTGTTTGGGTGCTTTATTATGGGGTGTATACTCCACATCACCCAAAACCACCGACAATTCATAGGGATTCAGTAAAGGTTTGTCAAAAGCTGAGCCCCAGTCGATGGAAAGGCGAGGGCAGGCGATTTGTACAAAAGCATCTATATCCTTAAATAGGGCAAGTTTTTGGGGAAAGATTTCTGATAATAAAATGGTGGTGCAATCAAAACCTTTGGCTTTTATTCTCTTCTCTAGGAATCTATGAACTCTAGAGCTGCCTTGACGTCCCAAAGTACCCAAAATAATGCCGATTTTCTGAGCTTTCATGGCCTTTTCGATATCGCCATAACGCATAGTTTGCATGGTGCCATGGTCATATTCTTCAATAGTAAATTTCTTTTCATAGGGATCATATTTATAAGCCTTAAAAAAATAAATTGTTAAAATATTAATATTTTATATAAGTATTTAAAAAATGCCTAAAACTACCTTTAGCTTTGGATTAGCAATCATGGCTGACTCTAGATGAAAACGTCCATCTCCCAAATAGATAATCATTTTCGTTGTCTCTGGCAATGTGGGCGAAGTACAGCCTAAAATTTCTCCAGGACTCAGGGGTTTGGCCTGTGGCACTATTACATCATAGCCTGCTGCTTTAAGTTCTGAGGAAGCTGCCTGTAGTGTGGTCACAAACTGTATGGTACTAACTAAAGCCATTTGACCATCTTCAGGTTGAAAATTCAATTTAACCGAATCCAAAAAGTGTAAAGGATCAATTTTAATATCCACAAATATATACAAGACCTTAATGCCCTCGGTCTGATCGACGGGAATCAAACAGCTGTGGCCATAATGCACCAAAAGCTCAGCACCCAAAGCTTTGGCGGTATAGTCATCTACACAGCAGGCTCCATATGTAACATCACCCATAATTACTGTATCGGCTTCGGTGAAGGTCTCAATAATGTCACTTATCACCATGGAATACATGAGAAGGCCTTCGGGCAGCTGAAGTGCTACACGCTTGGCCTTCATTTCCCTAATACGCCAAATTGTTTTGTGTATTTCAAAATTATAGTTGGCGGGTAAACGTTCTATGGCCTTTTGTAGCTGGGGATCATCGAGCAGACTTTGAGGTATACGATTGAGACGAGCTTTGGGTTTGAAGACCTTTTTGGGTTTGGCACGGACAATAACGACTTCGGTTGAGGTATTGTCTGCGAGGGGCGCATTTTGGGGTTGAGCGCTAGTTATAGCGTTATTTGGTTGAACAATGTCCAACATTGTAGCTGAAATAGAAGAGAAAAAGGATTTATTCGAGTATTTCTTTAAAAATCTTGGCAACTCTGTAAAAGAACAAATGTAAACAAAACATTTACAACGCCGTTAACTTCATACTCGTAGTCAGTATGAAGTTCGACAGCGAACTATCAAACTTTCATATCAGACACAGTCGCATCCAACCCTGTCTAATCTGAAAGGCAACTTATTTTAAGCATAAACAATTTGTTTATAAAAAAAATTAGAACACCTTGAAAAAGTGTATTTACTGAATCACTCACTTTATTGGTTTTCTTTGTTTTTTATTTATTTTTAACACACTCACTCATACAAACAAGTTTTGGGTTTGTTTTGAAAAAGATTTCCTGTTTCAGTTGAAACAAGTTGATATTTATATTGCAGTTATTACAAAATTTAATTTATGTTGTTAGTTATTTAAAAGGTTTCATTTTTATACATATTTAATCTAAATTTGAATACTTTTCTGCAAATTTTAGTTTAAAATTAAACAGACAACCTTACCGGCCGAAAACTTTTCGTCTAATGCTAACTATACTATTTGAAAATATCCAAAACTTCTTTTATGTACATATGCTTTTCTTTGAATGTTGCCTTTATGTCTCTGTTGTTTACATTTTTCTTTTGATGTTTTTGCTGCAATTGAACTCAAACATTGCATGGCCACCATTAACATTGGCCCGTAAGTCACGTAGACCAGTCGTTCTTATTACTTTTTGCCACACCACACACACACACCTCATAACATGTTGGGGTTGTAAAAAACCCCTTGGAATTTCCCATTGAAATTTCCATTTGTTGCTTTAAAATTGTTTTTTATTTACCTGCTTATTTCTTTATCGTTCTTAAATTATCAGCTTTTTATAGTTTTCCTTTAACAATTTATGCAATAATAATTAAAATTTTTAATGCAAAAAGCACGTTTGTTGTGTTCTTTGGTTTGTGACAATTGTCAAAAGTAACTGTCAGCCAGAGGAAGAAAGCGAAGCCGTCATATTTTACTGACGGCGTTAAAATAAAAAGTACAAGAGCCTAGTACAAAGAGTGAAGGCTATAGAAAAATTAGAATTTCCTTAGATAAAAAAAAATAATTTTTATCTCCGGATGCCTGAATATCTCTGCTGGTATATTCTAGTTTTGTTTTAAAGTAAATAGGCAACAGATAAAAGTTAAACGGCCAAAAATAATACTAAGAAATGCAACTCTACCAAAGAACAACAAAACAGAGTTGTTATAAAGAACATATGTTTAACGGTATTGCCAGATTAGAAGAACAAACAGTACTGCCAGTTAAAAGTAAGTTAATTTGTTATTGAGGCCAGGGATGGAAAATGGCTTTCTTGATTTTGTATCAAATATTAAAACAAATTGTACTTTCTAGACCATGATGGTAATATTTCTTATACAGAATATTTTGCATTAAAAATTAAACATGTCGGCTTCAAAAAATTACTCATTTGATAGGCATCAAATTCTAAACTATTAAATGGATCTTATTTAAACACTTTTGATGAACGATTGTCAACATATTTCGAAGATTTTTTAATGCTTAGAAAAATATCTATATCTCTAGTTTCAAGTGTGTCCCGCATGTCACGGGATATTAGACCTTAATGCAATCAGTCTGATCGACGGGAATCAAAGAACTGTAGCCAAAATGCACCAAAAGCTCGGCTCCCAAAGCTTTGTCGGTATAGTCATCTACACAGCAGGCTCCATAATTATTGTATCAACTTCGGCGAAGGTCTCAATAATATCACCATGGAATGCATGAGAAGACCTTTGGGTAACTGAAGTGCTACATACTTGGCCTTCATTTCCTTAATACTTTATTTCTTAGCTGCCTGAAGAGCTGTGCCCGGTCGTTCATTTAAGTGACCAGTCATTTTCATTCAATTATCTAAGAATGAACCGTTCGTTCGATTTGTTTAACCGGGCACTTTAAACAAAAGTCCGGTTAAGTACTGCAATTATTTAGATTTTTGTTATTCTTATATTTGATGAAAACATAAGGTAAAACTTTTATACAAAAGTGAATAATCAAACCAAAGATTTATCGTAGAATCTTCCTTTCAAAAACTCCAAGTATAACTTCATCTGCCTGTGCAATCTGGTGCATGATTCAGCACCATATAATAACACGGGTAGTACAAGCGCTTTATAGAGCGTGATTTTAGTTCTCCAGGGAGAGCTTTATATCATAGCTGCCTGTAGAGTTGCGCCCTGTCGCTAAGTGACCGGTCATTTTCATTCAATTATTATAAGAACGAACCGTTCGTTCAATTCGTTTAACCGGTCACTTTAAACGAAAAGTCCGGTTAAGTACCGCAATTATTTAGATTTTTGTTATTCTTTATGTGATGAAAACATAAGGTAAAACTTTTATATAAAAAAGTGAATAATAAAAGAAACAGAAGTTGCCACTATGCATAGCCTTTTAAGCGCGAAAGTATACACTAGTGGATACAACTTCTTTCTCTTATTCCACCATATCAATGGATCTTGGATTCATTCTTCATTAAGATATATCTGTATTTATTGAGCTCTCCAATGGCTGCAGCAGAGTTGTTATAAGGTTATGGTTATATTCTTCCCAAAGGCTAAATCCTTTCAAACCATTTACGCAACCACTTTGTTGATGTTTAGGATTATATATATATATATATATATATATATATATATATATATATGATTCCCCGACAACATTCCAATTGGAACAATGAGCAATGGAGACAATGAGCTGCATCCGATTCTATTTTTTCGACTCATTGAAAGGGTCCTACGTTTTATCGCCGGCTCCGAACGGCAAATGCATCAGTTAGAGAAGTTTTACATAGCCTAATACTCAATAACCAGTGGCTAGCTGAGTTATGAGGTGAATCTTCGCTTTTTTTTTTTTGAAAATTATTTTTCAAGTGGGTCTGACCGTGGATTGAACTTGGGACCTCCGGTATGCTAGGCGGTTAACTAACCTGCTATACCACGGCGGTTAACATTGACAACTAGACCTATTTTATTAGATTCCTTCTCGATACTTGAAAAGGCGGCAGTTACCTCGTGCAATGAGCGTTCCATAAATAAATTTATTTCTCCCAAAAACGTAAAATTTAAGTAATCACCCCTATCGCGAATATCATCCCCATGGGAATCGTGTTCCTAAAACTTTTTTTATATGCTTCACAATGTAAAAAAAGTATTGAGAATACGATTTCCATGGGAGATGATATCTGCGATAGGGCTGAATGTGAACAGTAAAGTTTCCTAAAAACTTCTAAAGTGAATGGTCTAATATACTTTTTCCTTTTTAACTTTAATTCCTTTTTATCTTTTATTTCCAAGTTATTCCCTTTTCAATTTTCTAATCACAAAAATTTATCGTTTTTCTACCATCTCAAACCTTTAATATTTTTGTTTTCATTTTGTTTTCCTTTAACCAATCGCTCAGTTGCTTTTTTGAGTACTCTAGGCAAAAACAACAACAACGTCAACACAGTGATGTAAAATAAAGGTACTCTATTGGGTATTTGCTGTTATTCACAGATTTGCCTTGATTATTTCTTCGTCTTCATCGGAAGTGAAAAGTTAAAATAAAAGAGTAGACAATAAACGAACAAAAAAACACCCTGAAAAATATTTCAAGATATACCTTCCAATAGAAAAGAAATAAAAAAATTGTTGTTTATTCGAAGATAAAGCAAAAATTTTAATTATTGTGTGTGGAAAAAAGATATTGTGAAATTTAAGTTTTACTTCAGGAAAGAAGTGAAGAAATATACATATAAGAAAATAAAAAGCAAAGAAATCTACAGAAAAGCATTTGCAGTTTAACAATAGAAGAAAAAAAGTAAAACGAAGAATCATTAATAGTGGGGAAAATTTTTGAAAAAATACGTATAACAAAAATGAAATATAATTATATCATTTATCTAAAATAAAACGTGGAATATGATAAAGAATTTAAAAGTTTTAAAACTAAAATTAACAAAAGTCAAGTGTTGAATAAAATAGAAAAAAGAGTAGAAAAAAATTTGCCAAGTTCTGCCTGAAGTGAAAATTGATTTTCCCCAAAAAAATCAAAGGCAAATAAGAATAATAGAATAAGCCAAAAGAAAAGAAATACATATAAATTGCAATTCAAGTGCAGAAAATAACTACCTACAACTGAATTTTTGTTGCTTTAGCCTTTTCCCGAGTGCATCAGATTGTGTGTTCCTATCGTGTCATAAAAAAATATTCCACTTTGCCCAACGAATTAGACAACAAGTCACCAAACTACAATATTTGTTTTATTACTCCTGTTGTGTCTGTCTGTCTGGCTGGCTCGCTGTCTGTTGTCTATCATTACTTTTTTTCTTGACTTTGTACTAAATATAAATCCCACTCCCTTCTCCTTATAACTAACGGTTAATTACTCTATTTAAGTTTTCTCTTTTAACTCTACAAAAACAACAACAATAATAACATTTGTAAAGGCATAAAAGAAAAAAAAAAACACCAAAACATCTGTTTATCATTGTCATTTTGAATTTCCATATGCAACAATGAATATTGTTGGCGATTATGAATACAGTTCCAAGGATATGTTGGGCCATGGCGCCTTTGCAGTTGTTTTTAAAGGACGTCATCGCAAGGTAAGTGAAATTATTATACATTTTTTATTTGTAAAACTATTAATCTCATGGGACGGGCGCATTGCCTGAGGTGACTGCTGCCTTTTCAAGTTTCCAGAAGGAATCTAATAAAATGGGTCTAGTTGCCAATGAATCAAAAACAAACAGCCGGTCCACTGGAGTTGAACCACATGTGATCGTTGAGAGCTATAACTTCAAGGTTGTAAAAGAATTTGTTTACCTTGGTAGATAGATAACGATATAAGTTTCGAAATCAAACGTAGAATCATAATTGCCAACATATGCTATTTTGGCCTAAGCAATTATTGCGCGAAGTGACTGCCGTCTTTTTAAGTATCGAAATGAAATCTAATAAAATGGATCTTGGTGCCAATGAAACAACAACAAAACTGGTTTCTACATGGTTTCTACAAACAGCCGATCCACAAGAGTTTGACCACATGGAATTGTTAAGAACTATATCTTCGATAACTTGTAAAAAAATTTGTTTACCTTGGTAGGTAGATAATGATATAAGTTTCGAAGTCAAACGCAGAATCATACTTGCCAACATATGATATTTTGGCCTAAGCAGGCAGCTAGAGCTGTGTCGTTCGTGAAATACTGTGTTAAAATGAAAGGATCATTCAAATGAACACAGTGAGCCGGTTATTTAACTGACCGATTCACGTTCAATAATGATTGATCGGTTACCATTGATTTCATTCATGTTCCGCCGTTCTTTTTGATAATTGCAATAAGAACAAGTAAGAGTGGTATATTCGGCAAGTAAGAATGGTTATATCCGAATCTTATATACCCACCATCAAATTGTGCTAAATTTAGAAACATGTCTCACATATCTACGAGGGTGCAGCTAATTCAAAATGTGCACCAAATGTGAAAAAAAATTGTTAAGCTAATTAGTATTGTTGGTAAAATATTTGGACTAAATTCGGTTACAGTAGCTTTATAGTTCAAAGTAAATACTAGGGAAAACCACTTACCTAGTATTTACTTTAAACAAAATTCGGTCTCATAACCGGGTATAGTTTTACTTTAATAAGTTGTTAACTACTTTTTTATTTATTAGTTTTATTAAATGTGAACCATTTTTGATGAAATTTTATACGCTGAATAACGATCATATAAAACTTCAGTGTGCTAAATTTGATCATTATATCTGTTATAATTTGTCATTTATTAGGGTATAACTGATAACCCTTTACCAGGTTATACGGGAGCTATGGTCAAAAGTAAACCGATTTCGCCCAATTTCAATACCAAAATTTTCAAAGAAATGAAGAATATTTGTGCCAAATTTCAGTGAACTACATCCTTTCATTAAGGTCGACAAGAGACAGACAGACGAATGCCCTCTTCTACGAGTTCTCTAGGTCATTTTAGAAGACTTTTCCTGCTGGAGTATTTTCGTCTATTCGCACAACATGTACTAGCCAACGCAGCCGCTGCTGTTTAATGCGTTTTACTATGTCGATGTCAGCGAATAACTCATACAGCTTAAGGTTCATTCGATGCCAATATTCATTGTTGACGCAAACTGGTCTAAAGATTTTTCATATAATAATAATAATAATTTTCTTTTACTTGGTCTTTCCATCGAAGTCTCTGACGTCTTCTCGTGAACTCGTAAAAAAATTTAGGTTAGGTTTGAAAGGCTGTGTCAAAACAACACCTTCACTAGAAGACCCATGGGGTCCATTGTGATCCTTCAAAGATTGAAAGGAGTGAAACAAAGGGGGATTAATAGTCTATTAAAATATAGAAACAAAAGAGTATAGAATAAAGCTAGCATAGTTACGAATGTTTTATCTAAGTCATGTGAGTCCAGTTATATAACCTAAAAGAAGTTTATCAACGAAAATGATGCCCAAGCCTCAGATTTTGAAGCGTTGGGCTGCGACAGAGACTTTGTTCCACCGATTCGGATAGTCCTCATCTAGACATATTATCAAGAAGTCCGGAATGCTACCATCCCACCTGTTTAGCCCTGAGTTAAAGGTACAGTTTTCCGTCAAAATGCCTATAAATCTTCTCAAACTTGACCTATACAGACCTAGCAGAGTTTTGATTCCGCTAAGGCCATTAAATCCTAGATGTTCTGCAGTTAACAATGGTATCTCTTGAGGTTTCCTTACTGTCACTATTTGACTCAAGTCTTGGCTCGAGTCTTGTCTAGCGGTTTCGTCAGCAACTTTGTTGCCATCGATGTCGCAATATCCCGGAACGCAGCTCAATTTAATCCTATAAGTAAGTGATATATCAAATAGGGCCAATCTACACTTTTCGACAAGTTTGGGGTGACAATGTATATTAGAGCCTTAAGGGCAGCCTGGTTATCGACATAATTCATCACTTCACAGTTTTCAGCTTAGGTACTGCGAATAATCTGTGGTCTTCCATATAGCAAATATCTCTGCCTGGAAGACCCAAGTCTATAAGATTTCTTGATGTTTTGTTCAACGATTTCAGTTATTATCAAATTAAGTAGGAAAGAAACTTGAAAGCAAATGCATAAGGAATCTTATGTATAAATTCTAATCGTTAGAAAACATGGGCAAGACTTAAAATCTATTATCTTTATTATTGTTTTAAGTATATGCAAATTTCTTTCTTCCATTTTGTTTTAACATTTACATTCTAAATATGCAAAAGTTTTGTTAATCATACTACCTTTGTATATAAAATGCGAAATAAATTATAAACAAAACTAGACAAAAGTAAATAATGAACAAAAAACGCGATCAGAATTATTATCATTGATAAAAATTAAATAAAAATAGATATATGTATACAGAAATCATTCTATAGTAATTTAAAACGTATAAAATATTTGTTATGCATAAATCACTTCTATAATTTAAGTAATAAAAAAATTTAGCTTAAAGTGGGAGCTAAATCTTACACATATGGTATTTTAATAATCCAAAAAATAAAGCGAAAATATTGTAATTTTTAGGACTAAAATTGATTATAAAATAAAATTTAGAAATATCCGCGAGAAGTTGTTTTGAAAATTTACAATTCACGATTTTAAACAAATACAATGGAAATATATTCTAAGTAAGGTTAGTACTATGGAAGTAAATTCTAAGTAAGACCTTTCTTCTCATGAATAACGCCGCTTTAAATTACCCTAATTATAGTTTGTACTATTTATTTAAAATATTGTTGCATAGTTTTCTTTTTTTTTTTGTATTACTTTTTAAATAGAAAGTAAATTAGGTTTTAAATATATACGCTTTACTAGTTTTCCGGTTTTGAACATGTGAACTTTTCGTATTACATTTTATCTTAAAACCAGTTTCGTATAACTTATAACTCTTCAAAATAAAAACTATGTTAATTTATTTTCCTTTTAAGATTTTTATTAAATTACTTAATAGCTGATCATTATTATATAGAATCTAAGAGTGAAAACTAGTTTTGAAAGTCGAATCTTTAACTTTATCCCATAGAAAATTTATCTAGTGTAAAAAAAAAAATTGATAGCGGGTTAAACAATTTTTAGAACCATTATCTATTGATCGAGTCATGGGGTTAACGCATTGCCATTCTGTATCTTTTAAGAGTTAAACTTTTATAGTAGATGCTGATAAGTATCAAACTAGCAATTATAGGTCTCTAAAGAGTTACTTTTTTCATCACAGGGGTTCATAAGAGTCCTAATTTCCTTAGGTAAGACATTTTGCTTACAACCGAATGTTGGGTATTAAATATAAGCTCCATGTGCCATAAAGGCAATGTCAGCTAGAATTCTTTAAAGTCTAGACGAGTTGGGTATGTTAAAACTTTGTACATAGGTCTTTAGGGTCAGTAAAACTATTGGACCAAAGACTCTGTCAAAAGTGAAACTAAAGTGGATAAAGAATAATGTAGAACTCATAAACGCACAAACAAACATACATTTCATGAGCACGAGTGAGTGCCTTAGCTTTCTCTCATTGAATAAGCGTCTTCATTAAAGTGAAAGCGGTATACTCTCTTTTTTGTGTGGGACTTTTCAAAACGACCATACGGCAAATCAGCTTAAATGAACATATTTATGTTATATAGCCTTTGATCGGATTATATACTTGAAGAGATAATATTTGTAGCAGAACTAAAGGTCATAATTACGGACTGGGTTGATAGGAGTATTGGTTATACACATCTATAGTAAAAGTCATTTCGTAAGGAGGAAAAATATTGAAAGATTCGTTTATATTGAAGCTGAGAAAGGAAAGTTCACTTGTAAACATCTATAGTCAGACTCTATGTTTTATAAAGGCAATGGTGGCTAGAAGTTGTATGTCATGAACAAGTCGGGTATTTTAAAACCAATTCAATTCTGGGTTAATAGAACTATCGGACAAGATATTTAAATAGACAATATTTTAAGCAGAATCAGCGGAATGTAATTACTGACAAGGTCAAAAGGTGTCATGGATATACACATCTAGGTTAGGTTAGGCAGGATGCAGACTGTAAGGTCCACCTCACTTGGGTCCATAAAGAGGTCCCTTTGTAATTCCTGCAAGGATAGAGAAAATTAAATTCTTAAAACTACCGAGTGTAAGAGGCTCAGTTAGAGCCGGCCAGATGCACCGATAAAAGAGCCTATTTTACGAATATTGATGTTCGAGATCTCTGACAGATCGTGCAGAAATGGGAATCCCAGATGGAGGGTTCTAAGTTCAGCAAGTGCTGGGCAGTGACAGAGGAAGTGGGATATTGTTTCTTCCTCCTCTGCATTGTGACAACTTCTGCAGTAGTCATTGCTTTGAAGATTAAGTCTTCTAGCATGTATACCTATAAGACAGTGTCCTGTGAGTACTGAAATAAGGGTGCGAAGTCTATGACGCGAAGAGCTAGAGCTGACCAGGATTGCAGAGCGCTTACTATCGTAAGTTAGCCATGTAAGTCTGGAGATCGTACAGGTACTTTCTGTGGACCAGTTGGTCTGTGCGGACCTAAAAATAAACTGCTTTATGAGCAATTTGCATGCTGAGAGCGGAATACCTATGAATTGATCAGTGTTTTCATGACTAAGAAGAGCACCATCTTTTGCTAGGTTATCCGCTATGATGTTGCCTGGTACATTACTATGACTACGTACCCAGAAATATACACATCTATATTTAGACTCATTTATTAAAGAGGATGGCGGCTAGGAGCCTTCTTAGATTGAAGACCGAAACAGGAAAGATAAAATTAATTTTCTATAGAAAAGTTGCCCTTAATTTTCTATAGAAAAGTTGGCGATCGCCTTAGTTTTCTATAGAAAAGTTGTCGATCGCCTTAGTTTTCTATAGAAAAGTTGGCGATCGCCTTAGTTTTCTATAGAAAATTTGGCGATCGCCTTAGTTTTCTATAGAAAATTTGGCGATCGTCTTTGTTTTCTATAGAAAAGTTGGCGATCGCCTTAGTTTTCTATAGCAAAGTTGGCGATCGCCTTAGTTTTCTATAGAAAAGTTGGCGATCGCCTTAGTTTTCTATAGAAAAGTTGGCGATCGCCTTAGTTTTCTATAGAAATGTTGGCGATCGCCTTAGTTTTCTATAGAAATGTTGGCGATCGCCTTAGTTTTCTATAAAAAAAAAGTTGGCGATCGCCTTAGTTTTCTATAGAATAGATGGCGATCACTTTAGTTTTCTGTAGAAAAGTTGGCGATCGCCTTATTTTTCAATAGAAAAGTTAGCGATCGCCTTAGTTTTCAATAGAAAAGTTGTATGTAGTCCTTTCATAAGATTCATATAATCCAAGTCCACACATTTGTGTTTTCAAATACTAGAACTTTATTCTTTCCAAACCTAAATCTTTATATAGGTCTCTATGTTATTCAATTACATAGTCCCCCAAATCTTTTTATAGCTTTATTTCAATTGTTTATCTTTCAACAATCTAATTTACAATTCAAGGTCAATCTTCCTCTGTATAGATTCCATTATGATAATAAATTCTTCTCGCCCTCAATTGTTTTGAAATTGTTATAGTTCGTTTTAAATTTATTTCGCCTTTATTTTAATAATGCGTTCTTGAAAAAATATTCAAAATCTATAAACTGTCAAAATAAATATCTAACGCTTTCGCATTAAGTATTTCAGGTACACTTTTTCATATGCCATTGAAGTATAAAAATATATTTGTTTATAAAAATAATTGTATTTATTAATAATATTATTATTTGTTTTAAAATTAACACTCGAACAAATAAAGAAACTTCCTTTACAAATGACCTCAATTAAAGTTTTTGCGTATGATCAATTAAAGCAAAAATGAGTGAGAAGACAAGACGACTGTAAGAGTATATGTATAACAATTAAGATTTTAAAATTTAAGAAATGTTTAATGCTTAATTTTTTATTACACCAACTTAAGTATAATTTTCTTTATTTGTAATTTTTTGTTGATATTTCATCAGCTGTTTACAAGATCTTTTGTATTATAAGTTTTTGTTCAGCTTTTATCTGCGAGCGTCTTGTTTAGTTTTTGTCTCCTCTCTTGCGATCTCTTCAAGTTCATCTTCGTTTGTTTTGTCCCATAGTTTCTCCTCATTTAGTTTTTTTATATTTCTATTCATTCCGTTTAAAAAAAAACACGCATTTGCCTTGTGGTCATAACTAAATTAATACGCTCGTGTACCTCATTAATTATTTAGTTTTGAAGTATAACTGATCTTTGACAATATACAGATCCATATGATCAGATTCTCTCTCTTATGTGTTTGGGGAAACTTGTCATGGTATCACCAACGTTCGTTTACAAGAAACCAGTTTTTGACTTTTTTCCAGTCTCAAAAAACAGCTGGTTCAAAATTTTTTATTCGCTATGGTGAATAATTTCTGTAGCTAAAAGTTAATTTGAAATATTTTAAATATGTTCTGCTTAGTAAACTACAAATATCTGGAAAGAGTGACATTAAATATTTCGTACATAAATGATCGCAAACTTTTCTATTCACGATCGCCTAACTTTCTCTAGAAACTAAGACGATCATTAACTTTTCTATAGAAAACTGAAAGGATTTTTCGAGATCGGCTTAATTTTCTATAGAAAATTTGGAAATTGCTTTAGTTTTCTATATAAAAGTTGGCGATCGACTTAGGTTTATATAAAAAAGATGGCGATCGCTCTAATTTTCTATAGAAAAGTTGGAGATCGCTTTAGTTTTCTATAGAAAAGTTGGCGATCGCTTTAGTTTTTTATAGAAAAGTTGGCGATCGCCTTAGTTATCTATAGAAAAGTTCAAGATCGTCTTAGTTTACTGTAGAAAAGTTCAAGATCGCCTTAGTTTTCAATAGAAAAGTTTAAGATCGCCTCAGTTTTCCATAGAAAAGTTCAAGATCACCTTAGTTTACTATAGAAAAGTTGACGATCGCCTTAGTTATCTATAGAAATGTTCAAGATCGTCTTAGTTTACTATAGAAAACTTCAAGATCGCCTTAGTTTTCCATAGAAAAGTTCAAGATCGCCATAGTTTTCCATAGGAAAGTTCAAGATCGCCTTAGTTTTCTATAGAAAAGTTGGCGATCGCTTTAGTTTCCTATAGAATAGTTCAAGATCGCCTTAGTTTTCCATAGAAAAGTTCAAGATCGCCTTAGTTTTCCATAGGAAAGTTCAAGATCGCCTTAGTTTTCTATAGAAATGTTGGCGATCGCTTTAGTTTTCTATAGAAATGTTGAAGATCGCCTTAGTTTTCTATAGAAAAGTTGGCGATCGCCTTGGTTTTCTATAGAAAAGTTGGCGATCGCCTTAGTTTTCTACAAAAATGTTGGCGTTTCCTTAGTTTTTAATAGAAAAGTTGGCGATCGCCTCAGTTTTCTATAGAAATGTTCAAGATAGCCTTAGTTATCTATAGAAATGTTCTAGATCGACTTAGTTTGCAATAGAAAAGTTCAAGATCACCTTAGTTTTCTACAAAAAAGTTCAAGATCGCCTTAGTTTTCTATAGCAAAGTTCAAGATCGCCTTAGTTTTCTATAGAAAAGTTGGCGATCGCCTTAATTTTCTATAGAAAAGTTGGCGATCGTCTTAGTTTTCTATAGAAAAGTTGGCGATCGCTTTAGTTTTCTCTAGAAAAGTTGGCGACCGCCTTAGTTTTCTATAGAAGAGTTGGCGATCGCCTTAGTTTTCTACAGAAAAGTTAACGATTGCTTTAGTTTTCTATAGAAAAGTTAGGGTTTGACTTAATTTTCGATAGAAACTTTGCCAATCGCAATAGCTCGCTTTTGGTCCAATTTTCTTTGTTCCCACATTTATCTTATGGCAAACTGAAACTCTTTCATCTATCATTCCATTTTTCCGCATTTAAAAGCAAATTTTAACGAGTGCTATTTAGTTTTCAACTGCAACTTAAAGTTTTGACGCAATAGTCGTCTGTCAGTCAGTCAGTCAGTCGTACATATAACAAAGACTTCTGTTAAATATCATTCTACTTCTCTCGGTACACCAGATATTATAAATAGTAAAAAGCTTATTGAATATTATATATGTTTTTTTCTTTCAGAAATGCAATGAATAAACATTCACTTGCTTCTATTAAAGTACTCACAGACGTAGTTCATACATTTAATGAGTTTTTTCAACCAAATCTACAAACTTCAACAAAAACGTTGGTGTGTTTTCACATACATTTCATGATATCATAACGTCGTTGGCTTGAATTTCATTTCATATATTTAATACTCTACACGACCATAGATGCGGGTATATTTGGTTTGTGGAGTTTCGTACTCAACCTCAGACTTCAAATTATAGCAATCGCCTCAGAGTCATTTCCTTTGTCTTTTTAACTTTGTACGATTGAAAAATTGATTTGTAGTCTTTATTAATTTAGGAAAATTGGTATTAAAACTTGGTGGTGTAGGGTCTGATATAGTCAATCAATACCCTGACATTTATTATTTCTTACTTGTTTTTATTTGCCAATTGGATGCGGAGCTAAAAGAGCGAATAAAAAATGTTATTGTTATTATTAAATGTTTGCAACTTCTTTGTTAATTTTTTTATAGTTGTTCTTTTAATTGTTGTAATCAAAACAAGAAAAAGTTAACAAAAAATTATGGAAAATGATAGAAAGAAAAAGAGTTTGTAAAATCGTGTATATGGATATCTGTCATATAAATGGGGTTTTTGAGTTAAAATTTAAATTTCCTATGAAGAATGTAGGACCCATGATATAAGTATGTATATATATGTATGTGTATATATCTTGGTAGGACCTATGAATAAAACTTAAACTCAATTTTTCTATAAATTTCCCGGTATTGACAATTGGACTCTTAAACGATCTACAAAAAACAGTAAATAGATTCTTTATAATAGAACATAGAATTGTGTACAATTCAAAATTGGGCTCTGTTAAAACCTTTGATAGAAAATTTGTCTTTCAAATCTGTCCTAGCAGTTAGGGTCCATGGACACCAATTTACAATTATATGTCTTTTGTGAGACCAAACTTTCTACCCTTTCAATTTGAATACAATTTTCAACTGTTTCCGTTTATTAAGCTCCAGGTGTTAATAACACCTGGACTTAATAAGTCCGTTTTTCAGGATCTTTTGGAGTAGAAAGATCCAAGAAACTTATTTCATTAAATTTGTATTATTAAATTTATCATGTTCTGTCAAACTATTCCGTTTCAATTTGTGTCTAAGCGTTGCACATTTTTGAAAAGTGAGTAAGTAATAGCAATTTATACCTGTCAGTCAGTCTACACGTTGTCTATAGAATATTGAATTAGATTATCAGCAAAACAGCAGTAGCAAATGCGTAATTTAATTTTAACGTAAATGAAATCGCAATATACAGACGTATATAGATTAAAGGTGTATGTGCTTAGTAGATTAAACAAGGGGACATACTATATTGTAAGATTTCGAACTGAACTATAAATGTTTTGAGGCAAGTTAAACAAATAGGAAGTTTTTGTAAAACTAAGTCGATTTTTAACTTTCCAAAAGAAAACTAAGGCGATCGCCAACTTTTCTAAAGAAAACTAAGGCGTTCGGCAAAATTTTTAAAGTAAACTAAGGCGATCGCCAACTTTCCTATAGAAAACTAAGGCGATCGCCAACTTTTCTACAGAAAACTAAGGTGATCGCCAACTTTTCTACAGAAAACTAAGGTGATCGCCAACTTTTCGACAGAAAACTAAAGCGATCGCCAACTTTTCTAAAGAAAACTAAGGCGATCGCCAACTATTCTGCAGAAAACTAAGGCGATCGCCAACTTTTCTACAGAAAACTAAGGCGATCGCCAACTATTCTATAGAAAACTAAGGCGATCGCCAACTTTTCTATGAAATTTTTGGAAAAAATTTAACAGCTCTTTTTGCTAAACGATAATTTTTCCCCGTTTTATTCCCTCTGCTCTTCTTTTATAATCCAGGTCATATTTATGTCCTGATGTTGTTTTTAATTTTGTGTGAGTTTTTATGTGTAAATGTAAAATAAGATTTTTCCACTTTCATTTACAATTTTTATATTAAAGTGTTGAAGTATCAGAATTTTATCAGGATATATCGGGTATGTATTAAAATTACACACATACATATTAATGTCTGAACAAATTTATGTAAACATACTTTATATATTGTTTGTTAATTTTTTTATATATCAATTCTTTTACTTACCTTTGATAATTTTTCTTCAGTCTTTGCAATAATGGTCTCAAGGCGATTGCAAATTTTATATAGAAAACTAAGGCGATCGCCAACTTTTCTATAGAAAACTTAGGCGATCGCCAACTTTTCTAAAGAAAACTAAGGCGATCTTGAACTTTTCTATAGATAACTAAGGCGATCTTGAACTTTTTTATAGAAATCTAAGGCGATCTTGAACTTTTTTATAGACAACTAAGTCGATCTTGAACTTTTCTATAGCAAACTAAGGCGATCTTGAACTTTTCTATTGAAAACTAAGGGGATCTTGAACTTTTCAATAGAAAACTAAGGCGATCTTGAACTTTTCAATACAAAACTAAGGTGATCGACAACTTTTCTATTGAAAACTTAGGCGATATTGAACTTTTCTACGGAAAACCAAGGAGATCTTGAAATTTTCTATAGTAAAACTAAGTCGATCTTGAACTTTCCTATAGAAAACTAAGTCGATCTTGAACTTTTCTATAGAAAAATAAGGCGATCGCCAATTAAAGCGATATTGAACATTTCTTAAGAAAACTAAGGCGATCTTGAACTTTTCTACAGTAAACTAAGGCGATCTTGAACTTTTCCATGGAAAACGATGGCGATCGGTTATTTCTGTATGTACATAAAATTAATATTAAAACATTTATTATCTCACGTTCCATTACAAAATAGATCCACCGTGAATGTCAATCATTAAAAAATAATAAAAATGTAATCGAACCCGGTTTGAGAAAGAAAAGCAAGTAAAATGAGAAAAGTGAATAAGATAAGAATGACATTTGCTTTTAATCTTGTTTGAATGAATAAATATTTAAATAAATATTAATAAATTTTATTGATAAATGTTTATAAATAACAAATCAAAATCCACTTTCAATCTTCTTTTACTTTGACATCCAAAATGACGGTAATATTATTTACAGTGTATGAAACTGTAAACAAAGTGAGTAACTTAAAGGTTACCAGATTGATATTTTCTTGTTTGTTCCTTTGGTTGAAATGTCAAATGTATCTTAAAGAATTTACATATTTTCTACGTTCTTTTCTAAAGAAACTAGTTTCATAAATAGTTTTTGCATTTGAACAAATATTTATAATAAATATTATTACATAATATCATGTTATCAAATATGCCATAAAACCGCTATAAATTTTGCATAAATGAACTTGTCAGTAGTTACAATAACATGCATAAATGTTTGCATGTAAACAGAGTGATGTAAAATTATTCAGACAAAAATACTCGTGTATAATAAAACATGGAAATATATGTTAAATATCAATGAAACGGGCTTTAGAAGGTGTAGAAGGTGCAATCTGGAACACCAATTTTCAACCAACTTTTCTCAGCATTTGCGACCGTATTTCTCCCATAACTCTTCGAACACAATTCCAATTGGAACTTTTCTATAGACAACTAAGGCGATCTTGAACTTTTCTATAGTAAACTAAGGCGATCACAAACTATTCTATAGAAAACTGAGGCGATCGTCAACTTTTCTGTAGAAAACTAAGGCGATCGCCAACTTTTCTATAGAAAATTAAGGCGATCGCCAACTTTTCTATAGAAAACTAAGGCTATCGCCAACTTTTTTTTTATAGAAAACTAAGGCGATCTTGAACTTTTCTGTAGTAAACTAAGGCGATCAACAACTTTTGTATAGAAAACTAAGCCGATCTTGAACTTTTCTATAGTAAACTAAGGCAATCAACAATTTTTCTATGGAAAACTAAGGCGATCGCCAACTTTTCTATAGAAAACTTTCCATTTTTTCATCAAAAGCTTCTTTGAGTAATAATAGCGCCTCCTGTGCTGCATGTAACTCCGTTCTATTCTAACTACATATCAGCAAGATTAATGCAAAGGCAACTTTCTGACCATTATCGTCAGGTCGTATCTCTGCAATAACATCACAAATGTTGGCGCTCAAATGCTCAATTGTCCTTTTTGTCGGCATAACACTTGCCTTTAACGGCGCGCCACAGAGAATAGTTCAATGGTCGCAAATCTCTGCATTTTGGTGGTGAATTGACATCAAAAGTTTGACACAATATATCGATTGCTTAAGCGTAAATTGATTCATTTCGTTCAGTGCATATCGAAATAACCGGTGATGTAAATTTAAAGGTTAGGTCAGGCAGGTAGCCAATGATAAGTCAGCGTCATTTGGGTCCTAAAAACGGTCCCTCTGTGTTACCTGCAAGGGATAGACTGGAAAAAGAAAAAAACGACAATAAGTAATTCCAGACTTTCGATGAGAGGCTTATTTAAGCCAGCCTGTAGCCTTGATAAATGAGTCTATTTAATGAATGTCTACACTTGCTAGATCAGAAAATCATGCAGAAAAGCGGGCTCACCTTAAGAACCCTCAAATTTGAAAGAGCGGGACAGTGGCAGAGAAAAAAGTAGCTGTCTCCTCCTCTTCGATGTTTTGACAACAGTAGCAGTAGTCATAATGTTGAAGGTTAATTTTTCTGGCATGCAACCCAAAAACGCAGAGCCCTGTTAAGGTTGATATCAAGTTGCGGAGTCGGAGGCGAGGTAGAGAAACCAAGAATTTTGAACATTTGTTGTTATAAGTGGGCCATGTGTGCCTGGAGATTGAACAAGTGGTTCCAGTATACAAAGTGTTCTGGGCTGACCCATAAAGAGATTGCCTAATTATTGATTTACAGGCGTATAGCGCTAAATTAGTCGAAGTTTTCCTGACTAAGGAGAGCTATCTCATTAAGAGATGCCCGTCATTCGCGAGTAAGAACAGATTTCGTATGGACTAAAAAGCTTTGAAAATCGCCGATATCTTGCCTTGATAATACTACACAGTCAGTATTTTCGATAAGCTCAAAAAAAATCAGTCTGATAGGTCTAAAATCTATATGTTAAGTTGTGCATTATACTCGTATGTAAGCAGTAAGAAAAATTTGTTTCTTTTATTTTCTTTCACTCTGTGTGGTTGACATATGAATGCATTATTCTATTCTATTGTACCGAGTATAAATAGTATGTATACATTATTTTAATACACTTTGATTTTGAAGTATGTATTTAATTATACGAGTATACGGACTCAATACATGTGGTATTGAATGATATTTTTAAAACGCAAAATTGTTTTCTTTTTGTCGTTTTTCCCTCTATTTTTGTTATTGTGTATGAAAAACACGTGGAGATATTATTATGCAGGGATTACAGAAAAAAAATTGAAATGATTTAGAAACAAAATTTCAGTTAATATTCAAGGCAAATTATGTAAGAGCTACTAGTATTATTAAAAAAATAATAATAAAAATTACATGTCGAAAAATGTTCAAAGAAATATTTACCTTAAACCTTATATCTCCGGGTTAAAGGACTTAAATGGAACATTTTTTTACCCTTCACCACCATAGGTGGAAAGGGTATTATAAGTTTGTGCTGATGTATGTAACACATGGAAATATTAGTCTTAGACCCACCAATTGGCTTAGAATCACTTTCTGAGTCGATTTAGCGATGTCCGTCCGTCTGGCTGGCTGGCTGGACCCCCATGTAAACCTTGTAATCAAACTACAGGTCGCAATTCTAAAGATAATTTGATGAAATTTGGCACAGATCATTTCTTTGATAATGGGACCATGGCTATTGAAATTCGGTCCATTATTTATGATACCTATCATAGGTCCCACTTCCCGGAATTGATATATTGGCCACAAATATCAATATGAAATTTAAATCAAATACTGCTTATGTAAACTAAAATTACTGTACCAAATTTCGTTGAAATCGGTCCACATTTGACCATAGGTCCCATACAAACTTTTCTTTAAAAACGCACTAAATGAGACAAAAATCACTAAAACGCTCGTAAATCTAAAGATAATAGGAATTTTAAGTTTATTTTTTGCATACATAATTTTTGTAACAACTGTAATTAAATTTCCAGATAATCGGTCCACATTTGACCCCAGCTCTCATATAAGTCCAAATGACGGAAACAGCTTAAATATATAAGTTATGGGAAAATGTTTTGGCAAAATTTTGCTAATATTTATCTTTATACAGGAAAAATAACACCATTGACCTTAGTGGTGAAGGGTATCGTATGGTCGGGCTTCACCGACTATATCACTTTCTTACTTGTTTAGTATAAGGATTTTCTTTAGGGGGTTTTATATAATCAAACCTGGGCATTTCTTTCTTCACAAGAAAAAAAAAACGGAGCAAATTAGTACACTTTATTATCTGGTCAGTTATGTAGATGTTTAACCTTCCCATACCCGCGCTAATTTTGGTAACACATATACCAGAACACGGTCTCGCAGACTGAAAGTTTGAACTCGATGAAATACTTGTTTTTTTAAATCGATATTGATACATTATTTGTTTTATGTATCAATATCGATATTTACGTAAAATCATTTTGTCGGTCTCACAGACCAACCCACGGATATAGGAAGGTTAAAAATTATACATTGTCAAATTTATGAGTCCTAAACCTGATCCATATGGACTAGATGTAGTAACTGTTAGTAATAGTTATCATGTCTAGGAAAGCCTTATAACTAACATTAGATCATGTAAAGACGAAGTTACTGCAAAACTCGGATGTACCTCATTGGAACCATGTTTCAAAACTAACCTAACTTAACCGATTTGGGGGTGCGAGTTTATTAGGTATGTGATGGAAAACGATCGTTTTCAAATCGATCGATTTCAGATATATTTTTGAGATATATTTTTGAGATTTTCGGTTATTTCCCCAAAAAACTCAAACCAAATGAAAGATAAAATATCAGTCAAATAGATTACAGCCAAAATTTTCATTATTTTTGGGGGAAATAACCGAAAATTAGCTAAAAAATATGACTGAAATCGATCGATTTCAAAACGAAAATGTCCATCACATACTTGTATATTTCGTACTTTTTCAAATTGAGGCTCATATAAATCAATACATACAACATGGTAGGCAGTCTATAGCCCTCCGACATTAGGTCCTTTCGTTTACTCTATATTTTGTACAAAATATTACTAAAAGTCGTTCGTTTACTCAAGACCTTATATAAAAAAAATTAAATTCTGGAAAAATTTTTATATCCAGTGAGTAAACGAACGCACCTATTATATGTATTCCTTTTGTTTTTCGCCTTAGAAAACACATGCTTTTTTTCTTTTATAATTTCTGTATCTTAAAGGAAATGTTGGTGCTTATTAAAAGTATTTTTACATCTTGCATTTTGACATTAAATGAAAATTTTTACACATGTTTTTCTAAATATAATTTTTATAACTAAAATGTTGTGCTGCCTGCTCCCTTTAACTTAAATTGCATACGTCAGAAAACCGAAGTTATTTTTAAATTTAATTTCAAAATGAAAGACCGCCAGCAAGAAATATAAAAATGTCATTGACAGAGTTGCAGTCATAAATTATATTCTTAATACTTATAATTTTTAGAGGAAAACACGTGCTTTGGAGTTATAAATACTTAGTTTTAAAAAAGGAGAGATATCGCTTGAATGATATGTTTATTGGGTGTTTGAATAAGTTCGGTTAGGAATTTTATTTCAAATTTAAGGTTTGTCTACATCTAGCACAATTTTGCAACAAAGCTGCGCTTATCTCGTTCGTTTGTAATAACGACGCAAGCAATGGTCCTCGGTTAAAATTTTCCATTTTTTTTTTAGGAAGTCAGCTAAATTCTTGATAAAGCTCTAAATAATGATTATTGCTCTAAGTAATGATTATTGCTCAGTATGGATAATGTATACTGACAAAATTGGGTAATCTTAACCCTTTCTTCCCCAGGTCAAAGGTAAAATTTTTTAAAATTTTTCATGGTAAAATCAGGGAATTTTATTAATTTGTTAGCGTATTTGTACAAAAATGTTTTAAAGGAATTATTTAATACCAGGATTATGTTATTTATTAAAAAACTTGAGTTTAACCTTAAGCAGACATGGGGACTAAAATGGGCCACATTTTTCTGTTGTCAAAATTTAGACTCTATGTCTTTACTTCTGTTCAATTTTGTTAATATTATTACTCAGTATATGAAGATGTGTACTAAAAAAAATTTTGTAATCTTAACCCTTTCTTCCCCGGGTTAAAGGTCAAAATTGTTTAAAAGCAATTATTTAATCCGGTATGTGATGGAAATCGATCGTTTTCAAATCGAACGATTTCTGATATGTTTTTGAGATAATTTTCGGTTATTTTCCCAAGAAAATTGAACATTTGGGCATTTATCCTTTTGACTGATATCTCATCTTTTATTTGGTTTAAATTTTTTGTGGAAATGGGAAAAATGATCTCAAAAATATATCTGAAATCGATCGATTTGAAAACGATAGATTTCCATCACATACCGGAATAAAAGGATTATGTTATTTATTAAAAAACTTGTTATTTATTAAAAAACTTGATTAAACATACATGGGAATTAAAATTTCCCAACATATTTTTTGCTTTCAAAATTCAGACTCTTATGTCGTTTAAGGTTCAAAATTATTTTATTTTATTCGAAGTTCGCTAAAATATTTCTAAATTTTCGTAATATTGCCATAAAAAACTAAAAATCCAAATTTTGACCCTGGGAAAAAAATCGTTAATCTTTAATTGTTTAGAATTTAACAAAATTAAATTATTAAGTACTTACAAGTTTGTCAGCGAAGAATAGAGTAAGACTTTGCTGTGTTTCTGATCATTGCAACATCGAAGATGACGAACTGACTCTCGCGGTGACAGAAATAGTACCTCCGTTACCACCTTTTCATGGGCATCAAATTCTTGGATCGGTGAGGAAACATCAAAGAACTGGCATAACTTGGCTACTTGTTATGGCCCGATCCAAATATACACAAAACCAAGTTCTTGCTGGGTCTTAACAGAACCAGTCTTAGGAAATTCATAGGTATTTTAACTGGCCACTGCACGCCAAAATCGAGGCGGAATGGAGCAATCCAGGAGCAATTTGCAGACAATGTTCGGAAGGGGGTTCGTCTAAAACGGTCGAACTGATTAATGTTGTCATAATGGGACTCAGATGATTTAGATAGGTCTCTCTCCCTATGGTAACGTCTTCTCTACTACCAATCCTCTTCTCTACTACTCCCTTACTTTCTCTCTAACACTATCTATATCTTCTGTATCTTTCCTGCTATCTCTCTGTTCTTTTAGGAAGGATCACAATGGACCTAATGATCTATGAGTGTAGATGCCATTCTTTTGTTAAAATTCCTCTAAAACAAAAAATACTCATATTTTTTCCTTACAAATGCATCCAACACGAGTTCATGTGGTCCTAGGTCCATCAAAGTTTTTTAAAAGCAGTTTTGACATCATTCGAAAGAATTGGAGTATTCGTTAAAAAAAATAACGAAATTAGATATTTCGATATTTTGCAATATATAAGTTGCCAATCGCGTCATGCGTAGCATACTTTTAGGGTAATCTAAATAATATATATCACTTAAAGGCTCTCTACATTGTAACTTATTTGTCAAAACTTCCCTGATAGTAAAAGAATATCATTAAACTAAACGTTTTGACAAACAAAGGGATATATTTAGATATCAATTCTTAAAAAACTTTTTGCAAAATGAATTATTTTGAAAATCCCTAAGGTATGCTACATAATATTTGCTTAAAAGTTTCAGTTTTGGATAGATGTCGAATGCGGCGATTTGGCCCATTTTCAACATTAATCCCATTTGTTTAATTTGTTGTTACCTTAACTAGATGATTTATAATTTTAAAAATGTTTAATGCTTTTCATCACGTTCCAATTTAACAATTAACAATTAATTCACATATACATATTATTTAATTATTTTAAATTCGCTCTAAACAATTTAATTTGTTAAAATATTCTATTATATTTCATTAGTAATCAAACAAATTATAAAAGAGCAAAAAAAAATCGTTTATTCTTATATTATTTTACTTTTACACACGCTATTCTAAATATTTTACTTTTTATACCCTTCACCACCATTGGTGGAAAGGGTATATTGGGTTTGTGCTGATGTTTGTAACGCATAGAAATATTGGTCTGAGACCCACCTTTTAGTATACCAATCGACTTAGCACTTATCACTCCCTAAGATGTTTTACCTCTCATAGGAATGCCTTCCCGGAATAAAGTTTTTTGGGCCTTTACAGCCACAAATTTAGTTGTAATATTCAGCTTATGATTACCTTAATCAGTGTACCTTATTTTGTGGGAATCGGCCCATATTTGACCATACCTCCCATACAACACACATTCTCAAAAGACGTTTATATTTACATAAAAGCACAATAACGTTTATAACTCTAAGGATTGCTAAAACTTTGCACAGATAAATAGTTTATAAATATAAACCAATAACCAAAATTTGGTAACAATCGATCCACAATTGACCCTAGCTCCCATATCAGGCTCTTAGCGGAAAATGACATAAATCTCGAAATTTTAAAAAAATAACATGTAGTATATGTATGTATGTCTCTAAGACTTAAGGAACACTTGTTAAATTGTTGGTGCATATTTGACCTTAGTAGTGAAGGGTATGATATAGTCGGGCTTGACTGACTATAGCTTTTCTTACTTGTTTTATTTCATTTTATTATTTATTACACTTGACCCACAAAAAAGCAGTGCAAAGTAATATGTATTATGTATATATGATATATATATATATATATATATATATATATATATATATATATATATATATATAAATCGGAATGAAATAAAATGATATGTGCTAGTTTGAGTTAATAATGTCTGTGCGAATTTTTTTTGCTGGAAATTCTATTCTAATCTAAAAAAGTGATTACAAAAGAATTGTTCATATACTTAGTATGAAGTCATACTAAGTTTTGAGAACAAAGGGCGTTTGTTAGGTAATATAGGAAAGTATCGTTTTCTATATAGTAAAATAAAAAATGTAGAACAAAAAAAAAAAATCAATAGAAAATTTTTTCTAATGAAAAATTTTCTATAGAAAATTTTTTCTAATGAAAAATTTTCTAATGAAAAATTTTCTATAGAAAATATTTTCTAATGAAAAATTTTCTATAGAAAATATTTTCTAATGAAAAATTTTCTATAGAAAATATTTTCTAATGAAAAATTTTCTATAGAAAATTTTTTCTAATGAAAAATTTTCTATAGAAATTTTTTTCTAATGAAAAATTTTCTATAGAAAATTTTTTCTAATGAAAAATTTTCTATAGAAAATTTTTTCTAATGAAAAATTTTCTATAGAAAATTTTTTCTAATGAAAAATTTTCTATAGAAAATTTTTTCTAATGAAAAATTTTCTATAGAAAATTTTTTCTAATGAAAAATTTTCTATAGAAAATTTTTTCTAATGAAAAATTTTCTATAGAAAATTTTTTCTAATGAAAAATTTTCTATAGAAAATTTTTTCTAATGAAAAATTTTCTATAGAACATTTTTTCTAATGAAAAATTTTCTATAGAAAATTTTTTCTAATGAAAAATTTTCTATAGAAAATTTTTTCTAATGAAAAATTTTCTATAGAAAATTTTTTCTAATGAAAAATTTTCTATAGAAAATTTTTTCTAATGAAAAATTTTCTATAGAAAATTTTTTCTAATGAAAAATTTTCTATAGAAAATTTTTTCTAATGAAAAATTTTCTATAGAAAATTATTTCTAATGAAAAATTTTCTATAGAAAATTATTTCTAATGAAAAATTTTCTATAGAAAATTTTTTCGAATGAAAAATTTTCTATAGAAAATTTTTTCTCATGAAAATTTTCTATAGAAAATTATTTCTAATGAAAAATTTTCTATAGAAAATTTTTTCTCATGAAAATTTTCTATAGAAAATTATTTCTAATGAAAAATTTTATATAGAAAATTATTTCTAATGAAAAATTTTCTATAGAAAATTTTTTGTAATGAAAAATTTTCTATAGAAAATTTTTTCGAATGAAAAATTTTCTATAGAAAATTTTTTCTAATGAAAAATTTTCTATAGAAAATTTTTTCTAATGAAAAATTTTCTATAGAAAATTTTTTCTAATGAAAAATTTTATATAGAAAATTTTTTCGAATGAAAAATTTTCTATAGAAAATTTTTTCGAATGAAAAATTTTCTATAGAAAATTTTTTCGAATGAAAAATTTTCTATAGAAAATTTTTTCGAATGAAAAATTTTCTATAGAAAATTATTTCTAATGAAAAATTTTCTATAGAAAATTTTTTCGAATGAAAAATTTTCTATAGAAAATTTTTTCGAATGAAACATTTTCTATAGAAAATTTTTTCGAATGAAAAATTTTCTATAGAAAATTTTTTCGAATGAAAAATTTTCTATAGAAAATTTTTTCGAATGAAAAATTTTCTATAGAAAAAATTTTCTATAGAAAATTTTTCATTCGAAAAAATTTTTTATAGAAAATTTTTCATTCGAAAAAATTTTCTATAGATAATTTTTCATTAGAAAAAATTTTCTATAGAAAATTTTTCATTAGAAAAAATTTTCTATAGAAAATTTTTCATTAGAAAAAATTTTCTATAGAAAATTTTTCATTAGAAAAAATTTTCTATAGAAAATTTTTCATTAGAAAAAATTTTCTATAGAAAATTTTTCTAGAAAAAATTTTCTATTGAAAATTTTTCATTAGAAAAAATTTTCAATAGAAAATTTTTCATTAGAAAAAATTTTCTATAGAAAATTTTTCATTAGAAAAAATTTTCTATGGATAATTTTTCATTAGAAAAAATTTTCTATAGAAAATTTTTCATTAGAAAAAATTTTCTATAGAAAATTTTTCATTAGAAAAAATTTTCTATAGAAAATTTTTCATTAGAAAAAAATTTCTATAGAAAATTTTTCATTAGAAAAAATTTTCTATAGAAAATTTTTCATTAGAAAAAATTTTCTATAGAAAATTTTTCAGAAAAAATATTTTCTATAGAAAATTTTTTCAAATGAAAAATTTTCTATAGAAAATTTTTTCCAATGAAAAATTTTCTATAGAAAATTTTTTCCAATGAAAAATTTTCTATAGAAAATTTTTTCCAATGAAAAATTTTCTATAGAAAATTTTTTCCAATGAAAAATTTTCTATAGAAAATTTTTTCCAATGAAAAATTTTCTATAGAAAATTTTCTATAGAAAATTTTTTCCAATGAAAAATTTTCTATAGAAAATTTTTTCCAATGAAAAATTTTCTATAGAAAATTTTTTCCAATGAAAAATTTTCTATAGAAAATTTTTTCCAATGAAAAATTTTCTATAGAAAATTTTTTCTAATGAAAAATTTCCTATAGAAAATTTTTTCTAATGAAAAATGTTCTATAAAAAATTTTTTCTAATGAAAAATGTTCTATAGAAAATTTTTTCTAATGAAAAAATAGAAAATTTTTTTAATGAAAAATTTTCTATAGAAAATTTTTTCTAATGAAAAATTTTCTATAGAAAGTTTTTTCTAATGAAAAATTTTCTATGGAAAATTTTTTCAAATGAAAAATTTTTTTTTATTACAAAAAATTTTTTATTATAAAAATTATACTATATAAAAATTTTTGTAATGAAAAATTTTCTATAGAAAAATTTTATAATGAAAAATCTTCTGTAGAAAAATGTTTATAATAAAAAATCTTCTATAGAAAAGTTTATATAATGAACATTTTGTTATTTTGTATGTACGCTATAATTCGTATTTACTTTGTCTTGCAAATTCGTTATAAAGCATGGTTTTCGATCTGACTTGAATTAGGAATGCTGCTCCTGATGATGACGGCCTAATCGAAAGGCGTCGATGAAGGGTTGTCACCATAATTGTAATTTCTACAAATAGGGATCCCAGTGACCTATTAGAGGGGTTGACTAGTTTCTAGTTTAATGCTTCTAGGGAAGCATTTCAAAATTTCTTACGAAAACTATCAAGTAGTTATTTGTTTCAGTGCTTTTCTGCTTATTTTAATTAATTATAAATTTCCTTTTTTTTTCTTTACAGAAACATTTTCCCGTGGCCATAAAATGTATTACCAAAAAAGGTCTCATAAAAACACAAAATTTACTTGGGAAAGAAATTAAAATACTCAAAGAACTAACAGAGTTGCATCATGAGAATGTGGTGGCGCTATTGGACTGTAAAGAATCGCAAGATTGTGTGAATTTAGTAATGGAGGTAAGTGGAAATTTAGACATTAATGGAAGGAAAAATGACATTTAATTAAATATTAATACAATTTCGAAATTCGAAGTATACATTTTTTAAATTTTGATTGATCATCTAATATATGGGTTAAGGTTAGTCCGGGTTACAGGGGAATGATTCATTATTATTTCCTGATATTAAAAACATGATAAAAATTGCAAATATCAAAACAATTTTAAAATTAATGACGCTCCATGACGTTGCTGTTTTCCCCAAGTTTTTCAACAAAACATGTTGTTTTCTTTTCAATATTTTTTCTTTTTAAACTTTTATCAATTCAATTCTTAAAAAACATTTAACACACACTTTTCTTATTTATTGTTTTATTGTCAAAACAAACGCAGAAAAAGAAGAAAATATTGAGTGCATTTACTAGATTCGTTTAAATATTTGCTTTTGAATCGCTAAATAAATTCAAAATTATTTCCATAAAAATTGCGGCGTTCAATGACTTTGTTTCTTGTTATTGCCGTTTTTTAAGAACAACAAAAATTTAAAGTTTAACGTCTTTGTTTTATTGTTTATTTGTTGTTCTTCGTCATAATTTCGCTAATTTTCTATATTTATCTTAATTCAATGGGAATTTATTGTGTTTTTGTTGAAAAATTATTTGAGCAAATTTTTAATTGTGTAATTATTTTGGAATTACTGTCCTTTTGGGCAAACGATATTTATTGCACTTTCAAATTTTATTAAAATGTGACAAAAAAAAAAAAAATACTGTAAAGGGTCTTTCTTTAAGCGCTTTCTGTCTTTAAATTTGAATATTGTTGTTGTAACAGTTCTAACATTTACGATTTTTATCAATTTGTTGTGCTACTTTTACTGGATGAGTCCAAAAATAAGGTTGACGGTACAGTTGAAAATGTGGGGGTATCATGAGTACCAAACGAGGTTTAGTCTGTTGCTCCATCCTGATCTCAGTTGATCCAGAAGTACTGTTGTTTTTCGCGACAAGTTCTTCTTCTGCTATGAATGGCTAGGCTACATAATATCCTCCAGCATTCATGCGATGTTAACCGCCGTGGCATAGCAGGTTAGTCATCCGCCTAGCATGGGACAATATCTAGGACCATATGATCTTATGATCTCTTCAGGCACATGCCCTTTGTGTCATGTGCTGACAAAGTAAAGTGAACCACTTAATCGGAATTGGTACACCATCGATCTCGGGTCTTGTTTGCTGTTCATTGAAAGAGGTGATGGACTTTCTCCACAA
Source organism: Stomorhina lunata (assembly GCA_933228675.1). NCBI lineage: Eukaryota > Metazoa > Arthropoda > Insecta > Diptera > Rhiniidae > Stomorhina > Stomorhina lunata. The sequence goes on along the minus strand of OW121742.1, from coordinate 114,199,640 downwards.
GCTGGGCAAGTGTTGGGTATTGTAGGATAAATTCTGGACTAGTATGAATTAAGTCGACTACAATATCCTGTTCTTAGTTGTGCCAGTAATACCCTAAAAGTTCTCGGCAGACTTCTCTCTTCCTTTGTAAAAGGTCGGGGACGGCCACCAAGTACAGCATTCAATTGGTAACTAGCTAATGTTGATGGTACATTGCTTTTGTGAATGTTTTGCTGAGATGTTTTGTATGAGTCTAATATGATGTCTAATATCATTCTCATAGCAACGACGGTCGTTTCTGATATGTCTCAGGGGATGATCTAAATCAGTTAGATGGTGGATCTGATGACCCCGTCGATGACGTCCCGGAAAGAACTTCTTCTTCAGTTATCCTTGACTCTTAGTGGAGCATAAGCGTCTCCAGAATTCAGAATTAATTGCCTCTTTAATATATGGCTATGTTCCTTAAATGTTAGATGACTTTCTGAGCGTTTCGGTAGCTCTTGGTGACCACACGGATGCAGCACAATTTGCCACTGACCGTACAATTGCTTTTTAAGTTTCGTTTCTTTATCTTTTCCCCAAGTTTTGCGGCTAGCGACTTGAGTACCTTATTCCTACTGCGTAACTTATCGCATAAACGGTGACATATGCTGAAAATGAGTATAGGCTGCCGAATGTCACTCCCAAGATTTTTTGGCTGATTTTTTGTCGGAATTTTTACACTATCTTCTAAGACTTTCAGTTCCATCCTTTGTCCATGTGGTGAAGAGCTTTGCCGTTGATTTGGCAGGAGATAGCAGCAGATTCCTGACAGTGAACAAGTTTTTTACGTCCTGTAAATATAGGCTGATTCTATCGCAAAACTCATCGATATTATTGTCCCTTGTCATAATTGTGCAGTCATCGGCATATGTTATTATTTCCACTCCCTCAGGTGGTGCCGGGTGTTTAGAAAGGTAGATGTTAAACAAGATCGGAGAGAGAACTCCACCATGTGAAACTCCTTGTTTAACTCTACGGGGTTGTGACTTCTTGTCTCTAAACCCTACAAATGACTTACGTTCACACATATAGTTCACAACCCATCTTTAGATAGAATTTGGAAGACTTGAGTTGGCAATGTCTTCATAGAGGATTGCATGACTGACCATGTCAAATGCTTTGGACAGGTCAGACGCTGCCATTATAGTGTGATTACATGGCTTCTTTTGATTAAGGCCATGACATATGTATACATATGTGTGGTGATGGCAGCTAACGCAGTAGTTGCACTGTGTTCTTTACGGAATCCATGTTGATGTCATGCAGCTAGTAGATGTTGCGTCAGCCTCGGGATGGAAAGGGCTTCTAGTGTCTTTGCGACCGATGACAGTAAGGAGATTGGTTGGTATTATTATCCTTGAGTTTTACCTGTTTTTTTGTACTGGTACCACTCTACCCAACTTCCATACCTTTTTGTTGTATTATTATCTGCAGTGCTCTCCCAAACAAATGACTTTGTCCAACTTTAATGCGTTCGTGAGTAAAGACCTCGTAACTAAATAGACTGATTCTCCTAGTTGACACTGCCTGTAGTTATAATTTCTTGCTTTTCACTAAATATTGCCTTTTTGTCTGTACAGTCCAAGTGTTTTACTGATGCAGAATCATGTCTATTAGCTTAAATATTTCCTTCCTGTCTTTGCCTTATCCTACCCGACACGTTTAGACTTAGAAGACTTTCAAGTCGCCATCCCTTTATGAAATCTTCTATAACCTCACCTTTTAACCTATGATTATTACAAGGTATTTTGGAGTCAAACTATTAAGTATTAAATATAAAATCCTATGTCTTTTAACTCGATTTGGTCCATTCTTCTTCAGCTATCCTTGACTCCCAGTGGAGCATAGGAGTCAAACTAGGAAGTGGGCGTTAAAGATCAAATCCTTTGTCTTTTAACGCGATTTTGTCTATGAGATTTTCGGAATTTTGTAACTTTCTAGCCATCGTTTTCGGCTGGCAGGTCGGATATTCTCGTAAGCTTGTTACTAAAGTACAGTTCCTCTTTCACTCTCTGATTATTAAGTCGCCATCACTTTATGAAATCTTCTATGACCTCACTTCACCCTCTTACAAGATATTTGGAGTCAAACTATGAAGTGGGTATTAATTATCAAATCCTTTGTCTTCTAACTCGATTTGGTCCACGAGATTTTCGGAATTTTTTAACTTTCTAACCATAGTTTTCGGCTGGCAGGTCGGATATTCATGTAAGTTTGTTATTAAAGTACAGGTCGTAACTTTAAAGATAATTTAATGAAATATGGCACAGACTCATATTTTGGTCCAAGGACGATTACTATACCTTTTGGGCAAAATCGGATCACTATTTCAGGTACCTCCCATAGGGATGCCTTGCCGGATTAAAGTTTTTAGCCCTTTACAGCCACAAATTTAGTTGTATTTAAATAATATTTAGTATAAATATTGCTTATAGTAATCTAAATCAGTGTACCCAGTTTTGTAGGAATCGGCCCATATTTGACCATACCTCCCATACAAGACACATTATCAAAAGTCTTTTAAATACATAGAAAGACATAAAATTGCTTATAAATCTAAAGATAATTGCATTTTATCACTAAAACTTTGCACAGAAAAATATTTTGTATATGTTAACCGTTAACCGAAATTCGGTAACAATCGATCCACAATTGACCCTAGCTCCCACATCAGGAACTTAGCCGGAAATGACATAAATCTCGAAATTTTGAAAACATAACACATAGTATATGTATGTATGTCTCTAAGACATAAGGAAAACTTGTTAAATTGTTGGTCTTGACCGACTATAGCACTTTCTTACTTGTTTTTTTTTTAAGTTATATCAAAAAGTATATAAAATTGTCATCGTTTAAATATTTCTAGTTTCAATAAGGTTAGCTGTTTCGTTAGTTAAATTGATATCCATAGCTTTCTCCAGATCGATTCTTAAATCTGAGTGTTGGCATTAGTTTTTTGATCTGAACTATGAGGAATCATATACCGAATTGTAGAACGGGGTCATTTCTTAATAAAATGTGTGACTTACTAAGAATTGTAATCTGACTTAATTCTTCAAACATGGCTTCATTTTTACTCAAACAGCCTATGGGCATTTCATCATAATGACATTCTAATCATTTTAATTAACATTTGCACTCTAAAATTTAATATTTAAACAAAAGTAATTGTTTATTAATAGGATACAAGACTAGTTTTACGACCACAAAAACATAAAAAAAGAAGAAAAAAAAAACACTACAATTAACATTTATAAACTTATAAAGAAAAAAATTAAAGCTAATTGCTAATAGATTAAAAAAAAACACGTTTTTATAAAAACTATAAAAAACACTAAGCTTAAGACAATTATAAATTTTCTTGTTTAAACTAATTGGAATTTAATTTAAGTGCTAGCATAATTTGGCAAGTTTTTGCTCTTTATGTTTAAACTATATATATTTTTAAAGATTTGTGTGTTTTCAAAAAAAGGAGAAGTTTTTGGAATAAATATTTACATTTTTAGTTAGTAATTAATATAATTCTAGATAATTTTGGTTTACTTATATTCAAACTAAGTTAATTTGTTTAGGGGTATCTCTTCGCCCGGCGTTACTGTTTCAGGATTCTTGTCGTCTAGAGGTTTCTTGGTGCGGCAGCATTTGGTTTTAATGCCTCCTATGTCTTTGCGGCAAATAACGCCTATGATAATGCCTATAACTGATATGACCATGAGAGCTATTAGGAAGGGGAAAGTTTACGATTTAAGATTTGTTTTTAATTTAAGTTGATTAAAAATACCTATTAACATGAAATTAATGGCCTCCTGGGATATGGGCACTTGATAAGGTTTCTCGGGGTCATCTTCTGGAGGCAAAACACCTGCTTGCAAAACCTCATCAGTGTGATTTTTAAATTCTGAAATCCAGGTCCCATTGAAATTCATGTTGAAAGAAGTGTCTGTTAAGCAAAAGAAAATATTTGGTTTTAATGTTTACATTAAGGAATTAACAGTCGAGAGACTGTCTCCGGAATCTTCTTTCAATCAAATACCATAACTTACCCATTTTCTTATCCGTCTTGCTGCCACCCGCCACTCCTGTTGTTTCCAGTTGTTTGTCTAATGTTTTAGCTTTATTCTTTTTAATCTCTTGCTCCAACTCTTCCGTCAATTGTGGTTTCTTAAAGGGCGGATCTGTGGCCAGTATTACACTATCATTGTATGAAGCACCCAAGACCAATTCATAGCAGCTAACATCAAAATGTTTGAAACCAATATTATCGATAAATTTCAATAGATTGCATAGCTCCTCCGTGCTAGAGGCATCCAATTCCGGCAAACGCAGCTTGATAAGGTTTTTCAGCGGCACAAATGCTCTAGTATTGATTTTCTACACAAAATGCAACACAAATTGGAGCAAGAAAAAGTGAAGAAAAATTAATATACGCCCGATAGAGAAACAGAAAACATAATAAAATGCAAAAGCCAAAAAAGCAAGAAGATAAAATGTCAAATAATTGGCAAGTAAATATTGGATAAACAATCAAAAGCTTTTTTTTATATAAAAGCGAAGCTTTTTTCTGCTGCTTCTCATCTCTTGGATTTACTTTAACGGCATTGCCAGATGTAAATATTGTTTTATTAATATGGCAACACAATATAAGAAAAGCCGTTGGAAATTGTTTTTGTTTAAAAGTGTTGCCTATTAAAATATTTTTCTAAGCTAAATTTGCCGTTTCCGGTTAAAGTGTTGCCCAATGAATTTTTGTTTTAATACCATATGACAAGAAAAAGCGTTAGAATTTGTCTTCATTAGGAAAAATGTTAACAATTGTTCAAATTATTTATATAAATTGCTAAAAATAGCTAAAAATTATTCTAAAATAATAGAAAATTAATAAACTTGTTAAATAAAAAATTATAAAAAAAATAAATTGGTTAAAATAGTAATGAAGTTTGACTCTTATTCTGGCTAAAATTTCGGTAAATAGAGCTCTTTTTTGGGCTCGAGAAAAAAGTGTTGCCAGTTATTTAAAAAGAGTGATAATAAGAACAAAGTTTTGAAATTTTAGCAAAATTTTTTTAATAATTGCACGAATTATAGAAATATGCCTAAATAATATAGGAAATATAAAAGCTTACAAATTGAATACAGCTTAAAATTTAAATTGACTTTGCTGTCATTAATATATCGAATTTAGAAAGGCATATACATTCATTTAGAAAAATAAAGAAGATTTAAAAAAATATAATTTGTCGAATTTTCGTTACATCAAAAACTTAACGAAAGTTTTTTTAGTCCAACAAATTAAATTTTTGAACACTTTTAACCAAATTCATTCAGAACAGATTGTTAACAAAGGATATCAAATGTTTTTCCAATTTTTTGCCTTAAACGACTTATCTATTTTTAGGAAAAGAAGTCGTTTATATACATTTTAATAATGGTTTCAAATGTAGAATGATTATTTTAATTTTAAAAGATTTTCGCATTTTCAAACTTTTCAAAAACTTGACAAAACTCATTTATTTTCTTAACGAAAAATATTTAAAAGGTTTTATTCTTAAATTCTTTTAGAGAAACTTATAAAGATTTAAAATATGTTTTATCTAACGATTTTTTTGTTATTAAGCAAACTTAACGAAACCTAGTTTTTGTCAAAAAAAAGTGGATTTACTAAAATTTTTCTTCATATTCTTCTAAAATATCTTAACCAGATTCTTAAAACGTTAAGTTTTTGAATTTTCGGCTTTTAAAAAAAATTAACGAAGGTTTATTTTTTTTAACGAAAATTATTTTTAAGAATTTCTAGCTAAATTCGTTGAGATCTTTAAGAGAACAAATAAAAATTTTAAAATTCCTTTATTTTATACCTTTAGAAAAACTTAACGAAACTATATTTTTTTGAACGAAAGGCTTTTGTAAAGATTTTGGTTAATAATCATTTAGAAGACTAAATAAAGTTTCTAAAAATACCAGTTTTTTCTTATTATTGGTCATTTATGAAACTTAACGAAACTTTTATTAACGAAAAACATTTTGAACGATTTTAAGTAGATTTTTCAGTATAGTTTAACTAGTTTCGGTCTTTTTGAAAACTTAACGAAACTTTTTTTTTTTGTTGAAAAATGTTTGTAATTATTAGTTCAAAATTTAAATTCTTTTTAACGACTTAAATTTTTTTGACTCACCTTATTAAAATCATTCAAATCTATCCTTAAAGCTGTCAAGGCTGAGGTATTCCAAAACGTATGATCATACAATTCCGTCCATGAACAATTACGACAATTTAATTCCAGCAACGAGGGTTGATTTAGGAAGGAGTCAAGTTTATTTAAAACTATGGAATTATTACTCAGATCCAATAGACTTAAATCGTTAGCCCCGGTAAAGGTATCGGGATGTATATCGGTCAAAAGATTATTGGAAAGTTTTAATCGATGTAAACGAGGTAAATCCGCAAAGACCTAAAAAAACACTTGAATCAGTTTAAAAATATTCTTTAGAACTTTTTAAGCACTTACCTCTTGATCCAAATGCTCTATCTTATTATAGCTCAAATTAATCTCCTGCAATTTGGAACGATGAGCAAAATCTGTTTTCTTAATTTCTTTAATTTGATTGTGACTTAAATCTATGATTACAGCTGTTGTAGGGATATCGCGTGGTATTTGTTCAAGGCCCGCATTAGAGCATTTGATATATTTGTAATCCTCCAAACAAAAACAGGCCTTTGGACAAGTAGGCTCCACCACATGGCTGTTGCGTTGGGGTATGTCTGTTTTTTTGAGAAGAAACGTGGGTATAGTTAAGTTTATATCTTAAGTTTATCGAAAGAATATTTTTCTGCTTAAAACTTACCAAATAAATTAAATATAAATGAGGATGTTTTTGTGGTTGATGGTAAAATGCTAATGGGTGTTGGTTTCAGTTCAGCTGAAGCTTTTGCGTCATCATAATAATCATCATCGTAATCATCACGATATTCATCATTATAATTGGAAGAGGAGGATGTTTCATTTGTGACGGGTGCAGCACGGGTGTGATAGAAACTAGAATAAAGGAGATTGATATCTTTATAATATTAAAGTGTCAAGAAGGGAAAATTTTATTATGTTGAGAAAGGAAATTTTTCCTAGAGAAATATAAGGACTTTTTCCTTTAAGAAAATATATAATTTTTCTAGTTTCGATTCAAATTTTTTTAAAAAATAGTGAAATTTTTAAAATTTCCTACAAAAATAGTGACATTTTTAAATATTTCCTACAAAAATTGTGAAATTTAAAAAAATTCTATATAAAAACAGTGAAAATTTGAAAATTTCCCTATAAAGATAATGAAGTTTTGAAAACTTTCCTTATAAAAATAGTGAAATTTTGAAATTTTTCCAATAAAAATAGTGAAATTTTGAAATTTTTCCAATAAAAATAGTGAAATTTTGAAAATTTCCCTATAAAAATAGTTAAACTGTTAAAATTTCCCTATAAAAATAGTGAAATTTTGAAAATTTCCCTATAAAAATAGTGAAATTTTGAAAATTTTCCTATAAAAATAGTGAACTTTTTTAAATTTCTCTAAAAAATTATGAAATTTTGAACATTTTACTATAAAAATAGTGAAATTTTGAAAATTTCCCTATAAAAATAGTGAAATTTTGAAAATTTTCCAATAAAAATAGAAAAATTTTGATAATTTCTCTACAAAAATATTGAAATTTTGAAAATTTCGCTACAAAAATAGTGAAATTTAAAAAATTTCCCTATAAAAATAATGAAATTTTAAAAATTTCCCTATTAAAAAAAGTGAAATTTTAAAAATTTTTCTATTAAAGAAAGTAAAATTTTGAAAATTTCCGTCATAAGAAGTAGTGAAATTTTAAAATTTCCCTACCAAAAAATAGTGAAATTTTGAAAATTTACTTATTAAATATTAGTAAAAATTTTGAAAATTTTCTTATTAAAAAAAGTGAAATTTTGAAAATTTTCTTATTCAAAAATTGTGAAATTTTGATTTTTTTTTTAATATTGAAATTTTGATTTTTTTTTTTAAATATTGAAATTTTGAAAATTTCATTATAAAAAAAGGGAAATTTTTTAAATTAAAAAATTAAAAAAATTAAAAAATAGTGAAATTTTTCCTAATAAAAAAAAATTAAATTTGAAAAAATTTCCCTATTAAAAATAAGTGAAATTTTGAAAACTTCCATATAAAAAATAGAAATTTTGAAAATTTTTCTTTTAAAAAATAGTGAAATTTTGAAAATTTCCCTATTAAACAAAAGACATTTCGAAAATTTCCCTTTAAAAAAATAGTGAAATTTTAAAAATTTCCTTTGTAAAAAGTTGTGAAATTTTGAAAATTTCCCTTTTAAAAAATAGTGAAATTTGGAAATTTCCCTATTAAAAAATCCTAAAATTTTGAAAAATTCCATTTTAAAAAAGTGAAATTTGGAAAATTTCCCTTTTAAAAAAATAGTGACATTTTAAAAATTTCCCTATTAAAAATAGTGCAATTTTGAAAATTTTCTTACTAAAAAATAGTGAAATTTTGAAAATTTCCTAAATAAAAAATAGTCAAATTTTAAAAATTTCCCTCTTAAACAAAAAGTGAAATTTTGAAAAATTCCCTTTTAAAAAATAGTGAAAATTTTCAAAATTTTCTTATTAAAAATAAGTGAAATTTTAAAAATTTCGCTTTTAAAAAGTAGTAAAATTTTAAAAATTTCACTACTAAAAAATAGTGAAATTTTAAAAATTTTCCTTTTCAAAAATAGTGAAATTTTGAAAATTTCCCTATTAAAAAATATTGAAAATTTTTAAATTTTCTTAGTAAAAAATAGTAAAATTTTGAAAATTTCCCTTTAAAAAAAAAAATGAAATTTTGAAAATTCCCTCTAAAAAAATACTGAAATTATGAAAATTTCCCTCTAAAATAATAGTGAAATTTTAAAAGTTTACCTTTTAAAAATAATGTGAAATTTGGAAAATTTACCATTAAAAAAATTGTGAAATTTTGAAAAATTTCCTTTTTAAATTTTGTTATTTTAATGCCTTGTAATATAACAAATGTTGTTAATTATTTCAAAGCTATTAAACAAAAAATGTTTATAACGAGTCGAATTAATTGATAAATTAAAAATAGAAATGTATTTTTTTAAATCAAAGTCCAAAGTATTCAAAGTTAAATGACAAATAATTAAATACGTCATATTAAATATGCAGTAGAAAGATACTCAGAAATGTCTTGAAAAGGCATTATTTTCTAAAAGAGTTTCTTGTGAACTAAGTTTTATTTGGTAGATTTATTTTCTCTTAGGTTTCCTTCCCCTTTTCTTTAGATTTAAAATCTTTTAGATTAAATTCATTGAAATTCTCTTACTACATATTTTCCATATGCAGAAATTCAAAACTTCACCAGTAAACCCTGACGTAAACTTGTTTTGAATTAAATTATTTGATAGATTGATATACTAGAATTATGATACTAAAGAAAAATTATTTGAAATAAAATATAGAAGAGATAGAAGGGGAATATTTTATAATGAATTGAATCCTCACAGGGAGGGCCACCAGTCACCATGACGACAAAATGGGTCAAGGTTAACGAGGAGCAAAGAAATATAAAATAATATTGTAATAAATAGAAATTGAAAGTGTTTTCTTTAAAATAAAATAAATTAAATTACTTTTTAGAATAAATTAATTTTGAAATAAATAAATAAAATAAAATTAATACAATTTTGTTGGTTTGAGGCTTTTGTTGTAATAAAAAGTTTTATTGACCCAAAACCACAATCAATTATACCCTCTTCTTGCGGTTTTTTTCAATATTTTCTTCAAAAAATTGTTTAGTTTTGATAAGAAATTTCGATTTTTGAACAAAATGAACAATAATTTAATATTTATGATAAAGTAAATCATAATAATTACGTGTTTTTTTGTTATAAAGAGAGATTAAATTATGCGTTGTTTTCTGAAAAAGGTCCGAAGTCCATAAAACTATTAGATTTTTATTTCAAATTTAATATTCATAACTTTTATAGAAATTTTTAGAGATAAGTTTTACCACACAAGAAGCTTTCAAATTTTTACCGACAAACAAATTTTTTTAATATTAAAAATTCTGCTATTTATTGTTAAAGGCAAATTTTCAAAATTTCCGCGGAAAGCTTAAAATATCATTATTTTGTTTAAGGCAAATTGATAAAAAAAAAAACAAAATTTTACTATTTTTATATTAGAAAATTTTCAAAATTTCCCATTTTTGTAATAGCCTAACTTTTAAACAAAATATCCTGTTTTTCAATATTTCTAATTATGACACTTTTATAAAAATTCAAAATTTCCTATTCCTTTCGAATCAGACAAATAGTTTCACTAATGAACTAATTTGTATCTTTTGCCTTTTCTTGTTCATTCCTTTCTGATTATCCTGTGTCTTTCAGACAATTTATTAGGATATGAATGGAATCATTACACGCCATTTGTTGTATCATAACAGAAAAAGGATTTAGGGAAGTTTTACGTGGGAGTGTCTTGAAATATTTAAATGTAAAAATATCATAAAACATTCGTTTTAAATATATTTTGAAAGGTTTTATAAACTAAATTTAAGGTCTATTAAATATTCAGTTTTAGTTGAAACTATTATTATTTGATGAATTAATTACTTAATGATTTAAGAAATGAAATATGTATGATAAAAATATTTAATTTTTAAAATTAAATTACAATCGCTTTGCAAGCGCCAGAATAATTTTAAAGGCATTTCCTTTAAATAAAATTCCATTTTATGTTGATGGAATATTAATGGGGCAAAACAGATTAAAGTTATAAAATTCATTTAATTAAATGAAACACGAATCATTTAAAAAAAAACAGTAAAATTATGAAAATTTTCCTATAAAAATAATGAAATTTTGAAAATTTTCCTATAAAAATAATGAAATTTTGAAAATTTCCCTATACAAATAGTGAAATTTTGAAAATTTCCCTATAAAAATAATGAAATTTTGAAAATTTTCCTATAAAAATAAGGAAATTTTGAAAATTTCCCTATAAAAATAATGAAATTTTGAAAATTTACCTATAAAATTAATGACATTTTGAAAATTTTTCTATAAAAGTAGTGAAATTTTAAAAATTTGCCTATAAAAATAGTGAAATTTTGAAAATTTCCCTATAAAAATTGTAAAATTTTCAAAATTTCCCTATAAAAATAATAAACTTTTAAAAATTTCCCTGTAAAAATAGTGAACTTTTGAAATTTTCCCTATAAAAATACTAAAATTTTGAAAACTTCCCTATAAACATAATGAAATTTTGAAAATTTCTCATTAAAAATAGTGAAATTTTGAAAATTTCCCTATAAAAATAGTGAAATTTTGAAAAATTCCCTATAAAAAAAGTGAAATTTTGAAAATTTCTCAATTTTTAAAATAGTGAAATTTTGAAAATTTACCTATAAAAATACTGAAATTTTGAAAATTTTCGTATAAAAATAAGGAAATTTTAAAAAGTTCCCTATAAAAATAATGAAATTTTGAAAATTTTCCTATAAAAATAAGGAAATTTTGAAAAATTCCTTATAAAAATAGTGAAATTTTAAAAATTTGCCTATAAAAATAGTGAAATTTTGAAAATTTCCCTATAAAAATTGTAAAATTTTGAAAATTTCTCTATAAAAATAATGAACTTTTAAAAATTTCCCTGTAAAAATAGTGAACTTTTGAAAATTTCCCTATAAAAATACTAAAATTTTGAAAATTTCCCTATAAAAATAATGAAATTTTGAAAATTTCTCAATAAAAATAGTGAAATTTTGAAAATTTCTCAATAAAAATAGTGAAATTTTGAAAATTTCCCTATAAAAATAGTGAAATTTTGAAAAATTTCCTATAAAAATAGTGAAATTTTGAAAAATTTCCTATAAAAATAGTGAAATTTTCCTATAAAAATAGTGAAATTTTTAAAATTTCCCTATACAAATAGTGAAATTTTTTAAATAGTAAAATTTTGAAAATTTCCCTGTAAAATAGTGAAATTTTATCAATTTTCCTATAAAAATAGTGAAATTTTCAAAATAAGCAAATTTCGAAAATTCTTTAATAAAATTCTTTACAAAAATAAGGAAATTTCCCTATAAAAATTATGAATAATGAATTTTTTAATAGGAAAATTTTAAAAATTCAACTATTTTTTAATAGAAACATTTTCAAAAAGAGGGAAATTTTCAAAATTTCAATCTTTTTAAAAGGGAAATTTTCAAAATTTCACTATTTTTTAATAGGGAAAATTTTAAAAATTTCACTAGTGAAATTAGTGAAATTTTGAAAAGTTTCCTATTAAAAAATAGTGAAATTTTGAAAATTTTCCTGTTAAAAAATAGTGAAATTTTGAAAATTTCCCTATTAAAAAATAGTGAAATTTTGAAAATTCCCTAAAAAAAATTTCATAATTTTGGTGGAAAAAATATTGAAATATTACAAATTTTAAGGAATTTTTTTTGTTATTTTGCCAAAAATTTATTGTTCTAATTTTGATTTCAAATTCTAATAATTTGCCGGTATGTGCATGAATTAATGTTTGGGTAAATTTTCTATTTTAAAGGTCATAAATTATTTATTTTTCATTCATAAAATTTGCATTAGCTGAAATAAAGAATTTACATAAAAGTGGAATGTTTTCTGTTTCAAAAATTTGTTTGTTTAGTTTTCAATACCCACCTTATGCTTAAAATAAATATTAAAAATAATCCAAATTTGTAAGAAACATGCATTTTGAAATGCGTTGTGTTTTGTTTGGTAGTTTTATAAATAATTTTATTTTATTTTGTGAAAATTTGCACTAAATTCTTGAAATACTTTTGGGTTTTGTTTGAAAATTTTTGTTTTTATTTTCTTTTATAAACACATGATTTTTGGCGAAACTGAAAATGTTTGGTGAGAAAATATTTAAAATTTTTTCAAGTTTAATATTTTGAATATTAAAAGTTCTTAAAATTTAATATTCTTAAAATTTTGTTTCAATATTTTTTGATTTTGACTTAATATTTTTCGATTTTTATTAAATATTTTGCTTTAATATTTTTTCGATTTTGATTTAATAAATATTTTTTTTTTTAATTTTTGATTAGGTATATATTTTTCGTTTTTGATTTGCTACATTTTAATTTTGATTCAATATTTTTCAATTTCGATTCAATATTTTTCAATTTTGATTTAATATTTTTTTAATATTATTTCATTAGTTTTCAATTTTAATATTATTTTCATTTATTTTAGTTTTATATTCTATTTCTTAGAAAAACGCATTTATTATTTTACGTTCTTATAATACTCGCTCGTTTGCCGTCTAATGTTTAACTAACGTTTTTCTATTTTTCTAGTGAGTAAAAAAACATTCATTCAGCTGACCACCATAACATCGTTCTAATAATGAGTGTGTTTTTATTTTATATATTCTTTGGATTTTTGTTTTTGTCTCGAGTCCATGCGTGTCTGCTATAAACCTTTTTTTTGTTGTTATTTAATTGTTTGATTACAACCCCCTTATAAAATTCCATATGACGAAACGTGTGATAAAATTTTGAAAAACCTTCTACTCTTTACAATTTTCAGTGAAAACTATTGGTTATTGTTTCAGTTCCCGCATATTTACCAGTTGTTTTGCTATATTTCATTAATAGGTATACTATCATGTAAATGAAAATATATCATTATCTCTTCTCTCTCTTTATACATTGTTTTACATTTTACTCTTAATTATTTTTTCAAAACATTCGCTCTTTACTGTTTACATGCTTTTGCCTCTTGTTATTTTTATGTGCTTACAATGTTTACAATATGGCAATACCACAAGTCTTACAATGTTTACAATATGGCAATGCCATAAGTCTTCTCTGTATTATTTACACATGTAAACAATTAGCAGTGTTGCCAACTAAGCGCTTTTATCTTTTATCAAAAGTGTTTTCTTAACGGGTTCAATCAGTTAAATTGGAGGCTATTTTAAAAATATATAAATAAAGAATGAGAAATGTTATTAGATTTGAAGAAATGACATAATGTCGCAATGTGGGGACATGGTGTAAGTTAAAAAACAATTCTTTGTTTAGAAAAGAAAGATATGGAGAGACGTGTGTTTGAGGAGATTGAGTTGTATAAGATGAAATCCGTAAATTTTACCAAAAAATTAAGCATCAGACGGATAGTTATAGCAACTGTATCCTTTCCTGTAAGGACGACCAAGGAAATCTGGTTACAAATACAGAAAGCGTATTGAAACTGTGGAAGGAGCACTTTTGTAAGTTGTTGGAAGCGACCAAGATGACACGCCTGAATTATTATGCTATCTCAGCAGTTCCTTTTAGGATGTCATCGGAGAAATCATCCAAACTTTAACATCACACAGTTGGCATCTTCCCCCAGGCATGTCAGGAAAGATCTTCACGTGTATGAGGATAGCATACGAAGATATGTAATTGATCCTTTAGATCATACCTCGTACATGGCAGCATTAAACAACATTCATAAAGACGCCACCAACTCCGCGATTTCAGGTTATCGCATGAATGTTGTATTAGGAGGTCGCCCACCGCCCATAGCAGAAGAAGAAAATAACCTGCCGCGAAAAACAACAGTCGTTCTGGCTCAACTGAGATCGGGATGGAGCAATAGATTAAATATCTTTTGGTCCCGCATAGACCGTGCCGTCCCCAACATATGCCCAGCTTGTGGTCAGGGTCCTCATGATACCCCCCACATTTTCAACTGTACCGCCAACCCTACTTCACTTAGTCCTGAGGATTTGTGGACTCATCCAGTTGAAGTAGCATAATTTCTTGGCCTTGATCTCCAAACAGATCCCCCATAAAAACAAAATTATAAAATTGTAAATGTTAGAGCTGTTACAACAACAACACGCCTGAACAAACCTACGATGACGGCGTTATATGTCCACCACCCAACCTGAATGAGGTTAGAACTGCAATAGCGCGATTAAAAAATAATAACGCTAATGGTGCCGATGGTTTGCAAGCACAGTTTTTTAAGTCTGGAGGTGATGAGCTGATAAGGTGTATGTCTCGGTTCCTAGAATACATATGGTCAGAAGAACGCATGTCGGACGATTGGAATTTTAGTGTCGTTTGTCCAGTCCACAAAAAAGTAGATAAAACTGTATGTGCAAATTATAGAGGGATAGGCCTCCTCTCAGTTGCATATAAGACTCTATCGACCATACTGTGTGAAAGGCTAAAGCCCAAAGTTAACGAAATAATTGGGACATATCAATGTGGCTTTAGACCAGGTAAACCAACCACTGACTAGATCTTTACTCTACGGAGAAGAACCCTCCTGGAGAAGACCCAAGAGAAACAAATATTTACGTATCATCTCTTTGTTGACTACAAAGCAGCTTTTGACAGCCCGATACGGAAGGTGTTTGAAGTAATGTCTGGGATTCAGGGAAGGTGACAGTTTATCTTGTGACCTCTTCAATATCGAGAAGGAATGAAACAAAATGGGTCCAGCTGTAAATGAAACAAAAACAAAACTGATGGTTTCTACAGGCAGACAGACCACTAGAATTGGATCACATGTGTCTGTAAAACAATTTGTATACCTTGGTACCGCTGTGAACATCAACAACGATATTAGCTTCGAAATCAAACGTAGAATCATACTTGCCAATCGATGCTATTTTGGACTAAGCTAACAGCTAAGAAATAAAATCCTCTCCGTATGAACTAAAATCACGCTCTATAAAACGCTTGCACATACAGTTAAAGCTATCCTTGAAGTGTTTGAGAGGCAAATTCTACGAAGAATCTTTGGTCCAGTCTGCGTCAACAATGAGTATCGACATCGAATGAACCATGAGCTGTATGAGCATTAAGCAACAGCGTCTGCGTTAGCTAGGACATGTTGTGCGAATGGATGAAAATACTCCGGCAAGAAAAGTGTTCGATAATGATCCAGAGGGAACACGTAGAAAACTTCGATGGAAAGACCAAGTAAAAGAAAATCTTTCGAAACTTGGTATACGAAATTGCAGAATATGCGCACAAGATAGAGGTGCATGTGGAACATACATATATGTATGTTTCGATCCAAATTGACCTATACGGTCGAACTTCTCTAATTTGAACTTGAATTTTCCATAAGTTGAAGCAAGTTTCGTTTTTAAATTTATCGTTTTAAAAACGCATGCAAATAAAAACAAGTAAGAAAGCGCTATAGTCGGTCAAGCCGACCATACGATACCCTTCACCACTAAGGTCAAAGGTGTTATTTTTCCTGTATAAAGACAAATATTTGCTAAATTTTGCCATCATACAAACATTTTCTCAAAACGTATATATTCAACCTGTTTCCGTCATTTGGGCTTATATGAGAGCTAGGGTTAAATGTGGACCGATTATCTCGAAATTTCGGAAATTGATTACAGTTGTTACAAAAATTATGTATGCAAAAAATAAACTCAAAATTTTCATTATCTTTAGATTTACGAGCGTTTTAGTGATTTTTTGTCTCATTTAGTGCGTTTTTGAAGAAGAGTTTGTATGGGAGCTTTGATCAAATGTGGACCGATTTCAACGAAATTTGGTACAGTGATTTAAGTTTACATAAGCAGTATCTGTTTTAAATTTCATGAAAAAATATTTATATTTGTGGCCAATATAGCAATTCCGGGAAGTGGGACCTATGGGAGGTACCATAAATAATGGACCGATTTTGACCAATTTCAATAGCCATGGTCCCATTATCAAAAAAAATTATCTGTGCCAAATTTCATCAAATTATCTTTAGAATTGCGACCTGTAATTTGATTACAAGGTTTACATGGGGGTCCAGCCAGCCGTCCAGCCAGCCAGACGGACGGACGGACGGACATCGCTAAATCGACTCAGAAAGTGATTCTAAGTCTATTGGTATACTAAAAGGTGGGTCTAAGACAAATATTTCTATGCGTTACAAACATCAGCACAAACTTATAATACCCTTTCCACCTATGGTGGTGAAGGGTATAATTACACCCATTATGTGTAATTACACATAAAGTGGTAACACTGGTTTTTACTCTCTCCCTCCTCTCTCTGTAGTGATAATCTTCTTGGACTTCTTTTTCGTCTTAATCTTATCAGTTTTGTTTAGATTCGTAATATTTATTTCTTCTTGTTTTATTGTGTTTTTTTTTTTGTTACTAAGAAAATGTTGTTTTTGTTGTTTTATGTATGTCTTTTACACTTGTTTTTATTAGTTTCACTCATTTGATGATTAAACCTCAATGTTGTTTTGTTGCTGCCTTTTATTGGAAATTGAGCTGTTGCTACTTATCTGTCACTTGTGTTTTTGTGTCATACTTGGGAACAACAAGTTTTTAATTTTTATAATGTTGATGATTTTTGCAATATTTTGCTTTTCAAGACCTTATTTCTTTTAAACAATTTTTTTTTTGCTGACAATGTTTAGTTTTATTTTATAGAGTGATTATTTTTGGAATTTATGTTCCCGATTAGATTAAGCGGCATTGAAAGGTGAAATAATTATTTAATAAACTACTATAATATAAAATTTTAATCTACTTTTAACAAATTTATGGGTAATTTTTTTACTACATGAAATTCTGGTTGTAAATTATAAATTTTCTATAATTTTGTTTTAGAAATTTGAAAATTTTTATTGCAAATTTATTTCCCTTCTTTAATTCCATTAATTGTTTTTCGTTTAATTGCTTATTTATAAATATTCATTTTCTTTAAATGACTTGTAACAATATAAAATGCATGTGTAATTATAATTCCTATTAAATTTTTATTTAAGAAATGTAATTGTTGCTCTTCTCATTAAAAACAGAGTTGCATACACATTTTTAGTGTAAATAGTTAATCGGTTACTTGAGTTGTAATATTGCTGATTACTCCAGTCGGAACTCTAGTTGCATTTGTTTGGTCTTTAAGCCGTATTACGAGAGTCGTATCCATAACGACAGCTTCGTACAAGCTAAAATATTGCCATGTTCATATTTCCTCTCAAATAGTACGAAGCTTTCGTCTACGACGCTAGCGACTTTTGACTCATAGCTCCAGTTCTAACTCTTGTCGGAGTATGTCTAGCTATTGTTTTAAATTGTAGTTAGTTAGTTTAAGCTGAAATAAAAGAACTCTCAAGGCAGAAAAACGAATGATAACTCTAATTATGTGTATGGAAAGATATAGTTGCCACATTTGTATATGGTGGCCGAATTACATAAGAAACGACAAACCAAATCCCTGCTTCTATTGAGGTATGTCAGCGGAAATAGCGGTGGATAGACCACACATTCGAAGGCCAAATACTAACATTGATCGACAAGCGATCCGTTGGAATCCATGGGTAAGCGGCCGTGATACCACGTGTCCACAGTTAAGATGAAGGATAATCAAGATAAGTCTGAGCTTACCATCCGGGGAACTACGTTAACACCCGTTAATGAAGTAAACTAACATGTGACGCGAGTTCTTCCAAAAGAACTATAAAATTATAGCTTAGAACGTCGGGCTAGTAACCCACTCCTGGAATAAAACAATTACTATAAAAAAACTAAAATTAGAGTAAAAACTGTCCCTTCCTTAATGTGAGATGAGGACGTCCGAAACTTCTATGAAAAGACTAAGTAGAGGACAGTCCTTCAAAGCTTGGCCTAAGAAATTGGAAAATATGCGTATAAGATCAAATCGCATAGAATTCTAAAAAAAGTTCGGCCTTTGACCTTAACAGATTGAAAATATAGGCCATTTAAGTAAGTAAATAGCACGGAACTAACGTCTACGACGCTTCTCATACATAGCTCCAGTCGTAACTCTAGTAAAAGTAGTTCTCTATCTAGCTATTGTTCCAAATTGTAATACTTTAATAGTTTAGCATAAGATAATGCTAGATCATACTTTTCTAATCCTATATACTCTTTTGCAGATGATAGCAAAATTTGCCATTCGTATTCATTCCATCATAGGCCTAGTACTTTGGAGATTAACGCCAAGAGGCAAATCATGAATGATGCGCTAAATTCAGACCTAACTACAATCTCTAAGTGGGGTGCCTGTAACAGGGTCGATTTTAAATGCTCGAAAGACCCAAAGACTTCCAATCCTATCTACTCTTTTGCAGATGATAGCAACATTTGTCATTCGTATTCATTCCATCATAGGCCTAGTACCGGGGAGATTAACGCCAAGAGGCAAATCATGAATGATACGCTAAATTTCGACCTAACTACATACAATCTCTAAGTGTGTTCGCTCTAACAGGGCCAATTTTATGCCCGCAAGACCCAATACTGTCTGTTAACACACAAACGCGTTACGGACTACGTTGCTTCATCTGTATTAATGGGGGGTGTAAATATTGAGGAATCAGAAACTCTTCATGTTCTAAGCATGAAAATTAAGTGCGATGACCGTTGGACTAAACACATTTTTCAAGTGTCGAAAGTAGCATTCAAGTGTCTCGGTTTTCTAAAGCGTTGTAAGACATACTTTACTCCAGCTGATCTTCTCACTATCTATATCACCTATATCCGTCCGAAAATGGAATACAACTCTCATGTAAGAGCCGGTGCTTTTAAGTCTGTTTTGGATCTTCTCGACCGTGTACAAGAGAGTGCGAAGATGCTTATCGGTGACAGCAGGGAACCCAAATTTATTGGGTCATTGGAGCACCGTCGCAATGGGTTGGGTTGCGTCACACTGTTCTATCGTTACTACTTTGGAATGTGCTCTAACGAAATCGGTGAACTCGTTCCCTATACTCAAGCTTTCTTAAGCAATACACGTATATCTGTTAGAGCTCATCCCTTCGTAGTCGCTTATCCAGTAGACAGAACAACACACTACCGAGAAAATTCGTTCTTCAGCCGTACAGTTCGTATGTGGAATTTGCTTCCTACATTCCCTGAGTGCTGGTCCTAAAAAAAAGTCGGTTCTCGATTACATTCTGCATAGCCGGGGTGTTTTAATGACTATGCTCAGTAACCTGTTACGAAACCAGTCATAAATTAAAGACTTTTCCGAACAACTCGAAAATAAATATTTCTATTGATCTTGAAAACGTAGAGGTTGAAGCGAAGTAACTGATAGAGAAACCTCTAAAAGCATTTTACTACTTAGACGCCGAATATTCAAACACTGGCAACCAAGCCGGACCTAGCAGCAGAATTTGATCCTTATCATATTGGTTCACTGTTTAAAAATATTTAAAAACTATAATCGACTTTTGCAGTTCAATTTTGGTACTACCATCCGCAAATGTAAGTTTCAGAGTTGCAGAAAAACAACTTTATTTTCTGCCATAAGCCCTGGACTACCTTAGAAAAAGAATCTGAAATGAAATAGAAGCTGATACCGCAAAATATCTTGTGATTCTGATAATGAAAGATGCGCTTCCGAGAATGTATTTAATCATTCCGTTTAAATAGAAAACGTTCTCACAGACTACAGGAAGGACTCCGACTGATTGGAAGGTAGATTAGGGTAAAGGTGGCGGCAATTGATTTTTACAGAAGCTGTGGCAACGAGGAGGAGGAAGAGTTTATAAAATATCTTCTCTGCACTTGCCCTGATCTGTCATACAGAATGGGACTAACTCTGGGCTCTAATTGCTTAATAGACCTGGTTGATCTGGCTAAAGTTAGTTGAATGCTAACTGACTTAAGAAATCCGGATGGTTCCGGATGGGGAAGACTGTTATATGTTATTCACTGGCTTCCGTGGTATCACTATTCAATTTATCGCCCAAGTAAAGCTGATAGCCAGACAACCACTAACCTGACCTAACATAAAGTGGAAACAATTCAGGTCGCAGTACAGAGGCTATTGAAAGGGGGACGCAAATCTCGCCGAGACACAAACAATAAAATAGTTATCCCTTAAGATTTAGCAGAAAAAGTCTATAAACTATCTTCTCTGCACTTGCCCTCATCAGTCGTACAGAATGGGACTAACTTTGGCCTCATATTGCTTTGTAAAGCTGGGTGATCTCACTAATGTTAGTTAGATACTGGCTAACTCAAGAAATCCGGATAGTTCAACGGGCGAAGCCTGTTATATGTTATTTACTGGGCTCCATGGTATCACTATTCAATTTATCGCCAAAGTAAAGCTGATTACCAAGCAATCATACTAACCTGACCTAATTTAAAGTGGAAACAATTCAGTTGGCAATACGGAGGCTATTGGAAAGGGGATGCAAATTATGTCGAGACACAAACAATAAAATTGTTATCCCTTAAGATTTAGGAGGAATAGTCCATAAACTATCTTCTCTGTACATAATGGGATTAACTTTGGTTTCTAATTGCTTTGTAAACCTGGGTGATCTCGCTAAAGTAAGTTAGATACTGGCAGACTTTAAATTGTTTAACGGGGGAAGCCTACAAGCTATTATATATTTGCAGGTTTCTGGGTAAAACAATGGACTCTATAGTTAAAGTGAAACTGAAACTGACCTAACATTAAGTGGATGCAATTCAACTGGCGATACGGAAGCTACAGGAAAGGGGATGAAAATCATGTCAAGTCTCAGGCAATAAAAGAGGAAGGCTATCCCTTAAGAACTGGCGATACGGAAGCTACAGGAAAGGGGATGGAAATCATGTCAAGGCTCAGGCAATAAAAGAGGAAGGCTATCCCTTAAGAATTAGGATTGACAAATTCTCTCTGTCTCCTCAATAATCTTAATATAACCGCTATAATAGCCTAGTTTTTCTGTGGAAAATTTTGAAATTTTTTATTCAAACAAAATCCGGTTACTTAAGTAACCATTCAAAAGTGCAGTGGGAAAAAACGCTTTCTAAACATTTTATTTATGGTTGAATGTTTTAATATGTGCGAGTACATTCTGTTTTATCGCTAGTTGTTGTTTTTTTTTTTATTGTTTTAAAATTATTTTGTAGAATGATCGGATCGTTTATTTCGACCTTTACTCCGGTTTTGTTTCATTGTTTTAATTTTTTTTTGCTTAAGTTTTTTCATTTATGTGTAAAGTACAACTTCCAAATTTATCATTAAATTATATTTTTTTTTACATAGCAATAAAAAAGTTGTCTTCCTTATTAGACTCAAAAAGTTTTGTAATTTTTTTTTTAATAAATTTTGTAACATGCATTTTTTTACAATTTCGTTTTAAATTATTGATTTATGATTTCCTAAATCCGATTATCAAATTTCATTATTACATTTATTTCTTTTTCTGATAATTTATTTTATTTGTAATTCATCTTTTTGTTATTTTTTGTTTTTAATAATTGTCGCGCTTTTTAAGGTTTCACTTTGCATATTCTCTTTATTTTTGTTATATTTTTTTATCGTTTTCTTGTTATTTTGTTCTTCTCTCCCTCTACCATTACCGTTCTACTAAAATGTTAAAATACAACTGTTTTTTTATTTAAAAATCTTTTTGTTTTCACAACTTTATAATTGAGCTTATTTTGTACTTATTTTGTCTTTATTTTCTTTTCAACTCAAAAGCTTTGTAATCAGTTTCTCTTACAAAAAACTTGTTTGATTTTGTTAAGACTCTTAAGAAGAGTGACTCTCTTTAGTCAAGATATGGGTGACTTCATACAACAAAGTCCCACTACTCAAAATTATAACTTCCTAAACAATTTTGAAATTTTCCCTAAAAAAATAGTGAAATTTCTAAAATGTCATAGTAAAATTTTAAAAATTTCCCTATTAAAATAGTGAAATTTTGATAATTTCCCTATTAAAATAGTGAAATTTTGATAATTTCCCTATAAAAATAGTGAAATTTTTAAAATTTCCCTCTAAAAATAGTAAAATTTTGAAAAATTTTCTATAAAAATAGTGAAATTTTGAAAATTTTCTTACAAAAAAAGTGAAATATTAATATTTTTCTATAAAAATAGTGAAATTTTGAAAACTTTCTTATAAAGGTAGAACAAGTTTTAACATTTCCCGATAAAAACAAAGAAATTTTGGAAATTTTCCTATAAAAATAGTGAAATTTTGAAAATTTTCTTACAAAAAAAGTGAAATTTTGAATATTTTCCTATAAAAATAGTGAAATTTTGAAAATTTTCTTATAAAAATAGAAAAAGTTTTAAAATTTTCCGATAAAAACAGAGTAATTTTGGAAATTTTCCTATAAAAATATGGAAATTTTTCCCTATACTAAAAGGAAATTTTGAAAATTTCTCTATAAAAATAGAGAAATTTTGAAAATTTTCCTTTGAAAATAGTAAAATTTTGAAAATTTTCCTTTGAAAATAAAGAAATTTTCCTTTGAAAATAAAGAAATTTTCCTTTGAAAATAAAGAAATTTTCCTTTGAAAATAAAGAAATTTTCCTTTGAAAATAAAGAAATTTTCCTTTGAAAATAGTGAAATTTTAAAAATTTCGCTATAAAAATAGTGAAATTTTGAAAATTTCCCTATAAAAACAAGGAAATTTTAAAAATTTTCCTATAAAAATATGAAAATTTTGATAATTTAGATACTGGCTAACTCAAGAAATCCGGATAGTTCAACGGGCGAAGCCTGTTATATGTTATTTACTGGGCTCCATGGTATCACTATTCAATTTATCGCCAAAGTAAAGCTGATTACCAAGCAATCATACTAACCTGACCTAATTTAAAGTGGAAACAATTCAGTTGGCAATACGGAGGCTATTGGAAAGGGGATGCAAATTATGTCGAGACACAAACAATAAAATTGTTATCCCTTAAGATTTAGGAGGAATAGTCCATAAACTATCTTCTCTGTACATAATGGGATTAACTTTGGTTTCTAATTGCTTTGTAAACCTGGGTGATCTCGCTAAAGTAAGTTAGATACTGGCAGACTTTAAATTGTTTAACGGGGGAAGCCTACAAGCTATTATATATTTGCAGGTTTCTGGGTAAAACAATGGACTCTATAGTTAAAGTGAAACTGAAACTGACCTAACATTAAGTGGATGCAATTCAACTGGCGATACGGAAGCTACAGGAAAGGGGATGAAAATCATGTCAAGTCTCAGGCAATAAAAGAGGAAGGCTATCCCTTAAGAACTGGCGATACGGAAGCTACAGGAAAGGGGATGGAAATCATGTCAAGGCTCAGGCAATAAAAGAGGAAGGCTATCCCTTAAGAATTAGGATTGACAAATTCTCTCTGTCTCCTCAATAATCTTAATATAACCGCTATAATAGCCTAGTTTTTCTGTGGAAAATTTTGAAATTTTTTATTCAAACAAAATCCGGTTACTTAAGTAACCATTCAAAAGTGCAGTGGGAAAAAACGCTTTCTAAACATTTTATTTATGGTTGAATGTTTTAATATGTGCGAGTACATTCTGTTTTATCGCTAGTTGTTGTTTTTTTTTTTATTGTTTTAAAATTATTTTGTAGAATGATCGGATCGTTTATTTCGACCTTTACTCCGGTTTTGTTTCATTGTTTTAATTTTTTTTTGCTTAAGTTTTTTCATTTATGTGTAAAGTACAACTTCCAAATTTATCATTAAATTATATTTTTTTTTACATAGCAATAAAAAAGTTGTCTTCCTTATTAGACTCAAAAAGTTTTGTAATTTTTTTTTTAATAAATTTTGTAACATGCATTTTTTTACAATTTCGTTTTAAATTATTGATTTATGATTTCCTAAATCCGATTATCAAATTTCATTATTACATTTATTTCTTTTTCTGATAATTTATTTTATTTGTAATTCATCTTTTTGTTATTTTTTGTTTTTAATAATTGTCGCGCTTTTTAAGGTTTCACTTTGCATATTCTCTTTATTTTTGTTATATTTTTTTATCGTTTTCTTGTTATTTTGTTCTTCTCTCCCTCTACCATTACCGTTCTACTAAAATGTTAAAATACAACTGTTTTTTTATTTAAAAATCTTTTTGTTTTCACAACTTTATAATTGAGCTTATTTTGTACTTATTTTGTCTTTATTTTCTTTTCAACTCAAAAGCTTTGTAATCAGTTTCTCTTACAAAAAACTTGTTTGATTTTGTTAAGACTCTTAAGAAGAGTGACTCTCTTTAGTCAAGATATGGGTGACTTCATACAACAAAGTCCCACTACTCAAAATTATAACTTCCTAAACAATTTTGAAATTTTCCCTAAAAAAATAGTGAAATTTCTAAAATGTCATAGTAAAATTTTAAAAATTTCCCTATTAAAATAGTGAAATTTTGATAATTTCCCTATTAAAATAGTGAAATTTTGATAATTTCCCTATAAAAATAGTGAAATTTTTAAAATTTCCCTCTAAAAATAGTAAAATTTTGAAAAATTTTCTATAAAAATAGTGAAATTTTGAAAATTTTCTTACAAAAAAAGTGAAATATTAATATTTTTCTATAAAAATAGTGAAATTTTGAAAACTTTCTTATAAAGGTAGAACAAGTTTTAACATTTCCCGATAAAAACAAAGAAATTTTGGAAATTTTCCTATAAAAATAGTGAAATTTTGAAAATTTTCTTACAAAAAAAGTGAAATTTTGAATATTTTCCTATAAAAATAGTGAAATTTTGAAAATTTTCTTATAAAAATAGAAAAAGTTTTAAAATTTTCCGATAAAAACAGAGTAATTTTGGAAATTTTCCTATAAAAATATGGAAATTTTTCCCTATACTAAAAGGAAATTTTGAAAATTTCTCTATAAAAATAGAGAAATTTTGAAAATTTTCCTTTGAAAATAGTAAAATTTTGAAAATTTTCCTTTGAAAATAAAGAAATTTTCCTTTGAAAATAAAGAAATTTTCCTTTGAAAATAAAGAAATTTTCCTTTGAAAATAAAGAAATTTTCCTTTGAAAATAAAGAAATTTTCCTTTGAAAATAGTGAAATTTTAAAAATTTCGCTATAAAAATAGTGAAATTTTGAAAATTTCCCTATAAAAACAAGGAAATTTTAAAAATTTTCCTATAAAAATATGAAAATTTTGATAATTTCCCTATAAAAATAAGGAAATTTTAAATTTTCTCTATAAAAATAAGGAAATTTTGAAAATTTCCCTATAAAAATAAGGAAATTTTTAAAATTTTCCTATGTTGAAAGGAAATTTTGAAAATTTCCTATAAAAATAAAGAAATTTTGAAAATTTTCATATAAAAATAAGGAAATTTTGAACATTTTTAAAATAAAAAAACTTTTCTATAAAATTTCCTTATAAAAATAGTGAAATTTTGAAAATTTCGAAATAATAGTGAAATTTGAAAATTTCCCTACTAAAAAATAGTGAAATTTTGAAAATTTCCCGGTAAAAATAAAGAAATTTTAAAATTTCCCTATATAAATAGTGAAATTTTAAAAATTTGCATAAAAAATAGTAAATTTTAAAAATATAGTGAAATTCAAAATTTTTAAAATGTACCTATAAAAAATGAAATTTTGAAAATTTTCCTAAAAAGAAGTAAAATTTTGAAAATTTCCCTATTAAAAAATACTTATTTTTGAAAGGAAATTTTCAAATTTCCTTATTTTTATAGTGAAATTTTAAAAATTTCCTTAAAAAATAAGGAAATTTTTAATATTTCAAAATTTATTATTTTTATAGGGAAATTTTCAAAATTTCCTTATTTTGATAGTAAAATTTTCAAAATTTCTTTATTTTGATAGGGAAATTTTCAAAATTTCCTTATTTTTATAGGGACATTTTCAAAATTTCCTTGTTTTTATAGGGACATTTTCAAAATGTCCTTATTTTTATAAGCAAATTTTCAAAATTTACTTATTTTTATAAAGAAATTTTCAAAATTTCCTTATTTTTATATACAAATTTTCAAAATTTCCTTATTTTTATAGGGAAATTTTCAAAATTTCCTTATTTTTATATGAAAGTTTTAAAAATTTCCTTCTTTTATTATGAAAGTTTTAAAAATTTCCTTATTTTTATAAGGAATTTTTCAAAATTTCCTTATTTTTATAGGGAATTTTTCAAAATTTCCTTGTTTTTATAGGGAATTTTTCAAAATTTCCTTATTTTTATAGGGAAAATTTCAATATTTCCTTATTTTTATACGGAAATTTTCAAAATTTCGTTATTTTTATAGAGAAATTCTCAAAATTTCGTTATTTTTATAGAAAAATTCTCAAAATTTCCCTATCAAAATAATGAAATTTTGAAAATTTCCCCATAAAAATAGTTAGATTCTTAAAATTTCCCTATAAAAATAGTGACATTTTTAAGATTTTCTTTAAAAATAGTGAAATTTTTAAAATTTCCCAATAAAAATAGTGAAATTTTTAAAATTTCCCAATAAAAATAGTGAAATTTTTAAAATTTCCCTATGAAAAAAAAGAAATTTTTAAAACTTTCCTATAAAAATAAAGAAATTTTGAAAATTTCCCTATAAAAATAAGGAAATTTTAAAAACTTTTCTATAAAATTTCCTTATAAAAATAGTGAAATTTTTAAAATTTCCCTATAAAAAAATTAAATTATTAAAATTTCCAAATAAAAATAGTGAAATTTTGAAAATCTCCCTAAAAAAAATAGTGCAATTTTAAAAAATTTCCCTATAAAAATAGTGAAATTTTAAAATGTCCCTATAAAAAAAATTAAATTTTTGAAATATCCCTTTTTTATATGAAATTTTGAAAATTTCTCTATAAAAATTTCATTATTTTTATAGAGAAATTTTCAAAATTTCCTTATTTATAGGAAAGTTTTCCGAATTTCCTTATTTTTGTAACGAAATATTCAAATTTTCCTTATTTTTATAGAAAAATTTTCAAAATTTCCTTATTTTTATAGAAAAATTTTCAAAATTTCCTTATTTTTATAGGAAAATTTTCAAAATTTCAATATTTTTATAGGAAAATTTTCCAAATTTCCTTATTTTTTTTTAGCGAAGTTTTCAAAATTTCCTTATTTTATATAGAGAAATTTTCAAAATTTACTTATTTTTATATGAAAGTTTTAAAAATGTCCTTATTTTTATAGGGACATTTTCAAAATTTCCTTATTTTTTATAGGGAAATGTTCAAAATTTATTTATTTTTATAGGGAAATTTTAAAAACTTTTAATAGGGAAATTTTTAAAATTTCCTGATTTTTATAGAGAAATTTTCAAAATTTCCATATTTTTATAGGGAACTTTTCAAAAGTTGTTTATTTTTATACGAAAGTTTTCAAAATTTTCTTATTTTTATATTAAAGTTTTCAAAATTTCCTTACTTTCATAGGAAAATTTTAAAATTTTCTTTATTTAAAGATAATTTTTCTTAAGAAGTTAAAGCTTGAACATTTTTAAAGAGTTTTATTTGTCTCTTTCTTTCATCTCTTCATTTCTAAGAGTAATTTGCAGGGGAACACTTGAACCCTTTAATTTTTGTACAATATCGTATGTTTATTTCTTTGTGCTAAATAATTTTTGCTTTAGTTTTTGATATTTTAATTTTTTTTTCTTTAAAAGACACAAGAGACAGCTTTTTCCACATGTTGTAATCTTTTGCTCGTATTTTATTTATTTTTTGTGTTGACGGTTTTACATTTAATTGTTCATTTTACTTCCGATTTCATAGGGTCTGTTGAATTTGTATCTGTATAAACAAAATAATAAAATTTATTGTTCTTTCTTCTTCTAAACAATAAAAAAAAAAACACTAAAGAAAGTCATTGACATGTTAAATGTTTTGTTGTATAAAAATGAGGCATCACTTAGTCTCGAGTCAGCCCGTCCGTCCCCTACCGTCCCTACGTCATTTTGTAATGTTTTTTTTTGTTTCAGTTGTCGACCATTGTTTTTATTGTTGTTAATTTAATGGTCTGTGGTTAAAAGCTAAAAATACCGACAAACCGATCCAACCGTCCAACCATCAAACGCTTTAACAACATCAACAAAATTTTCCCTTTTGAATTTCTTTTTCGCGCGCTCTCTTTTTTCATTATGAAATTTTATTAATTTTGAATATTAGTACTTTCAATTTTTCAAATGGTTTTGTTTGCATTGTAAATTTATTAATGAAATCATTTAAACTAATTGCTTATGTAAAAAAAATATAGGTCAAATTTTACAGATGTTGGATAAGCGATCAGATTTATTTGAAAGGGGGTCTGTGATTGATAAAGTATCATTGAAAAGTTGACTATGTAAAGATCTTCAAATTTTATTGAAGATCTTGAAAATTTTGAATTTGTCCGTGAAATTTGTAACAAAAAAGTAATTTTTCATATTTTTCAAAAGAGTCCCCTTTTTTAGAAATGTCTCTCGTCCATTTCTGAGTCTCTCTTTGCTTGGTAGTCGGAGTTTTCGACTGCACTTTATCCAATCTCTCAATAATTCTGAGGACATTTTGCTCATCATTAAACCGTTTCTTTAAAAGTCCAGAATTCTTACCTTTGAAGATCCAGGTCTGATACTTTAAGTATCAGTTTCGAAAGAAGAATTCAAAACACTCAATTCTGTTTAGAGCACTTCATTTGTATTATTTTCCTTAAAAGTAAATGGGGTATTCTGTTATTCAAAAATGCCTAAAGTCCATTTCAGAAACTCCCTTTCAGCTTGGCAGTGGGAATTTTCGAATTAATATCATTAATCAGTTTCGGAGGAAGAGTTCGAAGAAAATGAGCCTGAACCAGAACTATATATGCAACTGATTGCATCCTGCTGAAACGAATTCTATTCCGCTATAAATATTTTTTGCATTTATTTGCATTTAACTCAAATTAATTTCAAACATAAATGATCAGACTGACATGAATGTAGGAGGCTAATGTTGAATGATCGTGATGAATTAGTTAAAAGACTTTGAAGATCATCTTAAATCATAAAATATTACATCATTTCACTTAATGCAGAAAATGTCTCTAAAGCAGGGATGGCCCCTATTTGCTTGGCAGGGGAATAACAACAATTTTTTTTAGGGAAATTTTCAAAACTTACCTTTTTATGTGGATTTTTTTTTTTTTTATAGGGAAATTTTCAAAATTTCCTTATTTTTTAGGGAAATTTTCTAAATGTCCTTATTTTTTCAAAATTTTCTAAATTTTCAAAATTTATTATTTTTATAGGGAAATTTTCAAAAATTCCTTATTTTTATATTAATATTTTAAAATTTTTCTTATTTTTATAATGATATTTTCATAGTATCCTTATTTTTATAGCGAACTTTTTAAAATTTTCTTATTTTAAAAGGGAAATTTTTCAAAATGTTCTTATTTTTAAAGGGAAGTTTTCAAAATTTCATTATTTTTATAGGGAAATTTTCAATATTTCCTGTTTTTTATAGGGAAATTTTCTTATTTTTATGGGGATATTTTCAAAATTTCCAAATTTTTATAGAGAAATTTTTAAAATGTTCTTATTTTTATAGGGAAATTTTCAAAATTTCCTGTTTTTTAGGTAAATCTTCAAAATTTCCTTATTTTTATAGGGAAATTTTCAAAATTTCCTGTTTTTTATAGGGAAATTTTCAAAATTTCCTGTTTTTTATAGGGAAATTTTCAAAATTTTTCTGTTTTTTATAGGGAAATTTTCAAAATTTCCTGTTTTTTATAGGGAAATTTTCATAATTTTCTTATTTTGATGGGAAAATTTTCAAAATTTCCTTTTTTTATAGGGAAATTTTCAAAATTTCCTTATTTTTATAGAGAAATTTTTAAAATGTTTTTTTTTTCTATAGGGAAATTTTCAAAATTTCCTTATTTTTTAGGGAAATTTTCAAAATTTTCTTATTTTTTAGAGAAATTTTCAAAATTTTCTTATTTTTAAAAGGAAATTTTCAAAATTTCCTTATTTTTATAGAGAAATTTTTAAAATGTTCTTATTTTTATAGGAAAATTTTCAAAATTTCCTGTTTTTTAGGGGAATTTTCAAAATTTCCTTATTTTTATAGGGAAATTTTCAAAATTTCCTTATTTTTATAGGGAAATTTTCAAAATTTCCTTATTTTTATAGGGAAATTTTCATAATTTCCTGTTTTTTATAGGGAAATTTTCAAAATTTCCTCATTTTTATGGGAAATTTTCAAAATTTCCCTATTTTTATGGGGAAATTTTCAAAATTTCCTTATCTTTAAAGGAAAATTTTCAAAATTTCCTTTTTTTTTATAGGGAAATTTTCAAAATTTCCTGTTTTTAAAAGGAAATTTTAAAAATTTCCTTATTTTTATAGAGAAATTTTAAAAATTCCTTCGTTTTTTAGAGAAATTTTAAAAATTTCCTTATTTTTATAGGGATATTTTCATAGTTTCCTTATTTTTATAGGGAAATTTTAAAAATTTTCTTATCTTTAAAGGAAAATTTTCAAAATTTCCTTATTTTTATAGGGAAATTTTCAAAATTTCCTGTTTTTAAAAGGAAATTTTAAAAATTTCCTTATTTTTATAGAGAAATTTTTAAAATGTTCTTATTTTTACAGGGAAATTTTCAAAATTTCCCGTTTTTTAGGGAAATTTTCAAAATTTCCTTATTTTTATAGGGAAATTTTCAAAATTTCCTTATTTTTATAGGGAAATTTTCAAAATTTCCTTATTTTTATAGGGAAATTTTCAAAATTTCCTGTTTTTTTTAGGGAAATTTTCAAAATTTCCTTATTTTTATAGGGAAATTTTCAAAATTTCCTTATTTTTATGGGGAAATTTTCAAAATTTCCTTATTTTTATAGAGAAATTTTTAAAATGTTCTTATTTTTATAGGGAAATTTTCCAAAATTTCCTGTTTTTTAGGGAAATGTTCAAAATTTTCTTATTTTTATAGGGAAATTTTCAAAAATTCCTTATTTCTAATGGGAAATAACAATAACAAAATATACAAGTACCTTCTCATTTTAGTATTGATTTTAACATTTGGCCATCGTTGCTCTAAAGTCATTTATGTGGCTTTCATTGTCTCTGACACATGATCTTTCGCTTTGATTTATTTGGTTTTACAGGTCAAGTTTAAAATGATTTTTGTTAATTTGTCAAGATTAAGATCATTTACACTTTGTCTACAAAGATTTATCTTAATTCATATTAAAATGCAATAAATATTAATTTCTATTTTCTTCTTTACTTTTTTTTTAGTATTGCAATGGCGGTGATTTGGCTGATTATTTAAGTGTCAAGGGTACCTTGAGCGAGGATACGGTACGATTATTTTTGATACAATTGGGTAAGTGAATAAAAAAGTTTAATCAATTTAATAGCTTATAGTAAAGTCTGTCTTTTCAATGTCAAGGTCAAGGCCAGTTTTAGTTTTGTCCATAGCTGTATTCATACCACTAGCCAATACCCTTATTCGTAGATGTAATCCAAGCTTAAGTCATCTTTATAGTTTAAGCTGTTAGGGTAAACGATATCCGGTAATTAAGCCGCTTGGGCCTGTGAAGACAAGTCAATAGAAGAAGTAACAAGTAAGAGTGTTATATTCGGATGTACCGAATCTTATATACCCACCATCAAGTTGTGTTAAATTTAGAAACATATCTCATATATCTACAAGGGTGCAGCTAATTCAAAATGTGGACCAAATTAGAAAAAAGTTGTTACGCTAGTTGGTATTGTTGGTAAAATATTTGGGCTTAATTCGGTTGCATTAGCTTTATATTGCCGTTCCCAACTCAACTCAGTTTGGTCGTCTGCCAGTCAATCCAACTTTCACTCAACCAAATTAGTTTTTGATATTGCGGATCTCAACTTTTTAAATTCAGCAATATCAAAAAAAAATAATTTGGTTGAGTGAATGTTGGGTTAACTGGCAGACGACCAAACTGAGTTTAGTTGAAAACATCAATAGGGGCATTAATTCAAAGTCTCGACAAAAGCTTGTTGTCGTCTATAGCCAAAACCATATTCCAAAAACTAAAAAACGTTGAGTTTCGCAATATCAAAAAATAATTTGGTTGACTGAAAATTGGGTCGACTGGCAGACGACCAAACTGAGTTGAGTTGAGTTGAGAACGGAAATAGGGGCATTAATTTATAGTATCGACAAAATTATGTAGTCCAAAGTCAAAACCATATTCAAGTCCTTAGTCTAGTCGATAATTTAGTCAATAGTCTATTCCTTAATCTTGTCCATAGTTAAGTCCATATCTTCTTTCGCAAAATTTAAATATTGTTATATATTCTTAATTGTTTTTCTTTTTAGCTGGTGCCATGAAAGCTTTATATACCAAAGGAATTGTGCATCGTGATCTTAAGCCACAAAATATTTTACTATCGCACAATTTTGGCAAAACACTGCCAACACCTTCAAAGATTACACTCAAAATCGGTAAGATTGTGAAATATTTAAAATATGTTTTTTCACTTAAAATTTTTTAATAAATTTTCTCTGTTTTTCTAAATTTAGCTGATTTTGGTTTTGCCAGATTTTTAAATGAAGGCGTTATGGCCGCTACTCTATGTGGTTCACCCATGTATATGGTGGGTTTTTATTTAAATTAAGATTTCATGAGATTTTTGTTTAATAACTTGGTTTGTAACTTTTTTTCAGGCTCCCGAAGTTATAATGTCTTTGCAATATGATGCCAAAGCTGATCTGTGGTCCTTGGGCACTATAGTCTATCAGTGTTTAACGGGCAAGGCTCCTTTCTATGCACAAACACCAAATGAATTGAAATTCTATTATGAACAAAATGCCAATCTAGCACCCAAGTAGGTTTCTTGATGGTTTTGTTTTTAATTTTAGCCAGAAAAAATCTAAAAATATTTTAATTTAATTTCATTGTATTTAATATTTTGTTTGTTTTGCTTTTTTGTATAGAATACCTAATGGTGTCTCGCCCGAATTACGTGAATTGTTATTGTGTCTCTTGAGGCGCAATGCCAAGGACAGAATTTCTTTCGAAAGCTTTTTCACTCATCGTTTCTTGCAGGGCAAAAAGGCGGCTACATCACCAGGTTTGTTTTATTTAGAAAATGTTTTCTTTTTACTTCAAGGAAATTTTATGTTTTTGCTTAAATTTTTTTTTCGTTTAGGCGATATACCAGCTTCTTTGGCCATGGGCACTACACCGCCAACAAAATCGAAAAGTCCCTTACAGCAACAACTTGAACAACAACAGCAGCAACAACAGCTGCAACTACAGCAGCAACTGCAGCAACAGAAACAGCAACAATTTCAACAAAATCAAAAGGTGGGAGCTGCAGACGATTTTCAAGATGAAAATGCTGGTAAGTGAGATTGAAAATGTATTACAGTGACAGCTGGCTGTAGTGGACAGGTACAAACTGAACGAACTGTTAGACCGTGCATTCCACAACGTATTCCCAGCTTGTGGACAGGGTCCTCATGATACCCCCACATTTTCAACTGTACCACCAACCCCACTTCACTTAGTCCTGAGAATTTGTGGACTCATCCAGTTAAAGTAGCACAATTTCTTGTCATTGACCTCCTAACAGATTCCCATAAAAAAAATATAAAACTGTAAATGTTAGAGCTATTACGACAATAACAACAGCTCTGACTACAGCTATGATCGCAGCTATGACTACAGCAAAGACTTTATAATAATATAACTATATTATAAGATATTGCACTTCATACATTTTTCTTTGCCAAAAGTGAAATTAAAGTGTATAAAGAACAATCATTAACGCACAAATAAACACACATTTCATGAGCACGTGTGTGTCTCTTTCTGCTTTCTCTAAATGGGTAATCGACTCCATTCGTTGTTTCCGAATTAGAGTTAAAGCGGTATACACTTTTTTTTTAAGGGATTTTTCAAAACGACCGTACGGCAAATCAATATATCCAAGTACAATTAAGTATTTTATTACTTTTTATTAAATGGCCTATATTTACAACCTGTTAAGGTCAAAGGCCGAGCTTATTTTAGAATTCCATCCGCTTTTCGATCTTGTGCGCATTTTCTCTAATTTAGTAGGCCAATCTTTGAAAGATTTTCCTCTACTTGGTCTTTCCAAATGGACCATACGGCAAATCAATGTATGGAAGTGCAACATCTTTATATTATAGAGTCTTTGACTCTTTTCCTAAATACTCATCAGACACAGCAAGAAACGGTGCAATAAAAAAAAACCAAAGTTAGTCCTATTGCCTAAGGCCCAATAAACTCTTGGCTGAGCGATCAACAGACCGCTCCATATATCTTCTTGATATATTTGAAAATATACTTGAAAGAATAGTAGACAAAAGATTACTTAGAGAAGTTGAAAGATCCAAAGGACTTTTAGAGAAACAATACGGTTTTCTTAAAGCTTAGAGGACGGTGGATGCTTCAAATATAGTGAAGATTAGTAACATCCACAGCTCAATTGTTGCCAGCATTGAGAAAGGCTGTAAAATGGGGACATAGAGTTCAAACTGCGAGTATGGGAAACTGCAATATGGGATACAGATGCCAGTTAAAGGGGAGGGCTGGGTAGTTCTTTGTAGAGTACTCCCTCTAAGCCTAACTTTTATGGGTGACCCTACCGGAGATAACAAGAACACCAACTCCATAAGCATAGGAGCTTAATGTTGCCAGCACTGAGGAAAGCGGTAGAATGGGGACATAGAGTTTTAACTGACCGCTTAATGTGTGAAACTGATTCCAGTTGAAGGGGAGGGTTATGTAGTTCTTTGCAGAGTACTCCCACTAAGCCTGTCTGGTATGGGAGACCCTACCGTAGATAACAAGAACACCAACTCCCTAAACATAGGATGGCTAGAAGTGCCCAATATATATTCAGTTACTAAATCCGAGTCGACAGTAGATGCTAAGGAGTGAGATTATTGAAATAACTCAGCTTAGTCGTCTGCCAGTCGACCCAACCTTAACTCAACCAAATTATTTTTTGATATTAAGAAACTAAAAAACGTTGAGTGCCATCCATTTTTGCAAAAGATAATAGCATATCGAATGCTTTGAGTAATTTTTTATTGCTACCCGCCACCTGTCGGAAATTTTTCATATCAATTTAGAAACCTTCGTCTTCTCATACGCCACAACTTTGCTACAGTTCATAGCATGATCAAACTCATAATTTACGATTTAATTAACTTTAAGCAATTTTCAGTGCCGCCACCTGTAGAAAATTGGCCATATCAATTTAGAAATCTTTGTGGTCTCATGCGCCACATCTTTTCTAAAGTTCGTAGCATGATCAAATGCACAGTTTAAGATTTAATTAATTTTGAGTAATTGTCATTGGTGCCACCTGTAGGAAATTTGTCATACCAACTTAGAAACCTTCGTCGGCTCATGCGGCACAATTTTGCTAAAGTTCATAGCATGATCGAATGCACATTTTGCGATTTAATTAATTTTGAGTAATTGTCATTGGTGCCACCTGTCGGAAATTTCTTATACCAACTAAGAAACCTTCGTCGGCTCATACGTCACCACTTTGCTAAAGATCATAGTCTGATCAAATGCACAGTTTACGATTTGGTTAACTTTCAGTGGCGCCACCTGTCAAAACTTAGTAATGTTCTTTGGCTCGTGCACAACAAGTTTTCTTCAGATCATAACATGATCAAATAAAAAGTTTTCGATTCTATAAAGTTCAAACAATTCCAAACAATTTTGCCTCTTTTCTGTTGGACTACTATTACTAAAGCAGTGATTAATGCTATAAATGAGCTATATCTAGAGGTATAACTTATAGGATATGACTACACTAAGGATTAAAGTTATGACTTAGTTTTTGACTGAAGCTTTGCCCTCAAAATTTGTATTGCATTAACTTTTACCACTTAACCTTTTCTCTTTCAGTTTCTGTTGTCGAAAATCCAGCGATTTGTGCCACCATCACAAATGTTGGTATTTTATGTGAAAGTGAAAATAATACCGAATCTTCTGGATCTCACGAAGATTCCGATGATTTTGTATTAGTACCCAAAAATCTTCCAGAAGATCAAAATGTTATTGACTATGAAAAGAAGTAAGTTTCTTTGAAAAAAAAAAAAAAACTATATTTTAAATTTTTGCTCATATTCCAAAACTTTCCAGACATTCCACTAAACAACAAAACGCTAATGCTGCACAGCAAAATCAGTCCAGTCCTCCAAGACCTAGTACTTTGCCAATATCCGAACCCAAGCCCGTGCCAGCTCCTGTACGCCGCTATTCTAGCAATACAGCGGCTGCTGCAACCGCACCCTCTGGTTCGCCTTTGGATAAGAATCAAGTACGCTACCGGGCGAATAGTGAACAGGTATCGTCACCCAAATTAGCCACCACCGCGCCCACTACCATTTCGCCGGCACAACAAATACCCAGATCTCAGCCCATCAGTGTTAAGGGTCGCCAGGAGCATCGTAAGAGTAGTGTTAGTAGTGATATCAATTCAATATCACCGCCTGCGGTGCAGTTTGCCATAGGCACACCACCCACCGGTAGACATCGTTCCACCTCGGGAGGTTCGCTGTCGGAAACACCACCACCCTCGGCTCCCTGCACTTGGCAAGTGAGTCCTGGCGGCCAAACACAATCGCCTCTCAGACGCTCCGGACATAGTTCACCAGTGCTTCCGTCCGCTCTCACAAAATTACCCACACTCGGCAGTCCCACACTCATGGTGGCTCCCGGTTCAGTGGGTTCTTTAGGTTCGGGTTCTTCGTCGGAAAATAACAATCAACATCCCATGTTAGGACCGCGAGCCTTTACCCTACCCGAATTGGGTGCCACGGGGGGTTTGCAAAGCCTTTTGGACACAAATGCCACCACGGTTGGTAATAATCCCTCGGATAGTCATCATCATTTGCATGCATTCCATGCTCCCGAGTTGTCGGAAGAAACCCTTATGGACCGTGAACACAATGAAACCCTGTCGAAACTAAATTTTGTTTTGGCTCTTACCGATTGCATACAAGAAGTGGCTGACTCCAGATGTGCCCCTCTTTCCGCCCTTATGGCTGCCGGCTCCAATGAACAACCACAAATCCCACCGCATGCTCCTGAGCATTGTAAGCGAGCCGAGAGATTGGTCTTGTTAGTGAGAGCCTTGCAGCTGCTGTCGTCGGGTTTGAATTTGGCTTCGCAACAGTTGAGAAGTGGCAATTTGAAGCCCTCGTCGAATGTTAAAATTGGTAAGGGAAAAGAATAATTTTAGTATTTTACAAAATTATTTCAAATTTATTGTTTTTTTATCTTTTTAGCTTTAGTGACACTGAATTCAAAATATCGCAGCATTTTATTTGAATCGAAAAAATTAAATGGCACTGGTCTATTGCAAAAAGCCAATGCATTTAATATAACAGCCGATAAAATTTTATACGATTATGCTTTAGATATGGTAAGTGGTTTTACATTAACTGATTCTATTGATGAGATAGCCGATAATATTTCAAAACCGATAATCAACATATTGTCGAAGTAATTATGCCCTAGATAATACGGAAATATATGCCCTTAGTTGTCTTATATAGCTAAAACATGGACCAGATGTTTGGCAGTCTGGTATAGCTACCCATACGAAACCAGAGGATTTCATATCTATCAATATCAGCTCTTCCCTTCTTCTTCAGTTCTAGTTCAATTCTAGTTCAGTTCTACTTCAGTTCTAGTTCAGTTCTATTTCAGTTCTAGTTCAGTTCTAGTTCAGTTCTAGTTCAGTTCTAGTTCAGTTCTAGTTCAGTTCTAGTTCAGTTCTAGTTCAGTTCTAGTTCAGTTCTAGTTCAGTTCTAGTTCAGTTCTAGTTCAGTTCTAGTTCAGTTCTAGTTCAGTTCTAGTTCAGTTCTAGTTCAGTTCTAGTTCAGTTCTAGTTCAGTTCTAGTTCAGTTCTAGTTCAGTTCTAGTTCAGTTCTAGTTCAGTTCTAGTTCAGTTCTAGTTCAGTTCTAGTTCAGTTCTAGTTCAGTTCTAGTTCAGTTCTAGTTCAGTTCTAGTTCAGTTCTAGTTCAGTTCTAGTTCAGTTCTAGTTCAGTTCTAGTTCAGTTCTAGTTCAGTTCTAGTTCAGTTCTAGTTCAGTTCTAGTTCAGTTCTAGTTCAGTTCTAGTTCAGTTCTAGTTCAGTTCTAGTTCAGTTCTAGTTCAGTTCTAGTTCAGTTCTAGTTCAGTTCTAGTTCAGTTCTAGTTCAGTTCTAGTTCAGTTCTAGTTCAGTTCTAGTTCAGTTCTAGTTCAGTTCTAGTTCAGTTCTAGTTCAGTTCTAGTTCAGTTCTAGTTCAGTTCTAGTTCAGTTCTAGTTCAGTTCTAGTTCAGTTCTAGTTCAGTTCTAGTTCAGTTCTAGTTCAGTTCTAGTTCAGTTCTAGTTCAGTTCTAGTTCAGTTCTAGTTCAGTTCTAGTTCAGTTCTAGTTCAGTTCTAGTTCAGTTCTAGTTCAGTTCTAGTTCAGTTCTAGTTCAGTTCTAGTTCAGTTCTAGTTCAGTTCTAGTTCAGTTCTAGTTCAGTTCTAGTTCAGTTCTAGTTCAGTTCTAGTTCAGTTCTAGTTCAGTTCTAGTTCAGTTCTAGTTCAGTTCTAGTTCAGTTCTAGTTCAGTTCTAGTTCAGTTCTAGTTCAGTTCTAGTTCAGTTCTAGTTCAGTTCTAGTTCAGTTCTAGTTCAGTTCTAGTTCAGTTCTAGTTCAGTTCTAGTTCAGTTCTAGTTCAGTTCTAGTTCAGTTCTAGTTCAGTTCTAGTTCAGTTCTAGTTCAGTTCTAGTTCAGTTCTAGTTCAGTTCTAGTTCAGTTCTAGTTCAGTTCTAGTTCAGTTCTAGTTCAGTTCTAGTTCAGTTCTAGTTCAGTTCTAGTTCAGTTCTAGTTCAGTTCTAGTTCAGTTCTAGTTCAGTTCTAGTTCAGTTCTAGTTCAGTTCTAGTTCAGTTCTAGTTCAGTTCTAGTTCAGTTCTAGTTCAGTTCTAGTTCAGTTCTAGTTCAGTTCTAGTTCAGTTCTAGTTCAGTTCTAGTTCAGTTCTAGTTCAGTTCTAGTTCAGTTCTAGTTCAGTTCTAGTTCAGTTCTAGTTCAGTTCTAGTTCAGTTCTAGTTCAGTTCTAGTTCAGTTCTAGTTCAGTTCTAGTTCAGTTTTAGTTCAGTTCTAGTTCAGTTCTAGTTCAGTTCTAGGTTAAGTTTTAGGCCAGTTCTAAGTTCAGTTCCAGATTCAGTTCAGTTCTAGATTTAGTTCTAGGTTCAGTTTTGGGTTCAGTCCTAGGTTCAATTCTAGATTCAGTTCTAGGTTTAGTTCTAGGTTCAGTTCTAGGTTTAGTTCTAGGTTCAGTTCTAAGTTCAGTTCTAGATTTAGTTCTAGGTTCAGTTTTAGGTTCAGTTCTAGGTTTAGTTCTAGATTCAGTTCTAGGTTTAGTTCTAGGTTCAGTTCTAGGTTTAGTTCTAGGTTCAGTTTTAAGTTCAGTTCTAGGTTTAGTTCTAGGTTCAATTTTGGGTTCAGTTCTAGGTTCAGTTTTAGGTTAAATTTAAGGTTCAGTTCTTGTCCAGTGTTAGTTTAGTTCTTGTTTAAGTTCTTGTTTCTTTTCTTATTTTAGTTCTAGTTCTAGCTCTGTTCTAGTTTAGTTCTAGGTTCAGTTTTTGGTTTAGTTTCAGTTTTAGGTTATGTTTTGGGTTCAGTTTTAGGTTATGTTTAAGGTTCAGTTTTAGGTTAAGTTTAAGGTTCACTTTAAAGTTGGTCCTAGTTCTATTCTAATCAATTATGTTTTTTTACAACATTTTTAAAATATCCTTTAAATTTTTGAATATTTTAGTGCCAGGCAGCTGCTTTAGATGAATTATTGAGTAATACCAAAAATTGTTTTGAACGTTATAATACGGCCCATATATTATTACATTCTTTGGTCCAAAAATGTAATCATCCCCAGGATAAAATGCTTTTAAATAAATGTAAGTTTGTATACGAAAGTTTTATTAAAAGTTGCAATTTATTAACAGTTTGTTTTGTTGTTGTTTACAGATCGTGATGCCGTGGAAAAACGTTTAAATATTTTACAACAACAAGGTTACATTTATGTAACCGATGAAAATTCTTAAGTTATAAAATTTTAACAAAAAATCAACCTTTAGCAATGTTTAAATTAACATGAACAATTTTTCGTTATGGAAAAAAATATTCAAAATTTACCAAATAGAATTTTTGGTTTAAAATTTTAGTTTTGAAAATTGAAAACTTTTTGCAATAATTTTAAAATGAAATTAAGCTAAAAGAAATCCTACTTTTTAACAAAATGTGATTTTTTCTATCCATTTATTTTATTTATTTTTCTTTTCTAATTGTTATACAAAATCTATTGCAAAAGGATTGAGAAGGATCTGTACATATTTAGGAATTTTTATTTTTAAATAATTTAATTTAGTTTTTAGATTTTAATCAATATTTTTTTATTAACTTGATAATAACTGAAGTAAAAGAAAAGGGCTTGCAATTTTAGTTTTAAATTATTTTTCACATTTATTTTATCTTTTTGTTTTTTTTTTGTTAAAGAAGTTTTATTTAATTTTCCTTTTTTTTATAAATATTCAAAATATTTAAAGTTATATTATTAATCAAAAATTTATATTCTAATTTGAAATCTTAGAAAACGTATTTATTTAATAAGTATGTCTTAATATTAAACTACAGCTTCAAATAATGAAAAATCAGCTCTTTCCCTTTTTTCCTAAAACATAAAAATTATTTCGAAATTATTGAAATTATTAAAATATCGAAAACTAAGAAATGAAATCTTAAAATGCATAAAAGAAAATATTTAGTCTGTAAAAAACAAACTTTTGTAGTTTTTAAGTTTAAGCATTAACTTTATAAAAATAGTAACCGAAAAGGAAATTTTTCAAATAAAATCAACTGTATTAATTTATGTTTTATACTCGTTTTCTATTTGTTTCCCCTAACTTTTCCCTAATTTAACCCTATTTTTGGTTCAATTTTTATATTTTTATAGTTTGTTTCGTTTAACTTTATATTTTTCTATTATTCTTATTATTCAACAAAATTTATAATTCTTAAAAATACAAAAAAATTTAAGTTTTTTGTTTATTTCTTTACCTAGTTTTTAAATGAATGCAAAATTATTTCAACAAAAATCATAATATAAAAAAAACTCTTGAGAAAAAAGAAAAACAAAACAATAAAAAAAAAAACATACAAAAATATTCATGAATATAAATAAAATATAAAAAACTGCGTTTTATTTTTTATTAAAAATATTCACCCAAAAAGTGAATTTTTCAATAGAAAAAAGTGAATTTTTCTATAGAAAAAATGAAATTTTTCTATAGAAAAAATACAATTTTTCTATAGAAAAAATACAATTTTTCAATAGAAAAAAGTGAATTTTTCTATAGAAAAAATGAAATTTTTCTATAGAAAAAATGAAATTTTTCTATAGAAAAAATGAAATTTTTCTATAGAAAAAATGAAATTTTTCTATAGAAAAAATGAAATTTTTCTATAGAAAAAATGAAATTTTTCTATAGAAAAAATGAAATTTTTCTATAGAAAAAATGAAATTTTTCTATAGAAAAAATTAAATTTTTCTATAGAAAAAATGAAATTTTTCTATAGAAAAAATGAAATTTTTCTATAGAAAAAATGAAATTTTTCTATAGAAAAAATGAAATTTTTCTATAGAAAAAATGAAATTTTTCTATAGAAAAAATGAAATTTTTCTATAGAAAAAATGAAATTTTTCTATAGAAAAAATGAAATTTTTCTATAGAAAAAATGAAATTTTTCTATAGAACAAATGAAATTTTTCTATAGAAAAAAGGAAATTTTTCTATAGAAAAAATGAAATTTTTCTATAGAAAAAATGAAATTTTTCTATAGAAAAAATGAAATTTTTCTATAGAAAAAATGAAATTTTTCTATAGAAAAAATGAAATTTTTCTATAGAAAAAATTAAATTTTTCTATAGAAAAAATTAAATTTTTCTATAGAAAAAATTAAATTTTTCTATAGAAAAAATTAAATTTTTCTATAGAAAAAATGAAATTTTTCTATAGAAAAAATGAAATTTTTCTATAGAAAAAATGAAATTTTTCTATAGAAAAAATGAAATTTTTCTATAGAAAAAATGAAATTTTTCTATAGAAAAAATGAAATTTTTCTATAGAAAAAATGAAATTTTTCTATAGAAAAAATGAAATTTTTCTATAGAAAAAATGAAATTTTTCTATAGAAAAAATGAAATTTTTCTATAGAAAAAATGAAATTTTTCTATAGAAAAAATGAAATTTTTCTATAGAAAAAATGAAATTTTTCTATAGAAAAAATGAAATTTTTCTATAGAAAAAATGAAATTTTTCTATAGAAAAAATGAAATTTTTCTATAGAAAAAATGAAATTTTTCTATAGAAAAAATGAAATTTTTCTATAGAAAAAATGAAATTTTTCTATAGAAAAAATGAAATTTTTCTATAGAAAAAATGAAATTTTTCTACAGAAAAAATTAAATTTTTCTATAGAAAAAATGAAATTTTT
Organism: Stomorhina lunata; assembly: GCA_933228675.1. NCBI lineage: Eukaryota > Metazoa > Arthropoda > Insecta > Diptera > Rhiniidae > Stomorhina > Stomorhina lunata. Next base: position 114,156,360 of record OW121742.1, on the reverse strand, counting down.
CTACAGAAAAAATGAAATTTTTCTATAGAAAAAATGAAATTTTTCTATAGAAAAAATGAAATTTTTCTATAGAAAAAATGAAATTTTTCTATAGAAAAAATAAAATTTTTCTATAGAAAAAATAAAATTTTTCTATAGAAAAAATGAAATTTTTCTATAGAAAAAATGAAATTTTTCTATAGAAAAAATGAAATTTTTCTATAGAAAAAATGAAATTTTTCTATAGAAAAAATGAAATTTTTCTATAGAAAAAATGAAATTTTTCTATAGAAAAAATGAAATTTTTCTATAGAAAAAATGAAATTTTTCTATAGAAAAAATGAAATTTTTCTATAGAAAAAATGAAATTTTTCTATAGAAAAAATGAAATTTTTCTATAGAAAAAATGAAATTTTTCTATAGAAAAAATGAAATTTTTCTATAGAAAAAATGAAATTTTTCTATAGAAAAAATGAAATTTTTCTATAGAAAAAATGAAATTTTTCTATAGAAAAAATGAAATTTTTCTATAGAAAAAATGAAATTTTTCTATAGAAAAAATGAAATTTTTCTATAGAAAAAATGAAATTTTTCTATAGAAAAAATGAAATTTTTCTATAGAAAAAATGAAATTTTTCTATAGAAAAAATGAAATTTTTCTATAGAAAAAATGAAATTTTTCTATAGAAAAAATTAAATTTTTCTATAGAAAAAATGAAATTTTTCTATAGAAAAAATGAAATTTTTCTATAGAAAAAATGAAATTTTTCTATAGAAAAAATGAAATTTTTCTATAGAAAAAATGAAATTTTTCTATAGAAAAAATGAAATTTTTCTATAGAAAAAATGAAATTTTTCTATAGAAAAAATTAAATTTTTCTATAGAAAAAATGAAATTTTTCTATAGAAAAAATGAAATTTTTCTATAGAAAAAATGAAATTTTTCTATAGAAAAAATGAAATTTTTCTATAGAAAAAATGAAATTTTTCTATAGAAAAAATGAAATTTTTCTATAGAAAAAATGAAATTTTTCTATAGAAAAAATGAAATTTTTCTATAGAAAAAATGAAATTTTTCTATAGAAAAAATGAAATTTTTCTATAGAAAAAATGAAATTTTTCTATAGAAAAAATAAAATTTTTCTATAGAAAAAATGAAATTTTTCTATAGAAAAAATGAAATTTTTCTATAGAAAAAATGAAATTTTTCTATAGAAAAAATGAAATTTTTCTATAGAAAAAATGAAATTTTTCTATAGAAAAAATGAAATTTTTCTATAGAAAAAATGAAATTTTTCTATAGAAAAAATGAAATTTTTCTATAGAAAAAATGAAATTTTTCTATAGAAAAAATGAAATTTTTCTATAGAAAAAATAAAATTTTTCTATAGAAAAAATAAAATTTTTCTATAGAAAAAATGAAATTTTTCTATAGAAAAAATGAAATTTTTCTATAGAAAAAATGAAATTTTTCTATAGAAAAAATGAAATTTTTCTATAGAAAAAATGAAATTTTTCTATAGAAAAAATGAAATTTTTCTATAGAAAAAATGAAATTTTTCTATAGAAAAAATGAAATTTTTCTATAGAAAAAATGAAATTTTTCTATAGAAAAAATGAAATTTTTCTATAGAAAAAATGAAATTTTTCTATAGAAAAAATGAAATTTTTCTATAGAAAAAATGAAATTTTTCTATAGAAAAAATGAAATTTTTCTATAGAAAAAATGAAATTTTTCTATAGAAAAAATGAAATTTTTCTATAGAAAAAATTAAATTTTTCTATAGAAAAAATGAAATTTTTCTATAGAAAAAATGAAATTTTTCTATAGAAAAAATGAAATTTTTCTATAGAAAAAATGAAATTTTTCTATAGAAAAAATGAAATTTTTCTATAGAAAAAATGAAATTTTTCTATAGAAAAAATTAAATTTTTCTATAGAAAAAATGAAATTTTTCTATAGAAAAAATGAAATTTTTCTATAGAAAAAATGAAATTTTTCTATAGAAAAAATGAAATTTTTCTATAGAAAAAATGAAATTTTTCTATAGAAAAAATGAAATTTTTCTATAGAAAAAATGAAATTTTTCTATAGAAAAAATGAAATTTTTCTATAGAAAAAATGAAATTTTTCTATAGAAAAAATGAAATTTTTCTATAGAAAAAATGAAATTTTTCTATAGAAAAAATGAAATTTTTCTATAGAAAAAATGAAATTTTTCTATAGAAAAAAGGAAATTTTTCTATAGAAAAAATGAAATTTTTCTATAGAAAAAATGAAATTTTTCTATAGAAAAAATGAAATTTTTCTATAGAAAAAATGAAATTTTTCTATAGAAAAAATGAAATTTTTCTATAGAAAAAATGAAATTTTTCTATAGAAAAAATGAAATTTTTCTATAGAAAAAATGAAATTTTTCTATAGAAAAAATGAAATTTTTCTATAGAAAAAATGAAATTTTTCTATAGAAAAAATGAAATTTTTCTATAGAAAAAATGAAATTTTTCTATAGAAAAAATGAAATTTTTCTATAGAAAAAATGAAATTTTTCTTTAACTCGTAAATTTTTCTATAAAGAATTTTAAGTTTTCCCATTTTTTAATTTGAAAAGATTCTCGTTTTGGATTCAAAAATTTTAGATCTCGATTATATAAATCGATTTCATTCTTACTAAGAGACATTTGAATCTGAAATATATCTTCCCGATATCGCTTTGATATTAAAACCTCTTGGAACCATACAAAAAGCTTCGCGCTTTTTGTTTTAAAATCGGAGATTTTCCTCAATCATTCGGTATGGGATAACTCGGATTAATATATAACGAATCTGAGGGCTGAGAGTTATGATGTATAGAAAGATGATATATCTTATCAAAATCAATTTTAGAAGGCAAATGCTCATAGTTCATGGAGTTATAGGGAAAGTTTTGGGTACTGAAAGATGTATTGAAATAAGTCTGATATCGATTATGATCTAGAGGATCGTGATACGAGTAAGTTGCTGAGGAGAATGGGAGAGTAGTATAGACACTATCGGTACTAAAGTTTTGATCTTCCCCTCTTATAGGATTTGGCAATTGAGTCTGGGGATTCAAATAATGTTGGGAAGGCTGTGAGTATTGTCTTAGGTTCGATGGGCTATTTTCGCAGTAGGTATTCGGGTTTGGGGAAGAGTAACTATTTGAGTAACTATTTGGAACTGAAGTTTGAATTGGCACTGAATGAGTTTGGAAGATTGATTTGTTGATTTTAGGCTTTTGCAAGGAAATGTTATAATGCCTTAAAAATGGTGGATACATATTTTGAGCTGGGTTATAAATTAAGTCACAGGGATTTGGAACCGATTCTGTAGAGTGCTGGCAGTTATTAAGCTGTTGAGTATCGACTTTAAACGTCAATTTTCTATGGGATTTTTTAGGTCTCAAATCTGAATTATAGTGCTTTCCTAGGGACTTTAAAGCAGTTTTTGAAATTTTCGATAAAACTTTTTTACGCAATTGCGTGAATTTCTTGAGATCTCTTTGGCTTTTATAAGTTATAGAAGTTTGATTAATCGTACCCTCGGGTATGTGATTCTGGTTATCAAAATTTGGACTTATTACAGTTTGTTTACACGATATTGGAGTAACTGGATTGACATTCTCCGGAAATTGCTTGTTTCCGGTATAATCAAATGATTGTGAAGAATAATTAAACGATTTTGATTCAATATTTCCGGATTTTCTCAGAATATCGCATACTCTATGTGATTTTGAAGATTTGTCATCACTGAATGTTTGTGCAATTGTTTCCAAAGTCACCTCAGGATTTGCTTTCGAATAATGTTCCCGTTTTCGCTTATTGTTGATACCATTATCTTTCAGGGCCTCATTAGCAACGCTTGGTCTAGATTGAGTTTTTAATTGTTCGCTAAAATTAAGATTCGGCAGTTTCTGGTTGGAAATTATAGTCACTTTTGAGTTATGACTTTTCTGATCTGAGGAACTTTTGTCTTTATCATCACTATTATTGAGTTTTGGCTTTAAGATATCGGTGGTTTTAAAAGTTAGAGTTTTTGTTGGCATTTTTTCGACATCGATTAGTATGGTAACAGTATCGGAATATTGGTCAGCTTGGAATGATTTATCACCAAGGGAGTTTGAAGAACTAAAAAAGAAAGATAGAGATTAAAAGTCATTGATATATTTATATGGAATAAGTTATTAAAGTACTTGGGGAACCTGTCTTGGACACCAATTTTTCACCTATTTTTATTCTTAATCTTCAAGCCGCTATGCTCGACAAAATTTGATGAATATCAACACACGTCCATAAATTAATTAAGAAAAGAGCTCTACTAATTTTTCTTTAAAATTAGTCGACTCCTTGGAGTATCCTTGGAGTACCTGTCCTGGACCCCCATTTTTCACCTATTTTTCTTTTTAATGTACAATCCGTAATTCTAGACAGAATTTCATAAAATTTAACGTAAGTCTATAAGTTGGTTTAAAAAATAGATCTATCAAGTTTGGTTAAAATTCGTTGACTCCTTGGGGTGCCTGCCTTGGACCCCCATTTTTTCACCTATTTTTCCTTTCGATGTACAAGTCGCAATTCTCGACAGAATTTGATGAAACTTTACACACATCTATAAATTTATTCAAAAAGGAGCTCCACTTATTTTGGTTGAAATTAGTTGACTCCTTGAGGTACCTACCTTGGACCCCCATTTTCACCTATTTTTCTTCTTATTGTACAATCCGTAATTCTCGACAGAATTTCATAAAATTTAACGTAAGTCTATAAGTTGATCTAGAAAATAGATCTACCAATTTTGGCTAAAATTCGTTGACTCCATGGTGTGCCTGCCTTGGACCCCCATTTTTTCACCTATTTTTCTTCGTAACATGCAAGTCGCAATTCTCGACAGAATTTCATAAAATTTGACCCACGTCTATTAGTTGATCTAAGAAAGAGGTTCACTAATTTTGGTTAAAATTTGTCGACTCTTTGGGGTACCTACCTTGGACTCACATTTTTTCACCTATTTTTTTTTTTTTTTCTTAACCTACAAGTCGCAATTCTCGACAGAATTTCATAAAATTTATCGCACGTCTATAAGTTGATCTAAAAACTAGGTTCACTAATTTTGGTTAAAATTTGTCGACTCCTTGGGGTACCTGTTTTGGACCCCCATTTTTCCACCTATTTTTCTTCTTAGCGTACAAGTCGCAATTCTCGACAGAATTACATAAAATTAGGCACACGTCTACTGGTTTATCCAACAAAGAGCTCTACTAACTTAGGTTGAAATCCGTTCACTCCTTGGGTTACCTGCTTTGGACCCCCATTTTTCACTTATTTTTCTTCTTAAAATATAAGCCGCAATTCTCAACAATGAATTTCGGCACACGTCTTTTAGTTGACCCAAAAAATAGCTCTACTAATTTTGGTTGAAATCCGTCGACTCCTAGGGGTACTTGCCTTGGACTAACACATAAATGCAATTTGATTAAAAAGTTAAGCCTAAACGACAGCAATACTTTTTGCTTAAATTATGCTTAAAAATTTATATGACTTTTTTCAAAAAATTTTGAACTTTGTTTTACGATCGGTCAATTTTTTTCGCTTAATCTAAAGAAGAGACTTTCGCCTTTCACGTGGTTATGTTGGGAGCACCGAGCAAAACCAATGAAGCAGCAGCTTGGGTATCATTTCGAGATGTTGTTTACAACTTTCTCGGTAACCGCGAATGCAAGATTGGAGCTCGAATGTCTCTCATTCTTCATTTTACACACGAATTTTTTCCTGAAAAGTTGGGTGACGATCAAGGAGAGCGTCTATACCAAGATATTGCGAAAATCGTAAATTTTGAGACGAGGGCACAATGAGCTACTATTGTTGTACAGTTATACGTGAGACAGATCCCAAACAGTACAAGCGATTCAGTTTGACTGCTATTATTTACAACCGGTTAAAGTCAAATGGGATTTAACTGGATGCAGCTGTTGACTGGCGTCTCCAGCTACCTGGTAAGAACTATATACAGTTTCTAATCTATATGTTCAACATGTTAGTTGCGGCTGCAAGCGGGCGTCTATCTCGGATCGAGCGGATCGCTATACAAACGTGGCTTGTGTCTTTGGACTCCACACCCACCGACTTAGCACTTACGATGTTTAAAGCATGGAAAGACATAACATTACAGAATATACTACTCCCAGGGGTAATCATGTGAGAAATCCCCCTGCTACGGCATTTGCAAACAAATACTTGCAGCAAATCCTTTATAAATGAATGCGATCTGCCGCATAAATGAAGATCTACTAAACGCGACAAACCAAATCCCTGCTTCTCTAGAGGTATGTCAACGGAAATGGCTGTGGACAGGCCACACACTTCGAATTGGAATCCATAGGGAAGCGGCCGTCATGTTGGTACACCTGCTAGAACGTGGATAAGGTTAATTGATGTGGAGTTACAAGCACCAAACTATTCATGGACTTACGTATGCCTAACATCTCGCAATAGAGTTCGATATAAAAGGATGGTCGAGGCCCTATGCTCAAGGATAGCAGAAGAAGAGGACGATTGCTGGCACAAGGATTTCGGAGGTGCCTTATCTATGCAAGAACATTCTGATGAATGAAAGCAATTCTATCTGAAGATATCGGACTATAAAACCTACTATAGGCATGAAGAAAAGTTTGAAGTTTGCGACAAGGAACGTGGATCACGTTATACGAATCTGGCAAATTAGAACAGCTAAGGCGTGAAATGCTGTGTTATATCATTGATTTGCTGACAGTGCAAGAAGCAAGATAGACAGGGTAAGGGGAGGTGAGGAACGTAAATATTGTGTTTCGGTACTCCGGTCGCCCGGAGGGCGATGAGTAAGTAGAGATGTGGGCTTTCTGATAACTAAAAGAATAGCTTAGGCCATGATAGCAGGTTAGCCAAGTAGCCGATGTTAAGTCAGTGTCACTTGGGTCCAAAATGCGGTCCCTTTGTGGTACCTGCAAGGGATAGACTGAAAAAAAAATGACAAAGATAATTATTCCAGGCTTTCGGTGACAGGCTTATCAAGCCAGCCTGTAGCCCTGATAAATGAGTCAGTCTATTTTACGAATGTTAATACTCGCTAGATCTGATAAATCATGCAGAAAAGGCGCCCCAAATAAAGGCAGTGGCAGAGAAGATGAGTTACTGTCTTCCCCTCTTCTATGTTATGACAACTGCGACAGTAGTCATAGAATTGAAGGTTAAGTCTTCTGGCATGCAGCCCAAAAACACAATGACCTGTTAAGGTTAAGATTAGGTTGCAGAGTCTGTGGCAAGGTAGGGATACCAAGCATTTTGAACGTTTAATATTGTAAGTGGCTGGATATTGAACAAGTCGTTTCCAATGACCAATTGCTCCGCGCTGACGCGTAAAGAAATTGCCTAATTATTGATTTGCAGGTGGACAGTGGTAAGCCCATAAATTGGTCGATGTTATCCTGACTTAGGACAAACTTTAGCGAGTTTGTCCGCAGTATAGCTACCAGGTATGTTGTTGTGCCCGGACACTTGGAAAAGTTCGATATTGCAAAGTCTCGCCATCTCGTTAAGAGATGCCCGGCATTCGCGGTTAAGAACAGATGTCGTGTGGACATTAGATAGGGATTTTATGACAGCCTGACTGTCGATACAGAAATAAATATCCCTGTCGTATATTCTGTGGTATCTCAACCATTTGACTGCTTTATGTATGGCGATATCTCGGATTAGAGAATACTACAGAGCCTAAAACAAATTTCCTTTCCTAAAAGTGTGATGAAGACGCCTCCCCCTAAGCCTATCTTTGACTTTGATCTATCCGTGTATACCTCCAGGCTGCCGTCGTCTAGGGATGAGGGGTCTTCAGAGATAGTCACAGTGAAGGATTTATCAAAGAGGGGGATGGATATGCAGTGAGAGGCTATTGGCAATAAAACTTAGGACTAATCATCGTAATTTGATAATTATAAAGGTCTATGGTCCAACTGAAATCCAATCTGAAAACGAGAAAGATGAATTTTACAATGTACTAAGCAGTTGGAACTGATATTACTGTGACACTGGGCAACTTTAACGCCAAAGTAGGTTCAAACTATATCGATTTGGAACATTATATTGGTAAGCACGGTGTCGGGGTAAGAAACGATAATGGAAGAAGACTGATCGAACTGTGATGCGAAAAGAAACTTGCTGTGGGTGGCACTATTTTCCCTAATAAATTACAGCCCAAAATAACCTGGATATCGCCGAATGGGGTTACTAAGAATCAAATTGATCACATTTTGATGTTGGATACCAAGCAACGGTTCTGATTGGTCTTAACTTGATAAGCCCTGACTTATCTTGGTTATCTTTCATCTGAACTGGGGATACTGAGATTCTCGCGGTATCATCCGGGGAATTACGTTAACATTCGTTAACGTAGTGAGCTAATATGTGCTTCGAGTTCTCACATAAGAATGATACAAACTATGGGTTAGGGCTTCGGGCTAGTAACCCACTCCTGGAAAATAAAAATTACTATGAAGAAGCTAAAATTATAACAAAAACGGTCGGCCCCCTTAATGTTAAAGGAGAACGTTCGAAACTTCAATGAAAAGACCAAGTAGAGGAAAATCTTTCGAAGCTTGGCCTACGAAATCGAAGAATGTGTGCACAAGATCGAAACGGATTTCTAAAATATGCTCGACCTTTGACCTTATCGGTTTGTAAATATAGGTCATTTAAGTAAGTAATTAAATTAAGAAGATCTTACCTCCTAAGGCTTAAGGACGATCTGACGATCTTAGAGAATTATAGAAAAAGGATTTAAAAATTATATTCAAAACTATTTTAGATTTTATTTCTAATATTTATTGATTAAGTATTTGAGGGTCAGTATCTCTATAAGAAATCTCCAAATAGAATAAAAAAAAATTATGTATAACTCTAAAACTAAAATACACGAAGACAATTTTGACAATTCAAACCATGGGAAACAAACTTTGGAAGACATTGGTAATGGATTTTGTTATGAAATTTGTAGAGAGGAAGAACAAGGTCAATTTGTTTTCCCTTATTAGTTTACCTCTCGGTCTGATCTTCAAACGTTGGTCGCCTTAAATATTTTCTGTTGATATGTTCCAAAGCACTTTGGGTTTTTCGTTCCATGGCATCCAGTTCATCATAGGTTTTCAGTAAATATTTACTAAAAGTCAAAAATGATATTTTGGCATTAAGAAGATTTTCCTTGATTTGCTCGTCATTGATTGAATATTTCGGTAAACCATCAAGCGAAGATCGAATAGTATTATCAAAATCCAAAAGTATACAAGAAGTTTGATTGAAAGAAGATTTAAATTCCGGGGGAATGAAGTTGATCTTAGCAACCGTTGGGGGCTTTGTAATGTTAGGTGTAATGTTGCGGGTAATTTTCGGGGTTTCACTTAAATTTGCAGGAGAATTGTTTAAATTTCTTGGTTTAGAAATGTTGGTGGTGGCTGGCGTTGTAGCAGTTAAGGAATTCGAGTTATTGTTATAAATCTGCAGTTCCGGAATGTTTGCCGATATTGACTCCTTGATAGTCTTATCCTCATCTCGGGAATAGAATTTTGTATTAAGTATTGTCTTGATCTTTTCATCCATCATTTGTTTGTACTCATTAAAATCGGAAGAATTTCCACAATTTTGACTCGTATCTAACGTGAAATTTCGATTAGAGCTATCAATTATCTGAGCTCTCAAGTTGGGGGAAGAGTAACCAATAATATTGTTACTATAAACATCTGAACTTAGTGACAAATCCTTAGCTTTAAAGCCTACAAGATTTTCTTTATTTAAAGTCTTAGTTTGGTTAAGATTTTGAATCTTTAAAGTTTGGAAACTTCGGGAACTGCTAAGCATATTACAAGTCAGTCTTCTAGAGCTGTTTTCTAAAGAAAGATTTGTTGTTCCAAAATTTGCAAAACTTTGCAAAGCTTCTCCCTTATCGACTAGCATTGGCATAACTTGGGAACTGCTCGAACCTAGAAAAGAATATTTCTCAAAAATCCCATCAAAACTTTGTCTCAATTTATGCTCAACTCACCTTCTGGACCCACTTTGGAAACGGCATCTAAAGCCAAATTATCTCCCAGGAAAACAATTTCACCATCAGTAAAATATGTCTCATTTAGCTTGGAGTTCTTCTTGGTGATAACTCCTACATTCTGGCTACATTTATTCGAACCATCATCTTCAGTTTTTCCCCTACTTTTCACCTTTAACTTTTGCACCAGTTTAACTTCTAGGATTTTCCCAGATTTCTTTAGAGTGGTGGTAATACCTGAACCCGCTTGCTTTTTTCTGCACTTGGGAATTTTAATAATACCAAGTTTTGGCTCCATGGTTTTGGTATTTTCTGGAAGTGGCCTTTTGGTATATTTTCCCTTTAAGCGTTTTAAAAACTTTTCGGCAGTTTTTTGCGTCTGGCACTTTTTTGTCACAGCTTTAGATTCTTTGTCAAAGTCTTTGCAATTCAATTTGAAATTTGTGAAATTTTGATTTTTAAAAAAAGGCGTCTTGGATTCTCTGCAAAAGTGTGAAGTTGTTTTTGCTGAGTGGCAATAGATTGGAGCTCTCTTAAAAGGGATTAAAAAGGGGAAACATTTCGTACTAGAACTCTTAAATGTTTGATTTAGAAAAGAAACTTACCGGTATAAAAAGTTTAGGACTAAGTTTTGAACGTATTTTTTTGGAAGCTTCACTAGAAAGAATTTGAAATTAAAGTAAATTACTTATTAGAGCAGAACTGTAGAACAGAACTAGGACAGAACTAGAACAGAGCTAGAACATAACTAGAACAGAACAGAACTAGAACAGAACTAGAACAGAACTAGAACAGAACTAGAACAGAACTAGAACAGAACTAGAACAGAACTAGAACAGAACTAGAACAGAACTAGAACAGAACTAGAACAGAACTAGAACAGAACTAGAACAGAACTAGAACAGAACTAGAACAGAACTAGAACAGAACTAGAACTGAACTAGAACTAGAACTGAACTAGAACTGAACTAGAACTGAACTAGAACTGAACTAGAACTGAACTAGAACTGAACTAGAACTGAACTAGAACTGAACTAGAACTGAACTAGAACTGAACTAGAACTGAACTAGAACTGAACTAGAACTGAACTAGAACTGAACTAGAACTGAACTAGAACTGAACTAGAACTGAACTAGAACTGAACTAGAACTGAACTAGAACTGAACTAGAACTGAACTAGAACTGAACTAGAACTGAACTAGAACTGAACTAGAACTGAACTAGAACTGAACTAGAACTGAACTAGAACTGAACTAGAACTGAACTAGAACTAAACTAGAACTGAACTAGAACTGAACTAGAACTGAACTAGAACTGAACTAGAACTGAACTAGAACTGAACTAGAACTGAACTAGAACTGAACTAGAACTGAACTAGAACTGAACTAGAACTGAACTAGAACTGAACTAGAACTGAACTAGAACTGAACTAGAACTGAACTAGAACTGAACTAGAACTGAACTAGAACTGAACTGGAACTAGAACTGAACTAGAACTGAACTAGAACTGAACTAGAACTGAACTAGAACTGAACTAGAACTGAACTAGAACTGAACTAGAACTGAACTAGAACTGAACTAGAACTGAACTAGAACTGAACTAGAACTGAACTAGAACTGAACTAGAACTGAACTAGAACTGAACTAGAACTGAACTAGAACTGAACTAGAACTGAACTAGAACTGAACTAGAACTGAACTAGAACTGAACTAGAACTGAACTAGAACTGAACTAGAACTGAACTAGAACTGAACTAGAACTGAACTAGAACTGAACTAGAACTGAACTAGAACTGAACTAGAACTGAACTAGAACTGAACTAGAACTGAACTAGAACTGAACTAGAACTGAACTAGAACTGAACTAGAACTGAACTAGAACTGAACTAGAACTGAACTAGAACTGAACTAGAACTGAACTAGAACTGAACTAGAACTGAACTAGAACTGAACTAGAACTGAACTAGAACTGAACTAGAACTGAACTAGAACTGAACTAGAACTGAACTAGAACTGAACTAGAACTGAACTAGAACTGAACTAGAACTGAACTAGAACTGAACTAGAACTGAACTAGAACTGAACTAGAACTGAACTAGAACTGAACTAGAACTGAACTAGAACTGAACTAGAACTGAACTAGAACTGAACTAGAACTGAACTAGAACTGAACTAGAACTGAACTAGAACTGAACTAGAACTGAACTAGAACTGAACTAGAACTGAACTAGAACTGAACTAGAACTGAACTAGAACTGAACTAGAACTGAACTAGAACTGAACTAGAACTGAACTAGAACTGAACTAGAACTGAACTAGAACTGAACTAGAACTGAACTAGAACTGAACTAGAACTGAACTAGAACTGAACTAGAACTGAACTAGAACTGAACTAGAACTGAACTAGAACTGAACTAGAACTGAACTAGAACTGAACTAGAACTGAACTAGAACTGAACTAGAACTGAACTAGAACTGAACTAGAACTGAACTAGAACTGAACTAGAACTGAACTAGAACTGAACTAGAACTGAACTAGAACTGAACTAGAACTGAACTAGAACTGAACTAGAACTGAACTAGAACTGAACTAGAACTGAACTAGAACTGAACTAGAACTGAACTAGAACTGAACTAGAACTGAACTAGAACTGAACTAGAACTGAACTAGAACCGAACAAGAACTGAACTAGAACTGAACTAGAATTGAACTAGATTTGAACTAGAACTGAACTAGATTTGAATTAGAACTGAACTAGAACTAAACTAGAACTGATCAATATTGATTTGAAACTGAACTAAAACTGAACTTACTACTTACATGCATTTAGAATGTCTGGCTTCCAATATCAATGCCGGCCTCTTAGGTTGCTCCATTTTTAGCTGTAAATTCAAATAGTTGCCTTGTTATGAAAAACTTATCAATTTTGCTAACATTTTCTTGATACGCAAATTTAATTTTTGTAAAGAGCAAAGGGACTTCTTGCTCGTTTGAGTGGTAAATCGAAAGTGTAAAGAATCCAGCAGAATCTTAATAATTTATTATGAAAATCTTGTCCACATTTTCTCCCTAATACATACATCGTACAATACATCTCCGGTATATACAAAAATCCCTACAGCACCTAACATTTGTATAGGTACAGATTCTGTTAACTCATTAACATTTTTCTCTATGTGAGTAAATAAATCCCAAAATGTTAGATTTGCCTACAGCGCCCGGATACTTTTAGTCTTAAGTGTTCGGGCAAATTAAAGTGTTCCTGTGTGTGCGGTTTTTTATTTACATGTGTTTATCGATCTTTTGGTTTGTTTACTTTATCCGATACGTTCTGAAACAACTAAAACAAATTTTTTCAAAAATGTAATGAGAGTCTTTTTTTGAAATCCAATAAATATTGATCATAATTTTTAGTTTAGTGGACAAATAAAATTTTTTAAAGAAATTCAATACTAATTCTTTAGAACTTCTTGAAAATACTCAATACTAATTTGAAATTTTTTAAATCTTTGCCTTCAAAAAATTAAATCTCTATTTACTCAACCGCAATTGTATCAAAAATTGAAAAATTAATAAAATTTATGAGTTATTGTTTTTTTTTAGCAAAACCAATAAAAAAATGTTGATAAAAATGAGTAAAAATAAATAAATAAATTAATCTAAATAAAGTTTTAATGTGGACTAGGAAGTAGATGTGTATTTTATGCAACATAAGTATATGAAATGTGGCTACTAGGGTAATTCAATCGGCTGATAACATTTAAAAATAAACTTTTAGGCTCTATAAGTGTAAGGCGTTAAACTTCCTTTTGTTTTAGTAGCATCTACTCAAATAGTAATTCCATTAAAAACGACTTTTAACTCGAATAACTTTTGAACTCTTAAAAGTTCTGAAAATCTAATTTTAGATTTGAACTCTCAAGACTTTAGGTATATTTAACACAAAATTTTAGTTGCGCAAATTTGCGCTTCTTAGCATAATTGGCAGGCAAATTTAAAAAAAGTTAAAAAATCGTTTAAAGCATTCATGTTCTTTTTTCATATTTAGTCTTCTTCTTCATTCGTTTTAACATTTGGACCCAAGTCATTGTTCTAGGAAATAGACACCACACTTGGAAGATAAATCCAATGCCCACTAGATTTTCATTTTGTCACTTCTAATACTACTTAAAGGCTGCCAAAATTTGAAACACTTTTTCGACACTTTTTAATTTTTTTCGCATATTTTTCGGCCCTGTCAAGGAGTTCCAAAAAAAAAAAAGATAAGGATTAGTAGATCTTTCAGTTTCGCATCGTTTGATATATATGTAATTAATGTGCTTCACAAAGGTATAACATACGACAGGTGTAAATGGCGAAAACTTAAAATATTTGAATAAGGGCAACCATCTTTTAACTCAAATAATTTGTGTATTCTTAGGAATTCCGAAAATCGAATTACAGATTTGAATTTTCAAGACTTTAGATATATTTAACACAAAATTTGTGTTGCGCAAGTTTGCGCTTCTTAGCATAATTGGCAGGCAAATTTAAAAAAAGTTAAAAAATCGTTTAAAGCATTCATGTTCTTTTTTCATATTTAGTTCCAACTCTTTGTTTGTTTGGATCCAACTCTTTGTTCTACGAAATAGACACCACACTTCGAAAATGAAGCCACTGCCCTTTAAATTTTCATTTTGTCACTTCTAATACTACTTAAAGGTTGCCAAAATTTGTAACACTTTTTCGACACTTTTTAATTTTTTTCGCATATTTTTCGGACTTCTCAAGGAGTTCCAAAAAAAAAAAAACAGATAAAAATTGGTAGATCTTACAATTTCGCATCGTTTGATATATATATAATTAATGTGCTCTATATAGGTATAACATACGACAGGTAAAAATGGCGAAAACTTGAAATATTTGAATATGGACAACAGTCTTTTAACTCAAATAATTTGTGTATTCTTAGGAGTTCCGAAAATCTAATTACAGATTTTAACTCTTAAGACCTTAGATATATTTAATACAAAATCTTAGTAGCGCAAAATTGCGCTTCTTAGCGAAATTGGCAGGCAAATTAAAAAAACCTAAAAAATCGATTTTTAAAAAATATTCTACATCCTTAAAGACTCTCCTGAGCGTAGGCAATTAAAAAATGTGTTATTTCTAAGAAGAATCTAAAAAATTTGACCGGTTTTACTTTTTTAAGATATTTAAATACCTATTTTTGTTATAATGGGCTAGTGTTAAGTCACTTTTGCTTAGGTCATAATTAAGTATTTTTTCATGCCATTTTCAAAACTCCTTTTTTACTTGTTTTCAATAGTTTGTTAAATGAATTCGTAAAAAGTAAAAAGAAAGTTCCAGAATATTAATACGAATACCTTGGAAATTATCATAAAGAAAAAGTTAGGTCGATATCTCAAAAAGCTTTGCCGTAGCAGGGACTTAAAATCAAAAAATTTCGACAAAATCCCAATTTTTCATCAAAATTGTAAAAAAAGCTCATAATTTGTTCTATATTAGCAGTTTTTATGAGAAGAACTTAAATTATTATTGCATCAAGGGGTAGAAATTTATATTCGAAATTTGATTGAAATCGGATGTCATTAACCCTTTTATTACCAAAGTCAAAGGTAAATTTTTTTTTAATATTATTTTTTTCAAAAAAGTTACTAGAAATTTCAGGTTTTTATTGTTATATTTCAAATAAAATTAAAAAAAAATCATTCATAGGAGTTTTAATCACATTTTTGTACAAATTAACCCTTGCGTACCCATGGGCTCTAAATGCCCCTGAACATATGCAATAAAAAAAAAATTATTATTTTTTAAAATTTTGACTGGTTTTACTTTTTTGAGACCTAAGATATTTAAATACCCATTTTTGTTACAATGGGCTAGTGTTAAGTCACTTTTGCTTAGGTCATAGCTAAGTATTTTTTTGTAACGTTTTCAAAACTCCATTTTAGGTTTTTTCAATAGTTTCTTAAACAAATTCGTAAAAAGTAAAAATAAAGTTGCAGAATGTTAGTACGAACACTTTGGACATTTCCACAAAGAAAGAATTAGATCGATATCTCTAAAGGCTTTGCCGTAGCAGGGACTTAAAATCAAAAAATTTCGACAAAACCCAAATCTGTCACCAAAGTTATAAAAAAGTACATGATTTATTATATATTAGCAGTTTTTGTAAGAAAAACTAAAATTATAATTGCTTCAAGGGGTAGAAATAATAATAAGAAATTTGATTGAAATCGGATGTCATTAACCCTTTTATTACCAGAATCAAAGGTAAAATTTTTTTAATATTATTTTTTTCAAAAAAGTTGCTAGAAATTATATGTTTTTGTTGTTATATGTCAAAGAAAATTAAAAAAATCATTCATAGGAGCTTTTAATCACATTTTTATACAAATTAACCCTTGCGTACCCATGGGCTCTAAATGCTCCTGAACATATGCAATAAAAAAAATTATTTTTTTTAAATTTTGACTGGTTTTACTTTTTTGAGACCTTAAGATATTTAAATACCTATTTTTGCTATAATGGGCTAGTGTTAAGTCACTTGTGCTTAGGTCATAATTAAGTATTTTTTCATGCCATTTTCAAAACTCCTTTTTTACTTTTTTTCAATAGTTTGTTAAATGAATTCGTAAAAAGTAAAAAGAAAGTTCCAGAATGTTAATACGAACACCTTGGAAATTATCATGAAGAAAAAGTTAGGTCGATATCTCAAAAAGCTTTGCCGTAGCAGGGACTTAAAATCAAAAAATTTCGACAAAATCCCAATTTTTCATCAAAATTGTAAAAAAAAGCTCATAATTTGTTCTATATTAGCAGTTTTTATGAGAAGAACTTAAATTATTATTGCATCAAGGGGTAGAAATTTATATTCGAAATTTGATTGAAATCGGATGTCATTAACCCTTTTATTACCAAAGTCAAAGGTAAATTTTTTTTTAATATTATTTTTTTCAAAAAAGTTACTAGAAATTTCAGGTTTTTATTGTTATATTTCAAATAAAATTAAAAAAATCATTCATAGGAGCTTTTAATCCCATTTTTATACAAATTAACCCTTGCGTACCCATGGGCTCTAAATGCTCCTGAACATATGCAATAAAAAAAATTATTATTTTTAAAAATTTTGACTGGTTTTACTTTTTTGAGACCTTAAGATATTTAAATACCCATTTTTGTTACAATGGGCTAGTGTTAAGTCACTTTTGCTTAGGTCATAGTTAAGTATTTTTTTTGTAACGTTTTCAAAACTCCTTTTTAGGTTTTTTCAATAGTTTCTTAAACAAATTCGTGAAAAGTAAAAATAAAGTTGCAGAATGTTAGTACGAACACTTTGGAGATTTCCACAAAGAAAGAATTAGATCGATATCTCTAAAGGCTTTGCCGTACCAGCGACTTAAAATAAAAAAAAATCAACTTTACTTCAGAAATAGTTGGTGCACTTTTTTAATAAAACTCAAACATTTTTTAGCTTTAATTAAAATTTTATATGAAAAAACATTAAGTTTGAGTTGGTTAAATAATTTTATTTAAAATAAATAATTTTTATTTTTTCTAAATTTTATTTACCGTGTATTGCACTAGCTTTTTTTAAATATTTATTTTTCTAAATTCTATTTTTAGAAAATTTTATGTTCAAAAATACTTATATTTTTACTGCCTAAAACTTCCGCTTTTACTTTTAAACGCTTACAGTCGTATCAAACACTTACCGTTAGAATGTTTGATAGGGACATGGACTGCGTAGTACGTGGTATATGGCTACCAACAGGACACGTCATTTATTAACATTTTAGCAGTTTACAGCTACAAACTCGTAGGTATGTATTTAACGAATCAAGAGTTAACAATCATCAATCAGTCAGTCAATGGCCGCGTTAAAAAAATTGTCTGCAATAACTCCCCTCCATCCGCTTTTTCTGTCTATGAAATGTTTTATGTAAATATAACATTACACGTGTGTATGTTAAATTGTTCATATAAAAAAATACTTTTGTCCTGCCATGTAATTGCAGACAATAATAATTGTTTTTTTAATAATAGAAACAAATGTACAATCAACGATTAGTTTCCTATGGAAACAATACTTCACATACATACAAATTCTATTCCTACCATTTTTTTATTTCTAGTTGATACATTCATGGGTATGTAAAATTTTTATTTATTTACATAATAAAATCATAGACACGTTTTCTTGTTACTTTTAAGAATAAATGTAAGAAAACCACGTGTAGATTTTGTCGATTTAGAATAAAGCAATTAAAGCTCTATTAGGAAAATTAGAAAAAACTTGCTTAAAAGTGCAACTTTTACCGCTAACTTAATTACTTAATACTTATGTACTTTTTCTTCGAATTTGAATTCATATAAAATATGAAGTGTTATTAAAGCAATCACTTATCCAATTGATTTTGAACATAAGTTAATTAAGTTGCTAATTATTTAATTATTTTTATGAAAAAAAAATCTAAAGAGAAATTTTTTCTGGAAAATTTCTTTAGAAAAATTTTTTTGGAAAAATTTCTATAGAAAAATTTTTTGGAAAAAAATTTTTATGAAAAAATTTCTATAGAGAAATTTTTATGGAGAAATTTCTATAGAAAATTTTTAATGAAAAAATTTCTCTTTAGAAATTTTTATGAAAATGTTTCTATAGAGAAACTTTTATGGAAAAATTTCTATAAACAAATTTTTATGGAAAAATTTCTACAGAGAAATTTTAATGGAAAGATTTCTATAGAGAAAAATTTTTATGAAAAAACTTCTATTGAGAAATTTATATGGAAAAATTTCTATGAAGAAATTTTTATGACAAAAATTTCTATAAAGAAATTTTTATCGAAAAATTTCTATAGAGAAATTTATATGGAAAAATTTCTATGAAGAAATGTTTATGACAAAAATTTCTATAAAGAAATTTTTATCGAAAAATTTCTATAGAGAAATTTTTCTTAAAAAATTTCTATAGAGAAATTTTTGTGGAAAATTTCTATAGAAAAATTTTTGTGGAAAATTTCTATAAAGAAATTTTTATGAAGAAATTTCTATGGAGAAATTTTTATGAAGAAATTTCTATAAAGAAATTTTTATGAAGAAATTTCTATAGAAAAATTTTCATTTTATGGAAAAATTTCTATAGAGATATTTTAATGGAAAAAATTTTTATGAAAAAATTTCTACAGAAAAAATTTTTAATGAAAAATTTCTATAATAAAATTTTTATGAAAAAATTTTTTAGAAAAATTTTTATGAAAAAATTTTTATGAAAAAGTTTTTTTCTCTACAGAAATTTTCATGGATAAATTTCTATAGGGAAATTTCTATCGTAAAATTTTAAATAGAAAATTTTTTATAAATTTTAATAAAATTGTATGGAAACTTTAAATAGAAATTTTTAATAGAAAAATGTTTATAAAAAAATTTTTATAGAAACATTTTTATGAGAAATTTTTACGGAAAAATTTCTATAGAGAAATTTTTCTGTAACAATTTTTCTATTAAAAATTTACATAAAAATTTTTCTATACAAAATTTTCCTATTTTTTTCTATAAAAATTTTTCTATTCAAAACTTTACTATAAAGATTTCTCTATAGAAATTTTTTCATTAAAAAATTTTCTATAGAAATTTTTTCATTAAAAAATTTTCTATAGAAATTTCTCTATAGAAATTTTTTCATAAAAAATATCTATAAAAATTTTTTCATAAAAAATTTTCTATAGAAATTTTTTCATAAAAAATTTTCTATAGAAATTTTTTTTCAAAAAAAATTTATCTATAGAAATTTTTTCATAAAAAATTTTCTATAAAAATTTTTTAATAAAAAATTTTCTTTAGAAATTTTTTCATAAAAAATTTTCTATGGAAATTTTTTCATAAAAAATTTTCTATAGAAATTTTTTCATAAAAAATTTTCTATAGAAATTTTTTCATAAAAAATTTTCTATAAAAATTTTTTAATAAAAAATTTTCTTTAGAAATTTTTTCATAAAAAATTTTCTATAGAAATTTTTTATGGAAAAATTTTCTATTGAAATTTTTTCATAAAAAATTTTCTATAGAAATTTTTTCATAAAAAATTTTCTATAGAAATTTTTTCATAAAAAATTTTCTATAGAAATTTTTTCATAAAAAATTTTCTATAGAAATTTTTCATAAAAAATTTTCTATAGAAATTTTTTCATAAAAATTTTTTTATAGAAAATTTTCCATAAAAATTTCTCTATAGAAATTTTTCCATTCAAAATTTATCTATAGAAATTTTTTCATAAAAAATTTTCTATAGAAATTTTCCGAAAAAATTTTCATTCAAAAATTTTCTATAGAAATTTTTTCATTAAAAAATTTTTTTTAGAAATTTTTTCATTAAAAAATTTTCTATAGAAATTTTTTCATTAAAAAATTTTCTATAGAAATTTTTTCATAAAAAATTTTTTATAGAATTTTTTCCATAAAAAATTTTCTATAGAAATTTTTCATAAAAAATTTTTTATGAAAATTTTTTCATAAAAAATTTTCTATAAAAATTTTTTCATAAAAAATTTTCTATAGAAATTTTTTCATAAAAAATTTTCTATAAAAATTTTCTATAGAAATTTTTTCATAAAAAATTTTCTATAGAAATTTGTTCATAAAAAATTTTCTATAGAAATTTGTTCATAAAATATTTTCTATAGAAATTTTTTCATAAAAAATTTTCTATAGAAATTTTTTCATAAAAAATTTTCTATAGAAATTTTTTCATAAAAAAATTTTCTATTGAAATTTTTTCATAAAAAATTTTCTATAGAAATTTTTTTTATAAAAAATTTTCTATAGAAATTTTTTCATAAAAAATTTTCTATAGAAATTTTTTCATAAAAAATTTTCTATAGAAATTTTTTCATAAAAAATTTTCTATAGAAATTTTTTCATAAAAAATTTTCTATAGAAATTTTTTCATAAAAAATTTTCTATAGAAATTTTTTCATAAAAAATTTTCTATAGAAATTTTTTCATAAAAAATTTTCTATAGAAATTTTTTCATAAAAAATTTTCTATAGAAATTTTTTCATAAAAAATTTTCTATAGAAATTTTTTCATAAAAAATTTTCTAAAGAAATTTTTTCATAAAAAACTTTTTTCTATAGAAATTTTTTCATAAAAAATTTCTCTATAGAAATTTTTTCATAAAAAATTTTCTATAGAAATTTTTTCATAAAAAATTTTCTATAGAAATTATTTCATAAAAAATTTTCTATAGAAATTTTTTCACAAAAAATTTTCTATAGAAATTTTTTCATAAAAAATTTTCTATAGAAATTTTTTCATAAAAAATTTTCTATAGAAATTTTTTCATAAAAAATTTTCTGTAGAAATTTTTTCATAAAAAATTTTCTATAGAATTTTTT
Organism: Stomorhina lunata; assembly: GCA_933228675.1. Taxonomy (NCBI): domain Eukaryota; kingdom Metazoa; phylum Arthropoda; class Insecta; order Diptera; family Rhiniidae; genus Stomorhina; species Stomorhina lunata. The sequence goes on along the minus strand of OW121742.1, from coordinate 114,134,896 downwards.
TTTCATAAAAAATTTTCTATAGAAATTTTTTCATAAAAAATTTTCTATAGAAATTTTTTTATACAAATTTTTCTTAAAAAATTTGTCTACAGAAATTTTTCCTTAAAAATTTCTCTATAGAAATTTTCCTAAAAATTTCTCTATAGAAATTTTTCCCTAAAAAATTTTCTATAGAAATATTTTCATAAAAAATTTTCTTTAGAAATTTTTTCATAAAAAATTTTCCATAAAAATTTTTTCATAAAAAATTTTCCATAAAAATTTTTTCATAAAAAATTTTCCATAAAAATTTTTTCATAAAAAATTTTCTATAGAAATTTTTTCATAAAAAATTTTCTATAGAAATTTTTTCATAAAAAATTTTCTATAGAAATTTTTTCATAAAAATTTTTTTATAGAATTTTTTTTTTTTAAATTTTCTATAGAAATGTTTTCATAAAAATTTCTCTATAAAAATTTTTTCATAAAAATTTCTCTATAAAAATTTTTTCATAAAAATTTCTCTATGGAAATTTTTCCATAAAAATTTTTCTTTATTAATTTTTTTTAATAAAAATTTCTTTATAAAATATTTTTCTGTAGAAAATTTTCTAAGAATATATTTCCTTATAGAAAAGTTACATCCAATGCAAAAACCTTCGATGTATTCCTACAGTTCTTAAGGGTATAAAATTGCCCAATTGTTAATAATGCGCAGGTTTAGTACATTTCCCTCCTTCATCAATCAGTTGACTTGTAAAAGCTGTCTTCTTTAAGTCCCTTAAAGCTTTTATTTAGCTTCTAGTTTAAGCTCTTTAGATGTGTTGAGTTCTTTAAAATTATGTTAAACATTTACCTTTCACTTCCGTTTCCTGTGTAACACGAAACTTTCAGATATGTTTCTTTATTTCCGTTATTTTGATTTCCTTATCCGCTTGTACTTACACTCAAAATAAAAAAGCAGTAAAATTGTGTTTTATATTAAAGAAATTTTCAAAATTTGTATGTTACTTAAATTTTTTAATGGAAAATTTTATTTTTATTAACTATTAAACTTAAATATTTACAAAAATAAACTTATAAATACAAATTTAAAACAAACACACACACACGAGCAATACTTAAAACGGTCAACATCTAAGAGTACTTAAGTATAATTAAGAAGTTTTTACTTAACCTAAAAAAAATTTAATAAACCTTCAAATATAATTAAAGGAACTATTTTTCTGTCTAATTTGTTTATAACTCGAAAACTTCCGAGATTCTAAAACAATGAGCCCCTGTGTTGCAAGTGCTGAGGATGCAGCATTTGCATATTCTGTCTTTCGTTGGCCAAAGAAAACGACGACGACGAGCGATGGATTTGGGGAAAGTTAAGATCATAACCGGCAGTATTGCCCACAGCTCTTGAGCGCAAAAGATTATTGCGCATATCGATACGGGGACGGGAGTTGCGACGCATAGTTGGCGGAAAGGCAATTTGTAATGACAAACGTTTTTGTGATAGGGCCGCCAATTGTTCGGGAGATAATTCTATAAACTGAGTGCCCACAGCCGAGGCGTTAGAGAGTTGTTGTGGAGCCAGAAATTGTTGAGAGCCGCTATTCATGTTATTTAGACCTGGACTGAGTCCACTTACATTTGCTCCACAAGTACAGTTGTTAGCGGAAGTCATGGATATATCATCTCTTATATTTATATTATCATCGTTATTGAAAATCGAGTCTTTTTCTTTGGACTCGAAGATCTTAATAACCGGTATGTGCATGGAGGGAGTCAAAATAATGCCTGCTTTACGGAATTCCTCGATGGCATCATCGTATGTGGGCAAACCGGAGACTATGGTATAGGAGGGCAGGGACTCAGCCTCATAATTGGGAGGATAATTGCGGCAGATTTCAATGTTTTCATTGTTATTGGTGCGATCTGGAAGGATACGAAAATTTAGGAAATTAATAAAGAATTTTAAAAATTTTAAAAACATACATTTTTTTAAAGAAAAATTTTAAAAAATTTAATTTTTCTATAGAAAAACTTCAAAAATTTCAAAAAATTAAATTTTTCTATAAAAAATTTCAAAAAATTAAATTTTTCTATAGAAAAATTTCAAAAAAATGAAATTTTTCTATAGACAAATTTCAAAAAATGAAATTTTTCTATAGAAATATTTCAAAAAATGAAATTTTTCTACAGAAAAATTTAAAAAAAGTACATGTTTCTATAGAAAAATTAAAAAAGAAATGAATTTTTCTATAGAACATTAAAAAAAAAAGTAAATTTTTCTATAGATAAATTTCAAAAAAGTAAATTTTTCAATAGAAAAATTTCAAAAAAGTAAATTTTTATATAGAAAATTTAAAAAAAGTAAAATTTTCTATAGAAAAATTTAAAAAAAGTAAAATTTTCTATAGAAAAATTTCAAAAACGTAAATTTTTCTATAGAAAAATTTCAAAAAATAAATTTTTCAATAGAAAAATTTCAAAAAGCAAATTTTTTTATAGAAAAATTAAAAAATTAAAATTTACATTTACATACACAAAAATTTCAAAAAATGAAATTTTTCTATAGAAAAATTTCAAAAAATAAAATTTTTCTATAAAAAAATTTCAAAAAATTAGATTTTTTTACAGAAGAATTTCAAAAGTTTAAATTTTTCTATAGAAAAATTTCAAAAAAGTAAATTTTTCTATAGAAAAATTTCAAAAAAGTAAATTTTTCTATAGAAAAATTTCAAAAAAATAAATTTTTCTATAGAAAAATTTCAAAAAAAATAAATTTTTCTATAGAAAAATTTCAAAAAATTAAATTTTTCTATAGAAAAATTTCAAAAAATTAAATTTTTCTATAAAGAAATTTCTTTAAATTTATTTTTTTTTAGAAAAATTTCACTAAAGTAAATTTTTCTATAGAAAAATTTCACTAAAGTAAATTTTTCTATAGAAAAATTTCACTAAAGTAAATTTTTCTATAGAAATATTTCACTAAAGTAAATTTTTCTATAGAAAAATTTCACTAAAGTAAATTTTTCTATAGAAAAATTTCACTAAAGTAAAATTTTCTATAGAAAAATTTCAAAAAAGTAAATTTTTCTGTAGAAAAATTTCAAAAAAATAAATTTTTCTATAGAAAAATTTCAAAAAATTAAATTTTTCTATAAAGAAATTTCTTTAAATTTATTTTTTTTTAGAAAAATTTCACTAAAGTAAATTTTTCTATAGAAAAGTTTCACTAAAGTAAATTTTTCTATAGAAAAATTTCACTAAAGTAAACTTTTCTATAGAAAAATTTCACTAAAGTAAATTTTTCTATAGAAAAATTTCACTAAAGTAATTTTTTCTATAGAAAAATTTCAATAAAGTAAATTTTTCTATAGAAAAATTTCACTAAAGTAATTTTTTCTATAGAAAAATTTCAATAAAGTAAATTTTTCTATAGAAAAATTTCACTAAAGTAAATTTTTCTATATTTAATAGATTTTCTATTTTTAGTGGATTTGAAATCTTTGATTTCAAATTACAAATTCAAAATTTAATATTCTTAAACATAATTTATTGTGTCACATTCCCAATAAATATTTAAATAAGTACATGTCTTTCTACTCGTCCATTCCCGTTGCTCTGCCTCAAATCAATCAACACCCTTTCCCGAGTTTTCTTGTGAAATTTGACACTTGCATCCACTTAAGCGGCTCATGTAAAGCCAAAGCCTCTTGTTCGTTGTTTAATTGACTTCTATTAATGTTAATATGAAAATGACAAAGGGTGGATTTTATTTAAATTTTCCTCTTCAATTTAATGGCAAAACAAACAGAAAGTAAGGACCTCGAAAAGACACACAAAAATTATAAAATGTCATAACTCCAACTCCTTCTTTCGCTCGTTTACAAATGACTTCGAGCACTTTAAAAGTGAATTTAAATTTGAATGTGTGAGGTTTGTGCCAGTGTAAGTGCTTGGAAAGAGAGAGGGAGGGAGTGAGGAACTGATAAAAGCCAAAAAGTAAACAAACCTAAAATTTTAACAGTAATTTAAGGTTAAAATAACATTAAGAGCTAATGTCAACAAGAAGGAAATTATTAAAAGCAATTAATTTTGATTTAAAAGGGTTGGGAGGTAAATTCATTACGAATCTGATCTTCTGTTCTAGTTCTGTTTAAGTCTCTTCTAGTTCTGTTCTTGTTCTATTCTAGTTCTATTCTAGTTCTGTTCTAGTTTCTATAGAAAAGTTGACGATAGCAAGACATTTCTATAAAAAAGTTGACGATAGGAAGATATTTCTATAGAAAAGTTGACGATAGCAATACATTTCTAAAGAAAAGTTGACGTTTAGAAGACATTCCTATAGAAAAGTGTACATTAAGAAGACATTTTTATAAAAAAGTTGACGATAGGAAGACATTTCTATAGAAAAGTTGACGATAGGAAGACATTTCAATAGAAAAGTTGTCGACAAGAAGACATTTCTATAGAAAAGTTGACGATAGGAAGACATTTCTATAGAAAAGTTCTCGATAGGAAGAGTTTTCTATAGAAAAGTTATCGATTACATGAGTTTTCTATAGAAAAGTTGTCGATAGGATGAGTTTTGTATAGAAAAGTTGTCGATAGGATGAGTTTTCTATAGAAAAGTTGTAGATAGGATAAGTTTTCTATAGAAAAGTTGTCGATAGGATGAGTTTTCTATAGAAAAGTTGTCGATAGGATGAGTTTTCTATAGAAAAGTTGTCGATAGGATGAGTTTTCTATCGAAAAGTTGTCGATAGGATGAGTTTTCTATAGAAAAGTTGTCGATAGGATGAGTTTTCTATAGAAAGGTTGTCGATAGGATGAGTTTTCTATAGAAAAGTTGTAGATAGGAAGAGTTTTCTATAGAAAAGTTGTCGATAGGATGAGTTTTCTACAGAAAATTTGTCGATAGGATGAGTTTTCTATAGAAAAGTTGTCGATAGGATGAGTTTTCTATAGAAAAGTTGTCGATAGGATGAGTTTTCTATAGAAAAGTTGTCGATAGGATGAGTTTTCTATAGAAAGGTTGTCGATAGGATGAGTTTTCTATAGAAAAGTTGTAGATAGGAAGAGTTTTCTATAGAAAAGTTGTCGATAGGATGAGTTTTCTATAGAAAATTTGTCGATAGGATGAGTTTTCTATAGAAAAGTTGTCGATAGGATGAGTTTTCTATAGAAAAGTTGTCGATAGGATGAGTTTTTTTTATAGAAAAGTAGTCGATAGGAAGAGTTTTCTATAGAAAAGTTGTCGATAGGTACAGTTTTCTATAGAAAAGTTCTGTTCTTGATTCTGTTCCAGTTCTGTTCTAGTTCTGTTCTAGTTCTGTTCTAGTTCTGTTCTAGTTCTGTTCTAGTTCTGTTCTAGTTCTGTTCTAGTTCTGTTCTAGTTCTGTTCTAGTTCTGTTCTAGTTCTGTTCTAGTTCTGTTCTAGTTCTGTTCTAGTTCTGTTCTAGTTCTGTTCTAGTTCTGTTCTAGTTCTGTTCTAGTTCTGTTCTAGTTCTGTTCTAGTTCTGTTCTAGTTCTGTTCTAGTTCTGTTCTAGTTCTGTTCTAGTTCTGTTCTAGTTCTGTTCTAGTTCTGTTCTAGTTCTGTTCTAGTTCTGTTCTAGTTCTGTTCTAGTTCTGTTCTAGTTCTGTTCTAGTTCTGTTCTAGTTCTGTTCTAGTTCTGTTCTAGTTCTGTTCTAGTTCTGTTCTAGTTCTGTTCTAGTTCTGTTCTAGTTCTGTTCTAGTTCTGTTCTAGTTCTGTTCTAGTTCTGTTCTAGTTCTGTTCTAGTTCTGTTCTAGTTCTGTTCTAGTTCTGTTCTAGTTCTGTTCTAGTTCTGTTCTAGTTCTGTTCTAGTTCTGTTCTAGTTCTGTTCTAGTTCTGTTCTAGTTCTGTTCTAGTTCTGTTCTAGTTCTGTTCTAGTTCTGTTCTAGTTCTGTTCTAGTTCTGTTCTAGTTCTGTTCTAGTTCTGTTCTAGTTCTGTTCTAGTTCTGTTCTAGTTCTGTTCTAGTTCTGTTCTAGTTCTGTTCTAGTTCTGTTCTAGTTCTGTTCTAGTTCTGTTCTAGTTCTGTTCTAGTTCTGTTCTAGTTCTGTTCTAGTTCTGTTCTAGTTCTGTTCTAGTTCTGTTCTAGTTCTGTTCTAGTTCTGTTCTAGTTCTGTTCTAGTTCTGTTCTAGTTCTGTTCTAGTTCTGTTCTAGTTCTGTTCTAGTTCTGTTCTAGTTCTGTTCTAGTTCTGTTCTAGTTCTGTTCTAGTTCTGTTCTAGTTCTGTTCTAGTTCTGTTCTAGTTCTGTTCTAGTTCTGTTCTAGTTCTGTTCTAGTTCTGTTCTAGTTCTGTTCTAGTTCTGTTCTAGTTCTGTTCTAGTTCTGTTCTAGTTCTGTTCTAGTTCTGTTCTAGTTCTGTTCTAGTTCTGTTCTAGTTCTGTTCTAGTTCTGTTCTAGTTCTGTTCTAGTTCTGTTCTAGTTCTGTTCTAGTTCTGTTCTAGTTCTGTTCTAGTTCTGTTCTAGTTCTGTTCTAGTTCTGTTCTAGTTCTGTTCTAGTTCTGTTCTAGTTCTGTTCTAGTTCTGTTCTAGTTCTGTTCTAGTTCTGTTCTAGTTCTGTTCTAGTTCTGTTCTAGTTCTGTTCTAGTTCTGTTCTAGTTCTGTTCTAGTTCTGTTCTAGTTCTGTTCTAGTTCTGTTCTAGTTCTGTTCTAGTTCTGTTCTAGTTCTGTTCTAGTTCTGTTCTAGTTCTGTTCTAGTTCTGTTCTAGTTCTGTTCTAGTTCTGTTCTAGTTCTGTTCTAGTTCTGTTCTAGTTCTGTTCTAGTTCTGTTCTAGTTCTGTTCTAGTTCTGTTCTAGTTCTGTTCTAGTTCTGTTCTAGTTCTGTTCTAGTTCTGTTCTAGTTCTGTTCTAGTTCTGTTCTAGTTCTGTTCTAGTTCTGTTCTAGTTCTGTTCTAGTTCTGTTCTAGTTCTGTTCTAGTTCTGTTCTAGTTCTGTTCTAGTTCTGTTCTAGTTCTGTTCTAGTTCTGTTCTAGTTCTGTTCTAGTTCTGTTCTAGTTCTGTTCTAGTTCTGTTCTAGTTCTGTTCTAGTTCTGTTCTAGTTCTGTTCTAGTTCTGTTCTAGTTCTGTTCTAGTTCTGTTCTAGTTCTGTTCTAGTTCTGTTCTAGTTCTGTTCTAGTTCTGTTCTAGTTCTGTTCTAGTTCTGTTCTAGTTCTGTTCTAGTTCTGTTCTAGTTCTGTTCTAGTTCTGTTCTAGTTCTGTTCTAGTTCTGTTCTAGTTCTGTTCTAGTTCTGTTCTAGTTCTGTTCTAGTTCTGTTCTAGTTCTGTTCTAGTTCTGTTCTAGTTCTGTTCTAGTTCTGTTCTAGTTCTGTTCTAGTTCTGTTCTAGTTCTGTTCTAGTTCTGTTCTAGTTCTGTTCTAGTTCTGTTCTAGTTCTGTTCTAGTTCTGTTCTAGTTCTGTTCTAGTTCTGTTCTAGTTCTGTTCTAGTTCTGTTCTAGTTCTGTTCTAGTTCTGTTCTAGTTCTGTTCTAGTTCTGTTCTAGTTCTGTTCTAGTTCTGTTCTAGTTCTGTTCTAGTTCTGTTCTAGTTCTGTTCTAGTTCTGTTCTAGTTCTGTTCTAGTTCTGTTCTAGTTCTGTTCTAGTTCTGTTCTAGTTCTGTTCTAGTTCTGTTCTAGTTCTGTTCTAGTTCTGTTCTAGTTCTGTTCTAGTTCTGTTCTAGTTCTGTTCTAGTTCTGTTCTAGTTCTGTTCTAGTTCTGTTCTAGTTCTGTTCTAGTTCTGTTCTAGTTCTGTTCTAGTTCTGTTCTAGTTCTGTTCTAGTTCTGTTCTAGTTCTGTTCTAGTTCTGTTCTAGTTCTGTTCTAGTTCTGTTCTAGTTCTGTTCTAGTTCTGTTCTAGTTCTGTTCTAGTTCTGTTCTAGTTCTGTTCTAGTTCTGTTCTAGTTCTGTTCTAGTTCTGTTCTAGTTCTGTTCTAGTTCTGTTCTAGTTCTGTTCTAGTTCTGTTCTAGTTCTGTTCTAGTTCTGTTCTAGTTCTGTTCTAGTTCTGTTCTAGTTCTGTTCTAGTTCTGTTCTAGTTCTGTTCTAGTTCTGTTCTAGTTCTGTTCTAGTTCTGTTCTAGTTCTGTTCTAGTTCTGTTCTAGTTCTGTTCTAGTTCTGTTCTAGTTCTGTTCTAGTTCTGTTCTAGTTCTGTTCTAGTTCTGTTCTAGTTCTGTTCTAGTTCTGTTCTAGTTCTGTTCTAGTTCTGTTCTAGTTCTGTTCTAGTTCTGTTCTAGTTCTGTTCTAGTTCTGTTCTAGTTCTGTTCTAGTTCTGTTCTAGTTCTGTTCTAGTTCTGTTCTAGTTCTGTTCTAGTTCTGTTCTAGTTCTGTTCTAGTTCTGTTCTAGTTCTGTTCTAGTTCTGTTCTAGTTCTGTTCTAGTTCTGTTCTAGTTCTGTTCTAGTTCTGTTCTAGTTCTGTTCTAGTTCTGTTCTAGTTCTGTTCTAGTTCTGTTCTAGTTCTGTTCTAGTTCTGTTCTAGTTCTGTTCTAGTTCTGTTCTAGTTCTGTTCTAGTTCTGTTCTAGTTCTGTTCTAGTTCTGTTCTAGTTCTGTTCTAGTTCTGTTCTAGTTCTGTTCTAGTTCTGTTCTAGTTCTGTTCTAGTTCTGTTCTAGTTCTGTTCTAGTTCTGTTCTAGTTCTGTTCTAGTTCTGTTCTAGTTCTGTTCTAGTTCTGTTCTAGTTCTGTTCTAGTTCTGTTCTAGTTCTGTTCTAGTTCTGTTCTAGTTCTGTTCTAGTTCTGTTCTAGTTCTGTTCTAGTTCTGTTCTAGTTCTGTTCTAGTTCTGTTCTAGTTCTGTTCTAGTTCTGTTCTAGTTCTGTTCTGTTCTAGTTCTGTTCTAGTTCTGTTCTAGTTCTGTTCTAGTTCTGTTCTAGTTCTGTTCTAGTTCTGTTCTAGTTCTGTTCTAGTTCTGTTCTAGTTCTGTTCTAGTTCTGTTCTAGTTCTGTTCTAGTTCTGTTCTAGTTCTGTTCTAGTTCTGTTCTAGTTCTGTTCTAGTTCTGTTCTAGTTCTGTTCTAGTTCTGTTCTAGTTCTGTTCTAGTTCTGTTCTAGTTCTGTTCTAGTTCTGTTCTAGTTCTGTTCTAGTTCTGTTCTAGTTCTGTTCTAGTTCTGTTCTAGTTCTGTTCTAGTTCTGTTCTAGTTCTGTTCTAGTTCTGTTCTAGTTCTGTTCTAGTTCTGTTCTAGTTCTGTTCTAGTTCTGTTCTAGTTCTGTTCTAGTTCTGTTCTAGTTCTGTTCTAGTTCTGTTCTAGTTCTGTTCTAGTTCTGTTCTAGTTCTGTTCTAGTTCTGTTCTAGTTCTTTTCTGGATTCTGTTCTATTTTAGTTCGAGTTTCGTTTTAAATCTGTTATATTTCCTTTGTTCTACTTAAATTTTCTTTAGGAATTTTTGCTTTAATTTCTTTAAATAACTTTACTTTAATTGCATTTTAACTCCAAACGCAATTAACTTTGATGTAATGAAATTTTATGTTTAAATAAAAGTGAATACATTTATAAATTCCACCACCCCTAAAAGCAGCCAACACTTTTAGTGTTTTCAAAAATTTTATGTTAAATTCCTGTAAATGTTTAAACTTCCGCTTCCGGGTTTTAAAAGCAACTTTAGTTTTCTAAATTAACTAAAATTGCTGACAAAGCTTTTCCTTTTTTTCATGACTGGCCCTGGTTTTGTTGAATGGTTTCCTAATGCCGTTGAAGGTGGTGGTGGTGGTTGGTAGTTTTAACTCAACTTTTCTTTTTTTAATGGAATTTCATTCAAATTAATGAAATTTTGTTACATAGACAAAAAAAAAACGAAAAATCGTTTTGTTAGATTGTTGTAATTTTGTAAAGTGCAACCTGTTTAAACATATGCTCATCTTTTTTATTGTATAATGAAGTTGGGAGGCTAAACCACCCCCTTTTCAATAAAACGGCAAACGTTTATATGGGGGTTAAAAAATATACTCCCTCTACTTTTGTTGGGTTCAACAAAACTCTGTGTTTGTATAAATTAAAAGTTCCATAAGATTTGTTGCGCTTTTTATGCCTAGTGCCAGTTGGAATTACAGACAAGCCGGTTGGAGTTTGGGTTTCATACCATGGCTGAATGATTTTGTTTTATGACGTTTAAGCAAGGTAATCCTGAAGAGTCATTACTTTTTTGTTTAATATTTTTTACGGGGAGGGGGGAATCCTTGTTTATTGTCTAATGTCTAGCAAGTTCTTTTTTTATTTTGGGGGCAATTCCCCAACGTAACTCAGGAATGACTCATACCCTCATACTCGTTCTTTTGTAAAATTTAAAAAAATGAAATTTACCAAAAAACCTTTGAATCACTGAAGCTTGAATCCATTATTCTTCAAAATTAGTTCCAAGTGTTCGGTAGTTGGAAAACAAAAGCAAACAAACCATTTCAGGGAATTCCCAAAAAAAAAAAAATTGATGACTCCTCATCTCAGACAAAGGCATCACAAAAATAATGTCTGTCTGTCTGCTGGTTTTTACACCCCTTTTTTTGAGACGGATGCTTTAAAAAAGTTTTCAAAAAGGCTCAAACTAAAGGTGTTTTTTATGACTTGTAGTCTCATGTATCGACAGCCTCCCTCAAATGTTTAACATTTATTATGTCTGTCTTTTGTTTAGCTGCGGAGTCTGGAAAACTCCCGGAAAACATCTTGTAACAGTTCGAATGACTATTGTTTTGGTAACTGTTACAAAACGTGTTACCATTAAAATAAAACTTTTATTTAAAAAATACCTCATTCTTCTTTTCGAATCATGTAATTCGCATATTTTTAAGGCTTTGTCAGGGTGTAATAAATGTTCTTTTCATTTCGAAATTATTGAAGTTGGGGTTGTTAATGTGGTCCTCTTTGTAAATATATTTACGGTTTATTGTAACCAAAATACGTGTCACAAAATTTGACAGTTTGATTAATTGCATTAAAGAAAATGCAATTTATTTTCAAAATTTTAAAAGGGAAAGATATTCAGATAAATCGTCAACTTTTCTATAGAAAAGTCTTCCTATCGTCAACTTTTCTATAGAAAAGTCTTCCTATCGTCAACTTTTCTATAGAAAAGTCTTCCTATCGTCAACTTTTCTATAGAAAAGTCTTCCTATCGTCAACTTTTCTATAGAAAAGTCTTCCTATCGTCAACTTTTCTATAGAAAAGTCTTCCTATCGTCAACTTTTCTATAGAAAAGTCTTCCTATCGTCAACTTTTCTATAGAAAAGTCTTCCTATCGTCAACTTTTCTATAGAAAAGTCTTCCTATCGTCAACTTTTCTATAGAAAAGTCTTCCTATCGTCAACTTTTCTATAGAAAAGTCTTCCTATCGTCAACTTTTCTATAGAAAAGTCTTCCTATCGTCAACTTTTCTATAGAAAAGTCTTCCTATCGTCAACTTTTCTATAGAAAAGTCTTCCTATCGTCAACTTTTCCATAGAAAAGTCTTCCTATCGTCAACTTTTCTATAGAAAAGTCTTCCTATCGTCAACTTTTCTATAGAAAAGTCTTCCTATCGTCAACTTTTCTATAGAAATGTCTTCCTATCGTCAACTTTTCTATAGAAATGTCTTCCTATCGTCAACTTTTCTATAGAAATGTCTTCCTATCGTCAACTTTTCTATAAAATTTGTCTTCCTATCGTCAACTTTTCTATAGAAATGTCTTCCTATCGTCAACTTTTCTATAGAAATGTCTTCCTGTCGTCAACTTTTCTATAGAAATGTCTTCCTGTCGTCAACTTTTCTATAGAAATGTCTTCCTGTCGTCAACTTTTCTATAGAAATGTCTTCCTGTCGTCAACTTTTCTATAGAAATGTCTTCCTGTCGTCAACTTTTCTATAGAAATGTCTTCCTGTCGTCAACTTTTCTATAGAAATGTCTTCCTGTCTTCTTTTTATAGAAATGTCTTCCTGTCGTCAACTTTTCTATAGAAATGTCTTCCTGTCGTCAACTTTTCTATAGAAATGTCTTCCTATCGTCAACTTTTCTAAAGAAATGTCTTCCTATCGTCAACTTTTCTATAGAAATGTCTTCCTATCGTCAACTTTTCTATAGAAATGTCTTCCTATCGTCAACTTTTCTATAGAAATGTCTTCCTATCGTCAACTTTTCTATAGAAATGTCTTCCTATCGTCAACTTTTCTATAGAAATGTCTTCCTATCGTCAACTTTTCTATAGAAATATCTTCCTATCGTCAACTTTTCTATAGAAATGTCTTCCTATCGTCAACTTTTCTATAGAAATGTCTTCCTGACGTCAACTTTTCTATAGAAATGTCTTCCTGTCGTCAACTTTTCTATAGAAATGTCTTCCTGTCGTCAACTTGTCTATAGAAATGTCTTCCTGTCGTCAACTTTTCTATAGAAATGTCTTCCTGTCGTCAACTTTTCTATAGAAGTGTCTTCCTGTCGTCAACTTTTCTATAGAAATGTCTTCCTGTCGTCAACTTTTCTATAGAAATGTCTTCCTGTCGTCAACTTTTCTATAGAAATGTCTTCCTATCATCAACTTTTCTATAGAAATGTCTTCCTATCATCAACTTTTCTATAGAAATGACTTCCTATCGTCAACTTTTCTATAGAAATGTCTTTTTATTGTCAACTTTTCTAGAGAAATGTCTTTTTAACGTCAACTTTTCTATAGAAAAGTCTTCCTATCGTCAACTTTTCTATGGAAAACTCTGCCTAGCGTCAACTTTTCTATAGAAATTTCTTCTTATTGTCAACTTTTCTTTAGAAATTTACTTATTTGCCTTTAGATTTTGATTAAGATTGATATATTTTTTTAGGATCTTTATAAAAGAAATGTTTATTACCCAATACCTTTAAATACACTTTAGAGTCTCATCTTTTCTCTGACTTTAATTTAAATATACGACCTTTCTAATGCCAATACTAATTCTGCACACTTTTTATATGCAACATAAAATATTTTAGCTTAACACCTTAAAGTATGCTTTAAGTTCTTGTATATATTTTCTGTTTACGAGAAATGACTTTGAGACCGTAAAAGAAGGATATAAATGCGAAAATGAAGATGTTAAACTTAAATTTTTTTATATTTTTTTAATTTTATTTTAAAGTCTCAGAAAAATACAAAAATAATACTAAGCAGGTACTTTTACTTTATGTTGGGTTCGAACAGAAACGTAAGGTTAAGTTTTAATATTCATTACACCGAGGGAGCTTTAAAATTTAAGTCAGATCCTTAGCATTTGGACCATTAAAACAGAGATGTACGCTTTACATTTGCATTTTCTTTTTGTGTTAAAAACGTCTTTATTTTGTTTCTTTTAGTCTTTGTTTATGAACTCAATACCAAACGACCTTGTCGGTTTGAATGAAATGTTGGAGTAAAGGAAAAAAATATTCGTTTTACGAATATAGAATCTTAAAAGAAGGTCTAAGCTTGTAAATACTAAAAGAAAAAACTTTAATATAAGGAAAAAAATTTCACACAAAGAAGCAACAAAGTTGGTAAAACTTAAAGCTTCTAGTAGAAACTTGAAAACAAGGTCAGCAATAGCAATAAAAATACCATTTTTGCTTAAAAGTTTATGTATTTAAGGAAAATTTTTGTAACGAAGAAAATTTCTGTTGCCTATTTTTAGGTTTAAAGTCAGTTTTGCTTAATGTTTTTAGCATGGAAAATATTTTTTTACCAAACAATTTTCTATAGAAAATATATTTTTACTAAAGAATTTTCTATAGAAAATATATTTTTACCAAAAAATTTTCTATAGAAAATATATTTTTACCAAAAAATTTTCTATAGAAAATATTTTTTTAGCAAAAAATTTTCTAAAGAAAATATTTTTTTAGCAAAAAATGTTCTATAGAAAATATATTTTTACCAAAAAATTTTCTATAGAAAATATTTTTTTACCAAAAAATTTTCTATAGAAAATATTTTTTTACCAAAAAATTTTCTATAGAAAATATTTTTTTAGCAAAAAATTTTCTATAGAAAATATTTTTTTACCAAAAAATTTTCTATAGAAAATATTTTTTTACCAAAAAATTTTCTATAGAAAATATTTTTTTACCAAAAAAATTTTTATAGAAAATATTTTTTTACCAAAAAAATTTTTATAGAAAATATATTTTTACCAAAAAAATTCTATGGAAAATATTTTTTTATCAAAAAATTTTCTATAGAAAATATTTTTTTACCAAAACATTTTCTATAGAAAATATTTTTTTACCAAAACATTTTCTATAGAAAATATTTTTTTACCAAAACATTTTCTGTAGAAAATATTTTTTTACCAAAACATTTTCTATAGAAAATATTTTTTTAGCAAAAAATTTTCTATAGAAAATCTTTTTTTAGCAAAAAATTTTCTATAGAAAATATTTTTTTAGCAAAAAATTTTCTATAAAAAATATTTTTTTAGCAAACAATTCTCTTTAGAAAATATTTTTAGCAAAAAATTTTTCTATAGAAAATATTTTTGTACCAAAAAATTTTCTAAAGAAAATATTTTTTTAGCAAAAAATTTTCTATAGAAAATATTTTTTTAGCAAAAAATTTTCTATAGAAAATATTTTTTTACCAAAACATTTTCCATAGAAAATATTTTTTTAGCAAAAAATTTTCTATAGAAAATATTTTTTTAGCAAAAAATTTTCTATAGAAAATATTTTCTTAGCAAAAAATTTTCTATAGAAAATATTTTTTTAGCAAAAAATTTTCTATAGAAAATATTTTTTTAGCAAAAAATTTTCTATAGAAAATATTTTTTTAGCAAAAAATTTTCTATAGAAAATATTTTTTTAGCAAAAAATTTTCTATAGAAAATATTTTTTTAGCAAAAAATTTTCTATAGAAAATATTTTTTTAGCAAAAAATTTTCTATAGAAAATATTTTTTTAGCAAAAAATTTTCTATAGAAAATATTTTTTTAGCAAAAAATTTTCTATAAAAAATATTTTTTTAGCAAAAAATTCTCTTTAGAAAATATTTTTTAGCAAAAAATTTTTCTATAGAAAATATTTTATTACCACAAAAATTTTCCATAGGAAATAAAAATTGTTCAATTGTTTTTCAATTCTAAATTACTTTTCTTTAAGGAAACTTTATCCCCCTTTTTATTCAAAAATCAACCGTTTTAATTTCTTTTCAAATTTAAACAATAATTGTATATTTGTGGTTTAAATAGCCAGCTTAAGCCCCTTCCCCCTTAATCCTCTTTATTTTTCTGAAATAATTCTTATTATTTGTTCATATTTCTTTACCAAAACCTTTCTTTAAACATTAATCATACAAAATTAAATGCTTTTATGTGTCAACATGTGCATTTTATATGTATTACTTAACAATTGTCACAATATTTTTAAGAATATTTTGTTGTATTTTTTGTTTCCTTTTGCCATTTTATCATTATTCATTTATTTTAGGTATTATTTTTTCTATTTACTTGCAAACATTTTATGTACATGTGATGAATATTGTTCTGTTTCTGCTGTTATCTTGTAGCAATGATAAATAATAACCACAAGAATGTCATATACTAAACCCCTCCCTTCTTTCGTTTTAACTTTTTTTCAAAACAATAACATAACAGGAAAAAGAAAGCAACAACAAACACCTGATGCAATGCAATTTACTTTGAAAAATATTTATGTTTAATATTAACCGTTATTTTCCAAGAGTGCGTGAGAGTGGATGGGTGGTTGGTTGGATGGTGTGAGTATAAACATGCCAACACTGTTGTTTTACATTCTTTTAACTGAAACATGTAAATAACAGTTTTTCTGTACTCTGAGGGCATTAACAGTCAAATGCATATGAAAGGGAAATTAAAAAAAATGTTAAGGAATTTCTGCTGTTATAAACAGATAGTGTTCATGTTTTAGCTGCAATTCTGGGTATTTTTTTAAATTTAAAGAACAGCAAGTGCTTGATTAAAATAAAACTTAATTCCTGGAACTAAAAATAGTTATTGTTTGGTTATGTTTATAGTTTATTTGGGCTTTTATTTCTTTGGTTTGTTTTCATAACGAGTATTAAAGGCATTTGTGGTGTCATAATTTCAATATGTTTCCAGTTGTGCATCGATGGAAGCAAGCACGAACTTTTATTACTGGTTCATATTTATAGTGTTTAGATTGGTATTCTTTTTTTAAGGGTAACATATAGTCCATTTGTGGTTTTGGTAACAAATATGTCATAAGTACAAAATAAGAAAAAATGGACAAAAAATATTTATTTAAAACAAAAAGACTTTATATAAAATTTTTCGGCCTAAATATTTTTATGAAAAATTTTTTGGTATATAAATTTCTCATAGCAAAATTTTTGTTATAAAAATTTTTCGGTATAAAAATTTTTATATGAAATTTTTTAGTAAAAAATTTTTTATAGGAAATTTTTCAGTATTAAAATTTTTAAAGAAAATTTTTCGGTATAAACATTTTTTAAAGCTAATTTTTTGCTATAAAAATTTTTTTATAGAAAATTTTTCGGTAAAAAATTTTTTTATGAAAAATTTGTAGGTCAAAAAATTTTTATACTGAAAAATTTTCCTTAGGAAGTTTTAATTCTAATGAAAAATATAAAAATTTCTTCTAGAAAATTTTTTGATATAAAAATTTTTTATAGAAAATTTGTCGGTATACAAATTTTTTTATAGAAAATTTTTCAGTATAAACATTTTTTATAGAAAATTTTTCGATACAAAAATTTTTCGGTAAAAAAATTTTTTATAGAAAATTTTTTTTATAAAAATGTTTTCGAATAAAAATTTTTTATTAAAAATTTTTCGGTATAAAAATTTCTTGATATAAACATTTTTATAGAAAATTTTTCTTTATAAAAATTTTTTATAGAAAAATTTTCGGTATGAAAATTTTTTATAGAAAATATTTTGATGTACAAATTTTTTTTATAGAAAATTTTTCAGTATAACATTTTTTGGTATAAAAATTTGTTATAGAAAATTTTTCGGTATAAAAATTTTTAGAAAAAATTTTGGGATAAAAATTTTTTATAGGAAATTTTTCGGTATACGAATTTTTATAGACAATTTTTTGCTATAAAAATTTTTTATAGAAAATATTTTGACATACAAATTTTTTACAGAAAATTTTTCAGTATAAAAATTGTTATGGTAAATTTCTCGGTATAAATATTTTTTAGTATAAACATTTTTAATAGAAAATTTTATAGTAAAATTTGTTGGTATACAAATAGTAGTTTATAAAAAATTTTTCGGTATAAAATTTTTTTAAAGAAAATTTTTCGGTATAAAATTTTTTTTAAAGAAAATTTTTCGGTATAAAATTTTTTAAAGAAAATTTTTCGGTATAAAATTTTTTAAAGAAAATTTTTCGGTATAAACTTTTTTTAAAGAAAATTTTTCGGTATAAAAATTTTTTATAGAAAATTTTTCGGTATACAAATTTTTTACAGAAAATATTTAGGTATAGAAATTTCAAATAGAAAACTTTTGGGTATAAACATTTTTTATAGAAAATTTTTTCGGTATAAAAAATTTTTATAGAAATTTTTTCAGTATAAACATTTTTTTATAGAAATTAAAATTTTATAAATTTTTTTTATAGAAAATTTTCCGGTTTAAAAATTTTCTTTAAAAAATTTATTAAAGAAAATTTCTCGGCATAAAAAATTTTAAACAAAATTTTCGGTATAAACATTTTTTATAGAATAATTTTTTTTTCGAAAATTTTTTGATATAAACATTTTTTATAAAAAAATTTTATACCGAAAAATTTTCTATAAAAAATTTTTATACCGAAAAATTTTCTATAAAAAATGTATATACCAAAAATATTTCTATAAAAAATTTTTATATAAAAAAAAATTTTGAAAAGAAATTTTTATAACGAAAAATTTTCTATAAAAATTTTTATATCAAACAATTTTCCATTAAAAATTTTTATATCAAAAAATTTTTATACCAAAAAATTTGATACAAAAAACTTTTATACCGAAAAATTTTGTATAAAAAATTTGTATATCAAAAAATTTTCTATGAGAAATTTTTATACCAAAAAAATTTCTATAAAAAATTTGTATACCAAAAAATTTTCTATAAGAAATTTTTATACCGAAAAATTTTCTATAAAAAATTTTTATACCGAAAAAGTTTTCTATAAAAAATTTTTATACTGAAAAAAAAATTTTATAACTAAAAATTTTCATAAAAAATTTTTATATAACAAAATTTTCTATAAGGTATTTTTATACCGAAAAAATGTTATATAAAAACTTTTTATATCAAACAATTTTCTACAAGAAATTTTTATACCGAAAAATTTTCTATAAAAAATTTTTATACCGAAAAATCTTCTTTTAAAAATGTTTAAATCAAAAAGTTTTTATTAAAAAAAAAAATTCTATATGAAATTTTTATATCGAAAAAAAAATTTCTTTATAAGATTATTTATAGAAAATTTTTCAGTATAAAAATTTTTTGATATAAACATTTTTTATGGAAAATTTTTTATAGAAAATTTTTCGGTATAAAATTTTTTTTAAAGAAAATTTTTCGGTATAAAATTTTTTAAAGAAAATTTTTCGGTATAAACTTTTTTTAAAGAAAATTTTTCGGTATAAAAATTTTTTATAGAAAATTTTTCGGTATACAAATTTTTTACAGAAAATATTTAGGTATAGAAATTTCAAATAGAAAATTTTTGGGTATAAACATTTTTTATAGAAAATTTTTTGATATACAAATTTTTCGTTATAAAAATTTTTTATAGAAATTTTTTCAGTATAAACATTTTTTTATAGAAATTAAAATTTTATAAATTTTTTTATAGAAAATTTTTCGGTTTAAAAATTTTCAAAAAATTGATTAAAAAAAATTTTTCGGCATAAAATATTTTAAACAAAATTTTCGGTATAAACATTTTTTATAGAATAATTTTTTTTTTTTCGAAAATTTTTTGATATAAAAAAAATTTTATACCGAAAAATTTTCTATAAAAAATTTTATACCGAAAAATTTTCTATAAAAAATTTTTATACCGAAAAATTTTCTATAAAAAATTTTATGGAAATATTTAAAAATTTTATATCGAAAATTTTTTATAACAAATTTTATATCCAAAATTGTCTTTAAAAAGTTTTTATATAGAAAAAAATTTTCGGTATAAAAATTATATATAGAAAATTTTTTAGTATACAAATTTTGTATGGAAAATTTTTCAGTAAAAATTTTTTTTTTAGAAAATTTTTTGATATAAAAATTTTTTATAAAAAATTTTTCGGTATAAAAATTTTTTGTAAAAAAATTTTCTACAAAAAAATTTTATATCTAAAATTTTCTTTACAAAATTTTATATAGAAAATTTTCTTTACAAATTGTATATATACAATTTTCTGTAAAAATTGTATAAATTGTATAAAATTTTCTTTAAAAATTGTTTATATTGAAAATTTTCTATAAAAAATTTTATATTAAAAATTTTCTATAAAAAATTTTATATCGAAAATTTTCTATAAAAAATTTTATGTCGAAAATTTTATAAAAAAAATTTTACATCGAAAATATTCTAAAAAAAAATTTTATATCAAAAATTTACTATAAATAATTTTATATCGAAAATTTTCTTTAAAAAATGTGTATATGGAAAAATTTCTACAAAAAATTGTATATTTTCTATAAAAACTTTTTATTTCAATAAAAAATTTTCTATAAAAATTTGTATATCGAAAATTTTCCAAAAAAAAAAAATTTATTTCGAAAATTTTCTATAAAAAATTTTATATCGAAAATTTTCTATAAAAATGTTTATATCGAAAATTTTCTATAAAAAATTTTATATCGAAAATTTTCTATAAAAAATTTTGTATCGAAAATTTTCTATAAAAATGTTTATACCTATCGAAAATTTTCTATAAAAAATTTTATATCGAAAATTTTCTATAAAAAAAATTTCTATCGAAAATTTTCTATAAAAAAAATTTCTATCGAAAATTTTCTATAAAAAAAATTTCTATCGAAAATTTTCTATAAAAAAAAAATTTCTATCAAAAATTTTCTATAAAAAAAATTTCTATCGAAAATTTTCTATAATCTTTTATGTCGAAAATTTTCTATAAAAAATTTTATATCAAAAATTTTATATTGAAAATTCACTATCAAAAATTTCTGTTTTTTTTTTAATATCCCCTTATTATGTATTTCAAAATATTCAAATCTAAATAACTTTTATTTTTATTTAAAAGTTTAAAATTAAAAAAATAAAATAATAATAAAACTTTAAATAAATCCCCTTTTCTTTTACTTTCCAAAAATTTGCAATAAATTTTTATTAACTTTTTTTAAGTAAAACTAAAGTACAGTTACTCCATAATACTAAGGCGTATTAGCAATTTGTCACGTATACGTCTTAGTCTTTCTTATTTTCTTCTAATGCTTCTTATATCCATATTCGCAATATTCCGTCATTCTGTCATTTAATGTATTTATCATTAAAAGCCAATATATAGAAACATCTCGACAAAAGCTCTTATTCTCGTTCACTCGACTTAAATATTCATTTATTGAAGAGTCATTTCTCTTGCTTTGACACATTAACTAACACAAATACACACTCTAACATAAATAACAAGAATTTTATATCTAGTTGTTGTTGCTTTTTTATATTATAATTTTTTACTGCAATTTGTTGTCTGTGTTTATCTGCGTGTGTATGTATGTGAACTTGTGTGTGTTTTTAATAGTTCATTTTTAAATCAACATCAAATTTTATGTTAGACTCTCATAATAAACTTTAAAAACCAGTTTTGGATTTTATTTATTCGTTTGTGAGTTTTTGTTATTCTTTTATGCGTCTCTTTTAAGTACCACTATCTTAAGTTGTGAAAGAGTAAGGGAGAAGAAGAGATACCTATAATATAACTGTAATAACCTTATAATGATGATCTCTAAAGTCTGAAGTGTTGCATTTTATGGTACTGCAATAGGAAGTTTTTAAATTTGTGAAGATTAAGTGGAAAATTATTTTGAAATTTAAAACGAAATATGAAAACATACTTATATAAACCATAATAACCTACTTTAATCTGGAAGAACTTGGCTTTAGTTTCAAAGAATCCACTTTCCTTTGAGAATCAAGTAATAAAATTAGATAAAAGGAGGTAGTTTTTTAAAAGACTCTTCCAAATGTTTCAAACTCTTCGAAATACCAAACATAGTCTTCATTTTTCTGAGAATACTTCATTAAATTAAAGTGAATAAATATGAAAATTTGTGTAAAAATTTTTCCTATGAAAATTTTTATAGAAAATTTTTCAAATGAAAATTTTTATAGAAAATTTTTCATATGAAAATTTTTATAAAAAATTTTTCATATTAAAATTTTTATAGAAAATTTTTCATATAAAAATTTTTATAGAAAATTTTTCATATAAAAATTTTTATAGAAAATTTTTCATATAAAAATTTTTATAGAAAATTTTTCATATAAAAATTTTTATAGAAAATTTTTCATATAAAAATTTTTATAGAAAATTTTTCATATAAAAATTTTTATAGAAAATTTTTCATATAAAAATTTTTATAGAAAATTTTTCATATAAAAATTTTTATAGAAATTTTTCATATAAAAATTTTTATAAAAAATTTTTCATATAAAAATCATTATAGAAAATTTTTCATATAAAAATTTTTATAGAAAATTTTTCGTATAAAAATTTTTATAGAAATTTTTCATATAAAAATCATTATAGAAAATTTTTTATAAAAAACTTTTCATATAAAAATTTTTGATATAAAAATTTCTATAGAAAATTTTTCATATAAAAATTTTTATAGAAAATTTATCATTTAAAAATTTTTATACAAAATTTTTGATATACAAATTTTTATAGAAAATTTTTCATATAAACATTTTTATAGAAAATTTTTCATATAAAAATTTTTATAGAAAATTTTTCATATAAAAATTTTTATAGAAAATTTTTTATATAAAAATTTTTATAGAAAATTTTTCATATAAAAATTTTTATAGAAAATTTTTCATATAAAAATTTTTATAGAAAATTTTTCATATAAAAATCATTATAGAAAATTTTTTATAAAAAACTTTTCATATAAAAATTTTTGATATAAAAATTTCTATAGAAAATTTTTCATATAAAAATTTTTATAGAAAATTTATCATTTAAAAATTTTCATACAAAATTTTTGATATATAAATTTTTATAGAAAATTTTTCATATAAAAATTTTTATAGAAAATTTTTCATATAAAAATTTTTATAGAAAATTTTTCATATAAAAATTTTTATAGAAAATTTTTCATATAAAAATTTTTATAGAAAATTTTTCATATAAAAATTTTTATAGAAAATTTTTCATATAAAAATTTTTATAGAAATTTTTCATATAAAAATCATTATAGAAAATTTTTTATAAAAAACTTTTCATATAAAAATTTTTGATATAAAAATTTCTATAGAAAATTTTTCATATAAAAATTTTTATAGAAAATTTATCATTTAAAAATTTTTATACAAAATTTTTGATATATAAATTTTTATAGAAAATTTTTCATATAAAAATTTTTATAGAAAATTTTTCATATAAAAATTTTTATAGAAAATTTTTCATATAAAAATTAAATTAAAATTAAAATGTTTATAGAAAATTTTTCATATAAAAATTTTTATAGAAAATTTTTCATATAAAAATTTTTATAGAAAATTTTTCATATAAAAATTTTTATAGAAAATTTTTCATATAAAAATTTTTATAAAAAATTTTTCATATAAAAATTTTTCTAGAAAATTTTTCATATAAAAATTTTTATAGAAAAAAAAAAAAAATTTTTATAGAATTTTTTTTTTATATATAAACTTTTTTAGAAAATTTTTCATATAAAAATTATTATAGAAAATTTTTTATATAAATATTTTTATAAAAAAATTTTTCATATAAAAATTTTTTTATAAAATTTTTATAGAAAATTTTTCATATTAAAATTTTTACACTAAAATTTTTCGTATAAAAATGTTTACAGAAAATTTTTCATATAAAAATTTTTATTGAAAATTTTTCGTATAATAATTTTTAAAACAAATTTTTCATATAAAAATTTTTATAGAAAATTTTTCATATAAAAATTTTTATAGGAAATTTTTCAAAAATTTCTTATTTTTATAGGAAAATTTTCAAGAAATGTCTTATTATTATAAGAAATTTTAAAAATTTCCTATTTTTATAGAAAATTTTTCAAAAAATTCTTATTATTATAGAAAATTTTTTAAAAATGTCTTATTTTTATAGGAAGTTTACGAAAATTTCTTATTTTCATAGGAAATTTTTGAAAAAATTCATATTTTATAGGAAAATTTTAAAAAATTTATTTTTTTTTAAGGCAATTTTTTAAAAACTTCTTATTTTAATAGGAAAATTTTAAAAAATTTCTTATTTTCATAGGAAATTTTCTAAAAAAAATCTTGCTTTTAAAGGAAATTTTTTATTTTCGTAGAAAAATTTTCAAAAATTTCTTATTTTTTATAAGAAATTTCACAAAAATTTATTATTTTTATAGGAAATTTTTCAAAATTTTTATTATTTTATAGGAAAATTTTCAAAAATTTCTTATTTTCAAAGCAAATTTTTCAAAAGTTTCTTATATTTTTAGAAAATTTTTCACAAATTCTTATTTTTATAGAAAATTTTTCAAAAATTTCTTATTTTTCTAGGAAAATTCTCAAAATTTTTTTTATTTTTATAGGAAATTTTTCAAAAATATCTTATTTTTATAGAAAATTTTTCAAAAATTTCTTACTTTTAGAGGAATTTTTTAAAAAATTTCATATTTTTTATAAAAATTTATTCAAAAATTTCTTGTTTTTATAGGAAATTATTTTTTTTTTTAATTATTTCTATTAAATTTTTTAAACAAATTAATTTTAAATTTAATTTTCCTCATTTCATTATAATACCTAACAAAATATATTGAATTTTAACATTTTATTAGTTTTTAACTTATATTGTTTATATTTTTGAATTAAGTTGGTCAAAAAATTCCAAAGGTCTTGATTAATATAAATATTCTCTGTTAGCAACTCTGTCATCTTAATACTTTGAAATGCAACCCTACATTTACATTCCACATCTTAACAGATCACTTTGTGAAGTGCAACAGAAAGGGATAACAGATGAAAACAAGAACTAAAATTACACAGCTGCCATCTTATTTTGACCTACGACAAAACAAATTTTGTAAATAGAAAAACAACAGACTGTGCAAAAAAGAAGAAAAAACAAATTGTGGATGAAAACACAAAGGAAAAGCAAACGAAAACAACAAGAAAAATTGTTAAATGAATTAAAAACGAAAAAGAAATCAACAACAACCACTTTTGTGAACAAAAACATTTTCAGCACAAACAAAAAGCAGACAAAGCAAAAATATCAAAGCAAATCATATTGTGTGTGCATGAGAATGTGTGAGTGTTAACGAAATGAGGAGGAAAAAACAAAAATATTTTTGTGGAAGATAATAAAGCAGCAAAAAAAAAACGAAAAAAGACAACAAGAAATATTGTAGAGCAGCCGAAAGAAGCAGAAAAAAAGCGGCGTCAGTGGATTTAATTTGTTGAGTGTGTAAAGAGTGAACGACTAAAATGAAATGGAATTGAATTGAATTGTTAAACAAGAAATTTAAGAAAAATTATTAACAAAAGTAATAAATTATACAAAGAAAATAGTGATTTATTAGGAATTGTTTTAAAGAAAAAAGTAAAACAAAAAAGAAATTAATAACAAAGAATTTGTTACAAAGACAGACAAGCAAAATGATCAACACTTTGCTGGAGCATGTGCCCATCAAATTGGAAGTCAAAGATGTCGATGAGGAAGAGGAGGAGCTTATAGCCAACCAGGAAGTGGAGGCAGGAATGGCTAAAGATGATGATAAAATAAATGAAACTGATGAAGAGGAGGGGGATGATAATTCTGATGAAGATGAAGACTCTGAAGAAGACGATGATGATGATGACGAGGAAGAGGACGAAGATGAAGAAGAATCTGAGATAGAAACAGATGCTTTGGAAATTGAACAAGAAGCCACCATGCTGATAAGCAGTGATGAAGAAGCTGAACTGGAAGCCCAGAGGATAAGATTTCCTGGCAAGAAGCCTCGTCGAGATTCCCAGAAATCATCACGCTGCTCCTCCCGTAACAGCCAAACAAGTAATACAGGCTCTTTACAAAGTGATTTAAGAAAATCAAATTTGTCTGCCGTAGACTCCTCAAGCAAGAAACAAAGAATTTCACCTCGTCTCAAGCAAATGGAAAGCTTAAAAGAAATAAACCTAAATAACAGCAAAACAAACAAAGCTAAAACACAAGACAATAACAAAATTCGGGAAAATCAAAAAAATTCTCAAAAAGAATCAAACCCTAAAGTTTTAGAAAGCAACAAAAACCTTAAAAATCCCTCTCTTCAACAGACGACAACAGACCACAATAAACAGTTGGAAACCCAAAGCAAAACTCGCCGAGGTAGCAATAACTCCACCTGCAGTGTAGCCTCTACTATAGCCTCGGACTCCGCTGAGACTGAGTCCTGTGGCAATATCTATGTTTTCCATTTGCAGCAGAAACTTATTTTTAATTGTGAGTTCTGCGACCTTAAATATGGAGATCTGGCCAACTTCGGTCGTCATCTTCAGGAAGCCCACAAGGTCTTTCATATCGACGAGGACCAGGAAAAGGAAAATGCTCCTCGTAATCTACGCAAACCTAATGCAAACTATCAAAATGCGCCTAAAACTGTTGTTGCTGCTGCAGCCACTGTTAAAAAAGAACCCCTACACTGTTTGGATGCACGCGCAGAACCACCTGTTGTTGCCTTGCCTCTCTCCGTGTTGGCCGAACCTTTAGATTCGTGTGGCAATGTCTTTATGCTTAATCATCGTAAATTGTTTTTGGTCTGTGGCTATTGTGAATGTAAGTATGCCAATTTGGATTTGTTTGAGAAACATCAACGCCAGCAACATCGTATCTTCGAGGGTACACGCAATGAGGTGAATGTTGTGCCCAAGGTGGAGATAAAACAGGAGTTGGTCATAAGTGATGTCGTAGAAAAGGTAGCTCCTCTTCATGCTGCTATGGTCTCAATACCCGCCGAGATTCCTTTAGATATAAGCATAAATCCGGAAAATGAGGCGGCCACCTTGGCTGCTTTGGATGAAACCATGGAAGTTGATGAGGAGGAAATACGTCGGGAAATGGTTACACCTTCGGCTAATGTAGCCGAAGGTGAGTTGTCGAACTCAAAAGAAAATCTTAACTCTGCTGATGTCATGGATAACGAAAAGCCGGTGTCGCCTAAGAAATCGCGCAACAAAAGACGTTCTTCACCCACCAAACCTTTAACCTCGCCCAATAAAAGGCCGAAAAGAAATACTAGGAATATTAAGGCTCAGGAAGAGGAGGAGCAGGTTGGTATTATATTAGATTTTGTCCAAAGTTGATATTACTATTTTAGGTTATTATAATAAAATTTTATTAAGCCTTTTTGCCCACCTTGGCCTATCACATGCTATAATTAATTATAGTAGGTTTGCTTTACGTTTTATTGGCTTTTTATTAACTATTGAAAAGTTTTTAATAGTTTGTAGCGCATTTTTTACACTTTATGTTTTGATTATAATAAGTTATAAAGTATTATAATGCGACAATGCTACTTTATAACTCATTATAATGCGATTATAACATGCTATAAATTATTATGATGAGATAATGTTACATTATAACCCATAATAATTATAACGTGTTATAAATCATTGTAATTTGTTATAACTCATTATAATGCAATTACAATATGTTTTAATACATTATAATGTGATTATAATTTGTTGTAACGCGTGTTATAAGCAATGAAATACGATTATAATATGTTTAACGCATTATAATGCTAGAATAATGTGTTATAACGCATTATAAAGCGAATTTATTACAATATAGCTCATTATAATGCTATTATAATAGGTTATAAATCATTATAATGTGTTATAATGCTTAATGTGATTATAATATGCTGTAATATGTTATAACACATGTTATGATATGCTAAAACTTACTATAAATCATTATAATTTCTTATAACGCATTACAATGCATTTACAATATGTTATAATACATTAAAATGTGATTATAACATATTATAATATGTTATAACTCATTATAATTGTTATAACTAATTGTTATGCGATTATGATAGTGATTAAACCAATAAAATACGATTATAATGCACAATAAAGCATTATAATGCTAGAATGTGTTGTAACATATTTTAATGCGATTATAATATGATAATAACACATTATATTATTGTAAAGAGTTAAAAGCCGTTATAATGCTTTATAACGCATTATAATGCAATTGCATTATGTTATAATGCATTATAATGCATTATGTAAAGCATATTATTATGTTTTATGTCGTTATAATGCCTTATAACGCATTATAATGCAATTACATTATGTTATAATGCATAATAATGCATTGTGTAATGCATATTATTATGTTTTTAAACTCATAATTTGATTATAATGCATCATAATCCATTATAATGATAGAATGTTATGTTATAAACCATTAGAATGCGTTTTTAACATTTAATAATGCAACTTAATTCTATTATGATACATTATAACACCTTTTTATAGATACCTGTCTTATTAAAATTCTAAATTTATCTTCAAGGCCAACACCAACTATGCAGACGACAAACTTCCTCAACGGAAAGCTTCTACAGATACTGCTCCCTCCACGGAAACTATAAAGGAAACGCCTAAGTCTGAAGAAACAAAAACTAGTAGAAAATCTCCTAGAACAGCAGAACCCAAGAAGACCGATGAAAAAGCAGCCCAGGAAAACAACAAAGAAAGTAAAAAGCCCACAAAAGTGGCAGAAAGAAGAAAATCAAATGTTGAGGATCCAAAAGAATCTAAGAAACCTACGGAAAATGTAGAAACAATAAAAGTTGTAGTTGAAGAAACAAAGGACTGTCAGGAAACAGAAAAACCTAGAAAATCTAATGATGCTTTAATAGAAAAAGAATCTAAGGAAGCTAAAAAGTCAACAAAATCTGGATTGGAAAGAAAGGAAGCGGCAGAAAAAGTTAAAGATTGTACAGAAACAAAGAGTGTCTTTAAGTCTGCAGAAGCTAAAAAGGCTGCATCTGAAGTTTCGACAGAGATAACTAAAACTACAAACAAAGCCTTTAAGAAAGTGACTGCTTCAAAAGCAATACAAACGAAGGAGGTTGAGAAAGTTAGAGTTACTGAATCAACGGTAACAGAGGAGCCGGAAAAACCCATAGAAACTTCCCCTGAAGCAGCACAGAAACAAAAACCAGAAGAAAGGAAAGAAAATACAAAATCTGTAGACAAAAAGAAATCTAATTCCTTTGAAGAAAAGGAAACCAAACAGGCACAGAAACCGCAAGAACCTAAAGAAAAGGAAGTATTCAATTCTAAAGAATCTAAAAAAACAGAAACAAATGATATTGAAAACTCGAGTGAAACTGGGAAATCTGCCACAGCAGCTTCAGCAGAAGTAGAAACTGAAGAAAGCAGCAAACTAACAAAGCCAGTTGAGACAAGAGAACAAGTTGCGGTAACTAGACCCAATAGAAAATCAATGAAAATACCAGATACAAATAAATCTCAAGAAGCAGCTTCAGCAACAGCTACAGACAGTATTAAAACTAGAGAACCAAGAAAATCTATAAAACCGGCAACAAATAAGATATCTGCTAAGAAAGAAGCGCCAGAAGTGGAAGAAATTGGAGATAAGAGCGTACCAATAAAAGCAATAGAAATAAAAGAACAAGTTGCTGTAACTAGAACTAACAGAAAATCAACGAAAGCTCAAGA
The DNA here is from genome assembly GCA_933228675.1 of Stomorhina lunata. NCBI lineage: Eukaryota > Metazoa > Arthropoda > Insecta > Diptera > Rhiniidae > Stomorhina > Stomorhina lunata. The sequence goes on along the minus strand of OW121742.1, from coordinate 114,106,060 downwards.
AACAAATAAAACTCAAGAAGCTATATCATCTTTAGACACTGTTCCAACCAAGGAAACAAGAAGATCTATAAAACCTGCTACAAATAGGATATCTGCTAAGAAAGAAGCGCCAGAAGTGGTAGAAATTGAAGATAACAGCGAACTAGTAAAAACAATAGAAATAAAGGAACCAGATGCTGCAACTAAACCCAACAGAAAATCAACGAAAGCTCAAGAAACAAATAAAACTCAAGGAACTATATCATCTTTAGACACTGTTAAAACCAAGGAAGTAAGAAAATCTATAAAACCTGCTACAAATAAGATATCAGCTAAAAAAGAAGCACCAGAATCTCCAGAAACAATTTCACCCCAAGAAACTACAGAAACCAGAAGATCAATAAAACCTCAAAAATCCAAAGATGAAGTGGAAGAGGAAATTCCTGTTTCTAGAAACTCTAAAGAAAACTCAATAGAAGAATCACCCGAAACAGAACTGGAACCGGAACCTGAGGTACCCTCCAAAAAAAATCTAAAACAATGTTCTTATTGCGAAAAGAGCTTTGCCCGCCGTCAGAGCTTGGTTATACACGAACGCATACACACCGGCGAAAAGCCTTTCTCCTGTGACATTTGCAACAAGAGTTTTCGGGCCAAACAAAATCTTACCTTTCACAAAAAGTTTCATTTGGGCGATGAATCGAAGAATATACAATGCGAAAAGTGCGATAAGAAATTTTTACGCAACAGTGACCTCAAGGTGCACATGAGTACTCATACATATGAGAAGAGATACAAATGTGGCATATGTCTGCGGGGCTATGCTTCCAAAGTCAATGTACAGACTCACATCGAAAGAGATCATTTGCCGGCCGAAGGTATACCTTGGCTACCGCCAAAGGGTAAAAGAAAAAAGGGACCCAAAACTGCAGATTCTTTGCAAGAAGAGTTACAGTATCAAAAGTACATCATAGAACAACTACAAATGGCTCAACATGATAAGGCAATGCAAGATCCGGAACCTATGCAAATGGCAGAACCTAAAAATGTGGCAGAACCTATAAATATAGCAGAACCTATAAGTATGGCAGAACCTATAAGTATGGCAGAACCTTTAAGTATGGCAGAATCTATAAATATGGCAGAACCTATAAATATGCCAGAACCTATAAGTATGGCAAAACCTATAAATATTGAGAAACACATGCATATAACAGAGCCTATGCAAATTGAAGAGGAATTTAATGCTGATCCCGTCAATGATATTATAGAACAGCTTCAAAATGAGTATTTACAAGGCCAGCCACCAGCAGAAGAACATCATGATGCAAATACTGTAACCTTTACCATAACCAAGGTACCAGATGATGCAATCCCTAACGATGATGTTGATGTTAAACCTAATCTCTTGCATATGATGAAAAAACGTTTTGCCTGCGATCAATGTCCCCGGATATTTAGCAAACATGTCCGTCTTATTGAACATTCGCGCCTACATACAGGTGAAAAACCATTTGTCTGCGATGAATGTGGCAAATGTTTCCGCATACGCATGCGCCTAAACGAGCACAAACTAAGACATTCCAAAGATAAGAAATTTAAGTGTGCAATCTGTGATTTGGGCTGTTGCACCAAGCAGGATTTAAATCTGCACATGCGTCATCATACCAACGACCGAAGATTCCAATGTCCCATGTGCCCCAAGGCTTTTGTTCGTAGCTCCGATTTGAAGATTCATGTACGCATTCATACAGGTGAAAAGCCTTATGTTTGTGATATTTGTCACAAGTGCTTCCGGGCCAATCAAAATTTGATTGTGCACAAAAAATCTCATCTGGGAGAGGCTTCCAAAATCTTTGACTGTCAACATTGTAACAAGAAATTTATGCGTAAAATAGATTGCAAGGTACACATGAGATCGCATACAGGAGAGAAGCCCTTCAAATGTGAAATTTGTCTGCGAGGCTACTCCTCTAGGGTTAATTGTCGGGCTCATATAGAAAGAGATCATATACGTGCGAATTCAGGTGAATCGCCACCGGGCAAAAAGAAACCAGGACCCAAACCTCGTGGTATTAAGGCAGAATTGGAAAAGCAAAAGAAACTTATTGAGGAATTGCAGGCCCAACTTTTGCAACAAATAAAAACCGATGAAAAGATTATAAGCTCTGATGAATCAATTTTACCCCATGACACTTTGCAAGATTGCACTATAACAAACTCCTCATCTCCTCCACGACCACCCTCTCCCATCAAAGATCCCATACAAAGTGCTTATGATTTGCTCAAGAAACTAAAATCTACTACTGTAACAACTACCTCTAAACCTCTAACAGTAATACCTTCACCTCCTCCCACGGCTCCGACAGCTTCTAATCCCTTTACCCTGGCCAAAAAGGCTGCACAATCTCTACTGCCTCTTACGATCACTCAGAAGATTGAACAACATACACCAGCACCCTCTCCAGCCTCCTCACACACTTCCGTTTCTTGCCTTACCACACCCTCACCACCCCAGAAGTCTTCAACTACAAAGGTGGTGTCTCAAAAGACTTCGCTGGGCATTCAACAAGTATCGGTGACGGTTTCTATGCAAGTGGAAAATGTTACAACCGCCACAAATCCTAATACTCCAACTACACCTGAAAAAGAGAATGCTGGCATTTTGACGACAAGCTCAGGCAGTGGTGCTTCAGCGGCGCCGCCTAGTGTTAAGAAGGAACGAAAGATAACGAGTTATTTTACGGTGGTGGGTCAAAAGGCAGATGCTTAAGGGAATTAGGAATAGGCTTTCAAAAGGCAGAGGTTTGTTAATGAAGAACTAAAGAGTTTTGTAAGGTAATATTTAAAAAATAAAAAAAATCGCATTATAAGGCGTTATAAAACATTATAATCACTTTATAATGCGTTATAATACATTTTAATCGCATTATAATGCATGCGATCATAATGTATTATAAAGTCATTATAATGTATTATAACGCATTATAAAGTCATTATAATGTATTACAACGCATTATAAAGTCGTTATAATGTATTTTAACGCTTTATAATGAGATTATAATCTATTATAACGCGTTATAATACTATTATATAATTATATTGCAATTATAATGTATAATGCGTTATATTATAATGAGATTATAATGTATTAAAACGCATTATAATACAATTATAATGTATTATAACGCGTTTACACTCTATTATAACGCATTATAATGAGATTATAATGTATTATAACGCATAATAATGTGATTATTATGTATTATAACGCATTATAATGAGATTATAATGTATTATAACGCATTATAATTTAATTATAATGTATTACAACACATTATAAAGTGATTTTAATGTATTTCAACGCATTATAATGCGATTATATTGTATTATAACGCATTATAAAATGATTTTTATGTATTTTAACGCATTATAATGGGACTATAATGTATTATAACGCATTATAATGAGATAATAATGTATTATAACGTGTTATAATGAGATTATAATATAATGTATAATAACGCATTATAATGCGATTATGATGTATTATAACGCATTATAATTTAATTATAACGCATTATGATGATTATAATGCATTTTAATGCAATTATAATGTATTATAATGCATTATAATGCGATTCTAATGCATTATAATGCGATTCTAATGCATTATAGCGCATTATAATGCTATTATAATGTATTGTAACGCATTATAATGAGATTATAATGTATTATAACGCATTATAATGTATTATAACGCATTATAATGTATTATAACGCATTATATTGTCATAATAATGTATTATAACGCATTATAATGCGATTATAATGCATTATAAAGCATTATAATACAATTATAATGTATTATAACGCGATTACAATCTATTATAATGCATTATAATGCATTTTAACGCATTATAATGCAATTATAATATATTATAATGCATTATAATGCGATTATAATGTATTATAAAGCATTATAATGCGATTATAATGTATTATAACGCATTATAATGCGATTATAATGTATTATAACTCATTATAATGAGATTATAATGTATTATAATGCATTATAATGCGATTATAATGTATTATAACTCATTATAATGAGATTATAATGTATTATAATGCATTATAATGCGATTATAATGTATTATAACTCATTATAATGAGATTATAATGTATTATAACGCATTATAATGCGATTATATTGTATTATAATGAGATTATGGAAGCTTTATCATTCTGTATTAAAAGTTATTTTTAACATATTTGCACTTTTGCCGCCTATATTATGCTACTTCATAAAAATTGAAGCCTTTTTTGAAATTTGATTGTATCTCCTTTTATATTTTATATGGATTATTTATATTAATTAAACTACTTAACATTCGTTTATAAAATTTTCTCAATTCTACTGTATTATAACTTTCTTTTTGAATACTAATTTAACTTGAAGGATACTTTTAAAGTATCTTTATTATAAATACTATAATTACACTATAAATGTAACTACTATATTTTCACTCAATACTTAAACTTGAAATAACCTCGCAAGCAGGATGATTTATAAATTTTTATATAATTATTATAACTTTTACATATTTATTTTCATAATTTTTTTCTAAACTTGCAAAACTATAATTTTTTTAAACATTTTTTATAAATATTAGAAAATAAGTTAATTTTAAAATAAGATAAATAAAAAATGAAGTGAAATATTTGGAAGAAAGTAACCATAAAATTTGATTCTAAATGATCTTAAATCAAGTTCAGTGAATTAAGGGAAATCAATTTCTTTGGAAAATTGAGCTCTTAAAAATGTTGATTCAAAATTTTATTGAAATTGATTTAAAGAAAGGCAAGAAATTGTTAAAAAGTTTATTTAAAAAGCTTTTGCTAAAATGAAAGTAATTTTAAGAAATAAAAAATTGTTGTTTAAATATATTTTTGGCAAAATATTGATAAAAAACCAAAAGAAAACCTTCTGTTGAAATTGTTTGAAGTTATAAAAAAAAGATATTACTAAACTATACAATCCCATATTTTATAAAAGTTAGAAATATAAGAAAACAAATTTATAAAATTTATTAAAATCGAAAAAAAACTACAATAATTGTTATACTTCCATTAAAAAAAAAAACTATATTTTTATATAACATATTTTTCTACAAAATATTAAAAGAAAAAGACTCAAAAGACTAAAAGGGAAACGCAGGTCTAAAACACACAAAATACATACATATATTTAAAATATAATAAAAGATTTCTTTAAGAATCTTTTAAATATTATAAAACTATTATAACAAAACTCCTAAAATCTTATGAATTATATTTTTGGTTCTTTAAAAACTTTGAAACATTCAATATTTATACTAATCTTAAAATTTAACTTAATCATTTTTTTTTTTAATTTTTCAATTTAATTTCTTTATAAAATATAAGAATTTAAAATAACAAATAATTTCTTTGAACAAATTTCTTTTTAGCTTTATTTTTAATTCATCTTAAGAGTAGTTTTTCTTTAAACTTTATTTTCTTATGGATAATTATAAAAAGACATTTTTTCTATCTTATTTACTTAAATTATTATAACTTTTATTATTTAACAAAAAAAAAAAACAACCACAACTTCCATTTGAAATTTATTTGAAAAAAAGAATTGAACTATAAATGAAACATTTAATTTAAACATTTTTTTGATATACTTATACAGTTAGTTCTTTAAGATTTCTATACATATATGAAATATATATATTTTTTTATATTTAAAAACAATAAAAAATATCGGGAGTTTTATTATTTTTTTTTAAATTTTGAAAGGAAAAGTGTAGCACTTTATATTTTAATAGGAAATACATTTAATTGTATTATAATGCGTTATAATATATTGTAACCGTATTATAATGCGCCATAATACATTATAGCCACATTATAATGCGTTATAATACATTATATTCGCTTAATAATAAGTTATAATACATTTTAACCTTATTATAATGCTTTATAATACATTATAACACCATTATAATGCGCTATAATACATTATCATCGCATTATAATGCGTTGTAATCCATTATAATCGCATTATAACGCGTTATAATGCAGTATAATCACATTATAATGCGTTATAACACATAATAATAGCATAATAATGCGTTATAATACATTACAATCGCATTATATTGTTTTATAATTTATTATAATCGCATTATATTGCGTTATAATACATTATAATCGCATTATAATACTTTGTAATACATTATAACAGTATTATAATGCGTTATAATACATTGTAATCGCATTATAATGCGTTGTAATACATTATAATCGCGTTATAATGCGTTATATTACATTATAATCGCATTATAATGCGTTATAATGCATTATAATCGCTTTACAATGCGTTATAATACATTATAATCGCATTATAATGCGTTATAATGCATTATAATCGCATTATAATACTTTATAATACATTATAACAGTATTATAATGCGTTATAATACATTGTAATCGCATTATAATGCGTTGTAATACATTATAATCGCTTTACAATGCGTTATAATACATTGTAACCGTATTATAATGCGTTATAATACATTATAATCGCATTATAATGCGTTATAATCGCTTTACAATGCGTTATAATACATTGTAACCGTATTATAATGCGTTATAATACATTATAATGCGTTATAATACATTATAATGCGTTATAATACATTACAACAGCATTATAATGCCTTATAATACATTATTATCGCATTTTAATGCGTTATAATATGTTATAATCGCTTTTCAATGCGTTTTAATACATTGTCACTGTTTTATAATGCGTTATAATACATTATAATCGCTTTACAATGCGTTATAATACATTGTAACCGTATTATAAAGCGTTATAATACATTATAATGCGCTATAATACATTACAACAGCATTATAATGCCTTATAATACATTAGTATCACATTTTAATGCGTCATAATATGTTATAATCGCTTTTCAATGCGTTTTAATACATTGTAACTGTTTTATAATGCGTTATAATACATTATAATCGCTTCACAATGCGTTATAATACATTGTAACCGTATTATAATGCTTTATAATACATTATAACAGCGTTATAATACATTGTAATCGCATTATAATCGCGTTATAATGCGTTTGAATACATTATAATCGCTTTTCAATGCGTTATAATACATTGTAACCGTATTTTAATGCGTTATAATACATTATAATCGCGTTATAATGCGTTTCAATACATTATAATCGCTTTACAATGCGTTATAATACATTGTAACCGTTATAATACATTATAATCGTATTAGAATGCGTTATAATACATTATAATCCCTTTACAATGCGTAAAATATATTATAATAGCTCAAAAATAAGTTATAATACATAGCAACCGCATTATAGTTCGTTAAAATACATTATAATCTTATTATAATACTTTATAATACATTATAATCGCTTTACAATGCGTTATAATACATTATAACCGTATTATAAAGCGTTATAATACATTATAATCGCATTATAAAAATAAGTTATAATACATGGTAACCGCATTATAGCTCGTTAAAATACATTATAATCTTATTATAATGCGTTATAATACATTATAATCTTATTATAATGCGTTATAATACATTATAATCTTATTATAATGCGTTATAATACATTATAATAGCATTATAATGCGTTATAATATATTATAAACCCATTATAATGCGTTATAATTCATTATTATAATGCGTTATAATTCATTATTACCGCATTATAATGCGTTATTATACATTTTAACCGCTTTATAATGCATTATGAAACATTATAATAAAATTGCAGTGGTTTATCATAAGTTATAAACGTAATTTATACTTTTTTTAATTCTTATAATAATGTGCTATAATTGATTAAAAATACCAAAATTCTTTCTTCTCTTTATTTGACATTAATTCAATTAATCACTAGATTTCCTAACAAATTCATAGTTTCCCAGTGATCTCATCTCGTAATTTCTCAAAACAAAAAAACATTTTTTTTTTCAACAAAATCACAAGATTTTGAAAACGGGGCTGACTGTTGAATATTTTTTTCAAGCTAATTTCAGGTTATTCATACGTCAAGTAGTACAGCGACAAAGATTCGAGAAAAAAAGAAACGAAACGATTTAAAGTCAAAAAAATGTTACTACGCAATTATATCAACGATAACCCAGACAATTAAACAAAAAGTAATAAAAATAAAAGCTTTATCAATACATTCATATATTCACATACATATACTATAAGTGAGAGTTTGAAGAAAAGAATTGAAAAGAAAAACGAATAAAAAAAGAAAGAAAAAAAATGGAATGAATAATAAAAAAAGTTGAAAAAGGCTAGAGCAAAATCAGAGACCACAACAAGTATGAACAATAAAATAATAAGCATACGCCTTCGGTGTGACACGTTGAAAAAAATTTAAATTTTCTATTCGATTTCAATGTACAGCAGAGTTTTATTGCGTTTTATTTCAAAGAAGTTTTGACCTAAAACTTCTTTTATTTTGGATTTCAAGATGAACAAAATTACGTCTTGCTCTATTGCGTTTTGATATTTTGAATTTGCTACAATTCATGCTTTCTTTTTTTTTATAACGACGAATTAACTCCATTATTAAAGTGTATTACTCTTTCCGTCTCTCTATCTCTTTCTAACATTAGAAGTTTTAATGTGAGTCTCATTGTCTGTTTGTGCGATGTCATGTTACTGTACAAAATTTTGTTTAATTTACTTTAGTATTTGCGACATTTTTGTATACAAAATAATAACACTACTCTAGTCTAAAGAGACAGACAGCCCCATTCTCATTCTCACGATAGTCAAATATCAGAAAATATTTTGTTGGCTTTTGGTTATTTATCAAAACAAAAACATACACTACTCTCCAAACTGAAATGATGTTATTGCTTTTGTCTGCCTCTGTTGTTTTCTCATAATTTTTGTTTACAGCTGTGCTTCTTCTTTGTCTCAGGCATAAACACTCATACTGTTAAGTATGAAGACAAAACAAAACAAAGCATTTGTTGCTTTTACTACTCTTTTTTGTTCTCTTCTGTTACTACTAATACATGGCAATTAAATATAGCGGTCGTTAACTTTGTTTTTAAAATAATTTTAGTAAAAACAAAAACAACAACCACAGACTCGCGTTTGATACTTTTTCATTCATGTGTGAGTTTTGTATTATTTTTTGTTTGATTCTCAAGAAACCGGTTAAAGTGGTAGTAACAAAATATGTGGAATGTATATTTTGTTTTTATTTTATTATTGCTTGGTTTTGCTTTGCTTTTTTTTTCTCGGTTGTACGAGTATTTGTTATTGTTGCCAGTGTTTGCTTGGGTTCTGGTTGTTTTTTTTTTTGATGTGAGCAAAAACAAAATGAATTCATTGTAATTTTTTTGATGCTCTTTGATAACAAAGCAGCTGATGGGTTGCTAAAAAACGGTTTGATGTTTTTGAATTTCAAAATAAAGAAAAACTGTTAAATTTAAATGTGAATTTAAAATTTTGTAACGTTTTTTTTTGGTTAGAGAAAAACTGTTAAATTTAAAGGTGAATTTAAAATTCGCCTTTATTCTAATAGGCGTCGTCGACTCTTTGCTATTGACTATTATTTATTACTGTCGACAGGTTTTTGGTATTCTATAAGAAAATGTGACGGCGATATTGTGTTGAGACGACTTTGTTATTATAGTCGCCATTTTACTTAACGACTTGAAGCATTTTGAAGCAATAAAATTTTACAACTTAACAAATATAAATAAAAAAAAAAATGGAATAAAGTGGAAAAATAAAAATAACAAATTGTAACCAGTTTGAGAAACTGGTAGAGGAGTTACAAAATAATACTTCCCAGTGCAGTTGGGTTTCGAAGGGGCACAGTTTCAAGCAATTTTAAGGAAAAAATGGGAAGATTAGGAGACGGGCCCCAAGTTAAAGTCGTTTCCAACACTTATCTGTTACGATGCTTGGCATAAAAACCTCAATGTTGTCGCTAATTTTATTTATTTTGAAATAAATTTCAGGTGGAATTTAGGCTGTTTTCGTAAGTTTTTTGTATGGGAGCTATGGTTAAATGTGAACCGATTTCAATGAAATTTTATATGCTGCCTAGTGCTTATGCAAAACTTCTAGATACCAAATTTTAGCAAATAAGCGATTAGCCTAGACGAGGTAATACGGGAGCTTTGATCAAAAGTGAACCGATTTTGCCCGATTTCAATACCAAAATTTTCCAAGAAATGTCATTTATTAGCAAATAAGCAATTAGTGTAGACGAGGTTATACGGGAGCTTTGATCAAATGTGAACCGATTTTGCCCGATTTCAATACCAAAATTTTCTAAGAAATGAAGAATATGTGTGCCTTTCGTTAAGATTTTATCGTGCCGACAACAGACGGACAGACAGACAGACAGACATCGCTCAATCGTCTTAGAATTTTATAAAGATTCAGAATATACTTTTGGTTTTTGAGCCAATATTAAGGAAATTACAAACGGAATGACAATCTCAATATACCCCCCATTCTTTTTGATGGTGGGTATAAAAAGTCAGCAAGGAGGGACCAGAGAATGTGGATAGATGAACCAGCAAGCCAAGCTGAATCAGCTGCAAGTAAAGGCGACATGAAGACCCTATACAATATATCAAGGGCGTTGTCTGGCAAATCTACCTACACCAACAGTCCTATCTTGAGTAGTAGCGGTACAATTCTCTCCACCCCGGATGGAATACTTCAAGTCAACATTAAAAAATCCTATTGGATTGAAACCACTGACGGAAGTGCATAATGAAACCAGCCAAGAAAGTAACTTCAATGGAATTTCAGACAATCCATCAGCAATATAAGAAGTGAAGAACGCCTTAAGCGCAAAAAGGCCCCGGGTAATATCTTAAAGGAGATGCCTTTATGTTATGTTGAAAGACCGGCGACATTGGCACCCATTTGTGCTTTAAATATGGGAAGGTGAAGCTCTGCCAATTTGCTGGAATAAAGCTTAACTAGTCAAAATACCAAAAAAGGATGAACCCAAAGACTGCAATAACTACAGGGGTATAACACTTCTTCCAATACCGAGCAAAATAATTCTTCTTCTGTTATTCTTGACTACCAGTATAGCATAGGGCCTCAAAGCATAATACTAAGTCGAGTAATTTTAAACAGAATATCCAATGCGGTTTCCTCTACACTCCGCGAAAATCAGTTTGGGTTCATAGAGAATCGTTCTTGTGTGGACCCAACCAACAAAGTAAGAGTAGTACTAGAGTAATGTTATAAATTCCGCAAAATTATTATTTCTGAAATCTTTTACCCAGCTAAACCATGGCGGACATTTGAACGAGGTTATATTTCACTCATAATTGTATTAATAGGTCTTATAAATACAAAAAAAGTCGATGATATCTCACACACACTTTGTTTTTTTTTTTAATATAATGATAAAAAGCGCTTAATGAAAGACCCTTTTCAATGAAATACCTTTTATAATTAAACCTTAATATGTTTTCTGTTTCCAAAACAAATTTTACTTTAATCGGTCTAAAAACATAGGAGTTATAAAGGTTTAAGTAATTACATTCATAACTGCAATATAGGGCGTATGATTGATATTAATTATTTAAAAAAATTTTCAAAAATCCTTAAAAATTATTTTGAAAAATGTTAAAATTTTTTAAAATTATGGATAAATTTCTAAAAATCATGGAGTTTAAAAATAAAATAAAATTCTTTTTAAAAATAATTTTTAAATATTAAAATTTTTATTATTTCTCTCCTCTATAACCTAATTTATCATAATTATTTGACAGTTTTTCCATAAATTAAACAAATACAGAAAATTTTTCTATTATGCATTTGTGGCATAAATTAATATTAAACTAATTAAATATTAATTGACAAACAAATGGAAATATAAACTGGGAAAATAGAGAGAAAATAAAGCAAAAAAAAAAAAATGAAACAAAAAATTGAAACCTAAAATAAATTGTGTGACAGCATTTTCATAATTTAATTATAAACATTTATGCAGGATTAACGTAATTTGAAACAATTACATGCAAACCGGCAAAAACAAATACACACAAAAAATTATGGCAATTTAAATAAATTATTTTACAAAATAGGAATAAATTTGTTTTGAAGTGTTTTTCGAAATGACAAGAAAAATAAATAAATAAATTCATAGAGAGTTAATGTTATTAAATGTTTATTTTAGTGGTCAGCGATAAAAAGGTAGGAGTATGTTAAATTTATAGAAAAATATTAAAGGTTTAATGCGATTAAATTCCATTTAAAATTGTTTGCATTTTAAGTCAGAGTTTTTTGTTTTTAGGAGGATTTTTATTTATTCTTGCTTAAGTTAGTTAATTAACGGCTTTGTTTTTATATGTTTTTATAGTAAAGTGGCATTAAATTAAATGGATAATGGCTATTAGCAAAAATATTGAGGTTTAGTTGGAATTAAAACATTAAAACATTTTGTTTATATAAGTTGTGAAAATTGAACTTTGACACCCTGTAACTTAAATCCCAAACCCTCAAAGCAACTATAATTATTTTTGCTGAAAGCCTAGAAACTCCATTACAGCTCTAAAGCAAATTTTGATTCTATAAATCTCTTTAGAAATATTTTTTTTATTTGTTTAAGATTATTTTACCAAAATCTTTTTTGATAAGCTCAACTTTGACCCTCTGTAGCTTAGTTAATCTATGGAGAGGACATTTGCCACTTGGATCCTCTAAAAGCCTGGTTCCTCATCTTCGTTTTGTGTCTACATTGTTTTTTAATAGAACCAACAGTTTTGAAGTTCTATTCATTTAAAGGTTTTAATATGAATTTTAAACTGTTGGCGTATGATTGATATTAATTATTTGGAAAAATTTTAAAAAATTATTTAAAAATATTTCTTTAAGAGCTAAATTTTTTTAAAAATTACTAAAAAATACTATAAATTTTAAAGAATATTTAAACAATAACAAAATCATATAACGTATGATTGATATTAATTTTTTGAAAAAAAATTCTAAAAATTATTTTCTTAAAAATTTTGAAAGCAACTGTAATTCCTTTTCCTGAAAGCCTAGGATCTCCTTTACGGCCTTAAAGCAAATTTTAATAATATGGAACTCTTTCGAAATATTTTTTATTTGTTTAAGATTATTTTACCAAAATTTTTTTTGATAAGCTAAACTTTGACCTTCTGAAGCTTAGTAAATCTATAAAGAGGACATTTGTCTCTTAGATCTTCTAAATGCCTGGTCTCTCCTCTTCTTTTTGTGTATACATTGTTTTTTAATGGGACTAATAGCTTGGAAGTTCTATTCATTTAAAGGTTTTAATATGAATTTTAAACTGTTGGCGTATGATTGACATTAATTATTTGGAAAAATTAAAAAGAATTTTTTAAAAATATTTCTTTAAGTGATAAAATTTTTTAAAAATTACTAAAAAATACTTTAAAATCTAGACAATATTTGAAAAATAACAAAATCATATATTACTTAAGATTGATATTAATTTTTTTAAAAAAATATCCAAAAATTTTTAAAAATATTTCTTAAAGAGATAAAATTTTTTAAAAATTCTAAAAAAAACAATCGAAAGTTTCAAAATTTAAAATATCTAAAAATTTTCAGCATTAACTCCCAATTAAATCTAAAATTTTGAACTGGTTGCGAATGATTGATATTAATTTTTTGAAAAAAATTTCTAAAAATTTTTAAAAATATTTCTTAAAGAGATAAAATTTTTTAAAAATTTTTAAATATTAAAAGAAAATCTGAACTTTATTATAAGATTCAAAAAACTTAAAATCTGCAACATTAACTTAAAAAAAATTAAATATTTACCTAAAATGCAAAGTAGAGGTAGTCTTCTTTGAGGTGGTCTACTTTAATACGCCGTAATTCCTTAAAAGCTCCCAGAAGATTATTTTTGAATAGAAATAATGAAAGCTTAAGTCCTTCACTACAAAGTTTGTATACATTTGATTTTAATAGCAAAGTAGAGGTAGTCTTCTTTGAGGTGGTCTACTTTAATACGCCGTAATTCCTTTAAAGCTCCCAGAAGATTATTTTTGAATAGAAATAATGAAAGCTTAAGTCCTTCACTACAAAGTTTGTATACATTTGATTTTAATTGGACTAATAGTTTTGAAGTTCTATTGAATTTAAATTTTTAACCGAAATTTTAGCTGGTTACGTATGATTGATATTAATTTTTTGAAAAAATTTTCTAAAATTTTTTAAAAATATTTCTAAAAGTGATAAAATTTTTAAAAAATCTTTAAATATTAAAAGAAAATCTGAATTATATTTTAAAATTTAAATTAGCTCAAAATCTTAAACATTAACTTCCAAAAAATTAATGCTTACCCAAAATGTTAAATATTTTCAAAAATTTGTTTCAAAAAATATTTCTACTTTGATGCGCCGCAGTTCCTTTAAAGCTTTATATATGTTGTTTGTGAATAGAAATAATGAAAGCTTAAGTCCTTCACTACAAAGTTTGTATACATTTAATTTTAATTGGACTAATAGTTTTGAAGTTTTAATGAATTAAAAATTTTATTAAAAACTTGAACTGGTTGCGAATGATTGATATTAATTTTTTTAAAAAATTTTCTAAAAATTTTTAAAAATATTTCTTAAAGAGATACAATTTTTTAAAAATCTTCAAATAATAAAAGAAAATCTGAACTATATTTTAAAATTTAAAACAAAATTAAGTATTTACCTAAAAATGTTAAATATTTTCGGAAAGCTTTTGTTTAAAAAAATTTGTCTACTTTGAAGCGCCGCATTTCCTTTAAAGCTTTATGTAGTTTACTTTTGAATAGAAATAATGAAAGCTTAAATTCTTCGCTATAAAGTTTGTAAACATTTGATTTTAATTAGTTTAAAAGTTTTATGGCCTGTTCCACGATCTCGAAAGAATGCTTTCTTTCTTATTCTATACGAAAGAAATTTGTTTTTAGTTTCACTAACTTTATTTTATGCGAAAGATAAGTCGAAAAACAAGTCGAAAGAAAACGTTATTATTTTCATACAAATTTCTGTTTCACTATTTCGAACAAACTACCAGCAATACGAAAGCAAATGTCAAAATGAGTCGCTTGATATTTTGCTTTCGAATAGAAGCGAACGAAAGGCTTCGAAATAGTGAAACCAAAATTAATTCGAATTCGAGTTACTCACTTTCTTTCGAGTAGATTTTCTTTCGAAATCGTGAAACAGGCTATTAAAGTTCTAGTGACTTAAAATTTTTAAGCCAAATTTTGAACTGGTTACGTATGATTGATATTAATTATTTTAAAATTTTTAAAAAAAATTTTGAAAATATTTCTTAAAGAGTTAAAATTTTTTTAAAATACTTTAAAATTAAAAGAAAATCTAAACTATATTTTAAAATTTA
Source organism: Stomorhina lunata (assembly GCA_933228675.1). Lineage (NCBI taxonomy): Eukaryota > Metazoa > Arthropoda > Insecta > Diptera > Rhiniidae > Stomorhina > Stomorhina lunata. Next base: position 114,090,602 of record OW121742.1, on the reverse strand, counting down.
AATTAGCTTAAAATCTTAAAAATGAACTCCCAATAAAATTAAATATTTACCTAAAATGTTAAAAATTGTTAACATATTTTTCAAAAATTTTATTTAGCTTATAAATTATCAGCCTTGATATCTTGAGATTTTAATTGTTATCATTTGAAAACCCCATAAAAATATTTAAAAAAACCCCTTGATAATATCATAAAGTTTGCTAAAGGTAAATAAATGATTTAATGTCTTTAGGTTAAATTTTGTTTTTTTTTTTATTTATTTGTTCAATTATTGTTTATTTAAGGTTTTTTTTTTGCTTTGTAATAAATTTAAAATAAAAATAATTTGGTTGTAAAAAATTAAACAAATGTTAATGAAATGTTTTACAAATAAACACTTGTTTTATTTAAAATTTTTAAAATTGAATAAGTAAAATTTTTCTTAACAAATAAAAATTTATTTGACGTCAATTTAGAATTTACCCCCATTTTTTCTTTGGAGGTGTGTTCAAAATTTTTTTATCATAGCTTCATTTAAATGATGGAAATTTTTCTCAAGTATTTTTGCAAATATAATATTTTATAATTTAATTGTTTAACTCTCATCAACTTTGATTTTATTTTATAATATGGTATATATTTTTATTTTAAACTCTTAAAAAAAGCCTCATAAAAATGTTTAATTTTTATTATCATTTGCTTGTCACAAAAAGATAATGAAGTGTATGTTTTATATTTTTATCATTATATTATAAATTTTATATTTGAAATTAAATCTAAAGAAGGAAAAAAACATTAAAATTATTACTACTAATTTCTTCAATTTTTCAAAATTTAAGTGCTTTTGATAACAGCTAATTTACGTAGTTCGTTTGAGAGTTTAGAGAAATTAAAAAAAATCATAAAATATAATATCAAGTTCAGGGTAAATGTTTAAAGTAATTTAGCCAAAAATGGCAGAGGAAGGGGTAATATTTGAATTTATTAGTATTTTTTTTGGTAAAAAATTCTCAACATGAACATGTGTTTTCATAACCGGTTTTTTGTTTCCAATCTTATTTTTTATTGCTTATCTTTGAATTTTTTTTTAGTTTGAATATTTTTTATCATTCCCTAGTTTCTGGAGAATTTTTTAATAATTTTTAAAAAATTTTAGCTTTCGGGGAAATACTTTTAATTAATTTTTGAAAAATATACTAAATAATTAATATCAATCATACGCACAGTGTTTCGTTTTAACAACGTAAAACAAATTTACAAATATCTCCGAAACTGTTGGCACTAACAAAACTAATTTCTAGGATATTATAACAGACATTCCAAGTTTTTGGAAAATCTATATAAAAGCCACTCCCCCCAAAAAGGAGCTGAGCAAACGACTGTCAAATTTGAACTAACATAATTTTAAAATTTTCAATTCACTTTAAATAATTCGGTTCAGGGAAAATGTTCTAAAGTAATTAAGCAGAAAAAGCCAAGGGAAGGGGTATTGTATAAATTCATTAGAATTTTTTATGGTAAAAAATGTTCAGCATCGAAATGTGTTTTCATAACCGTTTTTTGTTTTTAAAAATCTTATTTTTTATGGCTTATCTTTGAAATATTTTTATTTTGAATATTTTTCTAATATTCCCTAGTTTCTGGAGAATTTTTTAATAATTTTTAAAAAATTTTACCTCTCAGGGAAATATTTTTAATTAATTTTTGAAAAATATATTAAATAATTAATATCAATCATACGCACAGTGTTTCGTTTTAACAACAATAAACAAATTTGCATATATCTCCGAAACTATTGGCACTAATGCCGCGAATTTCGAGGATTTTTAAACAAACATTTTAAGTTTTCAGAAAAACTACACAATAGCCACTCCCCCCAAAAAGGGGCTGATTGGAAGACTGAAAAAGTTGAACTATTTTTTTTTGAAAATTTTCAATTTTCTTAAAATAATTTAGTTTTAACTGGCAAAATTAAACAAACATTTTTGGAAATCTAATTTGCCAATAGAATAATTAACCTCGAATTCCCCATTTTTCTCACCCTTTCCGTATTAAGCTCTAGAGATCAAATCTTCAAAATTTGTATCTTTTTTTAAATAATTTTCTAACCCAAATTTTTATTTATTTAGTTTTGTTATGATGCTAATTAATAATATTTTAAAGGTGTTAACTGACTATATACAAATTTCTATTTGGACACATGTTTCAAATAAATTTTGAATACTTCTTCTCAGTATATTTGCTTGAAAAGTTGTTCGGGATGTATTAAAATAAATATGTCGTCACCTAAAAATACTTAAAAACTAGGTTCCATAGAAACGCAATAACAAATTCCATATTTAATTGCCCTATTAGAAATCAAATAGAGCTCAAAGGTCTTGCAACAAAAAACTGTCCCATGGTTATCCGTACTTTGTCAGTTGATGTCGGCCATCTGGTTAAAGCTATATCTGTCAAATTAAATGTCAATTCAAAAATTCAAAATTCAAAATATGTGTTTTTTTTTGGGTAACACACCGCTTTTCCCATTTCATGGTCCCTTAATTGTCCTATTAAGACTATTCGCAATTCAGTAAACGATCTATCAACATTAAAATTCTAGAAAGTAGATTTCGTTTCGCTTTATTATGGCCTCATATCTTTGTTGTCTGCTTGTTTCGATTTCATTGGAGTACCAAAATAGCCGAATTTCTAAAAAGTACCAAACACATGTTCCATATTTGAGTCATGTAACAATAATACTAGCCTAAGTTTTTCTTTAAACTATTTGGTACCACAAATGTACCAAAATATAGATTTCAAAATATAGAATTCACAAAACTTTTGAAGGTGTTATAAACTTGGTACCATTAAGTACTATTAAGTATATGTTGGTACTTATTTTTCTAAAAGGTACTATTGTTTTATAAACGTGCTCGATTTTTTAAGCCCTTTTAATTTGGTTTAAAAGGTATCATTAAATAAAGCTTTTATTTTCGAAATGGCCAATTTTTAAAAAAAAGTACCAAACAAATTTTGGATAATTAAATTTTGTGTACATAATTGGGTTCCCTGGAATAGTATGATACATTGCTTACTTTGTTCATACTTCCAAATACACAAAAATGCATCCAAATGTAATTTTTTCCCTAAAGGGACGAAGTTCCAAAAAGTACCTTTAAGTGGTTGATAACAAAATATCAAATGTTGAATCAAAACTTTTTTAAAAGTTCCAAAAACTAGAAGAAAGAATGCGCTATTAACTTAAAACCATTAGGAAGTATTAAAAGTACCAAAATATGACTTTTGTTCTAAAAACGTACTAAAATGTCGACTTTCTAAGTCCTTAAAGATAATGGAAGTATTTTTAACTTAGAAAAATTACGAAATTTTCTAATTTTCGGCTCTTATTCCTTTAATGAACAAATTGACGTAGAAATGAGATATAAATTTATTACGTCTTCCTGAAAGTACCAAAATAAAGTACTTATTCCTTAAAAGGCTAAAATCTTCATATTTTTTAACAATCATTTTTTCCCTTCGTGATTAAATTCCTAGTGTACTAAGTACCAAAGAAATGTCCAAAAATGTAGTTAGTAATTTCTAAGTTGCCGAATTTTCAAAAAGTACCAAATTAAATTAGGTACTTATTCCGTAAAAGACCGAAGCCCTCAATTTTTTTTTGGAATTCATTTTTTCCCTTCGTGATTAAATTCCTAGTGTACAAAGTACCAAAAAGGTCCAAAAATGTAGTTATTAATTTCCAAATTGCCGAATTTCCAAAAAGTACCAAAAGTGTAGTTAGTATTTCCTTAATTGCCGAATTTCCAAAAAGTACCATATTAAAGTACTTATTCCCTAAAAGACTTATTTCCCCTTACTTGTTTGTCATTTATTTGTTCCCTTCGTGATTTAATTCCTAGTGTACAAAGTACCAAAAAAAAAGTACTTTGTAGTTAGTAATTCCTAAATTGAACCAAAAATTTAGTTGGTTCTTTTTGGAATTTCAAAACATTCCAAATTAAAGTACTTATTCCGAAAAAGACTGAAATATTCATTTTTTCCCTTCGTGATTAAATTCCCAGTGTACAAAGTACCAAAAAAGTTCAAAAATGTAGTTAGTAATTCCTAAGTTGCCGAAATTCCAAAAAGTACCAAAAATGTAGTTGGTATATCCTTGCCGAATTTGCAAAAAGTTCCAAATTAAAGTACTTATTCCGTAAAATACTGAAATATTCATTTTTTTGGCATTCATTTCTTCCCTTCGTGATTAAATTTCTAGTGTACAAAGTACCAAGAAAGTCCAAAAATTTAGTTAGTTATTCGTAAATTACCGAATTTCCAAAAAAAAAAAAAAAAAATACCAAAAATGTAGTTATTAATTTCTAAATTGCAAAATCTAATTCTAATTTTCAAAAAGTACCAAAAATGTAGTTGGTATATCCTAAATTGCTGAATTTCCAAAAAGTACCAAATTAAAGTACTTATTCCGTAAAAGACTTAAAGACTCATCATATTTCTTTGGTATTCATCTTTCCATTCCTAATGTACAAAGTACTAAAAAAAGGTCCAACAATTTAGTTAGTATTTTCTTAATTGCCGAATTTCCAAAAAAGTACCAAATATATCTTTGATCCTTTTATCATAACGGAGAAATAAATCATTAGCTTTGTTGGCTTACAAATTTGAAAAAGGTACCAAAAATGTACAAAAATACATAATTGCTTGAAATATCAAAAATGTAGATCCATGTAGATAAAGTGCCTTGGCTCCTCATATAGTCTGATTTCTGTCCTAACTTTTGATAGAAGTTATATTTGTAATCGAAAAAGTACAAAATATAAAAAATAGGGGCTTATAAAGTACCGTGAGTCCAAATAAAGTCTGATTTCTTATCGTGTGTCTTTATAGAGTCTCATTTGAATTGTGGATCTTTATAGAGTCTCAATTGAATCATGGGTCTTTATAGAGTCCCATTTGTATAGTGGGTCTTTATAGAGTCTCATTTGTATCGTGGATCTTTCTAGAGACCCATTTATATCGTGGGTCTTTATAGAGTCTCATTTGTATCGTGGGTCGTTATAGAGTCCCATTTGTATAGTGGGTCTTTATAGAATCTCATTTGTATCGTGGATCTTTCTAAAGTCCCATTTGAATCGTGGGTCTTTATAGAGTCTCATTTGAATTGTGGGTCTTTATAGAGTCTCAATTGAATCGTGGGTTTTTATAGAGTCCCGTTTGTATCGTGGGTCTTTATAGTCTCATTTGTATCGTGGATCTTTCTAGAGTCCCATTTGTATCGTGGGTCTTTATAGAGTCTCAATTGTATCGTGGGTCGTTATAGAGTCCCATTTGTATCGTGGGTCTTTATAGAGTCTCATTTGAATTGTGGGTCTTTATAGAGTCTCATTTGAATCGTGGGTCTTTATAGAGTCCCATTTGTATCGTGGGTCTTTATAGAGTCTCAATTGTATCGTGGGTCTTTATAGTCTCATTTGTATCGTGGATCTTTCTAGAGTCCCATTTGTATCGTGGGTCTTTATAGAGTCTCAATTGTATCGTGGGTCGTTATAGAGTCCCATTTGTATCGTGGGTCTTTATAGAGTCTCATTTGAATTGTGGGTCTTTATAGAGTCTCATTTGAATCGTGGGTCTTTATAGAGTCCCGTTTGTATCGTGGGTCTTTATAGAGTCTCAATTGTATCGTGGGTCTTTATAGAGTCTGATTTGTATTGTGGATCTTTAAAGAGTCTCATTTGAATTTTGGATATTTCTAGAGTCCCATTTGTATTCTGGGGCTTATAGAGTCTCATTTGTATCATAAGTCTTTATAGAGTCTCATTTGAATCTTGCATCTTTCTAGAGTCCCATTTGTATCGTGGGTTTTTATAGAGTCTCATTTGAATTGTTTCATTTGAATCGTGGGTCTTTATAGAGTCCCGTTTGTATCGTGGGTCTTTATAGAGTCTCAATTGTATCGTGGGTCTTTATAGAGTCTCATTTGTATCGTGGATCTTTCTAGAGTCCCATTTGTATCGTGGGTCTTTATAGAGTCTCAATTGTATCGTGGGTCGTTAAAGAGTCCCATTTGTATCGTGGGTCTTTATAGAGTCTCATTTGTATCATTGGTCTTTATAGAGTCTCATTTGAGTCGTGGGTCTTTATAGAGTCGCATTTGTATCGTTAATCTTTCTAGAGTCCCATTTGAATCGTGGGTCTTTATAGACTCTGATTTGTATCGTGGATCTTTCTAGAGTCCCATTTGAATCGTGGGTCTTTATAGGGTCTGATTTGTATCGTGGATTTTTAATGAGTCTCATTTGAATTTCGGATATTTCTAGAGTCCCATTTGTATTCTGGGTCTTTAATCTTCTGGGTCATTTGAATCTTAGATCTTTCTAGAGTCTCATTTGAATCTTGGATCTTTCTAGAGTCCCATTTGTATCGTGGGCCTTTATAGAGTCTGATTTGTGTAGTGGGTCTTTACAGAGTCTCATTTGAATCATGGGACTTTCAAGAGTCTCTTTTAAATCATGGGACTTTATAGTCTCATTTGAACCGTAGAACTTTATAAAGTGTTTCTATATGTCTAAACTTAACTCTTTACTTACATGAATTTTTCCATTGCTGAAATTTGTGATACAAAAAGCAGGCACAAATAAAAAATATCACAGAGACTATGAGAAGTGTTAAGATCACCCCAATCCAGATATCACTAACGACCCGAGAATACTCCACCTCCTCGAGGCCATGGGCCACGGTAACATGAGGAGGACCGGCACGACTGGCCGCTATGGGGTCACCCAATAAATCAGCATTGCCCAAAGTAACCTCAAGTGCCTTATGGTCCAGGGAAATATTATCCAGAGTAGCATCAACGCCCAAGGCCAGCTGTTCAAGTTTATTGATCAAGAGAGAATAGTTCTGTATCAAATCGAAGTTTTGAATTTCAAAACGATCGGAGGTAGTGGTGAGATTGGTTAAGATAATGTCGGCCATGGTGGGAAGTAGATTTTTGAGTTTTTGTTGTTTTTGAAAATTTGTTTATTTTTAAGAGATGATTTTTTAAATAATTGTTTATAATTTTGTTTATAAGTTTTGAAATTATGTAATTTTTGAAATTATTGTTAATATTTTTTTTTAATATTTTTCTTTTCGCTTTTTTTTACATTCACCAACTTTAAGACTTCGTTGTTATTTTGTAACTGATTTTGTTTTTGAAATTTTTTATAATTTCACAAATTTTTATTTTATTTGCAAAAAAAAATATTTATATTTGTATATTTATTTTTGTTAATAAATGTATGTATAAATAATTTATTTTAAATATATATCACTTCAATTTTTAAGTTGTTATTTTTCTTTTTCTATAATTTCGAGTGCCTTTATTTGCTCATCTCTAAGTGTTTTTAATTTAAGTTTTGAAAATAAAATCGTAGATTTTTATTAACGCTTCATTAGCAACATTTAACATAGAAATGTTAATTAATTTTTTAAATATCAGAAAATATTTGCCTTAAACTGGAATAATGCTGAAAATTTGAAGTCTTTTATTTGAACTTCTTTATTTTGGGTGGGATTTGGAAAATTTCAAAAAGTTAAAAACGTGGAGGTAATTTGAATAAAAATTTACTATAATTAGTAAAAATATTAAAAAAAAAAATAAAATAAGCTAAATTCAAAATTCTGTCCTAATCAGAATTTAGTCAGAAGTTGACGATAGGAAGACATTTCCAAAAAAAAGTTGGCTATAGGCAAACATTTCTATAGAAAAGTTGACGATAGGAAGACTTTTCTAAAGAAAAGTTGACGATAGGAAGACTTTTCTAAAGAAAAGTAGACGATAGGAAGACTTTTCTATAGAAAAGTTGACGATAGGAAGACTTTTCTATAGAAAAGTTGACGATAGGAAGACTTTTCTATAGAAAAGTTGACGATAGGAAGACTTTTATATAGAAAAGTTGACGATAGGAAGACTTTTCTATAGAAAAGTTGACGATAGGAAGACTTTTCTATAGAAAAGTTGACTATAGGAAGACTTTTCTATAGAAAAGTTGACGATAGGAAGACTTTTCTATAGAAAAGTTGACGATAGGAAGACTTTTCTATAGAAAAGTTGACGATAGGAAGACTTTTCTATAGAAAAGTTGACGATAGGAAGACTTTTCTATAGAAAAGTTGACGATAGGAAGACTTTTCTATAGAAAAGTTGACGATAGGAAGACTTTTCTATAGAAAAGTTGACGATAGGAAGACTTTTCTATAGAAAAGTTGACGATAGGAAGACTTTTCTATAGAAAAGTTGACGATAGGAAGACTTTTCTATAGAAAAGTTGACGATAGGAAGACTTTTCTATAGAAAAGTTGACGATAGGAAGACTTTTCTATAGAAAAGTTGACGATAGGAAGACTTTTCTATAGAAAAGTTGACGATAGGAAGACTTTTCTATAGAAAAGTTGACGATAGGAAGACTTTTCTATAGAAAAGTTGACGATAGGAAGACTTTTCTATAGAAAAGTTGACGATAGGAAGACTTTTCTATAGAAAAGTTGACGATAGGAAGACTTTTCTATAGAAAAGTTGACGATAGGAAGACTTTTCTATAGAAAAGTTGACGATAGGAAGACTTTTCTATAGAAAAGTTGACGATAGGAAGACTTTTCTATAGAAAAGTTGACGATAGGAAGACTTTTCTATAGAAAAGTTGACGATAGGAAGACTTTTCTATAGAAAAGTTGACGATAGGAAGACTTTTCTATAGAAAAGTTGACGATAGGAAGACTTTTCTATAGAAAAGTTGACGATAGGAAGACTTTTCTATAGAAAAGTTGACGATAGGAAGACTTTTCTATAGAAAAGTTGACGATAGGAAGACTTTTCTATAGAAAAGTTGACGATAGGAAGACCTTTCTATAGAAAAGTTGACGATAGGAAGACTTTTCTATAGAAAAGTTGACGATAGGAAGACTTTTCTATAGAAAAGTTGACGATAGGAAGACTTTTCTATAGAAAAGTTGACGATAGGAAGACTTTTCTATAGAAAAGTTGACGATAGGAAGACTTTCCTATAGAAAAGTTGACGATAGGAAGACTTTTCTATAGAAAAGTTGACGATAGGAAGACTTTTCTATAGAAAAGTTGACGATAGGAAGACTTTTCTATAGAAAAGTTGACGATAGGAAGACTTTTCTATAGAAAAGTTGACGATAGGAAGACTTTTCTATAGAAAAGTTGACGATAGGAAGACTTTTCTATAGAAAAGTTGATGATAGGAAGACTTTTCTATAGAAAAGTTGACGATAGGAAGACTTTTCTATAGAAAAGTTGACGATAGGAAGGCTTTTCTATAGAAAAGTTGACGATAGGAAGACTTTTTTATAGATATGAAGACTTTTCTATAGAAAAGTTAACGATGGAAGGACGTTTCTATAGAAAGGTTGGCGATAGGAAGATGTTTCTTGCTTTTAAAATAATTTTTCCCTCAGTGTATTTATTTTTTACAACTCCTTAAATATATTTTAGCATATTTAATACATTATTGATTTCAATTTTATTTAACTTTACTCTAAAATGAAAACCATTAAAATAAATAAATGGATATAAAATCCATCCAATTACTGGGAATATAAAAATATAAATTATAAATTTGAAATTTATTATATCGAAGTAAATAACTCGAGATAAAAATGTATGTGATACTTAACACGTATAAGTATAGATGACATAGAAATTTTAAATGTCAATATTATGAAATATTGAAAAGCAATTAGTTTTCAAATACCCTACAAAGTGAATGTTGAACTGTAAATCAGTGATGCCCATCGATTGTGCTTCTCCTATCACTTTATGTTACTGTACTGAACATCACTGTTATAGATTAACCCTTACACAGGTTAGAGGGGTTTCTAGAAGTTCAAAGTGAAGACTATTCAAATCTTTATAAATACCTTCAGAAATCTCGTTCCATATAAGTTCCATATAAGTTTTAAGGGTATTCCTAGAATAAAACCTCTAGCAACTGAATCGAAGACAGACTCACGATCAAAGTCTGTTTACAAGTCTCTTGACTACTTTTAAACGATAAAGATGGTCTCGTATATTTTCGCTCTGCTTGACCCTTAGGATCTAACTTTAATTTTTTTCTATCTGACCTATTATAGGGCTAAACTTAATTCGTTCTATATATTCTTATAAAATTTTAAATGACTATCTTATTTTCAAAAATAATTTGCAATACAAAAAATCCTATGAAAAAGGCAACCGAGTGTATGTAAATAAAACACTTGCACTTGATAAATCTGACACATATCCAGTCAAATCGTGCTCTCATATAAAAATGTTTATAATTCATAAAATATACAGTAAAGCCAGGCTAAAACGAACTCTAAAACCAGAACAATTTGAAACTTTGAAACCTTAAGATTTCAACCAAAAGTACCTAGATAACATATTAAGTTCATTAAAACTGGGTTCCACTGTTTTGTATTTGCACCACTTGCAGTTGAATGTTGAACGAGATTCGTACGTTACTTTTTATTGTTTATTTTATTGTTTTTCAACCTGATGAGATATTGACATAATTTAAATTAATTTATTTATTTTATTGATTAACACCGATTTGTTTTTGTATGCAATTTAAATGCTATTATTTGCTGCCTTTGAAGTATTTGTTTAAATTTAAAAAAAAATTCAAAAAATATAAAATCGCAATAAATGCAAAAGAACAATTTTCAATGAACCCTAAAGGGTTCATAATTCTAATTCAAGAAGACATTTCTATAAAAAAGTTGATGATAGAAAGAAATTTCTAAAGAAAAGTTGACGATAAGAAGACTTTACTAAAGAAAATTTAACGATAGGAAAACTTTACTATAGAAAAGTTGACGATAAGAAGACTTTACTATAGAAAAGTTGACGATAGGAAGACTTTACTATAGAAAAGTTGATGATAGGAAGACTTTACTATAGAAAAGTTTACGATAGGAAGACTTAACTATAGAAAAGTTGACGATAGGAAGACTTTACTATAGAAAAAATGACGATAGGAAGACTTTTCTATAGAAAAGTTGACGATAGGAAGACTTAACTATAGAAAAGTTGACGATAGGAAGACTTTACTATAGAAAAGTTGACGATATGAAGACTTTACTATAGAAAAGTTGACGATAGGAAGATTTTACTATAGAAAAGTTGACGATAGGAAGACTTTACTATAGAAAAGTTGACGATAGGAAGACTTTACTATAGAAAAGTTGACGATAGGAAGACTTTTCTATAGAAAAGTTGACGATAGGAAGACTTTTCTATAGAAAAGTTGACGATAGGAAGACTTTACTATAAAAAAGTTGACGATAGGAAGACTTTACTATAGAAAAGTTGACGATGGGAAGACTTTACTATAGAAAAGTTGACGATAGGAAGACTTTACTATAGAAAAGTTGACGATAGGAAGACTTTACTATAGAAAAGTTGACGATAGAAGACTTTACTATAGAAAAGTTGACGATAGGAAGACTTTACTATAGAAAAGTTGACGATAGGAAGACTTTGCTTAGAAAAGTTGACAATAGGAAAACTTTACTATAGAAAAGTTGACGATGGGAAGACTTTACTATAGACTTTACTATAGAAAAGTTGACGATAGGAAGACTTTACTATAGAAAAGTTGACGATGGGAAGACTTTTCTATGGAAAAGTTATCGATGGGAAGACTTTTCTATAGAAAAGTTGTCGATGGGAAGACTTTTCAATAGAAAAGTTGTCGATGGGAAGACTTTTCTATAGAATAGTTGTCGATGGGAAGACTTTTCTATAGAAAAGTTGTCGATGGGAAGAGTTTTCTGTAGAAAAGCTAACAATAGGTAGACATTTCTATAGAAAAGTTGTCGATGGGAAGAGTTTTCTATAGAAAAGTTGTCGATGGGAAGAGTTTTCTGTAGAAAAGTTGTCGATGGGAAGAGTTTTCTATAGAAAAGTTGTCGATGGGAAGAGTTTTCTATAGAAAAGTTGTCGATGGGAAGAGTTTTCTATTGAAAAGTTGTCGATGGGAAGAGTTTTCTATAGAAAAGTTGTCGATGGGAAGAGTTTTCTATAGAAAAGTTGTTGATGGGAAGAGTTTTCTATAGCAAAGTTGTCGATGGGAAGAGTTTTCTATAAAAAAGTTGTCGATGGGGAGAGTTTTCTATAGAAAAGTTGTCGATGGGAAGTGTTTTCTATAGAAAATTTGTCGATGGGAAGAGTTTTCTATACAAAATCTGTCGATGGGAAGAGTTTTCTATAGAAAAATTGTCGATGGAAAGAGTTTTCAATAGAAATGTTGTCGATGGAAAGAGTTTTCTATAGAAAAGTTGTCAATAGTTTTCGAAGAACAGAGTTTTCTATAGAAAAGTTGTCGATGAACAGAGTTGTCGATGGGAAGAGTTTTTCTGGACCTGTTCTAGTTCTAGTCTAGTTCTGCTCTAGTTCTTTTCTAGTTCTGTTCTAGTTCTTTAAACCCGTGAAGCTTCATTTTCTTATTTTTAAATATTAATTTTTATACAAAATTTATTTGTTTTCTGATAATTTTTTTTTTAGACTTTAATCTTTATCTCAAACATTTTGACATATCTGTCAACTGTCAAAATTTATTATTTTTGCTACTGCAATATCTGGTTTTTTGTGAAATATTTTAATCTTTTTTTCAAGTATTTTAAAAGCAAAAACATGATTAATTGATTTGATTTAATTTAATTGAAACGATTGTCAATAAAACAATAAATAAAGAAAAATTTAAAACCAGAACTGTGATGGGTTTTTTTGGGAGTAGATAAAGAAGGGGGTAAAAGGGGAATTTTGTAGTTTATTTTGGTGATAACAATAGACTTTTTCTGTATTTAAAACGCTTTAGGCATAATGATCAACATTTTTTTAATTAAATTAAAAATTTATAGAATTGTTATGATTGGGTTGAATTTATCCAACAGGATGATAAAATTATGAATCTTCTGAGCGTTAACAATTTTTTCCTCTTTTTTGCGAAAATTTATTTATTAACTTTTGAACTAATCTCTTTATAAAAAGTAATAAATTTATTTCATTGTTAATATTTAAAAAGATTAAATTACAATTCCATTAATCTTCTTTTTTTGTAACTTTTTTGTAACTTTTTTGTAACAACAATTTAATTAAATTGTTAATATTTAAATATTTGTAATAGTTCCTATTTCAAATTCGCTTTATAAATCCAGAATAAATATTATCTCGAATAATTTGTTTATATTTGATTTTTAATTAAAATTCAATGATGTTGTTTTTTGAATTTAAAATTTTTTCAATATTGTTTTGAACAATTATCATAAATTTTTTTGCTATATCTTCAATATCTCTCGTATACCTGGCAACAAAAATTATTTAATATTATTGGAAAATATTTGTTGTTAAAAAAAACACGTTTTTAAAACAAAGTCTAAATTTTTTAATTTATTTAATAAAAAATTTTGCAAAAAAATCAAAACAAAAAGAAAAAAACGCACAAAGTTTCTAAAAACAATATTTTTTTTATTTACTTCATCGCTTTTTTGTTTGTTTTTAATAATTTAATTTATGCAAATGAAAAACTCGTGGTAAAAATATTGCAATAAAAACAAAAAACAAGAAATTAATTCTCAATATGTAAATTTAAGTAGAGTAATCTTTTCTGATAAACAATTCAAAATTTTAAATGTCTGATTTAAAAATAAAAGCATCAAAATAAACTATGAAATTTATGACAGTTATCGAAACTGTTATAATTGGGATATTCACAAAGAAAGACTTTACTACAGAAAAGTGGACGATAGGAAGACTTTACTATAAAATAGTTGACGATATGAAGACTTTACTATAGAAAAGTTGACGATAGGAAGACTTTACTATAGAAAAGTTGACGATAGGAAGACTTTACTATAGAAAAGTTGACGATAGGAAGACTTTACTATAGAAAAGTTGACGATAGGAAGACTTTACTATAGAAAAGTTGACGATAGGAAGACTTTACTATAGAAAAGTTGATGATAGGAAGACTTTACTATAGAAAAGTTGACGATAGGAAGACTTTACTATAGAAAAGTTGACGATAGGAAGACTTTACTATAAAAAAGTTGACGATAGGAAGACTTTACTATAGAAAAGTTGACGATAGGAAGACTTTACTATACAAAAGTTGACGATAGGAAGACTTTACTATAGAAAAGTTGACGATAGGAAGACTTTACTATAGAAAAGTTGACGATAGGAAGACTTTACTATAGAAAAGTTGACGATAGGAAGACTTTACTATAGAAAAGTTGATGATAGGAAGACTTTACTATAAAAAAGTTGACGATAAAAAGACTTTACTATAGATAAGTTGACGATAGGAAGGCTTTACTATAGAAAAGTTGACGATAGGAAGACTTTACTATAGAAAAGTTGACGATAGGAAGACTTTACTATAGAAAAGTTGACGATAGGAAGACTTTACTATAGAAAAGTTGATGATAGGAAGACTTTACTATAGAAAAGTTGACGATAGGAAGACTTTACTATAGAAAAGTTGATGATAGGAAGACTTTACTATAGAAAAGTTGACGATAGGAAGACTTTACTATAGAAAAGTTGACGATAGGAAGACTTTACTATAGAAAAGTTGACGATAGGAAGACTTTACTATAGAAAAGTTGACGATAGGAAGACTTTACTATAGAAAAGTTGACGATAGGAAGACTTTACTATAGAAAAGTTGACGATAGGAAGACTTTACTATAGAAAAGTTGACGATAGGAAGACTTTAGTATAGAAAAGTTGACGATAGGAAGACTTTACTATAGAAAAGTTGACGATAGGAAGACTTTTTTATTGAAAAATTGACGATAGGAAGACTTTTTTATAGAAAAGTTGACGATAGAAAGACTTTTCTATAGAAAAGTTGACGATAGGAAGACTTTTCTATAGAAAAGTTGACGATAGGAAGACTTTTATATAGAAATGTTGACGATAGGAAGACTTTTATATAGAAAGGTTGACGAAAGGAAGACTTTACTAAACAAAAGTTGACCATAGGAAGACTTTACTATAGAAAAGTTGACGATAGGAAGACTTTTCCATAGAAAAGTTGACGATAAGAAGACTTTGCTATAAAAAAGTTGACGATAGGAAGACTTAACTACAGAAAAGTTGACGATAGAAAGACTTTACTATAGAAAATTTGACGATAGGTAGACTTTACTGTAGAAAAGTTGACGATAGGTAGACTTTACTATAGAAAAGTTGACAATAGGAAAATTTTACTATAGAAAACTTGACGATAGGAAAACTTTTATATAGAAAGGTTGACGATAGGAAGACCTTACTAAACAAAAGTTGACCATAGGAAGACTTTGCTATAGAAAAGTTGACGATAGGAAGACTTTACTATAGAAAAGTTGACGATAGGAAGACTTTACTATAGAAAAGTTGACGATAGGAAGACTTTACTATAGAAAAGTTGACGATAGGAAGACTTTACTATAGAAAAGTTGACGATAGGAAGACTTTACTATAGAAAAGTTGACGATAGGAAGACTTTACTATAGAAAAGTTGACGATAGGAAGACTTTACTATAGAAAAGTTGACGATAGGAAGACTTTACTATAGAAAAGTTGACGATAGGAAGACTTTACTATAGAAAAGTTGACGATAGGAAGACTTTACTATAGAAAAGTTGACGATAGGAAGACTTTACTATAGAAAAGTTGACGATAGGAAGACTTTACTATAGAAAAGTTGACGATAGAAAGACTTTACTATAGAAAAGTTGACGATAGGAAGATTTTTCTATAGAAAGGTTGACGATAGGAAGACTTTTCTATAGAAAGGTTGACGATAGGAAGACTTTTCTATAGAAAGGTTGACGATAGGAAGACTTTTCTATAGAAGTCTTCCTATCTACTATCACTATTGAAATTGACCAAAATCGGGACATTATTTCGGGTACCTGACATAGGTCTCAGTACCCAGAATTGAGATTTTGTCCAGAAATTTCAGTATATTTTGATAAAAATTAAAGGAAACATTGGTTATATAAACAAAAATCATTGCAGCAAATTTTGTTGAAAGCAGTCCATATCTGAGCATAGCTCCCATACAAGACCTTCTGGCAAAAGCAATTTATAAGCGTCGAAATTCACAAAAACTAGGAGGAGTTTTGTATAAACTATAATCATTTTTTTTTAATTTTGAGAAAATCGTTTTAGATTTGACCCTAGCTCCCATATTAGAAGCAATGACGGAATATACTTATATACAAAGTTGGGTATTTTTACCTTAATGATAATAAAAACAAAAACAATTAGCACATTGGAGATATGCCAGTCTATTTTATATTAAGCTAAAATAATCAAATATATTGAAAACCAAACCCACCCGCACAATCGATGCATCACGTTCTAAAAGGGATAAATGATAAACTAAAATAGCTATAACTACTAAAATTGATAGAAATATGTTCTATACAAAATCCAAAATATGTTTATTAGGTCTAATTTTCAATCGAACCTCTTAATGGAGAATAGTCGTTATTTATATAGTCCGATTTTCAACTCTTATTAAAGAAGTCCTGTTTTTTTTTTTTTGCAAATTTAATGCAGCTTTTAAAGTTAGGGCATTTAATATTCGGCTTCTGTTTAATTTAACATTTAAAACTTGTTTTCTGTTTTTTTTTTGTTATTTATAATTAATTTGTATTTTGTTTATCTTGAAAATGCTGGCAGTTAAACTTTGACGTAGTTCTTAACTTTTTGAAATTTTTTCAATCAAACGCAAAAATTTGCATAAATTAACACTTTTGGCGCGTTGATATTCAATTTTAAAGACATACATTTGTCAAAGTTACACGAACTAGGGAACACGTTTGAAGATCGAATGCTTAAGATCTTGGGTGAAATTTGAGTAAAATGTTTAAAAAAATTTTTTGAAATAAAAATTTTTTATGAACTACAATTTTTATAAAGATTTTTTTTTTTTTATAAATTAAATTTTATATGAAAAACCGGGTTATAAATTAAATTGTTTCTAGACTATTAACTTTATGGTTTATAAATTTTATTTGCTATTTATTGTTGAATTTATTGCACTTTTTTTAATGAAATATTATTGGTCTTAATTTTTTATTTATTTCTTATTGATAGTTTACAATTTTTTTTATAAGAAATTCTTCTTTATTTATAGAATTTACTAAACATTTTTCTTTTTAGAACAAAAAAAAAATTTTTTTTCATAGAAAAAAATCATAAGAAAATAAAATAAACCGCACTCGTTTGTTTACAACAATTAACTAAATGTTTCGCTTGCAATTCTTTCGAACAGTTTTTTTTTTATTTTTTTCACTTAATTTAACTGTTTTACTTTTAATTTACTTTTGCGAGATTTTTTTTTTCATTTTTTCTTTATTTTTCACTTGAAGATACTTTTTGTATCTGAATGAATGTTAAGTGTCTCTAGTATGTGTCAGTTAGTCAAACATCGGCATGGTCGAACTGTCGAACTGACTAAGTGTCTGTTGAGTTCGCCCCCCCTTTTTGGTTGGGGTTGCTTTCGCTGGTAGGCAGGCAGGTTGTGTCGTTTGTTCGCTTGGTTGTTTTCGATTCGCGCTAGACATTTTACTCGAATTCGTACAAATTGCCTTTTTTGTTGTTGTTATTTGTTTTCAGTATCTCATATCTTGTAGTACATTTTGTATTTGCGTTTTTTTTTTGCCAGTAACTGTCTTGTAGTTGAAATCGCTTGATATCACATTTCATCGCTTCGTAAATATCTTTTGGGTGACTTAAGTTTAAGTCAGTTAATATCGAATTGTTTGGCCTGATTAAATTAATGAAACAGATTTTGTATTTTTCAAAATTTTGTATTTAGTACCTCAATTTCTGGACCTATAAAACAGGGTTTTTAAATAGGGGGTAAATGTTTTCAATTTACTATAAAGTGTTTGATGAAATGTGCGTTTTCCTGAAGAAGAAACAACTTCAAATAAGTGGAATGATCCCCTGCCCCCAATCCGGCGAGCCACAGCCTAACATCTCGTGCCAATCCACGATGAAGCACAGGGTCTTCACTATAGAAAAGTTGACGTTAGGAAGACTTTACTATAGAAAAGTTGACGTTAGGAAGACTTTAATATAGAAAAGTTGATGATAGGAAGACTTTACTATAGAAAAGTTGACGTTAGGAAGTCTTTACTATAGAAAAGTTGACGTTAGGAAGACTTTACTATAGAAAAGTTGACGTTAGGAAGACTTTAATATAGAAAAGTTGATGATAGGAAGACTTTACTATAGAAAAGTTGACTATAGGAAGACTTTACTATAGAAAAGTTGACGATTGGAAGACTTTACTATAGAAAAGTTGATGATAGGAAAACTTTACTATAGAAAAGTTGACGACAGGAAGACTTTACTATAGAAAAGTTGACGATAGGAAGACTTTACTATAGAAAAGTTGACGATAGGAAGACTTTACTATAAAAAAGTTGACGATAGGAAGACTTTACTATAGAAAAGTTGACGATAGGAAGACTTTACTATAGAAAAGTTGACGATAGGAAGACTTTACTATAGAAAAGTTGACGATAGGAAGACTTTACTATAGAAAAGTTGACGATAGGAAGACTTTACTATAGAAAAGTTGACGATAGGAAGACTTTAATATAGAAAAGTTGACGATAGGAAGACTTTACTGTAGAAAAGTTGACGATAGGAAGACTTTACTATAGAAAAGTGGACGATAGGAAGACTTTACTATAGAAAAGTTGACGATAGGAAAACTTTACTATAGAAAAGTTTACAATAGGAAGACTTTACTATAGAAAAGTTGACGACAGGAAGACATTACTATAGAAAAGTTGACGATAGGAAGACTTTACTATAGAAAAGTTGACGATAGGAAGACTTTACTATAGAAAAGTTGACGATAGGAAGACTTTACTATAGAAAAGTTGACGTTAGGAAGACTTTACTATAGAAAAGTTGACGTTAGGAAGACTTTAATATAGAAAAGTTGATGATAGGAAGACTTTACTATAGAAAAGTTGACGTTAGGAAGTCTTTACTATAGAAAAGTTGACGTTAGGAAGACTTTACTATAGAAAAGTTGACGTTAGGAAGACTTTAATATAGAAAAGTTGATGATAGGAAGACTTTACTATAGAAAAGTTGACTATAGGAAGACTTTACTATAGAAAAGTTGACGATTGGAAGACTTTACTATAGAAAAGTTGATGATAGGAAAACTTTACTATAGAAAAGTTGACGACAGGAAGACTTTACTATAGAAAAGTTGACGATAGGAAGACTTTACTATAGAAAAGTTGACGATAGGAAGACTTTACTATAAAAAAGTTGACGATAGGAAGACTTTACTATAGAAAAGTTGACGATAGGAAGACTTTACTATAGAAAAGTTGACGATAGGAAGACTTTACTATAGAAAAGTTGACGATAGGAAGACTTTACTATAGAAAAGTTGACGATAGGAAGACTTTACTATAGAAAAGTTGACGATAGGAAGACTTTAATATAGAAAAGTTGACGATAGGAAGACTTTACTGTAGAAAAGTTGACGATAGGAAGACTTTACTATAGAAAAGTGGACGATAGGAAGACTTTACTATAGAAAAGTTGACGATAGGAAAACTTTACTATAGAAAAGTTTACAATAGGAAGACTTTACTATAGAAAAGTTGACGACAGGAAGACATTACTATAGAAAAGTTGACGATAGGAAGACTTTACTATAGAAAAGTTGACGATAGGAAGACTTTACTATAGAAAAGTTGACGATAGGAAGACTTTACTATAGAAAAGTTGACGATAGGAAGACTTTACTATAGAAAAGTTGACGATAGGAAGACTTTACTATAGAAAAGTTGACTATAGGAAGACTTTACTATAGAAAAGTTGACGATAGGAAGACTTTTCTATAGAAAAGTTGACGATAGGAAGACTTTACTGTAGAAAAGTTGACGATAGGAAGACTTTACTATAGAAAAGTTGACGATAGGAAGACTTTACTATAGAAAAGTTGACGATAGGAAGACTTTACTATAGAAAAGTTGACGATAGGAAGACTTTACTATAGAAAAGTTGACGATAGGAAGACTTTACTATAGAAAAGTTGACGATAGGAAGACTTTACTATAGAAAAGTTGACGATAGGAAGACTTTACTATAGAAAAGTTGACGATAGGAAGACTTTACTATAGAAAAGTTGACGATAGGAAGACTTTACTATAGAAAAGTTGACGATAGGAAGACTTTACTATAGAAAAGTTGACGATAGGAAGACTTTACTATAGAAAAGTTGACGATAGGAAGACTTTACTATAGAAAAGTTGACGATAGGAAGACTTTACTATAGAAAAGTTGACGATAGGAAGACTTTACTATAGAAAAGTTGACGACAGGAAGACTTTACTATAGAAAAGTTGATGATAGGAAGACTTTACTATAGAAAAGTTGACGATAGGAAGACTTTACTATAGAAAAGTTGACGATAGGAAGACTTTACTATAGAAAAGTTGACGATAGGAAGACTTTACTATAGAAAAGTTGACGATAGGAAGACATTACTATAGAAAAGTTGACGATAAGAAGACTTTACTATAGAAAAGTTGACGATAGGAAGACTTCACTATAGAAAAGTTGACGATAGGAAGAATTTACTATAGAAAAGTTGACGATAGGAAGACTTTACTATAGAAAAGTTGACGATAGGAAGACTTTACTATAGAAAAGTTGACGATAGGAAGACATTACTATAGAAAAGTTGACGATAGGAAGACTTTACTATAGAAAAGTTGACGATAGGAAGACTTTACTATAGAAAAGTTGACGATAGGAAGACTTTACTATAGAAAAGTTGACGATAGGAAGACTTTACTATAGAAAAGTTGACGATAGGAAGACTTTACTTTACAGGCCTCCAGAATAACGAGTATAAAACGGTCAGTAGTTACCAGTACCAGTTATTAGCAACAGTATTGCCAACACTTCCAGTACGTCAATACCGTGTCACCGTGCCTACACGCAACAATACTTCCTCATCGTGGATTCACACTAGATGTTAGGCTGTGGCTCGCCGGTTTGGGGGAGGATCTTTCCACTTTTTTTTCATTGAATAACGCCAATTCTGTTTAGGGTTTAACGTAGTTCGCCTCCTCGTGGTGCACCCTGGGTAAACATATCTGCATCGCATATTGAAAAGAAACATAAAATATTTCAAAATGCAATCAAATCAGTCTGTTACTGATTTGATATATATATTTTTGTCATAGCAGCTGAAATATGTAGCATAAACATAAATATTTATAAACCCCCATTGATTCAATGGCCAGAAAATGCGATTCCAAGGTATTAACACCCAGCGGCTTACTCAGGGGACTTTAATAGTCACCAAAGCAACTGGCGGTATCAAACTGACGATGAAAATGGATTATGGTTGGTGGACTGGGCTGAAAAGCTCAATCTCTACCTCATCTTTGACGACAGGGATAGGGGTACCTTCCACTCAGCGAGATGGAAAGGGATCTCAATTCAGATCTTTGCTTTGTGTCTTCAATAAATTCTACTCCATTGCAGGCCTCACGTGTGGTACTAAAAAACTTTCCACAAAGCCAGCATCGCCCGGTTATAATTGACATTGGGACCAAAATCCCAATCATAAACAGTGTTCGCAAGCCTACATGGAACTTCCGAAAAGCAAACTGGAAAACGTTTTCAGAGCTATTCGATGACGCTATTCGTTTTATTCCTCCCTTATCATCGAACTATGACCGTTTTGTAGGACTGTTTATTGCCTCAGCTAAGAAAACCATTCCAAGAGGTTTTAGAAGGGAATATATTCCATACTGGAACGAAGTTAGCGACCGACTATACAATGAATTTTGCACAACTGAGTGTCAGAAGACTGCTAACGAACTTCCTATAAGCCTGTATGAGGCAAGAGCGCAAAAATGGGTCAACACTGTTGAAAATATGGATGTTAAGCACTCCAGCCGTAAGGCTTGGTGTTTACTGAGAAATATGGGTAGCGCAACTCCACCACTATCAAACCAACCAACCTTAGATCCCAGCCGAGTAGCGTCGCACATAGTAAACTCATCCAAATCAAAATCGGACAAAATTTTCACAAGAACAGTATTATACGACTATAAAAATTTCAGACTACACACTTTTCCAAACTCCAATTACACTCGTCCCTTTAATGTACTTGAATTAAGTAATTGTCTTAGTACCATGAAAGCTGGAAAAGCAGCAGGAGTAGATGGAATCTTTTTTAAGCAATACTCGTCATTCTGCTAGAGCTCATTCCCTCGTGGCCGATTGGCCGGTAGACCGAACACACTACAGAGACAATTCGATCTTTAGCCGTACAGTTCGTATGTGGAATTTGGTCCCAGCAGAAGTTTTCCCTGTCAGTTGCAATATAGGTTCTCCTTCTTCCCATAACCTATTTTCCTAATTCCAAAACAATGCATCGCATAAGTAGGGGTCATCCCTTGAGTGCTGGTCATATCTTTTTTTAGAAAAGTTTTTTCTTAACACCCTGTCACAACGTCTTGAAACAGTCCTCGACATACTTAACCGTTGGAGCATCTCTAACGACCTGGAAGTTAATCCAACTAAAACGGAACTTGTACTTTTCTCGCGGAAATAAAAAATACCTAACTTTACTCTTCCAAAATTAAATAAGGTAGAACTTGTGCTCACTGACCATGCCAAATATCTTGGGGTCATTCTGGACTCAAAACTGTCCTGGAGCCTAAACACCCTATTCAGGGTGTCCAAAGCACCTATTGCACTCCACTCATGTAGAGGAGCCATAGGTAAAACCTGGGGACTCAATCCCACTAACACTGTCTAGCTCTTTGACATGGTCGTCAAGCCCATACTAATGTATGGCGAGCTGGTTTGGTGGCCTGCACACACCAATTCAAACCAGCGGAATTCTTTCACAAAAATTTTAAGAACATCCGCTCTAATGACTACGGGTGCCTTAAAAACTACACCAAAGTGCTCTTTGTCATGCTCAACTGGCTCCCAGTTGAATTAATGGCACAACAAATTGCCCTTAACTCGGCTGTCCGACTTAGCACTATCGGAACCTGGTCCCATAAGCAATCAGGACATTCTACTATTCTGGATTAATTCATAAATATCCCTGACAATATTGACTACTGCATTTCCATCCCACTCTTCGACAAATCCTTTACTGTAACTATCTCTGGAGACCCATCATCCCTTGATGATGGCTGTTTGGAGGTATATACGGACGGATCCAAGTCAAAGATGGGCGTGGGAGGAGGCTTTTTCATTCCACTTTTAGGGAAGGAAAATTGTTTTAGGCTTCCTCATCAGTGTAGTATCCTTCAATCCGAGATATCGGCCATATACAGGGCTGCCAATTGGTTAAGATACTATAGAATATACGACAGGGATATTTGCTTTTGTATCGACAGTCAGGCTGCCATAAAATCCCTATCTAATGTCCACACGACATCTGTTCTTACCCGTGAATGCCGGGCATCTCTAAATGAGATGGCGAGACATTGCAATATCGAACTTTTTTGGGTACCCGGACACAACAACATACCTGGTAACTCCACTGCAGACAGACTTGCTAAATCCGGTGCTCTCCTGAGTCAGGATAACATCGATCAATTTACGGGAGTACCGCTATCCGCCTGCAAATCAGAAATTAGGCAACTTCTTTATGGATCAGCGCAGAACACCCGGTCCCTTGAAACTACTTGTTCAATATCCAGGCAAACATGGCCCACTTATGACAATAAACGTTCAAAGTGCTTGGCTTCTCTACTTCGCCACAGACTCCGCAATCTAATCTCGACCCTAACAGGTCATTGTACTTTTGGGCTGCATGCCAGAAGGCTTAACCTTCAACACTATGACTACTGCCGAAGCTGTCACAACGTCGAAGAGGAGGAAACGGTTACTCATCTTCTCTGCCACTGTCCCGCTCCTTCATTTTCGAGAGCTACCTTTCTGGGGGCACTTTATCTGCATGATTTATCCGATCTAGCGAGTATTGACATTCGTAAAATAGACTCGTTTATCAGAGTTACAGGCTGGCTTGAATAAGCCTCTCATCGATGGCCTGGAATTAATTATCT
This sequence comes from Stomorhina lunata, assembly GCA_933228675.1. Lineage (NCBI taxonomy): Eukaryota > Metazoa > Arthropoda > Insecta > Diptera > Rhiniidae > Stomorhina > Stomorhina lunata. The sequence continues at coordinate 114,066,486 of OW121742.1, read as the reverse complement.
TTGTTCTCTTTTCCAGTCTATCCCCTGCAGGTACCACAAAGGGACCGCTTCTAGGACCCAAGTGACGCTGACTTAACATCGGCTGCCTGCCTAACCTAACCTTTTTTGAACCATTTGTTGTTATTAAGACTCATTTTTTAAGCTGTTTGTTCTACAGTCAATTTTTACATCGACAGCGTGTTAATGCTGCATTGCTTACCGAAGATATGGTATGCGAAGAAGTAAAACATAATAACACTTAACATTGCAACACCCTTTTTCTTTAGTAAATAAAATATTTTAATATTAATTATTTACCACTCACGTTTAATAATAAAATATTTTGTCACTTAGAGGCTACAAACAGCAGCAGCTGCTATTTACTTAAAATAAACAAATACGAGTAATCCAATATTTAAATTTTTGCCGGCTTTACCACGAGTTTTTAAATTTATTTTCTCAATATTTGTCTGAAATTCCAAAATAAAACTCGTTTCCATAATTAAAAGATTGAATTAAAAAACAAATATAATTAAAAGTTCTATTAAATAAAAGCAAACAAATAGCGACTTTTATAAACTTAAAGGTCTTCTAGACTTTTCAGGGGGCTTAGACTTTGACTTAGAGGGACTGGAGACTGAAATGAACTCGATTAGTCGGATTTAAGAGTTAATGGTTGTAAAACAAAATATTAAAGGTATTCTATGATATTGAAGTTGAAAAAAACCATAAAACCGCTTTTGGAGACTCTGAAGATGGGAAGCGATTTACTGAGTCTACATAAGATCCTATGGTTTTCCTAATATTTTTTGCTATAGCTCCACTCATTACTTCCATTTACTGATCAAATTTGAAAAGCACGACAAATTTCTTAAAATTGTATGCTTGTGTGAAACCAATTCTATTCGATATCTGTCAAATCTACAGATATCAGTCTTACCCTGGCAATAATTTCTCGTACGTAATAAAATCGTACTACCTATATCGTCAATTTGTTAAAGTGTGAATTTATATTTACGCAATAATCATGATCTAATTATTATTATAAATAACTATTATCGTTACTCGTATCAGTATGGGTTTGTTTTTAATGATCTCAGTACCATTCACTTCAATGGGTACTCGAGACCGGGGTCTAGAAGTTGTATTTGTTTATTTAGTTGTCATATCTGTTTTTAGTCGTTGCTAAGTATAAAAAAGTACAAATTTTAAATCAAAATAGATAAAAATTTGTCAAAATTAAGAGTCTACAATTTTCTGCAATCAGAAGATTTAGAGCTTTTACCCCTTCAGTAGCACCCCCCGTGTCCATATAGAAAAATAATTCCAACGAAAATTTTTCTATAGAAAAATATTTCCAACGAAAATTTTTCTATAGAAAACTATTTCCAAAGAAAATTTTTCTATAGAAAAATATTTCCAAGGAAAATTTTAGAAAAATATTTCTATCGAAAATTTTTCTATAGAAAAATATTTCTATCGAAAATTTTTCTATAGAAAAATAGAAAAATATTTCTATCGAAAATTTTTCTACAGAAAAATATTTCTATCGAAAATTTTTCTATAGAAAAATATTTCTATCGAAAATTTTTCTATAGAAAAATATTTCTATCGAAAAATTTTCTATAGAAAAATATTTCTATCGAAAATTTTTCTATAGAAAAATATTTCTATCGAAAATTTTTCTATAGAAAAATATTTCTATCGAAAATTTTTCTATAGAAAATATTTCTATCGAAAATTTTTCTATAGAAAAATATTTCTATCGAAAATTTTTCTATAGAAAAATATTTCTATCGAAAATTTTTCTATAGAAAAATATTTCTATCGAAAATTTTTCTACAAAAATATTTCTATCGAAAATTTTTCTATAGAAAAATATTTCTATCGAAAATTTTTCTATAGAAAAATATTTCTATCGAAAATTTTTCTATAGAAAAATATTTCTATCGAAAATTTTTCTATAGAAAAATATTTCTGTCGAAAATTTTTCTATAGAAAAATATTTCTATCGAAAATTTTTCTATAGAAAAATTTTCGATAGAAATATTTTCGATAGAAATTTCGATGGAAATATTTTTCTATAAAAAAATTTCGTTGGAAATATTTTTCTATAGAAAAATTTTCCTTGGAAATATTTTTCTATCAAAAATTTTTCTATAGAAAAATATTTCTATCGAAAATTTTTCTATAGAAAAATATTTCTATCGAAAATTTTTCTATAGAAAAATATTTCTATCGAAAATTTTTCTATCGAAAATTTTTCTATAGAAAAATATTTCTATCGAAAATTTTTCTATAGAAAAATATTTCTGTCGAAAATTTTTCTATAGAAAAATATTTCTATCGAAAATTTTTCTATAGAAAAATTTTCGATAGAAATATTTTCGATAGAAATTTCGATGGAAATATTTTTCTATAAAAAAATTTCGTTGGAAATATTTTTCTATAGAAAAATTTTCCTTGGAAATATTTTTCTATCGAAAATTTTTCTATAGAAAAATATTTCTATCGAAAATTTTTCTATAGAAAAATATTTCTATCGAAAATTTTTCTATAGAAAAATATTTCTATCGAAAATTTTTCTATAGAAAAATATTTCTATCGAAAATTTTTCTATAGAAAAATATTTCCAACGAAAATTTTTTTATAGAAAAATATTTCCATCGAAAATTTTTCTCTACAAAAATATTTCTATCGAAAATTTTTCTATAGAAAAATATTTCTATCGAAAATTTTTCTATAGAAAAATATTTCTATCGAAAATTTTTCTATAGAAAAATATTTCTATCGAAAATTTTTCTATAGAAAAATATTTCTATCGAAAATTTTTCTATAGAAAAATATTTCTATCGAAAATTTTTCTATAGAAAAATATTTCTATCGAAAATTTTTCTATAGAAAAATATTTCTATCGAAAATTTTTCTATAGAAAAATATTTCTATCGAAAATTTTTCTCTAGAAAAATATTTCTATCGAAAATTTTTCTCTAGAAAAATATTTCTTTCGAAAATTTTTCTATAGAAAAATATTTCTATCGAAAATTTTTCTCTAGAAAAATATTTCTATCGAAAATTTTTCTCTAGAAAAATATTTCTATCGAAAATTTTTCTATAGAAAAATATTTCCAACGAAAATTTTTTTATAGAAAAATATTTCCATCGAAAATTTTTCTCTAGAAAAATATTTCCATCGAAAATTTTTCTCTGGAAAAATATTTCTATAGAAAATTTTTCTCTAGAAAAATATTTCTATCGAAAATTTTTCTTTAGAAAAATATTTCTATCGAAAATTTTTCTTTAGAAAAATATTTCTATCGAAAATTTTTCTTTAGAAAAATATTTCTATCGAAAATTTTTCTTTAGAAAAATATTTCTATCGAAAATTTTCTAGAATACTGACCATACCACTGAATAGGGAACTACCTAAGCTGCTGACTATACCACTGACTAGACACCTGACATACCACTGACAGGTCTACGTACAAGAGTACTGACTAGACTACTGACTTGTCTGACTGTATTTGAAAGATCAAAAACATTAATTAACCTTTTAACATTCCCTGAATATTTACAAGATAAATTTGAAAATTATTCCATTTTTAAAAATTTGTTTTGCATTAATTTTCCGCTTTTTTTCCCCAATCCCGATAATTTACAAACTAAATATAAAAATTGTTTTTAAATTATAAACAATTGTTTGTTTTGTTAATAACTATTAAAAAAAAGCAAAACAATAAAAAGTATTGAAATAATTAATCATAATATAGCAAATAATAATAATAATAAATTTATTTATAAATTGCATTAAAATTTCTGCTATAAAATGTGAATTTTGTAATTTGTTAATAATATTCGTTTAATAAATAATTTATGAACAAAATTAATTAATTAAAAAAAAGGAAACTTGATAATAAATTCAAAAAAATTGCAAAAAAGTTGATCATCAATAAAAATGTTGAAAAACTAGGAAATGATTAACTTAAGGTTTATAGTAAGCTATTAAAAGCTGTTGCTAGAGTTAGTAAGTCTGAGGGAGGTATTAGGCCGATTTTCGAGGAATTTCTATTATTTCAAAATTTAAAGGGAATTAAGTTGTAAAATGGATTTACTTCTAATTTTTGTAATTGTTTTCTATAATTTTAACTAACAGGTTTAGTATCCAATTACAGCACACCTTAAGCCTATAATTTTCTGCACAGTGGGGTTAGATGAAAAACAAACTTGAAAAAATTCTTGTTTCTCCACTGGGATATCTCCATTCTGACAAAAGTATATAGAGCCATTGAAAACGCCATTGATTGCAAAAATGCGAAATTTAAAGGTTATAGATTAATATGAATTGCTTTCATAGCTTTCTTAATTTCTGACATCTATTATTCAAAAATGAGATTCTATGTTCCACTGGGAGTCAAGGATAACAGAAGAAGAAGAGAAGAATTATTCACAAAGATTATAATAACTTCAAAAAATGGCTTTATATTTTCCGATTTAAAGGACTAGACTATTTGTTAACTCATTTTTTTTTTATCAAAGAAATTATTTTTCTTCTTCATCCCACTGTGCGTTGTAGGGCTCCTTACACCAATTATCTTTAATGAAATAATTGGCAACATGACAAATATCTAGATACTATTGCCATACTAACTTGACTGATTATACAATTTTTCAATACTACAAGTCTCGACTGTATTTCATTATTACGGTTATTTCAGAACAATTATTTCCATTAAATAAATTAATTACAAATAGATACTAGATACGTAGCAAAAAAAAATGCATTAACAAATTAAAGCAGTTGAAAAAGAAATTAAACATAAGGTAAAAAGAAAAGGAAAGACTAGGTCGAATTGGTAAGACATACTAAAGCGAATGTGTTTTCCATTTCTGACTTTTTAGTAAATCATTTTAATGTTTACAACGCCATCTGTCCTATAGTAGCATAGCAAAAGATTAGGATTTTAGTTAGATCATTTTTGCTCTATATCATGCGCCACCTGCAGTAAATCTTAAGAGATATAATTCTAACTGGAAGGAAAAACTTTTCTATATAAATTAAGTAAGAAAGTACTATAGTCGGTTAAGCCCGACCATACAATACCCCTCACCACTTAGGTCAAAGGTGTTCTTTTTATACCCACCATCAAAAAGAATGGGGGGTATATTGAGATTGTCATTCCGTTTGTTATTTCCTTAATATTGGCTCAAAAATCAAAAGCGATATATACTCTGAATCCTTATGAAATTCTAAGACGATTGAGCTATATCCGTCTGTCTGTCCATCTGTCTGTCTGCTAAAATCACGATAACGTCTAAACGAAAGGCGTTAGCTAACTGAAACTTAGCAAAAACCTTCTTCATCCATGAGAAAATTTTGGTATTGAAATTGGGCAAAATCGGTTAGCATTTGACCATAGCTCCCGTATAACCTCGTCTAGGCTAATCGCTTATTTGCTAATAAATGACAAATTATACCAGTTATGATGACAAAATTTGGTATCTAGAAGTTTTACATAAGCACTAGGCAGCATATAAAATTTCATCGAAATGGGTTCACATTTAGCCATAGCTCGCATACAAAAAACTTACGAAAACAGCCTAAATTTCACCTAAAATACACTTAAATGCCAATAAATCTAAAAATATAACAGATATAACCACTAAATTTGGCACAAGAAAGTCTTATATCAATGCCAGCCAGTGTGCAAAATTTTGTCGCAATCGGTCACCATTTGACCTAGCTCCCATATAAAAAACTTAAGAAAGCACAAAAATTCAAAAAGAAAAGGGGATTTATGTCCGTCAGATAAAATCGTGATACCTCCTTAACTACAAGAGCTAGTAAGACTAAATTAAGCACAAGGAAGTCTTATGTCAATGCCAGCCAGTGTGCAAAATTTTGTCACAATCGATCACCATTTGACCATAGCTCCCATATAAAAAACTTATGGAAACACAAAAATACATAAAGAAAAGGTTGTTTATGTCCGTCTGTCCGTCAGATAAAAGCACGATAGCGCCTTAACGAAAAGAGCTAGAGGGACAAAATTTTACAAAAGTATTTTGAATAACTTGAAAAAGATGTGTGTTGAAAATGGACAAAATCGGTGCAAATTTAGTTAAAACTCCCATATAACCCCGCCCCGGGAAACACATTAATGCTGATAAATTGAATACAATTGTAATAGCTATGACGATTAAATTTAAAATAGGAAAGTTTTATGCAATTTTTGATCAGTTTATCAAATTTTATAGGAATCAGTCCATATTTGACTTTAGCTTTCATATAAAAAACACTCACGGCAACCAAAAATTTTAGCAAAGGCCAGTTAAAAGCTTTTAAATTAGAAACTATGATAGCTATGGCCACTAAATTTTGCAAGAATAAGCTCTATATATATATATACCAGCCAGTGTGTAAAATTTTGTTACAATCGGCCAACATTTGGCTATAATTCTTATTTTTATAACATCCCCTTTTTATATCTACAATCAAAAAGATTTGGAGGTACATTCATTATATTAAGATTGGACCTATGAAATTATATAGGCATCAATCAATGTTCAGCCCAGACTTTATATATGATGAATGCATTAGGAACTCCTAACGAAATATATGGACCTGCCGTATTACTATTAACGTGTTTAGCCCAACTACATATTAAGCACAACGAAAAGTATTTAACAACTTTTTAATGTAAAACTATACCCGGTTATGAGACCGAATTTTGATCAAAGTAAATACTTGGGAAACCACTAAAATATTTTTAAATGTTGAACTATAGAGCTACGGCAACCGAATTTAGTCCAAAGGTTTTACCAACAATACCAATTAGCTTAGCGATTTTTTCAGTTTTGATCCAGATTTTGAATTAGCTGCACCCTTGTAGATATATGAGATACGTTTGTAAATTTAACACAACTTGATGGTGGGTATATATGATTCGGCACAGCTGAATATAACACTCTTACTTGTTCTGCATAAAGACAAATACAAATATTTTCTAAATTTTGCCTTGATACAAATATTTTCTCAAAACTGATATATTTAAGCTGTTTTCGTCATTTGGACTTATATGAGGCTAGAGTCAAATGTGAACCGATTATCTCGAAATTTGACAAATTGATTACAGTTTTTACAAAAAATATTTGTGCAAAAAATTAACTCAAAATTCTCATTGTCTTCAGATTTACGAGCGTTTTAGAGATTAGTTAGTTTTGATTAGTGGTCAAATGTGAACCGATTTCAACAAAATTAGGCACATTTTGGTTTATATAAGTAATATTTGTTTTAAATTTCATGAAAAAATATTGATATTTGTGCCCAAAGTATCAATTCCGGGAAGTGGGAC